>CM058043.1:43121183-43757818 GCA_030169165.1 Centaurea solstitialis
TACATTTTACACACCACAGGACGACCAGTGTAATAAACATATTTTAGGAAACAATTTCTTAAATGTCAACGAACCACAAGGACCAGGAATATAATTCACTTTTTAGTCTACTATAAGTTTAAACTTTTAAAGTAGTAATTAGCTTTAGAAATTAAAAATAAAAATGAAATTACAAGTTATACAGAAGAAAAACTCGTAATTTCTAAATCGAAATAATCTTTAATTTTTAACTAGTTACATGTTTTTCTCCAAACATTTATTTTGCAATAAAGAGGATATAAGTAAAGTATTTCATTTATGTTATTATAGTTGTTGAATTGTCTACATATTGTTGAATGAATTGGATGAGAATTAAAGAATTAGGTTATTGACTTTTTATTTCCTTCGTTTACAATAAATGAAGTTAAATACCAATTATGATTACTAACACCTTACTAATCATTACCAATTCAACCACTATGGTTTTGACTATTGCAAAAAACATTTTA
The DNA here is from genome assembly GCA_030169165.1 of Centaurea solstitialis. Lineage (NCBI taxonomy): Eukaryota > Viridiplantae > Streptophyta > Magnoliopsida > Asterales > Asteraceae > Centaurea > Centaurea solstitialis. The sequence continues at coordinate 43,121,672 of CM058043.1, forward strand.
ATTTTAATTTTTTTAAATACTAAAATACATAATTAAAACAATTAATTTTAAATTAAACTAATAATAATATTAAATAATATTAATAATTAAAAATTACATTAAAATAAAAAAACATTAAAATGATAAAAAGAATACTTTAAAATTAATTTTGAGCGTTCAGAATAGAGTTCTACACGTGTTGAGATAAATCAGTGCGAAGGTTGGCGTGCGTCTATCGGCTTTTTACTAGGTTGACGTTTATTGCTTGATCTTCTTCGGAGATAATTGTTTCAATATCTTCCGCTAAAACCTCTGTTTCATCAAAATTATAATGTGAAAAGTCTTCGTCTTCACGAATCATGTTGTGTAAAATTACACAAGTGTACATAATATCCCGTAATTTCTTATGTGTCTATACTCGCTCCGGTCTAATAAGAACGTGCCATTTTTCTTGAAGCATCGCGAATGCCCGTTCAATGTCTTTCCTAGCCAATTTTTGATGTTTCTTAAACTCGACCCATCTTTTGTCCGTTGGGTACTTAAATGCTTTGACGAAAATCGACCACTCCGGATAATTCCCGTTGGAGATAATCTATGTGTTTATAGTGTGTGCCATTCACATCAAACGAACTATCGGATGCTTTATCTTCGAATAGATTGTTGAAGATCGGTAACTAATTTACAACAACTATGTCGTTTGTGGCACCCGAAACCCCGAAGAATGCGTGACAGATCCATAGATCATATGATGTGACCGCCTTTAGAATTACTGACGGTCCAGGATGATCACCTCCATGGTATTGACCCATTCATACGACCGAACAATTCTTCCAATACCAGTGCATGCAATCTATGCTACCAAGCATGTCGGGTAAGCCATGTCTTCCTTCATGCAACACGTATATAGCCTGAACATCGTTACCAGTAGGCTTTCGTAAATATTTTCACCTATAAAGGTGAATAATACCTTGGCAAAAATTGTCTAGGTAATCCGTTGTTATCGTTTCGCCCATCCTCAAGTACTTGCTAATGATGGTGAGTCTTGCAGGTAAGCAATGGACCGGATAAGCATGTACACGGTAAGCATTAGCTAAACTATGAAAATTGTTATTTCAAGGTATGAGAGTGTTTTGATGTATGATATAGAATAGGACATCCAAAAAATTTGGGGTCAAAATATAGATATTTTAGCTTTTATCAGTTTTATATGGTTTAACTTTTGAGGTTGGCTTTCGATGAGAAGTTGAGGTTAATTTAACAAGCCTGAGAAATAGTTATCAAGTTGTACGTTAGATATACATTAGAATAAGATGCATCAAATAATATTTTATTTTTAAATCGCAATTCATAAAAGATCATAAGAAAGAGATCTTGGTTTAAATTCATTTTTTATACCAATTTTTGTCTTAACTTTTACCTAATTATACATGTTTGAGTCGATTTAGCAATTCCTGTTTTCAATTTTCATATAATGCTAAAAAGAAGAATTCTATTTAAGCACATTTTGTTTGTCATTTTGTTATATTAAATATTTTTTTGTTTTTAAGATTTTCAATATAATACATTATATGAACTTTTGCTTTTTATTATTTGTTACTCGTTTAGTAAATCCATTATCGTGATATTTGTGTAACACAATTTGCAAAAAGATTAAGATGTCCGTATTGAATTATTTGTTGTTAGGAAAAGGGAAACGACTTGAGAGTGCAACTAACTATTCAATGTGTACACATATTATCACTGAACTAGTTTTTTATACTTAATTTATCATTTAACTCTATTTTTTTGTACACATTATACCATTGTAACCGAAAATAGCCCGTAAACCACCATCTTTCACCCACCCACCACCACATTATACCGATGGTGGGTGGGTGAAAGATGGTGGTTTACGGGGTATTTCCGGTTACAATGGTATAATCTATAATGTGTACAAAAAATAGAGTTTAATGATATATTGATTACAAAATACAGTTCAATGGTAATATGGGGTAATATGGATACAAAATAAATAGTTAGTTACCCTTTTAGGTTACTACCCCAGTACCCCTTAGGAAAAACATATAAGTACAAACACAAAGATGATTTCTTGTCTATTTCATAATGTACAAAGACGGGTATAAATAGGTACAAGAAGATAAGAGATATGGTAACATAATCTCTACCGTAAACAAGATAAGAGATATGGTAACATAATCTCTACCGTAAACAAGACGATAAGCACAATCTTACAGATTCTCTCAATATTAAGAAAAAATGCATATAATATTTACTAGATAGTAATAAGCAATTTTTTTTTATTTCAATCATTAAACTAATTTCCAATTGATATGTCTAATCAATTCAATGGATTGTTTGCGTTTTCCAGTAACAATCCGTTTTCTTAGAGCCTAAATTTACGGACTGTCATTTTAATAAGATAACCTTTTAATCATTATTGAAAGATCAAAATAAAGTTTTTCAAGATAGCATTAGACCATCCACAGCCGACTGTCATGGGCCTCGGTACAGTGGTCGGTACCGAGCGGTACCCTCGGCAACACCGCCGAGGTCCATTGGCAAGGAAAAAAACGGCACCCCTGTGCCGGTCTCATAGACGACCCACTATAGGTTCTAAATCAACACACACAAGGATTGAACACACAATGTAATTCTCTCAAAGGTTGATTAATTGAAGTGGATGATGAATCAACAACAAATGAACTTGAAGACAACTATTTATACTACTCTAGAAGGCCTAAAAGGCTTTGAAATGAATGGGCCCTAAACAATGGGCTTCATCCACAATTTACATAAATGGAAAATAACTTTAAGGAAATTACAGATTGACACAACTAACAATATTTCTAACACCCACCCCCCAACGACTAGTTTTGTATTTTTTTTCTTTTAAATTTCATATATATATATATGTATATATATATATATCAATATCAATCTCTATCTCCATCTCAACCTCCTTCTCAACCTCAACCTCAACCTCTTATTTCCTCAACATTTATTCCAAAAAATGTCATCGTCTTCTGAATCATCATGGGAGGATGCGGATGAAGGCGCGATCGATAAACACTTTTGGGTTTTCGGTGTTGTTGCGATGGATGCGGCCCGTTTAGTAATCGAAAACGAGCTAATAAGAATGTCGAATCCACGACCGAGAGGGCCGAATAAAAATAGAGGTCGACAAGAGGGACACAATAAACTTATCGTTGACTACTTTTCTGATAACCCGGTATACAACGGCGACTACTTTAAACGGCGGTTTCGTATGACCCGAAGACTATACGTTAGGATAGTTGCCGATTTTGCGAGGGAGTTTGATTATTTCAAGCAAGTTTGGGATGCAAGAGGCGTTAAGGGGTTTTCTCCGCTACAAAAATGTATGTCCGCTATCCGATAATTGGCGTACGGGTCTGCTGCAGATTCTATCAGTGAATGAATACTTGAGGATGGGCGAAACGACAACAAGGGAATGCCTAGAGAATTTTTGCCAAGGTATTATTCACCTCTATAGGCGAAAATATTTACGAAAGCCTACTGCTAGCGATATCCAGGCTATATACGTGTTGCATGAAGAAAAACACGGCTTACACGTCATGCTTTGTAGCATAGATTGTATGCAATGGTATTGGAAGAATTGTCCCCTATCACATATAGGGGTCAATACCATAAAGGTGATCATGCTGGACCGTCAGTAATTCTAGAGGCGGTCGCATCACATGATCAATGGATCTGACACGCCTTCTTCGGTGTTCCGGGTGCCACGAACGACATAGTCGTTGTAAATCAGTCACCGATCTTCAACGATCTATTCGAAGATAAAGCACCCGATAGTTCGTTTATTGTGAATGACACACACTACAAACACGGATACTATCTCGCCGACGGGATTTATCCGGAGTGCACGACTTTCGTCAAAGCATTTAAGTACCCAACGGATGAGAGACGGGTCGAGTTTAAGAAAACGTCAAGATTCGGCTAGGAAAGACATTGAACGGACATTCGCCACGCTTCCAGAAAAATGGCACGTTGTTAATATTATATAATATTATTATTAGTTTAATTTAAAATTAATTGTTTTAATTATGTATTTTAGTATTTAAAAAAATAAAAATTAAATTGTTTTTTGCAAGAGTCAAAACCATTTTGGTTGAATTGGTAAGGATTGGTAAGATATTGGTAAGATAGTGAAAGCTGATGTGGCAATGATGTGACAGCTGGTACCACTGGCAAGCGTTAAAACCACTGTGGATGGTCTTATAAGTAGTCGTGTTATTAGGGTCATTCCAATATTTTTGAAAACCCTATTACATATGTATCGGGAATTTTGTGACTAAAGGCTATCCTAAGTATCCATATTTTAGTTAAGGCTAAAATATAATTTACATAAGCTTTACACGTTTACGTCTATAATCTTGTTGACGTGGAAACGATCGGATTGTAATGGCTAAATACAACTGACAAGACACGACGAACGAAGATATATCCAAAAGTGGATTTTTGGCTAAAAGTCCAATGAATTGATCAAAACTTAAAACCGATTTACAATGAAAGATAATAATCTTATTTATAATCTAACCTAACAAAAAGATAACTATGAAACTAGAAACCTAAATCAAATATAAAACTAATAGATAATTAATAAAAAGCTAACCCTACCTAACAAAAATATATCTATGATACTGAAAACCTAAATCAAATATAAAACTAATAGATAATTAATAAAATAAACTAATAATAATCCTTAAATATGAAAAAGTAGAATTAATATTCATCTAGGTTTGTTGCATTATCATTATCTAGATTTCCTGCATCATCCTCCCTCGCTTGAAAAAAAACTCGTCCTCGAGTTTGCTTTATCTTCAATAATATTTTGAGAAGACGTCGTTTCCACTTGGAAAATGGATATTTTTGTCCCAAATGACCTTCTTGAATTTTCCTCGGATCATGCGGATTAGGCTTGCCTTAACGTTGCTTTTTTGTCATGAGGCATTGTCGTATAAATCAGCTAATGCTTCATCACGCCCTTTGCTGGGTTTTGGGGAAATTGCGGCCAAAGCCGAAAATCGATCTGTCATATTTGTAGCAGTTTTGTAGTCATGCAACAAGGGCTCGATCACTTCTTGATCATTGAGAGATCCAAGATAACCGATGTTTGTGTTCTTGAGAGCCTGTCTCACCATATTGACGTGGTTAAACGCGTACTTCTCCGAACTCTGCTTTTCTATGACTAGGTCTATGAATTTTTGTTTCAATTCACTAGCAAGTTGCTTTGGTTATAAGAGTTGACGATAAAGTGACAAATTTTAACTTGAATGGTAGCCACAGAGTCACTATCTTGTGTTAAAGTCGTCAAACAGATTTGTTGCCAAATCAATACAAGACTTACATCGTCTTCCGTATATTCGGCTTCATCATATTGTGGTAGTCCTATGTCGTTGACGCAATCGCCTATGAACTCAATCTTCACACCAAAATTCCTCAAAGGATCATTGCGGTATCCTCCTTCGCGACGATCTTGTTTCGGCCTGGGCAAAGGATTGGCCCCATCTTCACCATCGTCCCAGATGCTTGGATCCGACTTGGTCTCTTCGTTCGATGAGTCGTGGTGCAACAACTCGAGCTCTTGGATCTGTCGCTGCAGTTCCAGGACTTGGACCCGCTGTTGCAACCATCTTTGTGATGTCTCGGGGATCCCTCCAACCATCCTCGTTGCCTCTGTCGGCGTCTCTACGGGGTTGTTGTCAAAGTCCTCTTGCATTGTGCGCCATTGATAAATCGCTGAGCTCTGATACCAATTGATGCATAAACGATCGGATTGGAATGACTAAATACAACTAACAAGACACGATGAACAAAGATATATCCAAAAGTGGATTTTTGACTAAAAGTTCAATGAATTGATCAAAACTTAAAACTGATTTACAATGAAAGATAAATAATCCTATTTATAATCTAACCTAACAAAAAGATAACTATGAATCTAGAAACCTAAATCAAATATAAAACTAATAGATAATTAATAAAATAAGCTAACAATAATCCTTAAATATGAAAAAGTAGAATTAAGATTTATCTAGGTCTATTGAATTATCATTATCTGGATTTTTTGCATCACTTGTATTACGATTAGAGGTGCACAAAATAACTGAATAACCGAAAAAAAATAACCGAAACTGGTTTTAAAATAACCGGTTACAATTCTAACCAAACAGGTTATTTTTTTAACCGGTTTTCTAACTGGTTATAAATTTTGAAAATTTTTATGTAATTACCGGTTTTTTAACTGGTTTTTAACCGGTTTTTTATTAACTGTTTTTTTAACCGGTTTTTAACTGGTTATTTTCAATATACTAAAAAATTAAGAAACATATTGCTGTGGCCAGGGGAGATCAAACTCAGGTCACTTGGGTGACATGTGGGGTGATGGTCATGCCGAAGCTTCATTCTAGTTTTCTATTTTAATTAATATTATTGTAAATTGTAATCCAAAAATTTGAACTTATATATATATATATATGAGGGAGGTTCATACAAGAACAACCTCATTTGTAGGAACAAAAGAATGCATTTTGAGCCACATGTTATGTGGGACCCATCATTAAATAAATCATATATGATTTAGTGGTGGGATCCACCTGAATCATATATGATTTTTTATTATGTGGGACCCACATCACATGTGATCCAGAATTGTCCCTTTTGTTCTTGCAAATTTACTTTGTTCTTGTTTGAACCTTTCTATATATATATATATATATATATATATATGCATTTTTATTTGGATTTATATGTATTTCTATTTGAAATTATATTTATAATACTTTTATAGTAATGGTTGGTAACTGGTAATTGGTAATTTGATATAATGGTATTTGTATAATTATATGTATTGTTTTTATTATATTTATATTTATATATATTTGTATAATTATATTAAATATAATTATTATACAATTATAAAATTAAATAAACAAAACAACTAAAAAAAGCCCAAAAAAACATATTTTTAACCCAAGCCCAAAAAAAACCCAACAAAACAGGTTTTTTTTCTAACCGATTTTTGTCCTAACCGGTTATTACTCTAACCTAACCGGTTGCAAGTAGTATCGTATTCGAGGTCCATAAGCGGTTATATGTTCGCTCCGTTTTTTCCTAACCGGTTTTTTCCTAACTGGTTTTGAAATAACCGGTTAGGCTATTTAACCGGTCGTGTGCACCTCTAATTACGATATTAACATTGTTTGCTAGTGTAAAATTATTCTGGCATCAAGATTCTTTACCGTGTAAAATTATAATGACATCGTTGATCCTATGTCACATTTTGTAGTGAGGATCTTTTATCCCCAATTTATAATGAATGATTAAGTTCATGAATATCATTTAATCATGAATAAATCATTGAACTTTTTCAGTTTGAATGGTTAAGCTCTTGAACTTTTAGTTTGAATAAATAAAATATCCGACTTTTAGAAATATATTACATATACCAGTTTAACCAATAAAAAACTACCTATAACAGGATACAAATGTATTAAATAATAAAAAATATACATATCAGGTTGACCACTCAAAAATCTTACATCATTTAAATTTCAAACCCCTTGCATTCAATGCCATTGCTCCCTCTCACCACCTAGCCTCACCTCATTGTCATTTGCTCTTTATCATCGTCCATCATTGGTGTCGACCTCTGTCATATATCTTCCTCATTTTGATTGTTTTTCGTTTATTTTTTCAAATCTCTCTAATTTTTGGTCAATGATAGCACTACACCAAATGTTATCTTAGACAACAAATGTTAATTGCCTATGTTGCTAAGTTTCCTCTTAGGCAAAATGTAGTTCTATGTTGCCTAAGCCATACCTTAGGCAACATATAAATGGCTGTATGTTCCGTCAAACTATTTTAAGCAACACCTTCTTTGTTAGGACCAAATTGTCCTAATTAGAGAAAGTTTTATAAAGTAAGCTTTGAGAAGGATTAATGTGTAATTAGCTAGTAATTGTAGCTAATGGGCTTGGGATTGGGCTTGATGTAAATGGACCCTATATATAAAGGGTTAGGGTTTGGGAAGAGATAGAGAGAAGCATTATTCACATGAGAGTCGTTTGAGTGTGTGAAGAGTGTGTGTTTTCTTGTTCTTTGAGAGCTCTCTAATAAAATCAAGAACACTTCATCTTTTGTCTATTGATTTCTACTCTTAAATCCTCTATTGTTTGATTGTTTAGGACCAACATTCTTTACGTTGCCTTAGTATATACGAGACCACTAATAAATTTTTAAAAATTAGTCAAAGTTATCTTAGACAACCTATAATTTCTTTCATTTGTTGCATACGATCTTTCATAGGCAACACTTTGTTCTTGTAAGTATGTTGCCTAAGGTCAGATTTATAAATAAATATTGGTAATTTAAATTCAAGGTTGACCATATGACTGACACCCATTAAATATTTGCCTTAGGCAACATATTGTCTTATTTTGTAATTATTTTATGTTTATCTCATGTAAACTTAGAACGTAATTTGAAGTGATTTTGGAAGCTTTTGGCTTCAAACAAACGATATCATTATCGAAAAAAATAGAGATTCTTAATTAGGTAATTATTATCTTATTTTGTCTAATTTCGTCTCCCCATTTTGAAGAACTTTTTGCATCGGCCATAGCAGTGGGACTTTTGTGCACGTTTTTTGAAAAAGAAACATGGAAGGTATTTAATGAGTAAATAATTAAAACATACAAATTATTGTTGAGTTTAGATTGTAAAATAAGTGTTTATCATGTCGTAGAATAAATCAAAGCGAATGTCGTAAACAAGATTGTCCACAAAAGGGATCGAGTATAAATCGAGACCGACTTTGTTCCAGTTTAGGGTTAATAAACTTGAAGCTAGTGGATACGTGACTCCTCATCACGGTACAATTGGCAAGACCACTACAAGTGAAGGCTCTACAAAGTAAGCACTTGCAAGATGGTGATTTGTAAACAAAATGATTAATGCACTTTTTATCCATATTTAGTTTAAGCAGTTGCATAATTGTAATTAAAAGCAATTTTATTTATGGTTTTAAATATGTTAACAATTGTTTGAATCATATTTACAGAGACTTGTTGAAGAAGCGAGTAAGAATTTAAAAATGATTATGGTGACACTTCTAATTCTGTCGTGACTATGATGCATTCTCCAATTGAAAAATATCAAAAATTGAGCAAATTGTTGGCCCGTTAGTAGAGACGGTTGTTCAGGTATGGATAGCTTGGCGGTTAGAGCTCCAAGGATGAGAGGTTCGACGAAGGGAACGTGTAAGCCGGTATCTGCGGTTGACGATGATGATTTGCAGTGACAACTTGTCAAGCGTGATGAGGAGATTCGCTTGCAAAAAGAGGGACAAATTGAGGCAAAAAAAAGTCGCTAAACAAAGAGAGATGATAAAATTGTTGATGAGTATGTTCTGTGCTAGTGATGCAAACTTCAACTCGTCTCATACTTTAGGTTATTTTTATGAGAATTTTTATGTTTGTTTGCTTGTTTATGAGATTTGTTTGTAGAAATCATACAAATAAAAAACTACAACATGGTACACAAAAATGAGCAGTAATATTTTTTTTTATAAAACTTCTTAGGCGACTTATAAACAATATAAGTGCTGTCTAAGAGAAATATTATATTATTTTAATTATAGTTTTAAGGCAACATATCTAAATAGAGTATGTTGTTAAGCTGATACCTTAGGCAACATATGTATAAATGAATGATGCCTTAGAGTTTATATGGTGCAACATACGTTCCGTTACATAGGCAACGTGACCATTTACATGTTGCCTAAGGAGTTGACTTAGACAACATATGGTGTTTGACTATGTTGCCTAGGTTCTTATGTAACATTAAAAAGGCAACACGGCTTAGGCAACACATAAACCACTCTTAGGCAACATTTTTCATGTGTTGGGTAATTGACATTTTGATGTGGTGTAGCGATGGTGAGTATACAAAACGGACGACAATGAGGGGGACTGATGTCTTTGGGTGCTAGGGGTTTGGATTGCGAATGTGTGAACAAATTGATTTTTTTTCTCTAAAACCTTCTTAATTGGATAAAGATAGATTTTTGGGTTAAAAAAAAGGGTTAATTTCATATATACCCTTATTAAAACTCAAAATATCATATTTACCCAACCTAAACTACAAATATCATATATACCCTTGCTAACCCATCAAAATATCATATTTACCCAAATATCATTTTTTATCAATTTTTAAATATTTTAAATCAAGTTTAATAATAAAAGATAGTTAATTGACAATTATACCCTCTTTAAATCTAGAGGTTTCTTTCAATGCTTCCTATTCCTCCTCCATTCTCATCAAAGCTTAGGAGCTTGTACACCATCCTCTAAAATTTAAGTGCACAATCCACCTCTTATTTTTTAAAATATAAAATTAGACTTCAAATTTCATGACTCTTAAAAAACAAACTCCAAACTCCACCTAACTAACTAAAATGATTGGAAATGGGTGCAGGGGATTTCTGGGAAGTGTGAGTAATCACTGTTCACAGAAAATCAAATGTCCTGTTTTGTTAGTGAAGAAGGCCAGCACTTGAGATTGCGATGATGCTTTAATTGGTTCTTCAAGTTTGTTGAGTTTGTAATAATTAGTGGTAAAAAAACCAAAATATCTATTTATTCCTTTTAACTAAATGCTTCTCAACATCTTTTAAGTTAAAAGTTGCATTATTTATTTTATCGAAACATAATCAACGTCTTTTTAACCTAATAAACTATTTCATTTTAAATAGTTAAGTTTTTAGATTATTTTTAATAAAAAAATCATTAAAGTTTTTCATTTTGAATGATTAAGTCACAATCATATTTTTTGAATACAAAATATACCCATTTTTAAAGAGTATCATAGGTACAAGCTTCAAAGCTTTGATGAGAAAGGAGAAGGAATAGGAAGCATTGAAAGAACCCTCTAGATTTAAAGAGGGTATAATTGTCAATTAACTATCTTTTATTATTAAACTTGATTTAAAATGTTTTTTTTTTTTGGAAAGGTTCATCTAGGTTTTGCCTAGACTACATCCTTGGCAATATAGAACAGAAACTGAAATTTCGGCCGTCTGGGACTAAGCCTGGCCACAAGATGTTGATTTAAAATGTTTAAAAAATGATAAAAATGATATTTGGGTAAATATGATACTTTGATAGGTTAGTAAGGGTATATTTGATATTTATAGTTTAGGTTGGGTAAATATGATATTTTGAGTTTTAATAAGGGTATATATGAAATTAACCCTAAAAAAAATAAGGTAACCAATTTTTAAAAGTTTGATAATGTATTTATTCAAAAAAGAATATTTATGGACTTATACGTTAAAAGTTAAAAAAGTTCAATAATTTATTCATTCAAACGGTATTTTAGGAATTTAATCATGCAAAATAAAATAATTTAATAGGTTTTTTTTTTTCTAAAATTAAAATAAAAAATAAGTAACATAGTTTCCTGTTACAAATTTCTCTTTTGATTACAAAGGTTACATTTTCGTATTAATGAACATGTGCTATCTGAAAATGATTATGTGATGATATGAACTACCAAATTCTAGATAATCGTTATTGTAGAATATATATATCTTCTGAAAAGATGGCATTTCAATATGTTTTTATTATTGTTCTCTAAATTAAGATTACAAAGTGACGTAAGTAAATATGATTTCTCTCTCCTTAAATAAATAACTCTGTTATACAGTGTATGAAATTGATCATTAAAAAAAACCAAATTTTATCTTTATATAATTAGAATCGCAATCACTTTATCCAAATATCAAAATTGATTATTGGTGGAAGAGATGTTGTGTGTTACTGTACTGGAGATATGTTTTGTGTTATGGTTTATAGGAAGGGTAAAATTATCTTTCTCAAGTAATAATATAAAAGGAAGTGTAAATAACTAATGAACCTCAATAAATTAATAACTGGGTTGTAAAAAATATATTAAAAAACTATGTAATTTGGTTAAAATTGATCATTCTAACACATGTTATAATCCAATGAACCAAATTGTTGTTTTAAATTTATATATTAATTGCCAAAAATAAACAAATCACCATTTTATCTTATACATTAATTACCATAAATTCATGAAAAACATTTGATTACTAATTCAATATTTAACGGCATCAACAATTACCAAATAACAATAAGTTGTAAAGGATTTTTTTTTTGGAATGTATATATAGCGGCATCGAACTAACGAACGACTACCATGAATATACACACGCCTTTTCGGCGGTACCGGGCATTCAAAGGCAGCCCACTAATCTGCCGATGTCCTGGCCCAGCTTATGCTGGACCTAGAGCCCCAACCACAGTCTTTGACTGGGCTAGGGGGGGAGTCTATGTCTGGACCAGCCTAAAGACTGGGTACTCATCATGCCCTCAAATTGACTCCTATTAGATTCGAACAGAGGTATACTAGAATACTATCCACAGTCCCTCGAAAACGTTATTGCCCTTAGAAAGACCAACTAAGCTAGACATGAATTGTAATTGTAAAAGATAATTTATAAACCGATAATCACCAAATAAAAATCAGTGAGCCCACAAATACATTACCCGTAAAAAAAGCAATAAATTTGTAATGCAACTTCCTAAAAATGTTGACCTTTTGTACCTAACATAAAAAAACCTATATAAATTTAGTAAAAACACATCACAACATCACATCTTCTATAGAAGAAAAAGATAAACAAACTTTAATAATGTTTAACATGTTGAAGGAAAATATGTCATTATTGAAATGATAGGTTATAGATAAACAATTACAATTGTTATTAGACCATCCACCATGATGCTTTTTTTTATCATATTTTTTTAAGTGTCATGCCATATTTACAAATTATATACAAATTATTTTTTACTACGATGATTTCTTACCTAGATTTTGATAATGCCAAACTGAGTACCATGATGAGTGCTAGCAGGTTTCACTAGGGTTGAACGTTTCATGATAGTCGATGCCAACCTATTGAGATTTGCCATCACCAACAAAACGATCCTTTTTGTCAATCAGAAGATCCATCAAATTTCCTTTTATCACAAAAATCCACAAACACCCAACAATATGAACGAGAAATAATTCCTACGCTGTATATTTAATTTAAGCATTGCATTCATTCAACATGTTTTCCAAGTTGTGTAAATTAAGATGGGCTACCATATCTAAAGCATGAAGTTAATTAATGGTTGTTGATGGAAGTCGTAAAAGTGTATAAGAGGTTTCCAACAGAATCTAGTAGAAAATTTTAGTAGAAGAATGCGTTTAAGAGTTATATTTGGGAGATAAGCCTCTTGAACACATCAACTTGAATAATGTGATTGATTTAGAGATAAGCCTCTTGAACACATCAACTTGATAATTTGATTGATTTAGATATAAGCTTCTTGAATACATCAACTTAAATAATAGGGTTAAGTACACCAAAGTGTATCCAACTTGTCACGTTTTATCATTGTATGTACTCAAGTTTAAAACTTACCAATTAATGTACTGAACTTGCTAGAATTCCCATTGTATGTACCAGTTTACCTTCTCAGCCCTTAACCGGTAATTTTTTGAAAAAGGTTTTTTTTTTAAAATTAATGATGATGTGGAAAGCCATGTGTGCATCATTTAATGACATGGCACCACCACCACCATTGCCATTTCCCACAACCACCACCACCACTGCCATCTCCCACCAGCCACCACTAACACCACCTCCATTGCCATCTCCAAACCACCACTACCACCACTAACACCACCTCCATTGCCATCTCCAAACCACCACCACCACTATTGCCATCTCCAAACCACCATCACCGCCATCTCCATCTCGATCTCCAAACCACCACCACCATTGCCATCTCTAAACCACCACCACCACCGCCATTTCCATCTCCAAACCACCACCACCGTTGCCATCTCCAAACCACCACTACTACCAACAAATCAACAAAACCCCCAAATTTAGTTCCCTATGCTAAGAAATTGGGTTAATTTGAAATCAATTTTTTCGTTCCCGACCCCCACCTATTTTTACTCAGTTGAAATCGATTTTTGAAATTGATATTTCAATCGACGTGATTGTTGCAAATCTCCATTTCAATTGAAATCGACCAAAGTCGAAAACCCTAAAAACCACAAAATCGACCAAAACCCCCAAAATGGCCAAAAACCCTAGAAATTGCTCAAAACCACTAATCGAAATCAAAAATCGATCACATAGATGGATTAAGCATAGGAAATCAATCCCAAACAAGCCATAAATTGCAGAAAACCATCCCAAAACCAAGAAGCTATCAATTTTTGAAGCCAGAGAGCAATACGAGAAATTTTTTGAAAAAATTGGTGGTGGTGGTGGTTTGATTGTGGCTGTTTGGAGATGGTGGGTGTGGTGATGGTTTGGTGGTGGTGGTGGGTTTGGTGGTGGTTTGATGGTGGTGTGGTGGTGGGAAGGAGGTTGAAGAATATCCATGTAAGCAGCCATGTCATGCCACATCAGATGTCACGTCAACATAACCGGTGCCACGTCAGCTTCTTACCTGCTATATCAGGTCTGATACATACAATGGCAATTCTAGCAAGTTTAGTACATTAATTGGTAAGTTTTAAAGTTGAGTACACACAATGATAAAACGTGACAAGTTGGATACACTCAGGCGTACTTAACCCTAAATAATATGGAGGTAAGCTCAAATGAGCTACTTACAATATAAAAAGGTTGTTTATATTCGATATAGCTTATACAAGGGATAGGTTGTTGATATATGGGTTTGCACCCCTCCCTTTAAATCTAACTGCAAGTATATAGGTCATATCAAATATTACATATAATAAGTACGATTATTGAATCAAGAGAACTAGAAACTGTGAATCACGGTTAATATATTCACTATTGATTGGATGGTCAATTGCTAATTAATTTATTAAGCAATAGTTAACTACTGAATTAAAGAAAAATCACAAGTGGAGGCGGAACACAAAATTGGAAACTTTTGACAAGAAAAATTGTTGAGGGTTGGAATTCTAATGACTTTCAACAAGAACACTTCATTTATGACAATGACTAGACCAATTCAATTGGGAAAAAAATACCCAATCTAACTCTCCTATTACTTCTCTCTCAAGTTATAACATATTTATTTATGAAAACATAGGTCTTATCTCTCGATCTCAACACATGGACTCAAAAATTTATTGAGATCTAGATTGTAAACAATACTAAAATTTACTTGGTATAATCCTTTTCTAGTTTGTCACTTTATATAAATCAAATTCTAACTAATTCTCTTGAAATTAACTCGTAACGATTAAATCAATTGAAAGCTGATCAGACTCATCAAAACATCAACTTTAAATTCATATGTGTCATTAACTGGAAAATCTTATAGAAGTCACAAGACCACATGCTCATGATAAGTAATAACCGCCGACATGTAAAGATTAGTTCATGTTGAACGTTGTGGACCACAAAACAATAGAAGAATTCATGAATCTAAACGATAACTCACGACAAAAATCTGAATTCATAAAAACTCCCTTTTGATTTGCAATACCCATAAACAACGAACTGATACCAGTGACAATGGTTGAAAGGAGATTTTGTCATGAATGGTCTAATTCATAGGAATTATCACCCATCTCGTTGACAATGATCTCCATAACTTCATTTAAAGAATGCTCAAATGTTATCTTACATTTGATATGTTACACATTTACTTAAGAAAGAGCCTAACAAGGTTAACCTCGTATTCACATGTTAGCTAGCGGTGGACTGGAATATGGAAAAAAATGACTTTTTGTGCATCAAATGCTTAAGATTGATGTTTTTCGAGTGATATGTGAGTAGGAACAGTTTATCTATAAAAATATAAAATCACGTTTGTTACCGTTTGCATAGGAGAAACGATGAAATGTTATATTGTTGAATGGTTTATTATAGATACATAGTTATATAAAATTTAAAGTTAATACATTAAGAAATTGTATCATCATTTAGCCCATGATAAGTATATATGTTTTTGCAATGAGTGACAGAAATTCAATGACACTGCACCACACTTAAGAGGAACAAATGATTTTGACAAAGTTTACTTAGTGCAACTTAATTTGAGACATTTACCAAATAAAAAGATGATTACTAAATTCTTTATTGGAACAAATAATTCAAAAGATATTGTCGACATGTATAGTCGGGGCAAGATGGACCAGATTTCGACATAAAAGTACCAAACGAAATCAATAAGATGTAAAAGATGGAAGTGGGGTCGATGGAAGTAATTGAAGGCGAAGGTCGAACATGGAGCTATGATGGTCTCATTGATTAACGACAATGGAGAGCAAAGGGGCCAAGTGAAATAAAATTATTTTTATCACATATAGAATGCGTCAAGTCTAGATAAGATCTTCCCTGATAAACAACTCCTTCGTTGATTTCTCCATAAACGTTTGTTACAAATTAGAACATGAATTATCATTCCAAAGTTTGAAATGAAGTGCAAACCACCCCACCCCCAGAGCATGAGGAGGCAAACTTAAGTAGGAGATGAGTAGGGTTAACAAATACAAATACTCTTGGCACCATGGAGTAACTTTACTCCATGACTATTCTTATCTAAAGTAAATATCACAAAATAGTTATATACTAAACTGTACATTTTATCAATTAGAATTACTTGTATTATTAAAAGTTACGTTAGGAATCCAAAATTGATTAGGAACATGGGATGGTCCATAGCATGTCGAGTGCCTTTATTGAGGATGAATATATATATATATATATATATATATATAGGGATTACTTCTTTAAAATGTATCCAACTATCCTCAATATACTATTGTGTATATTAATCTAAAAAAATTCCTTTTGTATATATCAAACTTTATTTTTAAGTCTATTATGTGTATTTTTGAGTCTATTATGTGTATCCAACTATCCCCCAATATACTATTGTATGTATCAAAAATACACACAATAAAGTTTGATATATACAAAAGAAATTTTTTTAGGTGGATACATACAATAGTATATTAGGGATAGTTGGATACATTTTGAAGAAATAATCCCATATATATATATATATATATATTCATTGTTAGTAAAATATTCATGAATCATGATGAATATTGATGTATAATGGATATCCTATTGTAGGTTCCAAATCAACACCAAGTATGAACACAATATGATTCTCTCAAAATGATTAGAAAAGTTGGAAGTTACAAATGAAGTAGAAAACAACTATTTATACTAACACTAGTGGACTAGGCTTTTACAAATGGATGAGCCCTAAACAATGGCATCAACCACAATTTACATAAATGGAAACTAACTTCTAAAATATTACAAATTGACACAACTAACAAAATATCTAACACCTATTCATCATGGATCATACATTCATAATAAATAGCAAGTCATATTCATAATGAATATGACATATATTACGCTGTAGACGGTTATCGGATTCCTAATCAGTTTTAGCCTTTTAGGTTGCTGATGGACCTGCCCCTTATACAAATAATTATTATGATATCTTCTTTAAATAGCTCATTATCGATGATTAATTGTGCAATCCCATTTTTCCTTCTAATCATT
Source organism: Centaurea solstitialis (assembly GCA_030169165.1). Taxonomy (NCBI): domain Eukaryota; kingdom Viridiplantae; phylum Streptophyta; class Magnoliopsida; order Asterales; family Asteraceae; genus Centaurea; species Centaurea solstitialis. The sequence continues at coordinate 43,139,292 of CM058043.1, forward strand.
TTATTAGATATCATCATTTACTCTCACATTGATGTCTACTAATGCAAACATAGAAGAAGAATGCAGAACACTTCTCCATCTTTTTCGATTATTATTGGAATAAAGAAATGTAACATCAGCAAACGTTATTTATTTTAGTCATTCAATAAACGCAATTTCGCTGTTGTGTAAGTTACCCTTGGTGTATTTCTAAGTTTTATGAGAAAAGTTTTATTCCAAGGACAAGTTATTTCAAAGAAGTGATAAGTTAGATGAAGGACATTAAGCTGAAAAGTTTTTAAAGTCGTTTATCCAAATCAACATAGGTTGGACCACTAGCATCAAGTGTCAGTCTTCTAGTGCAAAGACTAAGAGTGCAAAGGAGGTCATCAACCTAGGCCACCTGCCTCCTTAATTGGGAAAGAAATTTGCGAAAACATGTTTGGTACCCAAGGGTCATTTAATTAAAATAACCTTAAATGAGTTTTTCAATGAATTTGATCTTTTTTTGAACGGCATGTTGGTGCAACGGAGTATCATCGTGCTACCATGGCACCAAGAGTTTAAAAACTCTCCAATGAGTTTGATCTTTTAAAGGTAACAACCTTTAAATTGAAGTGTTTCTAATGTTAAAAACTCTATCTCAAGTGTACGTGAAACAATCTGCTACCGTAAAATTTTGAAAGTACAGTTGAATATTTTGTAGGCATGACGACGTAGAAAGTCATTTGGTTGGTACTAACATGAAAAGCAATGGACTGTGTGATGAGATTAAGCGTGAAACCCCACCAAATGGTCCGAAAATGTAGTCAGTGGCTTTGCCATCTGTCTCATTAATGAGATCGAGTGATACACTTTGGGTAGAAAGTAGAACACAAAAATGAGCAAGAGAAATGTTTCCTTTATTCCCTCTTCATGGATCAACTGTGGCACCACCAACCAAAACACTACCTAACCAACAAGTACAATTAACGTTTACAATTTATTTTAAGACGATATTCCAGCACAACACGAGAACTAATACACATCCTTTTAATACAACTTTTTATATAACGATAGTTTTCACGGGAAGCGCCCAGCGGTAAATCCCGTAGTGAAATGGGCCGTTTACATTTAAACACGTGGGCATTAGTGAAATTGGCCGTAGTGGAGTTTCCCACACAACGATCTCCAAACATTCCTTCGGGAAACAAGAACTGGTAGCAAATCTCGTCCGCACAAGATAAAGCTAGATTTCAGGATTTTTTTTCATATTATTACATTGCTCCCTTAAGCACACGACCACCCGTTGTACCGTCAAAACATACCAACATCCACCCGCAACCTGTACAAAACGAATAATTATGAGCACCAATAACTATTAAAATGATTGAAATGCATACACGAACCACCACTTAACGAATAATGAGAAAACCACAACAAATTTGAGGTCATAAGATGCCTATAATAAAATAACGTTTATAGAACCAAAGTTTATATGACCAAACAAAAAAGCTTCTATCTAAAAGTGTTACAAAAGTATTTTTTGGAAGGGGAGGGTTACAAAAGTTTACGCCTTATGAATATCATATAAGTTTTTAGCTTATTTTTCAAAGAAACCCCTATTAACTATTTTATAGAACACTATTTGGAAAAATGTCCAATAAACACAAGTGTTAACCACATGACTTGTGACATACTGGTTAAGGTTTCTGAGGGATGTGGCTCAATAACTTAACTATCCTGGGTTCGAATCCAAGCGTTAACGACTTGTGGTCATTGAGGAATTATCTTAGGGCTTCAGGTTTAGCAATCAATAATTGACAAAAATTAGTCTACACAACATGCCTATGATACCCTTTGAAAAAAAACCACAAGTGTTCTCTAAAAAATGGGTTTATAGGATGCTTCTAAAAAACGTCCTATAAAATTAGTTAATACGACATTGTATTTTGAAAAAAAAAATTAAAAACATGTTACAATGCTCAAATGCGTCCTATAATTATCAGTTTTAGGATACTTTTTTGGTTGGTCCTGCAAAATTATGTCCTATAAAACACTCTATCAAAACGCTTATTTATTTTAGGTGTCCTATATAAACTTAAATTCTATTGTACAAGTTACCCATTGGTATATTTCTAAGTTTTTATGTGAAAATTTTTGGGCCAGGAAAAGTTACACTACTAGAAAAAAGGATTTTACCGACGGCCGAACAGTTGGAAATCGACTTTACCGACTGTTTTCCGACTAAACGATCATCGCAAAAAACCTCGTCGGTAAAATTACCGACTGTTCTTCTGACATCTTTTAAGAACTGTTTTCCGACTGTTTCATTTACCGGCTGTTTTTCGACGACTTTTACCGACCGTTTTTCGACTGTTTCGTTTACAAACTGCTTTCCGACAGGTTACCAACGATTTTCTGACTGTTTTTTCGACGGTTTTCCGACGACTTATTAAAAAATAAATATAAAATAAAATAATAAAGAATAGTCGGTGAACCATTGAAAAACAGTCGGAAATTTCCGAATGTTTTTAGCAGTCGGTAATGACGGTCGATAATACCGAATTTTTTAGTAGTGTTATTACAAAGAAATGGTAAGTCAGAACTCAGAAGGATATTAAGCTGAAAAGTTTTGAAAGTACTTTGTCCAAATCATGCAAAGTATGACATAGGTTGGACCACTTGCATCAAGTGTTATAGTGTAAACGGAGGTTGTCAACCTAGGCCATTTGCGGAGTCGGTCCTGACATTTCGATGGCCCCATTCAAAAAATTATATGCCGCCCTAAAATTATTCTTTATTTATATTATTTTTCTAAAAAAGTTATTACATTTAAAAATCAAGTGTAGAATTATAAAATAACTAGAGTAAACTACGATTTTCGTCCCTGTGGTTTGATGAATATAACTATTTTCGTTCCTGTGGTTTCAAAATTGCTTTTTTCGTCCTTGTGGTTTCATTTTGCTTTTATTTTCATCCCTCCCTCTAACTCTGTTAACTAATGGTGTTAAAATGTCAAAAAAATATATTTGAAATGTTACATGTTTAGTCCTTGTGGTTTGTAGAATAATAAATATTTGTCCTTAAATTTCAAAAAAATTAAGACTTATATATTGGTTTTTTCATTATTAGTTTTATACCATTTATTTATCATATTTCTATATTTGATGTATATACATTTTTTTTGAAACTATATATATACATATATATGAGTGTGTTTTTTTAATATAAACTATTTCTTTTAGTTTTTTATTATTCTTTACTATATTTATATTTTACATATATACAACATTATATATATTTATGCTTTTTTTAATTTAATTATTGAAAGTTAAATACTAAAATTAGTTAATAAAAAATAAAGTATAAATGTATACGGATTGGTGTGAGTAAACGTATTTAATAAAAATAACCGGTTGGTATAAAATAAAACCATTTTTTCACGAATAATATTAAACTTTTCAAATGACAATTTAAAATAAGTAAAAAATAATACATTTACAAATTATAAATATGTCTTACTCACACTAATAAATAAAAATCTTACTTATTTTAAATGCGTAAACTACGATTTTAATATTTATACTAATTCGTATAAATATACGGATTAGTATGAGTAAAGCATATTTAATAAAAACAACTGGTTGGTGTAAAGTAAAATTATTTTTTACGAGTAATATTAAACTTTTCGAATGATAATTTAAAATAAGTAAGAAGTTAATAGTTTTATTTATTTATTGATCTACTTAAGATTTTTATTACTATATAAAAATAAGTAAAACTATTAATTTTTATTTATTAGTGTGAGTAAAACACATTTAAAATAAGTAAGATTTTTATTTATTAGTGTGAGTAAGACATATTTAAAATATTTAAAACTAATATTTTTTTTACTTATTTTAAATTGTCATTTGAAAAGTTTAATATTACACGTGAAAAGAATGGTTTTATTTTATACCAACCGATTGTTTTTATTAAATACGTTTACTCACACCAATCCGTATACTCATTTAAACTTTATTTTTATTAACTAATTTTAGTATTTAATTTTTAATACTTAAATTAAAAAACATAAATATATATAATGTTGTATATATGTAAAATATAAATATAGTAAAGAATAATAGAAAACTAAAAAAATAGTTTATATTAACAAAACACATATATATGTATATATGTGTATATATATAGTTTAAAAATATTGAAAATACATAAAATATAGAAATATAATAAATAAATGATAAAAAGGAAAAAAAGAAAAAACTAATATATAAGTTTTAATTTTTTTGAAATTTAAGGATAAATATTTATTATTCTACAAACTACAAAGACTAAACATGTAACATTTCAAAAATGTTTTTTTTCAACATTTTAACACCTTTAGTTAACAAAGTTAGAGGGAGGATGAAAGTAGAAGCAAATTGAAACCACAAGGACGAAAAAAACAATATTGAAACCACATGAACGAAAATAGTTATATTCATCAAACCACATGGACGAAAATCATAGTTTACTCAAATAACTATAGACAAATTTTGAATAAAAACAAACTTAACATATCTATTGCTAATTAATGCTCATAAATCTCCTACCATTTAATATCTTCGGTAACCTTAAAAATGAATTGTTTCTGAGGTTAACAACTTTGTCTCTAGTGTACATAAGATAGTTTGCTCCTGTAAAAATTTGAAAATACAGTAAAAAATTAGCTTGTAGACATGACTTAGGAAGTCGTTTGGTTAAATTAAATAGTTGTTAGGTTTGTCATAAAAATGAAAGCAAAATTAAGAAAATGGTACTAATATGAGAAGTAATGAAGTAGGCGCTAAGATTAAACCCCACCAAATGGTCCTAAAAATGTAGCGAGTGACTTACGCCATCTGTCTCATTAATGAGATTGAGTGGTACACTTTGAGAAATTGGAATACGAAAATGAGCAAGAGAATTGTCATGATTTCCTTTATTCACTCTTTACGGATCAACCATGGCACCACCAACCAAAAAACAGGCTGACCACCAAGTACAATTAACATTTAAAATTTATTTTAACACAATATTCTAACACAACACAAAAACTACTACATAATTTTCTAATACATGTTTTCTATATAATGATACTTTTCACAAGCATCCACAATTCCCTTGTTAATTTTTTCTGAAACAAAATTTTATAAGGAAACACAACGGATCTAGAAAGACGCTAGAGACCCACAGCCAAAATAGTTACAACAAAACGTAATTACAACACCAATCAATCATTCTTAAATAGTAAGAATCAACCTGATACGAATAACTTTCAAAATTCTTTTTGCCTTTGTCTCTGCATTTTTATAAGAAGGTTTTTATATGCATATATATATATATATATATATTTTGTAATGGTTTTTAATATGTTTATAACGTATTTAACCATGATCTTCCACGATTTTGACTTCAATCAAGTCCTTTTTGATGCAAGTTAATTTTATCGTACTAATAAAAAAATAACTATATGGCAAAAAGTTATTGGATAGACCATAAACTCTTCTTATTTTTATCGATTTACGTCTAGTCTGTTATTCTATTTGTGTTGTACCTTTTTATAAAAAAATTCTACATATTTTCACTTCTAGGATTTATATATCCAACATATATCACAAAAACTAGAGAAAACAAATAATAGCTAGTTCTAACTTTCTAACTTTTTTATAGAGTTCATTATTAATTGTATGACCCCATTTTACCTTCCAATCATCAGTTTCTCCCAAATTAACGTCTAATGCAACATTAACATAGAGGAAGAATGCAGGACACTTCCCTCCGTCTTTTTCAACTATTATTAAAATAATGAAATGTAACATCAAACAATGGTGACAAATTGACAAGAATAAATGACAATTGGATTCTACTCAAGATGATCATGTGGTCTAATCGACATGAAAATGGCCGCATACTGGCGGAGCATACGGTTGCTGCCGCCGTCCTCCTCCGTCACACGATCATTCACCACCGCCCGTCTCATCCTCGCCACATACCGCCTCCACCCCAATTGTATGTTGACCGCCGCCCAAGTCCGCCAATTGGACGAGTAATATCTCACTGTCCGCTTCAATCGCTCGTTTGCGAACTTGTACCGGAAATGATCCGTCACGTAGCGGAGATGATTGGCGTCGAGCCCGAACGCTTCCGTCGACTCCACGCACGTGAATGTGGCGGAAGATGCCGGAAGTCGGTTAATGAACGGCCTCCGAAGGCACCACGATAGAAGCTCATCGCCTAAGTAGCCACCGGGGTCCAATATACTAGTCGCGATGACTCCTTTACTTAGGTTTTGGGTACTTTTTACGCGACCTTGAACTATAAACACCATTCTTTGAAGCGGATCACCTTCTCTTATAATCTAGAAAAACTTGAATTAGGAAAATCGACCTACTTAAGTGGAAAACTAAACTTTGATGCCATCAGTTGACGAACTACAAGAGTATCACAAACCAAATAAAACGAGCCTAGTATACATATATCATATATGTATGGGCGTGACACTTATCCAACAAAATATAACTATTGTTTCAACAAAGACCCTCGACTAGCAAAAAGTGTGTGAAAGGGGAGACAGATAGAGATGCAAAAAAAGAGCCCGGAACCCGGCCTATGTCCGCCTTGAAAAGGGCTTCAACCTAGCCAACCCAGGCCCAGGCCCAACGTTAAAGCCCGATAAAACTAAATATTTTTCATGGCCCGGTTGAAGCCACGCCTAGAGAAGCCCAGTTAAGCCCTTTTTTAACCGGATGAAGCGGGCTTTTATTGCTTATTGCAAAACGGGCTTGAAGGCCCGGGTCAAGGCCCAAAAAAGCTTGGGCATTATGTATTTCAAAATATATAGTGTCATTTCGTTTTGAAAAAAAAAAAGATAATTACGCATAGCAATTATGATACCTTTTCGTCCTTTGAGAATACCAACGGTTTAACGCGATCACAAATGTTGTCGAGAATCAAATCATCTAAATTTTGGAACAACGGTACCTGAGGGCCATAAAAAGGAGATTAACGACATGAGATTGGTGTCACTGAATTACGTTGAAAACATAAACTTTTACCATTCGGATGAGCTCTAGGCAAAGAAAACGCTTTATATCGCGTCTAAGGCCTTCGGGTAAGTCTTTGATCATCTCCATCTCGTCGTCACCTCCCATGACCGCCCAATTTTGGCGTTCGTATGTACGGACTCTTTGTCTGAGAAGCGATGGTAACTGTCTCCTCTTCATCCACCACTCCATATCCCGACATCTTAGTTGCATTTTCCTCTTTCTTGCCATAACCGCGTGCAAGAATACCTTTGTGTACAACGAAAAAAAGTCATTGATCCGAGTTACAAAAGTTAGTGCCTGTTTGTTATCGGCGTAACGAGCTTAATGTGACTCATAACTTATTTAGTGAGTTATACATGATTGTTTGATAACATATTAAAGATATAGAAAGCGCTAAAACAAAATTGAGTTTACAGGATGTCTAAAATAAAAAAGTGTTCTAATAGAGTGTTCTATAGGACGCTGGTTTATAACACCAAATACAAGTACGCACTATCTAAAATAGTTACAATAAGTTTATAGGACGCTTTTGAACGTCCTATATGAAAGTATCCTGTTTTTTGTAGTGAACAAAATCATAGCGAGTGAGATGGGGTTTTACCTGAATATTACCGATCAATAGTGTGAAGAGCATCAATCCGCTTAGCACGACACAAATGCTAAACATCACTTCGACCCAGTGACTCGTGGGCTCGAGATCATTTCCGAATGTACTGCCATCAAAACATTACATATTACATATAATTTCGATACATTGACATCCTAAAAAGGACGCAAGAAAACTTGATTTTCCGCTTACCTGAGGCTCATGAGCCCCCAAAAGATCGGATAAAGAATCTTGACCGTGAGCGAGTTGCTAGAGATCACTGGAAGCGCCCATCGGTAAATCCCGTAGTTAAATGGGCCATTTACATTTAAACATGTGGGCGTAGCAAAATTGGTCGTGGTTGAGTTTGCAGCACAACGATCTCCAAACGTCCCTTCGGGCAACAAGAACTGGTAGCAAATTTCGTCCGCACAAGACAAAGCCAGATTACATGATTTTTTCATATTACATCGTTGCCTTAAGCACACAACCACCCGTTGTATCGCCAAAACATACCAGCATCCACCCGCAACCTGTCCAAAATGAATAATTACGAGTAGGTAATTATTAACCGGTCAGAAAAGTAATTAATATAATTAATTAGAGTTATTGTTTTAAGAAAACTGGGAAAATTTCCAACGGAAAAATCTGTGGGAATCCCATTGGAAATGTCATTCTCCGGGGGGCCGAGTTTTCGGCAACCAAATCGCCTGGAATGTCATTTTCCGACAGATTTCTGTCGGATTTTCCGCGACAAAGGCCTTTTGTTTTCTAGCGCCACATAACAAATATTCACTGTTTGTTTTCCCAACTACCTTTCCCAGACGATCATTTTGCAAAATGATGTGTTTTTTTTAAGGGTGTCCGAACCTATGGCCCGACTAATCCTGGCAAGATGAGGGCTAAAGCATGCCCTTTTATAAATGTCCACAGGTTGCGCATGGAGGGATTCAAACCCAGGTTAGATGCTATGAACCCCCCAAGCCTTATCCACTCCACCACAACACTAATAGACAAAATGATGTGTTTTTACGGGGACTAGTTGATGGAAAGTTATTTCTAAGCATATGTTTGGTATTTCTTATTTAAAACGGCTTATTTTATTTTATTTTTGTAAAAGTGTTTATTAAATTATATGATATGAAAAATAAATTTTATGAAAGTTGTTTGAATTAGCTTATTGCTTTAGGAAAACATGATAAGTTGTTTTACAGTGTTTGATAAATTTTGGCTTTTTTTATGTAAAATGACCAAAAGGTTAAAATGAAGAGATAGAAAAGATCACAAGAGTATGAGGTGTTTGTTTGGATAAGGGATAGATACCATAATTTTGTTCTAATAAGTTATAAGGAGACTTAGAAAAATAAAATTGTTGACTTGTTGAAAAGTCCTTTCCTCTTTCCTCAAGACCCAATAAGTTCCTTTTTTATTCCCACCCAAACACTCCAAAGGACTTATCTATTAATACAAAACACAATAGGGATATAAGGAGTTCCAAAACACCCTCTAAGAAAGTAGAAGGTCAAATAAAGGTTATTAAGGTAAAAAAGTTTATGTCAACCTTTAAAGTGCAATGGAGCCATGGAGGTCATCAACTTAGCCTACAGTCTTCTTAATTGGGAAAGACATTTTGCAAAATCATGCTTGGTACCCGAGGGCTATTTAACTAAAACAACCTTAAATGAATTTTCAATGAATATGATCTTTTAAAAGTACCTCTGCATTAATTTTATGTTAACAGCTCTATCTCTAATGTACGTAAAACAGTTTGCTTCCGTAAAAATTTGAAAATACAGTACAAAACTAGCTTGTTGACATGAGTTACAAAGTCATTTGGTTAAACGTTTGTTAGCTTTCTTATAAAAATGAATTGAGAGAAAATGGTACTAACGTGAGAAGCAATGAAGTAGGCGATGAGATTAAGTGCGAAACCCCACCAAATGGTCCCGAAAATGTACCCGGTGACTTTGGCCATCCGTCTCATTAACGAGATCGAGTGATAGACTTTGGGTAGAAATTGGAACACGAAAATCAGCAACAGGATCGTCATGATTTCCTTTATTCGCTCTTCACGGATCAACCGTGGCACCACCAACCAAAAGATCGCCTGACCAACGAGTATAATTAACATTTAGCTTTTATTTTAACAAAATATTCAAACAAGATATGAAAACATGCAGATATGTACATTTTCCTAATATAGATTTTTGAATGATGAGAGTTTTTCACAAAGCATCCAATGCTACAAAGATGTTAATGGTACCCCTTTAAAATAGTAAGAATCATCTGATAGGAATAATTCCAAAAGCATTTTTATAAAACATTTGATATAGCATTATCTTCTGTATCAAATTTTCTTATATCGTCTTTATCCAACTAATGAAATAATGACAAATTAGGTTTTTATATATTTTAAATTAATTTTATCTCTATTCATATTCTCTTTCTAATGTGTATTCATTTGATTGGTGGACATGAATGACATAGGGAATTTTAGCACATGTGATTTTTATCTGTTTATTTAACCTATTTTGATACAAGTTAATTTGATCGTACAGTGTATAAAATAACTACGTGGCAAACAATTATTGGTTAGACCATGTAATTTATATACCCTGTTGCAGGTGCAGAACTACGGCTTTCCGTAAAACTATTTAACATTCAGTAGATTTTACCAAAATTGTTACATTCATTTTTACTTAAATTGTTCATATTGGTTATAGATACGTACTATTTGCTTTAAAACAAATGTTTGTAAATAAAATTTAAAAAAAAAACATAATTTTAGAATTCAATAGTTTTAATTTGAGCTAACAATTGAATTTTTTTCATTTCATCTCATAACTAAAAGTAAAATAAAAAAAAATTAAATACTTATTTTAAAAACCAATGTATAATTTGAGAAAAACTAGGAAGTACAGAAGATCGTGTGAGAAATTAAGTTAACACGAAAATCTTGAGTAGTGAATCTAAACTGTTAATCACTTTTAATCTCAAGTCCTTCCCATGAATTCTGCTTTATATATATAGTAGGAAATTAAATCAGTACATTCCCGTATGTCTGACCATAGCATGCATCCGATGATTAATAACCACTTCTTATGCTTTTTATTATAACTAAACTTTTTATCATAACTCAACTCTTAAAATAAAACCATAAATATAGATAGTTATTTTTTAGATTAATTAAATAATACGTTGTAAAATTGAATTGAATTTCACTTAAAAATAAGATTATCAAAACATGTCTAGCCAATGGTAAAGTAACATCCTAAGGATCCTACGGGGGTCGGTGGATCGTATCCCTGATTACCCGGGTTAGAACCCTTTGGTGAACATGTGGTGATATCTAGATCATTGGGTCTGTGTCACTACTCACTAGTGATACCCTTAATTGGGCTGGATCGTTGTCGACAGGGATTAGCTATGTACCGTTGGATCAAGGAAACGTGTGTGTTAGCTTGCCGTTAAAAAAAATTAAAAACGAGATTAAATTTTAAGAATTTAAGATTTGGGAAATTTGCATGATTGTGTAAACTAGTGCATGTGAATAAAGAAATAATTGAATACCTGTGGGACCGGTAGTATTACAAATGCGTCGTACCAGAACCCTTTGAGTGAACGGACATAGTGAGATGAGATAGCCTTTGGGTCCCACACAAGCTTCCCACAGCCAACCACAAGCGACTCACGCGACACGTAAGCAACCCGGAACTGCAGCCACATGTGGAGCAGGTGCACGGCATCCACCAGCGTCCGCAGCACCGCCACCACCGCCGCCAGCGCGCCGTCCATGTACAGGCACGGGATCCCGCCCCGTCCGATCGACAGCGCGTAGAAGAACAGGGGATCCACGGCCAGGGCCACGCCCCGCGCCAGGAGGAAGAACCTGTTCCACCTCTGCACCCTCTTGCTCCTGGGATCGTACACCCGCCGCAGGAACCTTAACGACGACGGCCGCTTAGGGCCGTCGTCGGAGGGGCGGGTGTTGGGGATGATCTTGGAGCCGGGGCGGTCCCGGATCGGAACCAGGGAGGATCCTGCGGAGGCCTCCCATTGGAGCTGCTGGACGAGGTCCTGGCAGCTGGTGGAGTGGAAACGAGGGACGCCTACCTGCGTGCAGGCGTAGCATTCGGTGGAGTTGGAAATGGGGTTGTTGTCATCGGAGTCAGAGGTGTCGGAGGAGGCGGTGTTGGTCCGGCGACGGAATCTTTGGAGGAAGGAAGACATTGGTGAAAGGTAACCATGGAAGGTGAAGAAATAATTTGAATGGTGGTGATGATAAGAGAAGAAAGGGAAGAGAGAGAGAAGAGATATGTATTTTTTGGTAATGGTTGATGAGTTTGAAACAATAGCCGACTTATGATAAGTCCAATACATACACAATCATACAAATGGCTTTTTCTAGGCAAATTTGGCTCAAATAGTAAAATACAAATCCAAATTTTGCATTTTACTTAAATGTCATTACATTGGTAATTTTTAGTTTCGTAATTTGCACCTAACTAAAAGACATAACAAAGAAGATAAAATTTTCTTATTACAAAAAAGAAAATACGAACAAGGATCTAGAATTTGCAAACCTAGCTAGATAAAAGTAAGTAATTTACTTTACAGAAAATTGGCAAGTATGGTTTTTTTCTTTTTGTCTTCTAGCTAGTCTATAAATTACGGACTTAAAAGTTGCAGATGTTAGTTGTATTCGATATTTGGGTTAAGGTAAAAAAGAATGATTAGGAGACCAATTTAAATGTATAAAATAACTATTTGAATCAATATCTTTTAACCCCAAAATTTGTTTTATTTATTCATATGGAGTAATCGTTATATTTTTCTTTTTGAGTAACAACTCTCAAAAGATTTAGAAAAGCAGGAGAAATCCTGACCCCGTAGTTCATTGGACCCAACTGACCTTCCATTAAGGACTCTAGCCCCAGGTAATGTTCCCCTATTTCCACACCCAACACAAGGAGTGAGTTCGTTCTGATTCGAACCTAGGACTTATTCCCCAAAAATTCCTCCTTAACTAGATCAACAAAGTGTTTGCGAAGGTTATGCCTCGAAGGGTGGTTATGCCTATGGGTTTTCATCATGTAACTATTGTTACTCTTGGTAACATAAATGTTAAGTTGTTAATTAAACGAATACGTGTTTATTGAATAAAATAAAAATGGAATCATATAAACTGAAATTTTGTTATATTATTTGTGAAATAAGTTTTAGTGTATATCATGAACTTGGTTAAAATTAACCACAAGAGTTGTGACGTACCGACAAAAGTTAAGGGGATGTGGTGGAGTATCCCACCTATCCTTGATTCGAGTTCAAGGGGATAGGGGCAACCGAGAGCGCGACACGTAGCGGATGACTAGGCGCTACGTCATGTCTACGGCGGATGACTAGGCGCAATTCATGGGAGGGCATTGGATTAAAGAGGGGGACCACACTCAAAGCCGCCACGTGTCGCGCTATCGGTTGTCCTCACGTTCACAACCAAAAAGTGGTTCACATTTGAACTTTCCTCTCTCTCTCTCTTTCTCTCTCTCTCTCTCTCTCTCTCTATATATATATATATATATATGGGTAGGTTCAAATGTGAACCACTTTTTGGTTGTGAACGTGAGGACAGCCGAGAGTGCGACACGTGGCGGATGACTAGGCGCAGGGCCGTTCCTAGAGTTTCGGATGCCCTGTGCGAAAATGTAAATTATGCCCCTATGTCTATCTTTTAAGCAAATGAAACAATGTATGATACAATTTTTTAAAGGGTTTGGAAACTAGCCAAGCTACGTGGCGCATCCTTACACCGATTTTTATTAACTAAACAAAGAGTACAAAGGGGGGGGCATAAGAATCAAAACCCCAAATTACAAAATGTTAGTCAACTAAAACGATGTCTCCATGCATATGTAGAAGGATAAAAAAACAAGAAAAACTATAACTTGTTTTAATTAACATGGTAAATAATTAGATTAAAGTTATCAAAAAAAATCTACAACTCAGCAAGTCTATAAATAGCAAGGTCATTGAAATTGATAAAAAAAAAATAGTGAGTGAAATGGTGCAAAAAAACAACAAATGACTAAATCATAAATTCCTAACCAAGGCTGCATAGCAAGTTAATTGATGTTGTGATGCAAATATATGATCTGCAAATTTGTCAAATCCTTTAATTGATGCAAAAGCAAGTAACGTAGATAGAATAATGAAGAATTCCGCTAAATCAAAATCAACTAAATTAATAATGTAATATAATACATACTTGAGAATTTTATAGAGCCCAACTCATAAATTACTAAAACTAATTATCTATACTAGCAACATTATATAGAATTTTGATGCCCCTTGGGCTTTGATGCCTTGTGCGGTTGCACGGCCTGCACGGCCCCAGGGCCGGGCCTGACTAGGCGCCACGTCAGGTCCACAGCGCGCGATTCATGGGAGGGCACTGAATTAAAGGGAGGACCACACTCAAAGGCATCACGTGTTGTGCTATCGGCTGTTTTCACGTTCACAACCAAAAAGTGGTTCACATCTAACTTTCCTATATATATATATATATATATATATTATAATAGAAAGTATTTTGATGAAGACTGGCTGAACCACATTAATATTAGCATATGCGAGAATATATATGAGATATTATAGCATATCACCTGGCATTAAAAGAGTTTGAAAGATGTAGGTTTTTGAAGAAGAGTCGTGTGCAAATGGTCGAAAAGGACCATCATTTTGTCCACTCCTATCAACAAACAACTTGGTAGATCTCAAAAAAAATAGAGTCGGTTGCAGTTTGTAATTTCATCACGATTTTTAGATTTTATTGTATTTTTATATTTTTAAATAATTATATAAATAGTACTCTAATGTTTATTTTGATATTCGTTATTATTTAACCTTTTTACTCTTATCACACGATTGATTGCAAATGATTTATGTTATTGTTTAACTTTAAGCTTATATATAAATGTCATGTTGGCTTTTATTCTTGTTTATAACTATTTAAAACTTTCATGATATTTTAAACTAAAATGATTTATTTTTGAATTTGATATTAAAAAAACTTAATAAATAATATAACTGAAAAAAGTATAAGGTGATACAAAACCTCTAAAATGTTGGGCACTTGTTCGTACCAACTAGTCTACTTTTTCACATCTTTGTCTCGACATGCATATACACATGTACACTCGGATTTTTAACACTACAACCTAGGCAACCTAGCTAATTGTAACTGTAGATCTCGAAAATAGGTTGTTATGATGAATGGGGTGGCATTATGCGTAATTTGATACCATCCTTGGGACACAATCGTAAACAAAAAAACAAATTAGGGACATTTGTGTAAAACTTGCCTCAAGTTAATTCAAATATGGGAATGATCACAATACTCTCAAATTTAACGGTGTTAGTCTTAACATTTTCTTTTGTGTAATTAAGCCGTTCCTTGTTTTTAGAAAGAAATCATATTCAAGCAAATCAATCATAAATGGTGGAATGATTAAAGATTTGACCGCCTAAGAAGGAAAGAATAAACATCCATAGTGGTTGGTGTTGATAAGCATTTTAATATAAAGTAAATATATGAAATCATATAGATTAGAAGGAAACCATATTTCACCATATGTGCACTCATTTTAATATTGGATATGATAATGGCATGAGATATAATAATTTCATGGTTATGAATAAGTGCATATATGACCATTGTATAGTTATGGTCTTTCCACACAACATATATCATGATGCATAAAAACAAATTTCATGATGTGGACATTTAAATAAAAAAGTATTTCGTAATGTGTCCACGGATTTTAATGGACATGATAGTTTCATGAGATATTATAATTTCGTGGTTATGCATATCATACAAACTATTAGTTTCAACACATTATAGTTGCATATGTAGATTGTATAGTAACTTTTATTAACAAAACATATATTTAATGATGTTTCCATACATTTTAATGAACATTATTGTTTCATAAGATATTATAATTTCATGCCTATATATGAAACTATCATTATATTTTTCGTATGTGCATTGTATAGTAAATGTTATTCACAAAACAAATTTCATGATGTATAACAACAAACTATGTTGAATTATAATATAAACTTATTTTTTTGCATTATTATAATTGCATATGTAAAGTTTATAGTAAAGTGTTATATATGTATATTGTATAGTAACTGTTTGAAGTCCTTTAATTAGCTATCGACTTTTCTAAGTGTTGATAATACCGTCCCACAAGGATCTTATGCACATATCGACAAGAAATAGTATTTGACTTAATGTCTATTAAGTTCAAATATTTTATATCACAAGTATAAAGAGGATAAAACTAAAAGAATGCTCTAATAGAACAATTTACCTAGTTGAAAATATGTTTACATATAAAACAACATTTTCTAGAAATATACCATTTTCGAGATAATTCGATTATCATTTACATCTTTCTTTGACATGGAAAACTTGTATCCATTGTCTTTGGCGGAAACAAAAATAGGTCACTTGTCACTCTTATGAAGCTTCACTTTGAATATCTGTATTTGACTTAATGAGTATCTAGGTTCAAGACCCCTCAATGTCTACTCTTTAGCTATAAAGTGAAGGCATTAAAACATTCACTAGGCGAGTAATGTTCTACAGTCAATTGTTGGTGTGTAACTTTACACGAGTACTAACCACAATTCCCATGATGACTTGACGTCTACTTTCTAGTTACAAAGTGAATATTTTAGCACATCTCACTTATCAACATGACTACAAACCTATGGATCAATCATTTTACATCCCAAATTCTATCACTCAAAGTTTGAATGATCAAACATAGTTAAGAACATGTAATTAATCCTAAAGAAATATGCAATTTATGTTATTCAACGTTAAATTATAACCTTTGAACAATAAAAGATGGACAATTTACCAAAACTCATATGAATTAAATCTAAGTCAAGAAAATCCACATATGTTTGATTGATTCAATAAGAGTTGTAATAAATCAGTAATCTACAATAATTAAAAGTTTATGCAATTTCATGTACCAAATATGAATGAGCTCAATGAAACCTCGTTTATTGAAATAAACTTTCAAATGATCAAAGCCTATATGATTTATGTCTCTCATATTTGATACTCGTTAATAAATGTCTCTCAATGATTTATGAAAGCAAATTGCACTAAATGACAATTATGCCAAATATCCACTAATAGATACAAGAAATCATCAAAGATCACACTCTATTGATTTTTATCTCAAAAATGTCCCAACCTAAATGTTAACATTCTTAAATTTCTATGGAATCAAATTTACAAAGATGCAAATAAATCAAATAACTAACAACATTTGGTAAAAGATCTCAATGAACACATTTGAAAACTCAATAGAGACATTTTGATATGTACATAGTATCACAAAGTAACTTGAAACTTACATGGCTAAAATAAGTTAA
This sequence comes from Centaurea solstitialis, assembly GCA_030169165.1. Classification (NCBI taxonomy): domain Eukaryota; kingdom Viridiplantae; phylum Streptophyta; class Magnoliopsida; order Asterales; family Asteraceae; genus Centaurea; species Centaurea solstitialis. The sequence goes on from CM058043.1 coordinate 43,156,365, forward strand.
ACCTAGTTTCCGATCTCCTTCTTGCTTCCTTCGACAAGAATCTTGAAATCTTTTAACCCAAAAACCTGATCTTAACCGAGTTTAAACCACCTTCAAGGGACTTTCAACAAGGATCTTGAATCCAGGGCCGGTCCTAGGCACGTGCAACACGTGCGACCGCCCAGGGCATCAAGCCCAAGGGGGCATCAAATTTTTATCTATTATTATTAAGCTAGGTTAATTGCACAATTAATCTAGGTTTAATAATTTAGGAGTTGGGATTTAATTAAAAACATAGGCCCGAGGTCTAACCACCTAGCTAAAGCTTGGTAGTATTGTTGGGCATCGTGAAGACATTTTCGACTTATTTTGTTGAATGTGAAGGTTTAGAGAAGTTTTATTATTGTAGATTGATGAACTGAAATCTATCTTTGAAATTGGAGTATTCTAGACATAAGTTAGACTAGGTTCTATACCACTTAAAATTTGCATGTTTTTTGTTTATTAAATTAAGGGGCATACTTTTAGCTATCCGCCCAGGGCATCTAAAACCGTTGGACCGGCCCTGCTTGAATCTTCAAGCAAGCAACTTCTTGTGAACTCACACATCCTTCAATCTCTAAAACAAACTAATCTATTAACCCACATGGTCAAAAATCACCTCCAAGAAGATATTGATGTAACAATGGTCAAACCCATAAAATAAGGGTTTTTAAATTGTTTGTAACTCCACAAGACCTTGGTTGCGACTTAGGTCGTGGATGAAGTCGTCCACTGTCGTTTCTTCACATTTACAAGACTTTGTGCACGACTCACGTCTTGCACCAGGTCGCATGGACTGTGTGGGTATTTGAGAAATCATATCTTGATAACATTCCCCCCCCCCCCCCCCCCCACACACACACACACACTAACACTAAGGTGATAAAAGGCATCCAAACACTACAAAATTAATATCCAACGTAGCTCAAAGAACTCGTAATCTTGTTCCTTTGGAAACATGAGCATTGCAACGTACATATCTGTATGTATGCACACACACCACTACATCCTAAAGCACAAATCGATATTTTATCAAAAAAGTCAAATTTCTTGCCCATGTAATATAAAATGAGCCTTTGTCCACCAGTTGTGTCATTATAAGATGATATATTGCAAGAAAACAATTATGTATACAACCAAATTGTGTCATTATAAGATGATATATTTCATAAAAGCTTTATAGAAGGCTTTTTCTAAAATGTGTTATGTATACAACCAAATTGCATTTATATGATGCTTATAATATTTAAACGTTCTAATAACATAATTTATAGGAAATAAATGTATAGGAATAAACTATAACGCATTACATCTTAAAAATGGCATGTTTATATGATGTTTTTAGACGTTTTAACAAGTTTTTTAGAAAATGCTTTTAATATACAACATCTTATTGACTATTTTATAGGACACCTTTGAGAAACGTCATTATAAACTCATTTTTTTATATGAATTTTATGTTTATAAGATACTTTTTTCAAATAATGGTCTATAAATAGCTAATGTGACACTTCATTTTAAAAACTACCTAAAAATTTTGTTAAAACGCTTAAAAACATCCTATAAACATATTGTAACATTGCAAGATATAAGGGGGCGTTTGGTTGGGGGTATTGAGGGGTCATGAATGGGAATGATAATGAAAACTGATGTTTGGTTTGATATTATATAATGGACTCATTCCTGAAGATCCATTAATTTTCATTCCTGACCAAATTGGGGGGAATGAAACTTTTGTTTCTACTTGGTTCTTTTTTCCATGCATTGTTCCATCAATGGGTGTAAAATGAAACATCTTTTGTATTTTCAAGTTGAAAAAAACATATTTTTTTAATATGAAACAATTTTTCATTGATTATATTGGTTTAACCAAACAGCACCAATGCAATGCTCATTCCTATTATCATTCTCCTGCATTCCCATTTTCATTTTCATTCTCATTCCCTAAAATGAACCTAACGCCTCCTAATATTTTATAATTTGGTCCTATAAACTTAAACTTTCATAAAGTATGTTATTAAAACACTTAAACATTTTAAGTATCATGCAAGTTCAAATTTATTATGGTGAAACTCTAATATGAGTTGGAGGTACGGGGGCTTCGACCCTGGGCTGCATGCTTTAGCAGTCGGGCTTCGGCCCAAAATTGCCGAGGATTAGTTTGGGCCTAATGTGGTCTGGGATACCTCTTTAAAAAAAACTCTAATATGAGTTATAAGAACTATATATATAATCCATAGTGAATAACAAACCAAGATATTTTACGAAGACAAAACTCCATGATATGATTTTAACCATGGCCTACTTGAGTCGTGTCACATGAGTTGGCTAAGACTGATGCTAACCTCAACATCATTGTGTTTCATAATAGGTTACGTCTTGACTTCTTCTTCTTATTTGGAAAGTAAACAAAATATAAATATAAGTTAGATCATTTCGTAAGGTTGGTATTTTTTTTTCAAAAATTACGAGTTTTCTTAATTAATAACATGAAATTTACTATATCTAAATACATGTATAGAATTTCGACAAATGGGGTAATTATGAGTGACTTAGGGATCGATGATCAAGAATATATCAAGGTAAACTACACAAATAATTTTTTAGACTTGGTAATAGACAAAATAAAAAACTTAGACAAACTATAAGTAATAAAAGAGTAAATTGTGGATTTGGTCCCTGTGGTTTAATATATTTTTTTTGACCATGCTCCCTAATGTATGCTTATCTTGGATATGGTCCTTTTTGTTTTCATTTCATTTTGGCCATGGTCCCTCTGATTAACTCCTTCATTAACTCCGTTAATTTAAGGACTATTTTTGTAATTTTTCATTACTTTGCTTTTTTTCTTGTAAAAAAACAAAAACAATATTTTTAAACACACAAACTCATATATATATAATATGATATCAAAATAAATAAAATAAGAGATTATCTATGAATTGATTTTTTTAAACTGAACCATAAATTATATCATATACAATACAATTAAATCATATCTAAATTTATTCGCTCTAAACAAAATAAGATTAAGTATTATGATCTTTTTGAACGAAAAAAATGAAGTATTATGATTTTATTGAGTTAACTTAAATTTTTAGCTATATTAAATAATAAAATCATATCATCTTTTACTATTTAAATAAAATAATAAAAATAAACGTATTTAATAATTAATATAATTAATATTCTTAAATAATTAAATACAGAACAAAATATTAATATATGTTTTTATGTTACTAACAATAAATATGTGTGTATGTATATAATGTTTGTACACGCAATATAATTAAATTGATAATTTCTTGTTTTATATTTGATTATTTGAGTTTTTTCAACAGTTAATTATATTAAATACATTAATTTTTATTATTTTATTCAAATAATGGAAATGATATGGTTTTATTGTTTTTATTTAAGTAAAATCTTAATTTAAAGAAACCAAATTATAAAATCATTTATTATTTTATTTAGAATGAATGGATAAGATTTGTTTTAATAATTTAATTTATTAAAATTAATTAAATTACATATGATATAATTAATTATTTAATTAAAAATTTAATTTTAAAATAAGTTCTTATTTTATTTATTTTAAAACCATTACATATATATACGAATTTGTGTGTTTAAAAATATTATTTTTATTTTGTTTATAATAGAAAAGCAAAAGAATAAAAAATTACAAAAATAGTCCTTAAATTAATGGAGTTAACGAAGGAGTTAGTCAGAGAGACCATGGTCAAAACAAAATGAAGACCACAAGGACCATATCCAAGATAAACAGATATTGGGGACCACGGTCAAAAAAAATATTAAACCACATGAACCAAATCCACAATTTACTCGTAATAAAATTTATATAATACAAAATAATTTAAGTCTTAGTAGATACTAATAAAATTTATATACTAGAAAATTTTAGATTCCTACTATTTTTGAGTCCTATATGATAAAAATATACTTAAATTGTAACAGGTCACATAACGATGGTGAATGAACCAAGCCAAAATATTTACCTTAAGGCTATCAGGATTTGAGCCATGTGAGTCATCTGCCATATCAGCTTTACCATAAATCCACTATAAGCCCTTTGAAATCCTCTTAGTTAGTACTTGAACCCTACAAACCAAATACTCAATACATGTATATTTTAAATAAAAAAAGAAGAGAGATAGAGAGAGAGAGAGGGGGGGGGGGAGAGATGATGCCCCAACTTCATCGGTATGGGGAAGCCGCATTCGATGCCGCTTCGGAAGCCCACTCACAACCTACCGAGTTAGTACCGGCAGCCGCTGAGCAAGCTCAGCCCACTGAGGCAAACCCCTCTAACCTCAACACCCGATACTCATAACCTAATGGGATTATATTATTCGTGTTCACTAATTAAGTTTTTTTTTATAAATGATTTTACCCTTTTATATGGTAATAATATTAATTTTTATTAAGTGAAGAACCTTTTTCATTAGTTTGAAATTCTTTTTGAAGATCAAAACCCTTCTCAAGCAATATGTTAGAGAAATTAATTTTTATACCCAACCACAAAAATAAGATTCATCTCCTAGCCATTCTCTACCAAAAATTAAAGTTTTACCCACCGACCCGTTAACGGCTGGCCGCTAATACCCGCCGGCTACCGCTATCCGGCCAACACATAACCCCAACGTGAGATTCTAAATGCTGCCGCTATCACACCCTACCGCCAATAGCGGCAACGAGTGATTTATGGGTGTGTTTATATAGTTACAGCTTGTGTACATATATTGGTGCCGCTATGTGAATATATATTGCTGCCGCTATGTGAAGATAAGTATAACAATCTCACTAATTTAACACCACTGCCGCCTTATATATATACACACATAGCCGCCTTATATATATATATACAATATAGCCCCTATTTTATATATACACATACTGAGAAATTACATAGCTGCCTTATATATACACACACATAGCCGCTATTTGCTGCCGCTATTCTACTCGCCGGAGCCGCTATTAGCGGTTGCCGGATAGCGGTCCGGTGGGTATTTCATACATTTTTCAGAGAGAATGGCTAGGAGATGAATCTTATTTTTGTGGGTGGGTATAAAAATTAATTTCTCAATATGTTATCACTTTGAAGAAACCTTTTTTTTATTCGATTTATAGTTTCCAAACTTATGATTTCACAAAACACCTGTATAGTAATTGTACCCAAAGTAGAAGGACTGAAATTGGTAGTTTGTTAAAGAGCAAAATCAGAAACCACATGCAACACCAACAAGGCAACAATCGTACACCAACAATCGTACGGAGGAATGACAACCGGGGTCCATTTTCATCTCTCTCTCTCTCCCTCTCCCCCATCTCTCTCAATTCCTCTTATCTCTCTTTTTAATATATGTGTATATATATAACGTAATCATTACTGGCGGACGCAAGATTTTTGTTAAGCGGATGCACTTTTTAATGCCCGGAAAAATCGCTAAAGGTTTTTTTAGCCGGATTTTGCATTTGGAGGATTTTTTTTAAAGTTTTTTGATTGATTTAGAAAGTAATTGTTTCAGTACATTTCGGTGCATTTCATCCTAATATGCATCCAATTCTTATCCAACCGTTGATATATATTTAGAGGGAACTTCATTTGTAAACCAAAAAAAGGTGTAAACCGTGTAAACTCATGGTTTGATAGATTAAATCAATGAAATTGGTTCATGAAATTGTTTAATATGGTGAAAATGTTTCATATACTTTAATTTTTGATGAAATTGTTTCATATTTTGGTGTTTTTTATTCCTATGAAACTATTTCATTTCTACGTAAAAACACCAAAGTATGAAACAATTTTATCAAAAAAAGAAATATATGAAACATTCTTATCATATTAAACAACTCCACAAAAGATTTTCATTGATTTACTTTTGCAACCATAAGTTTACACCCTTTTTTGGGTTTACAAATGAACTTCTCTCTCTCTCTCTCTCTCTCTCTATATATATATATATATATATACACACACACACATATATATATATATATATAGAGAGAGAGAGAGAGGAAAGTTCAAATGAAAACTCATATTTCATTGTGAACGTGAGGACCACTAAAATCGCGTCACGTGGCAATATTCATTCTGAATATCATGCATTAATAAAGATTAGGCTTCTTTATTCACTCTGAATAATGCACGATATTCAAAGTGAATATTATCATATGGCGCGATTTTAGTGGTCCTCACGTTCACAACCAAAATTGAGTTCACATTTGAACCTAACCCTATATATATATATATATATATATAGAGAGAGAGAGAGAGAGAGAGATGGAAAGTTCAAATGCGAACCACTTTTTGGTTGTGAACGTAAGGACAGCCGAGAATGCGACACGTGGCGGAGACTAGTAAATAAAGGCGGCTTTGAGTGTGGTCCCCCCCCCCTTTAATTCAATGCTCTCAAATGAATCGGGCCTAGTCATCCGCCGTGGACCTGACGTGGCGCCTAGTCATCCGCCACGTGTCGCGCTTTCGTCTATTCTCACGTTCACAACCAAAAAGTGGTTCATATTTGAACCTGCCCCTATATATATATATATATAGACGAAAGTTCAAATGCTAACTCAAATTTCATTGCGAACATGAGGTAACCCGAGAACACCACGTGACATACTTAGTTACTTACTCTAAATAATCATATATTATTCAGAGTAATAACATAACATTCAGTGTTATTTAGGGTGAATAATACAGAATGTTGTATTATTCACTATAAATAAGATTTTATGTTGTGTTATTCACTCTGAATAATACATGATTATTCAGAGTCAACATGTCACTTGGTAGTTGGCAGTTGGCACACTCTCGGTTGTCCTCACGTTCACAATCAAATTTGAGTTTTCATTTGAATATGACTTTATATATGGACAGTTCAAATGAAAAGTCATCTTTCATTGTGAACGTAAGGACAACCGAGAGTGCAACACGTGTCTATATTCGGTACGAATGCGATTGATCATGCTTTATTAATGATGAGTTTCATGATAAATAATATTTTATAATAATATCTAATAATGTAATTAAAATAAATTTATAATAATTAATTTAATACAAACAAGAATGTCATTGAGGTGATTGGGGACCTATACTAATCCAATGCCACAATATCAAGGGAGACAAGTCAACACTCCGGGACCTTCGTTGGTACAAACTAATCCAAGACTTTCTGCCAGTTCTTTTACATAAAAATAAGGGTAAGAAGCAATTTTATCTATCTTTGAATTTACACCCAATTGATTATTTGATCCATATTGGTGCAATACGGCTAGATGAAGAAGACTGATACCTACTAAAATAAAAATTAAAGAAAATAAATATTATAATATAGATTGAATATAAAATTGATTAATTACTATATTTATTCTATTAATTTAGAATTTGATAAAAACAAATTTTAGAAAGTTATATAATTTAAATTACTATTACATATTGTTTGGTTAAAAATCTACGACTTACGACGCGCTATTGAAATATATAAGATCATATATAGGAAAATAATCTTGTATTTAAATAAGATCCTGAGAAAGGATCATCATATGAAAAAGCATGCCCGTCGGATGACCTTGGTATAACCATCGTACAACATCTTACGATAACGTATGACAACGATTGATAAAATGTAAGATTAATGATTTCTAACGGTCATTTATGTTTTAGCTATTGTTTTATTACAGGATCAAGCCAATCAATGAAGGAATCAACATGTAACCGACAACAAAGATTCATATAAGCTTTAATGACAAGACCGTTATAACCGTTGTCATCAAAGTCAATCAATGCTCTGAGTTACACAAGAATTCAACTATAAGAGAGACTATGAAGCATCAAACAGATCCATCTGATTCACGGATTGATTTTCGAAGATCCTTCTGCAATCTCGTTCTCTCTCTGTTTTCCTACGATCCTTTGTAATTTACTTACGTTCATTAGTATTTCCTCATTGTAACATACGAGCGATAGTTGTAACATCAAGCACATCACCCCTAAATTGGTGATCGCTAGTGGAGCGACGACTTTGTCTTAAGTCGACCGCATGTTTTTTCCTCGTCCTGAAGTTTTTTCTGGGTCATCAAACCCTTTGTCTCCGTTTATTTCGTTTTCTTTGTTTTACGTGTTCTATTGAAAATGTTCCTTTCTCTCGACGGATAAGCCTCATTAGAAAACATTAAGTCGTCTTAAGTGCGATTTTTGGCATTAACACACATAATAGTAATAATTGATCAACTTCATTCATCGTAGTAATTTCAAAAGAATATAATTAAGATATAGATTAAATAGTTTTTATTAAAATATTTAATGTGTTTTAATTCTCTATGAAAAAAATATAGTTTTAACTCTATTTAATTTACATAAATATTTTAAAAATTGTTTTATGTATATATATATATATGCTTTTCAATTATATATATATAGGGTCAGATTTAAATGTGAACTTATTTTTCATTATGAACGTAAAGACAGTCGAGAGCTTGTCGCGTGGCATATTTGTTGGGTTTTTGTGGGTATCCTCGGATCAAACTGACTAGAGGATTATCTCAGATCTAACAAACCTCGCTGGTTTGATAAATCATATAGGTTAATCAAACTGATAAAACCTACGCGATCAGAAACACGCTGTTTCCGATCTAATCGTGCGGAAGCGATAAAAGCTAAAAACCCATTATTAGCCTAATGATCTTTAATCGTTTTAGATTTAATCCTAACAGATCAGATTAAGTCAATTTACCTGGATTGCTTGATGATAGTCCACCGGTGATCGACCAACGAACGTCCTTCTAGTTGAACTGTATGAAACCCGAACAACAAAACCTGGAATCCGACCTGGGGGGGGGTCGGCGCCGATTGGGAGAGAGAGAGAGGAAACTGAAAACTGTTTTCTTAGCTGAAAAGCTTCACACTTTTTTCCTTAACCCATAAGCCTTATTTATATGGAGGAAAAATACAGTATGAATAGAATCCAGTTTCCTTTTTTTTATAATTATCTCAAATCTTTTCCTTTTTAAATAGTTGGAAAAGAATTTGCATATGATAATTATAATTATATATATTTATCTAATATATATAAAACCTTATTAATTAACTATTATATATTTATTTATCTAATAAATATATAATATCCTAATTAATTAATGACCCTCCAACTTTGGTAATTCTGACTGAAATTACCCAACTGATTTATAATACACTATTATAAATCCTAACTCTCCATTTCTGGGTTTCGTCTAACTTGTTCGACTTATAGGTCCTCACATGTGTGACCCTCAAGTGTCTTGTAACATTGGATGTATGATCACTTGGTTTGTCAACTCTGCACATAATCCCTAACAATATTCAGTTTGAATATTATGTGTTATTCAAACTGAATAACACAGCATTCAGTTTGAATAACACTGAATGCAGTGGTATTTAGTTTGAATAACACATAATATTCAAACTGAATATGCCACGTGGTGCAGTTTTAGTGGTCCTCATGTGTCACAATCAAAATTGAGTTTACATTTGAACGTTCCTCTTTCTCTCTCTCTCTATATATATATATATATGTGTGTGTGTGTGTGTGTGTGTGTATGTTAGGTTCAAATTTGAACTCAATTTTGGTTGTGAACGTGAGGACCACTAAAATTGCGCCACGTGACAATATTCACGCATAATGCATTATTCAGGGTGAATAAAGTCGCCTAAGCTTTATTCACTCTAAATAATGCATGATATTCAAAGTAAATATAGTTACGTGGCGCAATTTTAGTGATCCTCATGTTTACAATGAAAAATGAGTTTTCATTTGAACTTTGCTTTATATATGTATCGATAACTAAGCATATTACATATAATTGATATAATTAATAGTATTTGAAAATAACTAGTTGATATGCCCGGGCTTCACACCGGGTTCATGAACAGTAGCTATCGACACTTTAACATATTTCAGTCAATACACTACATATGACTAAAACGTAAAATGAAATATAGAAAACTAAAAGATATAAAGTGAATATATATTATAAGTTTAGGGGGTTGATATGTAAGTTTAAAGGTGAGTATAAAATTTGGGTTGCTTGAAGCGTATATATATCGTATATAATAAAATAAATACATGAAAAAAATATTCAATATTAGGCTCATTTCGATCTTATCGACGATACGATTATAATGGTGTAGTTTGTTAACATTAAAACGTATTTTTTTAAACATATTTTAGATCGATTATAATGGTGTAATTTGATAAATTTAAAATGTATTTTTTTAACATGCTCCAACCAATATACGATATATGAGTAAAACGTAAAATAAAATATAGAAAATTAATGATATAAAGTTAATAAATATTATAAGTTTAGGGCGCTAATATATGAATTTGAAAATGGTTATAGGATTCGGGTAGGTTGAAGCTTATATATAGTATATAATAAAATAGCTACATAAAAAAATATTCAATATTAGTCTCATTGTGATGATACCGACGATACAAACATAATGACGTAATTTGTTAAAATTAAAACGTATTTTTAACGTCTTTTTTGCCAATACATGATATATGACTAAAACGTAAAATGAAATATTGAAAACTAAAAAGTGTAAAGTACATAGAACTTATAAGTTCTAAGTTTAGGGGAACTAATTTGTAAATTTGAAAATGGATATAGAATTTGGGTTAGTTAGAAGTTGGAACGTATATATGGTATATAATAAAATAACTACGTCAAAAAATATTCAATATTAGGCTCATTTCGATCGTATCGACGATACGAATATAATAGTGTAATTTTTTAAAATTAAAATGTATTTTTTTTAACGTATTTTAGTCAATATACGATATATGACTAAAACGTAAAATGAAATATTGAAAAGTAAAAGGTATAAAGTGCATAAACATTATAACTTCAGGGGGCCAAAAATGTAAATATGGAGATGGGTAGAAGCTGGAGGCGCGCGGGTCATGGTGGGTCATGGTGGGTCATGGGCGGGTCTTGGACGGGTCATGGGCGGGTTTGGGTAAAAAAGGAGAGATGAAAAGATGGGTTTGGGTATCGGGTCGGGTTAGGGCGGGTCGGGTCTGTGTTTGGGTGGGGCGCCTAATAAATGTATAGTTAACAATTATGATTAATATATAACCTATAAACTTATTAAGTTTATACTATATAAGTTACTAGTTTTGATCCCGTGTAATACACGAGATAATTTCAAAAAAGTAAATCATGCCAAAAACTTTATATTACAAATATGAAAATGACCATAAATACAAAGTCACATACGAAAAATCAACAACTCCAACTTGGACTATAAACATGAATAGAATCATTATAATCATATCATCATGTGTAGAAAAAAATAAAAATTAAAGAGCGTTTGATTAATTACCTTTGTGTGTGTATGTGTAATTGGTAGTGGCTTAATTAAGAGAGTTGCAGCAATTGATTGAGATTGCGGGATTGAAAGGGGTATTTATAGATTGAGATTGAGAGATTGATATTGAGGTGTATATTTTTGGATTAAAACTGTTTGATTTAATTATGTAGAGGATTTTTGAAAGTGGTATTTATCTTTTACATTATTTAATTTATTGTTTTCATATTTATCTATAGTTTGGATTAAAAAATAAAAATTTTTAAAGAGCTTGAGTATATTTTTTTTTTCCAAGAAGTTATATGGAATTTTCTTAAGAATTAAGAAAATAGGAAAAGTAAGATTTTTCAACTTTGGAAAACTCTTAGAAAACTTTGAAAATAGAGAGAATATTTTTAATTCTTTATATGACCAATGAAAAATAATAATACATGTATTGATTACCTAGTTTTGATCCCGTGTAATACACGAGATAATTTCAAAAAATTAAGTCATGCCAAAAACCTTATATTACAAATATGAATTGTTGTGCTATTGATCTTTTAACATCAATATTATTTTCTATCAAATACATTAATTATATTAAAAAAAGTACAAACTTTATTTATTTTTAATTTAATTCAATTGATATCAAATTAAAACAACGAAAATATAATAAAGACATTTTATAGATCAAACTATAAACTATCTTTGACTTTAAAATGACGTTAATATACTTTCACATATAAAGAGAAAGGTACACATACAAAAGTGTACTCGGATTGAAATATAATAATGGATACGTTTAACAATAATTTGTTATAAAAATATTAATTAATTATTATATTAAACTCAATGATTTTCTTCATTATATTTAAAATGAAATATTTATTTTCTATTTAATGACGTTTATCAATTAGTTACATGAATACAAATATAAATTATTATATAACGTGGAGAAGAAAACTTAGTTATGCTTCTACTGATGTAGATCAAAAAACTTTTATGGCGTTTTAAGAACCAGATTGAACCGGTCGGTTTAGTGGTTAACCGGTCGGTTTAGTGGTTGAACCGGTTGAATCGGTAAAAAACCGATTGACCAGTTTAAAAAAAATATATTACGTATAAATCAGGAGAAAATCAAACCATATGATTTAGTTCATCAAAAGAAAACAATGACACAAATTTTTTTACCATTCTTCAAATAATTGCAAAAACAAATAATAAAATAAAATTTATGCATGAATGTTCTTCGAAAAAATGGTTGACGAACTTACCTAAGACATTTGCAAAAAGAGTAATGGAGGAGCTTGAAAAATTAAAATGGAAAATGTAAGGTTTATACGGTTTTTGTTGAATCTGCTTAGTATTTAAATATCAATTTAGGGAGAGAGATAGAGATATAGATGACTTCATACCAATAGATAGAGATAAAGTTTGTTATATTTAATAGATAATTTTGGATTAATTTTTAATAATTTTAAATTTTGAATTAGTGTCATGTGTCAAAATATGACACATGGCACATATGCATATGATGTGGCAATGGCTCACCAGAGCGCGACACGTGTCAATGAGTTACTCAGAGCGCGACACTTTGATCACGTGTAATACACGGGATAATTTCAAAAAATTAAATTATGCCAAAAACCTTATATTACAAATATGAATTGTTATGTTATTGATCTTTTAACATCAATATTATTTCTATAAATACATTAATTTTATTTAAAAAAACTACAAACTTTATTTATTTTTAATTTAATTCAATTGATATCAAATTAATGACCATAAATACAAAGGCTTGGTTTGCAAGCATAAGCTAGCTTATAAGCTAGCTGATAAGCTAGCTTATAAGCTAGTCCATCCAAACATGTACCAGGAAGCTAGCTTATCAGCTAGCTTATAAGCTAGCTTTTTGAAACGCTACTTTGAGTAGCTTATGAGAAGCTTATTGTAGCTTTTTCCAATTATACCCTTATTAATATTAATTATTAAATTCAAAGGTACCCTTTTTGGTAATTTTACATACTCATAAGCTAGTTTTTGCCAAACATAATTTGTTCAACAGCTAGCTTATCAGCTACTAGCAAGCTTATCAATCAACAGCTAGCTTATCAGCTATCCGCTAGCTTATCAGCTACCAGCTAGCTTATAAGCTACGCTTGCCAAACATAGCCAAAGTCACATACGATAAATCAACAACTTCAACTTGGAATATAAACATGAATAGAATCATCATAATCATATCATCATGTGTAGGAAAAAATAAAAATTAAAGAGCGTTTGATTAATTACCTTTGTGTGTGTTATGTGTAATTGGTAGTGACTTAATTAAGAGCATCTCCAATGGGTAACATTATTTTTTACACCTAATGTCAAAAATAGTGTAAAAAATAGTGTAAGATTTGGTGTTATTACTAAATCTTCTCCAATGGGTAACACTATTTTTCACACCAAATCCTTTTTATATTAATTTATTAAACTTTCAATAATATCCTTATATTTATTAACTTTACAATTCATACCCATATTTTTTTATTTATATCATAATTTAATATTTTTTTATTTTTTATTAGTTATGAATTAATTTATTGTAATGCAAAAAACAAAATTTTTTATTAAACAATAAAAGTTGCAATAAAACAAATAAAAAATAAAACTATTAAAACTTTAACACTTTAAATAACAAAAATAATAAATATCAAAATTGAGGGACCAAAAATGTAACTTAAAAAGTAGTGTAAAAAAATAGTGTAAGGAATAGTGTTACACCAAATTTGGTGTTGCACTATTCATCACACCAAATTTAGTGTTAAAAGTAGTGACCCCATTGGAGATGTGAATAGTAACTTTTACACCAAATTTGATGTTTAGTGTAACATTTGGTGACCCCATTGGAGATGGTCTAAGAGAATTGCATCAATTGATTGAGATTAAGAGATTGAAAGGGGTATTTATAGATTGATTGGGAGATTGAGATTGAGATTGAGATTGAGGTCTATAAATCTCTTTTATCTCTATCCCTTTTTCTATAACAATAATAAATTATAATATCATAATTTTAATAAATATCTATATCATTTTAATAAATGAGTTAATTTAAATGTTAAAGTAAATAAAATATATATATCATTTTAATAAATCATTTTTAATACTCTATGTTAAATCACAAATATATATACATATATAAAATAAAAAATAATAAATGATTATATTTTTTTGTTCCAACAAGTTATATGGAATTTTCTTAAGAATTAAGAAAATAGGAAAAGTAAGATTTTTCAACTTTGGAAAACTCTTAGAAAATTGTACTTTGAAAATAGAGAGAATATTTTTAATTCTTTATATCACCAATGAAAAATAATAATACGTGTATTGATTATATTAAATATTACACAAATATATGTAGAGGATTTTTTAAACCGTTTCATTTAATTATGTATTTTTGAAAGTGGTATTTATCTTTTACATTATTTTATTTATTGTTTTCATATTTATCTATAGTTTGGATTAAAAGGTTTGATTTAATTAAGTAGAGGATTTTTTAAACCGTTTGATTTAGTTATGGAGAGGATTTTGAAAGTGATATTTATCTTTTACATTATTTTATTTATTGTTTTGATTACCGAAACCAGCTCTACATTATTTTATTTATTGTTTTGATAACCGAAACCGGCTCACCAGAACGCGACACGTGGCAATTCGGTTCACCAGAGCACGACACGTGTCAATCAGTTACTCTTTTATTATATATAGATAGATATATGTAGAGGATTTTTTAAACCATTTGATTTAACTATGCATTTTTGAAAGTGTTATTTATCTTTTACATTATTTTATTTATTGTTTTCATATTTATCTATAGTTTGGATTAAAATGTTTGATTTAATTATGTAGAGGATTTTTTAAACCGATTGATTAAATTATGTAGAGGATTTTTGAAAGTGGTATTTATCTTTTACATTATTTTTATTTATTGTTTTGATAACCGAAACCGGCTCACCAGAACGCGACACATGGCAATTCGGCTCACCAGAGCACGACACATGTCAAATCAGTTACTCTTTTATTATATATAGATTTTAATTAATATTTAATAATAATAAATAATAAATATTTATTTTTAGAGTAAAATACATTTTTAGTCCCTGTGGTTTGCTCACTTTTGGTCCCTACAATTTAAAAATACACATTAACCCCTGCAATATGCTATTTTGTCCGATTTTGGTCCCTGAGGCTAACAGACGTTAAAGTAGTGCCGTTAAGGCACATCACGTGCCCCTCACGTGAGGGTAGTTTAGTCTTTTTCCCTTTTTTTGTCTTTTTCCTTTATTAACAAACACAGGGACCAAAAATGTAATTTACTTTATTTATGTGTTTTTATATAGACACACACACATCATTTTCATCTTCATCCCCACATTCACCACCTACCACCCACCGCCACCACCAACTAACCACCACCCATCATCACCCATCACCACCCATCACCCACCATTACCACCACTAAATAACCATCACCCACCACCACCCACCACCACTACCACCAGTCCACCACCAACTAACCATCAACCATCACCACCCACCACCACCCATCACCACCACCACCAACTAACCACCCCCCATCACCACCAACTAACCATCACCCATCACCACCCCACCACCACCACCACCACCAACTAACCATCACCCATCACTCATCACCACTCACCACCACCATCAACTAATCACCACCCACCCCCATCATCAGCACCTACCCCCTTCCCAATCCCATAAAACACATTTAGAAACACACACACACAAAATATACACACATTCACAAACACATACACATTTTTTTGACAAAACATACACAGATTCAGATCCCCTAAATTCCCCAAACTCAAATCAAAATCAAATTCCCCCAAATTAATTAGGGAAAGGATGGGAAGAAGAGAAGGTTGCACACACAAACACTGTAACACCCCAAAGTTTGGAGTAAACAAAAACTTTCATTTAAGAAAGATGTTAGTACAAAAATACGCCAAAGCGTGAGCTCTTCCCAAAAGCAGGGGTATAAGGTAGTGTATAATTACAATGTTTGTAATTTTAATAAAGAAATGCGACAACGAACTAGTCTAATTCCTAACTAGGAAGGAGACTACAAAAATGTTGTCAATCTGTCGTCGTCATTACGGTCTAGAGGACCAGTTTCTCCACACTTCCCCCAAGCTCACTCTAATCCAAGCATCTACTTGGGCTCGGCGCCACTAGTACCTGAGATACATATCGACACCAAATCAAGTGTTAGGCCAAAGGAGCCTAGTGAGTTGTACCAACAAGCACAATACATATAGGATCATAATTAAACGTTTGATAGATATATGAGTATATAAATGTACATGATTAAAGCATACTTATACGGGTTATCTTTTATTTTCGGAAACAGTGGGAGCGACCCACATCCACCAACCAATATCCCATCACTCGTTACTTCCAAACACCTCGGTGCCATATCTATCATGACACCATAAGAGGCCCGCGCACCCCGGAGCAACCCGGGAGCCGGCGACATAGGGGCATACCTATTTCAGTACCTTCCAAGACTCTTTGGTGTGGAAATATTGCGTTGGATCGTCCATTTCATTTTCAAGGTTAGTTATCACATAACGACCCGGTTCAAGGGTTCATTCTTCACAGGGTCCTCCGACCTTTATCCCATCCTAGCCAATACTTCAATATTTCATTAACACATGAATGACCATAGTTCCACAATCATGAGGTGTCTTTTCATGTAGTTTAACGTATCAATAACGCATACGGATACTATATTCAAGGTATTGAAACTCATTCCAAGCAATACACATCTATCATCATCATTTGACCCTATACTATGCATATTCATAAATCCATAAATCAAGCATTCCAACTACAAGACATTTATTTACACAAGAACAATAATAACATGTTAAGACCACACAATGATATGTACTCAGTTTTTACAAAATGATTTAGTAACTCACCTTAGGGTTTGCACCCAAAACCCCCAAATCTCAAGATCTAGGTTGAAGATGAGGGAAAACCTAAAATAATTTCAAATCAACCATAGGTTAGTTCACAACTCTATTTCATAGATTAATCCAACCTAAAAGGTTTATACATAGCTCACCTAGTAGGATTTTGAGCAAAACCCTAGAAATGAAGAATCCTGTTGCAACAATGGAGGTTTGAAGGTGAGAGGTGGAGAAGATGAAGATGAAGGAGATCTAGCTACCAAATCTTGTTATCTTGGAACATCAATCCATCAATTTAGTCTTGAAGAGCTTGGAAAAAGGAGAATGTAGGAAGAAAAATCGGCTCAAAAGGATAAGGGATGAGAAAGTTATGCCAAAAAGAAGAGAGGAGGGTATTTAACCCGTGTTCAGGTCTGACAGCCCTTTAGCGATCACTAAGAGGAAGCCTTAGCGATCGCTAAGAACCAAATGGGCAAACAGAAACTTTTGTTCATGAGCTTAGCGATCGCTAGAGTAAAGCCTTAGCGATCGCTAAGGTGTTGTGTTGGGTGAAATTTTGTTTTGGTCATATCTCCTTCGTTATAGCTCCGATTTCGATTCCGAAAGAATCGTTGGACTCGTAATTGAATCCTCTACCTAGTTAGACCATAAGATATAAGATTTGATCCAATTATTCCATTTCTAAAATTTTATTAAACGTTTCAAACCTACGAAAATTACGGGTGTTACAAACACCTCCATCGTAACCACTGTGCACACATGACCTCCTTTGTCGCCGGCTGAATACGCGACAGTCGCCGTCGCCATCGCCGGCTGCACACGCGACCGTCGCCGGCCATCTTGAGCTGCACATACGATTCCAGATCTGATACAATTCCATCTCGAGTTGTCATCGCCGGCTGAACACGCGACGGTCGCCGTCTCCGTCGTCGGCTGCACACGCGACCGTCGCCGGCCATCTCGAGCTGTACATACGATTCTAGATCTGATACGATTCCATCTCGAGTTGTCATCGCCGGCCATCTCGATTCCAGATCTGATCCCGTATTTGCAGATCCGAGGGTTGGTGGAGATGAAGCCATTGTTGAAAGGAAAGTGTAGAGGAAGCCATTGTTATGCTTTAGGGTAAGGTTTAATGGGTTTTAGGAAATCTGAAACAAATAAAAGGAGATGATGGTAGGTGATGGTGGTGGTGGTGGGTGGTGGTGGTGATGGTCGGGATGAAGCTGAAAATGATGTGTGTATGTCTATATAAAAACACATAAATAGAATAAATTACATTTTTGGTCCTTGTGTTTGTTAATAAAGGAAAAAGAGTAAAAGAAAGGAAAAAAAGACTAAACTACCCTCACGTGGGGGGCACGTGATGTGCCTTAACGGCACTACTTTAACGTCTGTTAGCCTCAGGGACCAAAATCGGACAAAATAGGATATTGCAGGGGCTAATGTGTATTTTTTAAATTGTAGGGACCAAAAGTGAGACTTTTGTCAAACCACAGGGACCAAAAATGTATTTTACTCTTATTTTTAATTAATAATAGTTAATATTAATAAGAGTATAATTTAAAAAAAATCATAAAAACTCCTCAAGCACTATCCAAGTAGTGTTTTAATAATTTACCAATAAGGCTATGTTTGGCAAACTAGCTGATAAGGTAGCTGGTGAGTGATAAGGTAGCTGATGAATAAGTTGCGTTTGGCAAAACTAGCTGATAAGTTAGTTTATGACTGTAAAATGACAAAAAAGACATTTTAAAAGTTAATAGTATAAAATTAAGCAAAGATATATTTGAAATAAAAAAATAAAAAATCTCATAAGTCACCAAAATGTTAGTAAAAATAGCTTATGGTCATTTAAACATGTATCTGACTTATAAGGTAACTTATAAGTTATCTTATTTTTACCAAACAATACCTAAACCAATTTTAACGAAGGATAATCTTTAGTATATCATTATCTAGAATTGGATACAATATAAACTTACAAACAAACTATTTATTTATTTTTAAAATTAAAGTAAACAATAAAATATAACTATATTTGTTTACTTTAAAATAGCAAAATATGTTCAACAATTTATAATTTTACTATATTAAGACACATACATCATCATATAGGTATTATAATTTTAAAATAGCAAAATATGTTCAACAAAATTTTATTTTTAAAGAGAAGTTTGATTAATTTTTTATTTTTGATTTACAATAAAAACATACAATCAGTTGCATCATAATATCATATATAGGTACACGACTAATTCTGTATATAACGTTTCTTGTCCAATTAATAAATGTTTGTATCTAACATATAATTGCCTTAATCATTTATAAAACATCATACATTTATAAATTATAAACTATAAAAATGTTGTTTTTTTAAATAACCCGTAATGCGACATATATAATCTTTAATACTTAAAAGACCTTTCTTGTTTTAATAATGGTTGTAGGCACCGAACATGGTTTAAACAAAAAAGAATTTTAAAATGGGTCAGAAACGGGTTTCTTTCATTGTCAAATATTATCTTTATGTTTTGTTACACACGTCTATATTTATGTCAATAATAAGCTGAACCATATATTAACAAGTAAGTTTTGATATTAATATTTATAAGGAGAAAATTAGTAAGAGTGTATTTAATCTATCTTACCTTTGAAATTCATCAAAGTTATCCATTGACATTCTAATCATTTTCTTAAGTCCATAGGGTCAAGTCTGGTATAAAACGCTAAATAAATGAAAAACTGGAAAACCATGAAAAACAAAGAAAAAAGTATATAAAATGTGATGCCAAACAAACAAGAAAATATGATTGTCATTTTGATATAATATATTTTATATTTGAAATAAGGGATGAAAGATTTTTTTCAATTTAAAAATAAATTGTAATCGCCTCTTTAATCACATTTACAGGATCAATCAATCTAATGGTTGATGAAGTACTGTTTTTCGACTTTTCAACTTTTCTAAGGGTTTTCCCTAAACCTCCCTCTATATAGAGGAAATCATATATGATCTTGCAATTTTTTCTTTCTCGTAAATTGATTAACTAAACGCATAATCCTTTCCTCAGATGCGTACGTATATATGGCCAAATAATGTACAAAATTGCATGTGGTTTAACATTTACGGTCAAAAAATGTGTGAGAGCAACTTTGGCAGCATCTTCACTTTGCAGAGCAAAGTCGTTGAATGACATGTAATTTTATAGATGATGTTAGTATAAAATCACATGTAATTCAATCATTTTGTTATTCTCTTAAAACATGTATTGTTTTTGTTTAAACTTGACTATATATATATATATATATATATATATTTAAATGAAAAATAAGTTTCGAGGAGTATGGATTAATGTTGGTATAGTTTTGATGGAATTCCATAGCCACATAAAAAGAAAAAGGAAAAAAGAAAAAGAAGAAGAAGCAAACAAAAGCAAATTATAAGAAAACAACAAAGGAATCCTTCAATGTTACCCTTTTGAAATGGCAACTTTCGTTCTTTCCAATCCCAACCCATATCTCTAAATATTTCAATCATTCTTCTTTTCACATACAACAAACACTTCAACATATAAAAACTATTTATATATACTCTTCACACTTTATAATATCAAATACATAATAATTATAGGCAACACAAATAAACATCTATTTCTGTTTCATATAAATTCATAAACGTGTATGGGACCATTTAATAGATAGACATCATCTGTAACATTTGTCGAAATATTGTTCCATCTGATTTTATTTGGTTCTTTCATGTTTCTTTTAAGATCCTTTTAATGATTTAGTTCTATAATTTTAGTTCGTTTTTAATCTTGAGTCATTTTAATATATAACCTTAAATAAAATACTAATTAAATTAATGATCTCATTTACTTATTATAAGAGAAAATAACTTTATATACTCATAGAAATATCATGTATTTAATTAAATATTATTTAAGGTTATCTTAACTTGTTTGGTCCACAATTAAGTTGTGTTTCCACCTTGAATATGGTTCATGCTATTTTAATAAGTATTCTTTTTATGAAGATCATGAAAAATTCCCATTAATTAAATTATGTACTTTAAATGGATCTTTTATTTGGAAATCTTCTTAAAGTAAGGGCATCAACTATCAATCTATCTTCAAGAACAATATCTATAAATCAAAATAGAAACATAAAAAAGATATGCTATTTGGTACTTCTAAAACACAATTTGGGTATTGGTATTGATTTGAGATAAAGGAGGCAATTAAGTATTGTAATTCTCTTGGTCATTATGTTCCAAAAATTGTGATTCTGACTCTCACCTTTGCTTTATTAAAAAATTGTGGAATATTGTCTATTAAAATTAAAATATCACAATTATAATCACATGAGAATTATAAAAATATCAATAATTATGAGAATCATATGTTTTGTTTCATATTATGAAAACAAATATATATGACATAATGACAACATGGTTTTGTTTCATAATGTAAAATATAAATTACAAAAACAACACCGAAAGTTACTCAAAGCATGAAACAATAATGTATTTACTCTTACATGCATACATTGTTTTATAATACGTAAGAATTAGCTTTTACGGTTTTAAACTTTTTCTTATAATTTTCGTTTGATTATTAATTCTCCTTGTAATATTAATTTTTAAATTTTCGTTTGATTATTAAGAATCTATTTCTGCACATAGTATTTATTGGTTGTTTTGATTGATTTGATTTGGTCTTTAATAATAGTTATTAAGCTTCTAAAATCATATTTCAATTGTTTAATTCGATGTAAATTCAGAGAAAAATATACTTTTTTAATGATGCATATGAGATTTTTTGTGTAAACATGTAAAGAACCCATTTCTATACCAACTCGTTTGAGATAGACAAGTACTCAAGTTGATGAACATCGGTGTCGTACTTTGACGTAATGTCTCTCTGATTTATGATAAACAATTGTTGGCTAGAATTCAGTGAGAGTTTGGTCGACAACTATGCTAGATACTTTTATAATATTAATAATAGAGCATTTTAAAAATAAAATATCTATTTAAAATTATGAAGAACAACAACAACTTCTTTAGTTTAGCAATTCTATACTTAGGCATTGTTTGGTATAAAAATAGCTAGCTTATAAGCTGACTTATAAGCTAGCTTATTTTCTGTGTACATGTTTTGATAAGCTACTTTGAGTAGCTTATGAGAAGCTTTTTGTGACTTTTTCCAATTATACCCCTTATTAATAATTAATTATTATAATTATAATTATATATTAATTAATAATTATTATTTTTTAATAATTTAAAATAATTATTAATTAAATTAAATTATACCTTATATATTATTTATTTTTAAATGTTGTTAATTATTATTATTATATATTATTTAATATGTTTAACTATCAAATAAAAATACAATAATTTTTAAAATGTTATATAAGTGAAACATGTTAAATATTTTAATAAAAAATATTTATATCTAATTCTTAATTATATTCTTTTAGAATTATTGATTATTTCAAATATGTTAAGTTGATTAATTTTACTTTTATTATATTTAATAGTAATTTAAATTATTAGTTAATGTAGATTTTTTCTAAAGTTTATTTTTACGAATTCTAAATTTATAGTGTGTATATAATAATAATATCTATATTATTTTTTAACATATTATATTATTAAAAATTTATTTTAATTATATTATTAAACTTTATCTTAAAATACTTGTAATTGATTGTTTTTTAAAGATGTCCTTTTTTGTCATTTTACATACTCATAAGCTAGTTTTTACCAAACGTGACTTGTTCACCAGCTAGCTTATCAGCTACCAGCTAGCTTATCAGTCACCAGCTAGCTTATCAGCTATCAACTAGCTTATCAGTCATCAGCTAGCTTATCAGCTAGTTTACCAAACATAGCCTTTAGTATATGATTAAAGTATTCAATACATTTAAAATAACATTAGTTCTCTATGTCAAACATTTATTTTCAATATGTTTTATTCGTGGGAAAATGTAAAATCATTAGTTCTCCTTTTCAATGTTCAGGTTATGTTTACTTGTGGAAAAGTGTTTTCATTTTCATAGAAAATGTTTTCAGAAAAGGGAGTTAAGTTTTCATTTTCAATTTTCTATGAAAATTTTGGAAAACTCGTTTACTATAAATGATGGAGTTTTCATTTTCCATTTTTAGAAAAATTAGAAAACTCATTTAGTTGTGCATTTTTCATCACTTTTCACTTTTCATTTTTTCAAATATTGCACTGGCGGCGGCGGCGGTGGTGGAGGTGGCCTCGACAGCGACGGCGGTGGTAGCGGTGGCCTCGACGGCGACGGCGGTGGCGATGGCGGTGGCCTTGGCAGCGACGACGGTGGTGGCGACCGTGGCGGCAGCGTGGTTACGCTGGCGACAGCGTGGTTGCGGTGGCGACGGTGGTGGCGGTGGTAGCGGCGGCGGTGGGAGGGTGGTGGCTACGGTGGGGGCGGCAGGCGGTGGCGGTGGTGGCGACGGTGGTGACGGAGGATGACGACAGTGGTGGCGGCGGGCGACGGCGGTGGCAAGCGGCGGTGGTGGTGGCGACGGTGGTGGTGGCGGCTAGCGAGGAGGATCGAGGGGACGACAATTGAAAGTGGAATGAAAAATGAAAATGAGAATTGGAAACTATAAAAAGTAGTTTTCTAATTCAAGTTTAAATTTTGAAAATGAAAATTTTGTTTTCTTGGAAATGTTTTTATAAATTGAATCAAGTAAACAAGTTTTTTGATTTTTCATTTTTCGTAGAAATTTTTTCTAGAAAACAGAAATTTTTTCCCTAAGTAAACATAGCCTAGAGATTTCTCCAAATCTAAAGATTTTTGTTTTCTCTTTCTTTTTCTATGTACTTTTAGCATATGGTCAAAAATATTGCTAAATATCCGAAATTCCTATTTTAGCATATTTGTTAGAGATGATCTAAAATAAAGGGTTGTTTGGTTTATTTTCTATTAATTCTTGTAGGAATAAAGTTGTTCGTGTATATTGTATATTAAGAGTTTTTATTTTGGAGGGTTTTCCCATAGATGGAAGGAACTTGTTCTTTAATTTAGAGGGACAAGTTTGGAAAAACTTGTCTCCCTGCTTAAAGTTTCCAAAGCTTACTAAATAACTCACTTTTTATATCATTAAGTCAACACTAAAAAATCATGTATAAAGTTTCCAAAGCTTACTAAATAACATACTTTTTATATCGTTAAGTCAACAATAAAAAATCATGTATAGCCAGATACACTATGAGTCTTATTAAGCTTACTAAGTTGCTAACAAATAGGCCCTAACTTATAAACCAACTCGTTTAAAATCCACTTTAAGTAGCGTTTAAATATATTTCAAGTTTTTTTTCTTTTTTCTAATATTATATTCCATATACTTTTCCAATTAATTTCCTAACATGTCATTTGATATGGTTACCTAACCAATTAACTAGTTTTTACCAAAAGTAACTAATATATCAACTAGCTTATCACCTAACAGTTAACTTATTAGCAAGTCTTCCAAACATATCCAAACAAACTACATCAATTACGTATTTCCGACAAAAAAGAGTAGCAATAGTGAGTATATTGTTCACAACTTCCGTTACATGAAAATACACATATTGTACAACGAAGTAGGCATTATTATAGCACCAATGCTCCAAATTTGGTATTTACAAAAAAATATAAGCACCTATTATTGATTGCCCCGCATAATTGCTAACACCTGATTTACAACACCAATCACAGAAAAAGTGAGCATGTGTCTTATATAAATATTATATACTTCAAAACCGAAGGTAAGACAATAAGAACAAACAACACAAACCATGATCTAACCATACCTTACTGATTGTAAGATTGTGGCTCGAGTCGGTCTTTAGACATGCCAATGCGGCTCGTGCCATATGAGCCACTTCAGGCTCACTCGGCTCGGTTAACCTTGGATCCAACATAGAGCTTAGCAAATTCATCTCAAGGAGCGGTAGTGCCTGAGTTCAAACAAGGTTTACATATGGTTTGCTTTTTTTATTAAGATCTGTCTGAAATAAGATATGTAATATGAAAAACGGATACATGATGACTTTAACCAATTTAAATTTTGTTCATTATAATATATTAAATGCTCAGGTACACTCTTCATCTTTGGTCAAGTTTGAAGGTTTAAACCTCTGGGGAGGTTTATAAACCGGGTACCATTGGTTACTAAGGCTATGTTTGGCAAGCGTAGCTTATAAGCTAGCTGGTAGCTGATAAGCTAGCGGATAGCTGATAAGCTAGCTGTTGATTGATAAGCTTGCTAGTAGCTGATAAGCTAGCTGTTGAACAAATTATGTTTGGCAAAAACTAGCTTATGAGTATGTAAAATGACCAAAAAGGGTACCTTTGAATTTAATAATTAATATTAATAAGGGTATAATTGGAAAAAGCTACAATAAGCTTCTCATAAGCTACTCAAAGTAGCGTTTCAAAAAGCTAGCTTATAAGCTAGCTGATAAGCTAGCTTCCTGGTACATGTTTGGATGGACTAGCTTATAAGCTAGCTTATAAGCTAGCTTATGCTTGCCAAACCAAGCCTAATTAAGACAGTTTTTGCAAACTGACTCACGTCTGACTATGTATAATTGTCTATTTCATCCCTCGAAAGCAGGGGCGGATCCACCTTGGAAAAGGTGGGGGTCCAAAATTTATTTTCTTTCTTTATTTAGTTAGAAAAATCATTTTTTTGTAAGCTTGTATCATAATCCCCCAGTAATTTCCTGTTTGTGCCCCCATCAATAAAAAAAATACCTCGAAATCAACCAAAAAAACTAAAAATGTCTCGAATTCAACCAAAAAAATCGAAAAAGTTCATCGAAATCGGTAAAAAAAAAATTATCCCTCAAAATCAACAAAAAGAACTTTAAAAATCCCTCAAAAAGGTGAAATTAGGCTAGAACATGTCAGACAACTTTACGAACCTATAATCTACCTTAAAGGTGCCCCACTAGGTAAAAGTCCTGGATCCGCCACTCTGCTCGAAAGCATCGATGATCGAAGGACGGAGTGTAAAAAAACAAAAGAAGGATGCAGCAGAATTGCAAGGCTGTGGAACTTTATTCATATCTCACAGACATTGAAGCCCGATTTAAGCGATTCAAGAAGTTTTGGAAAGCCAACACATAGTTTTAGAATCTTCGTGTTTTGTGTTTTTTGAAAATTCGATATGTATTTAAACCGACGTTGAATTCGAAAGAATTGTGTTGGACGGAAATATGAGACAATTAAGTGGCTAGGTTATCACATAATTAATCAGAGGACATTAAGGGTTAAGAGACTCTGAAAAGGAAAAGAAAACAGTTTGAATTGTCTTATGTCTGACCGAATCAGACGTAAGTGACAATAAGAGCTGAAAACCAAAAAACAAATAGGTCGTTAGAGACCGAAAACCTTACCCAATCAACGAGGCATTGACCGTCTTTCGTAAACACTCGTCTACTCTGTCCCGATATGAGCTCTAACAATAGTATACCGTAATCTTTAATATCGGCTCTCAATTGCTCGTTTGTGTCAATATTCTCGCACCTTGACACAACAAAAAAGCACATATATCACATTAGTTGTTCTTCAAAACAGTAAATTCACACAAGAATTCACGAGATATTTGGTTAAAAAATCGATCTTACTTCACCGACTCGAGTTCTCTCGGACCATCATCCTCAAGCTTCAGCTGCTTTGCTGTCGTATCGTAAATGCAAAGCTTCAAAATCACCATTAAAAAGACGATTCTTTCAGGATACACAAAACCGAGGTTCCAACTTATATAAGAGAAAAATATAACGTGTCTAGCTGATGTGGGATTCCAATGGAAATCCTTCAAAAACACGACCAAACACACACATACACACACACGAATAAGTTCATATTACGTTACCATCGCAGAAGAACCATTAGTAAGTGCAACGTTAGCCGAACAAATGGAGAGGTTTACAATCGAGCCATCTACAAACTCCTCGTGAAGATACCGAATCCCTTCACCGATCTGTAGCGCAATTCCCCACCGAGCGTTCCACGAAAGGTTAGCTGCTGACTTCTCACCTACAAAAGATTTCCATCGTAGATCAGTAACAGGACCCACAATCACATGTTCGTTCTCCTAATGTCAATAAGCACCAAACAGGTTTAAGAACGTCTCTGCCCAAGAGAAGAATGCCTAAAAATCTGCCAGAAGGTAAAGAAGGTAAAGCAGAATGCTATTTTTTTTAAATAAGTGGGGGCTTACACAGTAAACATAATTCAAGCGACGCTTTCGGGCGATCACAGAGCAAAAAGATCGAGTCGCCAATGCAACAATAACCGACTAAATTCAAGATGTTCGTATGGCGAACCCGAGACACGATTCTGAGTAAAGAAACCGCTTGATCGTCTGCAGGGAAACACATGACGACAACGCGAAACTCTTCGAAGACGCCTTTGTATATGATCCTATGTGTCTCCTTAAGTGCAACATCGCTAAACCCGTCCGTCATTTCTTCGATTTCGGCCAACGAGAAGGCTCTCGGGAAACCGGTTCTCCACGACAACGGGTACGAAGACGGCATCGGTGGAGTCTGTTTTGGCGAATGTGGTTCGTTCACAAACTCATCGGCAGTGAGAGCTTGATCGTCGATTTTTCTACAAACGGTTTGCCATTCTTTGCACTCGGGACCCGTGATCTTTGACGGGATTAAGGTTGCTACGCCCTTCGCCTTCAATAAAGCCACGTGGCAATCTACGTTCCGGTGTATGTATTCTTTATCTTTCTTCAAGTATCTGAAATTTGAAACCGGATTCATCAAGACAAAATCTTGACAATTTATGTCGAAATTAAGAAACTTTGTGTGTAGTACCCGTCTAATACGATCCATCGAGGGTCTAGCTTTTGTGCTTCTTCGACCGCTATCTTCTTGGATTCGTACCCTGCAGCTAGTCTTATATCTAAGTTCACCTGCACAAAGATTCAAATTGCATCTGTGTGAGAATATGTGGAAACTCTTTGAATCGATCTAAGAGGGGGAGATTCCTACATATGTACAACGGGGTGGCAATCGTGACCTGTTCGGGTTGGCGGGTCAGAAAGGCTCAACCCGGACACAACCCGTTTAAGTAATCGTATCAAAATATTTAACCATAACCCACGACCTGCATAACCCGTTTAGCTATACGGGTTGGTGGGTCAAATACAACCTACTTCAAAACTTCAAATACAACCAAAATAAAATTCGATTTACTGATTTTAGGCACTGAATTGAAATTAAAAAGTAAAACTCAAAAGTCAAATAAAATTTTGTTATAGAAAAATTATTAAAAAGATAAACGGGTTGGCGGGTTGACCCGCGAACCCATATACTGACCCGAACACGACCAACGAAATAAACGGGTTGGCGAGTTGACGGGTGGGAAAACCCAGCCCAAACCCGTTTATCTTCGTGTTGGGTTCGTATCATGTCGAGAATTGTCACCCCTATATACAAGTTTAACCTTAACTTCTCACCGAACCCACCCCTATATATATACACAGGTAGATGAAGGATCATGTGAGAAAAAGAGTTAAAAAGGTGAGAAGCGTAAGAAGGGATTTCGACTGTTGATCACTTTTTCACAAAATGAAGGTGTTCTCGTTTGAACCTTTCTCTCTCTCTATATATAGAGTTCCCTTCTTTTACAAAAACTGGTTTGTAAGCTCGTATGATTTATTGGGTATGTAAATGATTGTGCATCTATATATACACACATGCTTTTTTGGTAGTGTAACAACCTAAATATTTAAAAGCCAGTAAATTTATAAACTTAGAAAGCAAAGAAGGCACCACAAACCTCCCTCTTTTTACAATTGTGGTAATAGGGCTGCAGAAACTTTTGGTATTCTCTCTTCTTTCTCCCAATCTCTTCTTGGAGTTCCGACGGTGTCATTTCGCCCGGTCCTGAGAACTCGAGTTTCATCCCTGATTTATCGTTCATGCATCGTTAGTACATCATCGACAAATTACGGAAATGTTGCCAATTTATCCATATCAATATGTGAACCAAATAAAAGAATTGGAATTTGCTCAAAGAAACTGATCATCCCAATTCCCTTGAAATCCTTTGAATTCACAAACCAAACAGCATCTTAGAGTTATTTATCACGAATAATACATGAAATAGTGGATTCTCTGTTATCAAATATTTATCATCTTTTTTGCACCTTAGTCTACTCTTGACAAGCTGATTTTATATTGATTAAAGTCCATTTTCTGACATTTGAAAGTGTAATAAAAGGGTTGAGCACAAGAAACCATTAAACAACTATTGGAACACACTTTTTCTATGCAAAATGATTGGGCCGTTTATGAAAACGCTTATTGAGTAAGTCTTTACCGAGTCACTTACCTTACAAAGTGAGCATGGAAAGGACCAAAAATCTTATCCCTTAAAAAAATAATGTTACCATTCACAAATGGCTTGGTTTCATGTTATAAAACCCACTTTAATTTTTCCCCACACACTTGACCCTTTTCCACAAAAACCAGAAGAAATAAATTTATTCAATATAGCGTGTATTGTTTCGCTAAATCCATTTCAAATATTAGCCATATAAAATTCTAGTTTTTTTTTGTATTTATATATTGAATACCTCATAACATTTTGTTATTTTTAGCTTTAATATAAATTGGTTTATGATTTTGTTAGTTGTTTTGTTTAAACCCTTAAACCAATTATCAATAGATAAAATATACAAAATTATAGATAAAATGTACAAAATTATGGTATAATTTACTTTTCAGTTTAACCCAAATAATAAAAGAACAGCTGTAATATAAAAAATATACTAATCTATATATAACAAAGGAGTAATTGGGCTATCAGCTTGCCACGTGTTGTCGTCTGATACCCGCCTAAACATGTATCTGGAGACATTTTACATTTTCGGTTCATTTAGGCTTATCTGATTGACATGTGTCTTCCTATTTATCCCTTACTTTTTAGTTATTTTTTTTACTTTTAATCTTCTATTTTTACTTAATACTCATGTAATTAGTTATTTATTTAACTTTAACCCCTTGACTTTTCATTTTCCATTTTACATTATTATCATATAACATAAATAATCATATATTATGAATTAAGATGCATTTTAAAATTACGTTTTTTCTTTTATAATTTATATCACTTCATATTTTTAACTCTTATAATTACTTTGAATATTCATCTTTTTAGGTACGCTAGCTTAAATTATATCAAATATTTATTTGTTATTGATTCATGTTGTCAAAGCTGCATCGTAACTTCGATGTATTATTTATATTTGTAATATAATTTTTTTACCATAATTTAATTTTTTAAATTACTTCGTGTATGATCAAAACTAGTATAACATACAAGAAAATATAGATCGATTTGAGAAAGATAGGATTCGAATTTCCATCAGTCAAAATCACACAGTTTCACTGTAGTAACATCGACCAAAACTTCATAAAATTGAATTCACATGTGAATAACTTCATAAAATCAAATTCACATGTGAATAAAGAAACAAACAAAAGAAAACATACAGATGCCGGAGGTTCCAATGCCGACGTTAAACGGCAAACAAGAAGGAGCGGCCTTCTTTCCGATCTCCGGCAACACTCCGAGAACGACGACGGTATCATTAGGGCCAACGATGTACTTAAAAGCCCAATCTAAAGCATCTAAGCTTGCTTTCCCCCTGTTTCTATCCATCACCACCATCACGCTCTCGCCGGCGGCGGCGGCCAACGACGCCGGAGATATCGAAGCTATCGATGATGATGATGATGATAATGATGATGAATCCATTTGTAAATTTTGTGATTGAAGGATGAAAGTATCAATTGATAGGGTTTGACATTATTAATAGAGAGAATTAATGTGGAAGAATCCGGTGGCTTAATGATGTTTTTGGGGGTGGGAATTGGCTTAGGGAGAACCGCCACTAACGACTGTAGCAAGGTTTTTTCTTGTTCATTTTGGGAAGAATTGGAGTTGACGAAAGATTATGAACATTGGGGTTTTCTCAGTTTGATAATATTGTGTCTAACCCCTCAACTATTTGATATGATGAAAATAAGGGAACTAAAAGAGTAAACTACGCTTTTGGTCCCTATAGTTAAAGTGTCGTTAGTTAAAGCCTTAAAGGGCGTTTTCGTACTTTTGTTTTCTTAATTGAAAAGGTTGATGTATAAATGATTAAATGTATTAAGCTTGTATATAAGTATGATTAGCATTTGGAAAAGAAAGACAATATGAAATACTTTCTGTCTCTTGTTCTCTGTCAACTTCGATTCCTTCGACAACGATGGCCTTGCCCCTCCTATCACACAACAATCATACAATCGTCACATGGTTAAATCTTTAATTGCCCTTATCTATGGTTCTTCAATGGCTTCTTCTACCTAAATTCCTATCAGATTTGGAATCAAAACCGAAAAAAAAACCTTCTCTTTACTTCAAAAAATAGAAATTGGTGAAGCAATGACTTCTACTTCAAGAACAACAAGAAGGTAAAAATTAAATCATAAACACACTTGATTTATTGGACCAATTTCAAAACCTTAGATCAAGAATAAGAAAGCGAGTGAAGCATGTGATAACCGATAAAAGTCAAACTTAATCATTTTTGGCACCATTGCATTGCTCTTCTGCATTGGTGTCGGTGACTTTAGAAAGGGGCAACGGTTTTGAAAGTTTGTTTTTAACCATGTTAAAAGAAACGGCCAACTAATCAATTTTACATTCTTTCAATAAATATATTATATTATTTGATTTATTCTACTATCTTGTTTATATTAATTAACATATTTTATAATTAAAGTTTGTTTTAACCATGTTAGTAGAAATTTATTCTAATATGTATTAAAATCTTTGTAAGTGACTATTTTTTAAAGATGTCTTGTTTGTCATTCTATATGTTTATCAACTAGTTTTTATCAAACAAATTTATTTGCAAACTATTTTTTTTTTGCGAAATTTTTTTTCTCTTTCCTACCTTCTTACCCTAAAGTAGAGTACGACAATCCAAACTAACTCAATTTTTACCCCATTTTTTTAATTATTTTAATTATTATATATAGAGCGAGAAAGAGAAAAAGAGGAAGCAAGAGGAGGGAACCAAAGAGAGAGAAATCAGGTGGAGACCCGAAGGTGGTACCCGTACCAATGTTATGGCCTCACCCAATGGGGCCGCTACCGAGCCCGACTCCCGGTATGGATGGTCTTTTTACTTAGTAGCTAGTTTATTAGCTAATAGCTAGCTTTAATCGGTTATCAATCAACTTATAAGCCTCGGTTGTTTATAGTTTCATTTTTCAATTGAAAGGAGGGAAAATGATAGGAAGGAAAAAGTTTGTGTTTTCAAATTTTCTTTTAAAAAAGAACAAGAAAATAAAAAAACAGACTTAAGAGAATATTTGGGCATTGTTTGATAAAAGTAAGGTAGTTTATAAGTCAGATTATAAGTCAGATACATGTTTGGATGGATTGTAAACTAGCTTTTCTACTTTTCCTAGCGTTTTGGTGACTTACGAGACTTTTTAATTTTTTTATTTCAAATATACCATTCTACTTTTTACATTTTCAATTTTTTTAACATGTCTTTGTTATCTTTAAGTCATAAGCTACCTTTTTTTAGAAGGGTGTCCGGGCCAAAGCCCGACTAATCCCCGGCAATTTTGGAGGCTAAACATGGCCTCACTTAAATGTCACCAACAATTCTCTCCTAGGGCTCGAGCTCGGATTCATGACTATGCCATGCCCAAGCCTTACCACTAGGCTGGAAGGTCTTTGACAGTCATAAGCTACCTTATGAGTTAGTTTTTGTTAAACATGTCTTATTCATTAGCTAGCTTATGAGTCATCAACTAACTTATGAGCTACTTTGCCAAACATAGTATTTAGTTTAGTGGTTGGAACTTTATTATATTTTTAATTTTATCTTTCTTTGGAATATTTTAAAGAAAGGGGTAAATTAATTGTAACCAATGTGGTTGTTGACCTTATGGCTTCATTCATCTGAAGCATCAAAGTGGTGGACGTTTAATAGCCATCTCCCTCTTTCTCTTTCTCTTTCGCTTTCCTGGTGATTCTGTCTTGATCTTGACTCATAAAAGTTAATTGTCAACTACTATTTCTTGGTTTTTTTTGGAAGATCAAAACCCATCACCAAAAAATTGAGTCATAGAGTTTTTCATTATTATATGGGTTTCAATATTTTTGGTACCCCTTTTCTTTCCACAATCTTGTAACACCCGTGATTTTTGGACAAATGCGAATCCGGATCTGTGTAAAACTTATCTTTTAAGAAAATATGAAAAATAGGACTTTTGATCTAAACCTAGATTTTATGGTCTTGTTGGATGGGAAATTGAAATACGAATCCAACGGTTCTTCCGGAATCGAAATCGGAGCTATAACGAAGAAGTTATGGCCAAAACAGTGAACCACATGGGTTTCAGGCGGGTTTCAGAGTAAGGGCGGGTCAGCCGCGGGTCAATCCGCGGGTCGGACCCGCCGTTATCGCTGGTCAGGCCTGAAAAACGCATTTTGAGCCATCTTCTTCATTTCTTCATAACTTTCTCTCTACAACTCCGATTTTGGTGATTCTTCTTGCGTTTTTCTCGGTTTTTCGAGCTCTTCAAGACTACATCAATGGATTTCAAGTATTTGGAAGTTCAAATTCGTTGGTGTAAGTAATCTCTTCATCTCTTTTGAGTGTTAAGCTTAGATTTGGGGGTTTTTCATATCCAAACCTTTTCTTCCATACTTGGCTTAGATCTAGTATTGTTTTAGGTGGAATTCATGTTTTGAGAAGTGTTGGAGGCTAGATCTACTAGTTTGGAGGGTGGAGACTTCCATGGCTTCATCTTCTCCACCTCTCACAACCTCAAATCACCATTGTTGCAAGGTGTTCTTCATCTAGGGTTTGTTCAAGATTTGGCTAGGTAAGCTTATCTAAACCATTCTTAGGTTGGTTAATCTACATGTAAGAGTTATGAAACTAACTAAGGGTTCGATTTACTTGATTTTAGGTTTGTGCTCGCTATTTGACCTAAAACTTGGATTTGGGGGTTTTTGTCACAAAACCCTAAGGTGAGTTGTTAAAACCATTTTGTTAAAACTGAGAGCACATCATCTTGATGGTTTTACATTCCTTATTTGATTTTGTGGATGCATGTGAATTTAGTATGAATTACTTATCATGTCGAGTTTAAAGTTTCATGAAACGTATGGCGATTATGCCTACATGAATGATTTGGATTATGTGGTTGAATATACGTTGTAGAATATCGTACATGATTATCGTATATGTTAAACTCATGGAATTATATAAAAAGGGGTTTGATACCCGAAAATATTGGTATATGTGGAATGATGTAAAGGGCTTGAGTCCCTCGATATATACCTCTATCAATGACGCTATGCTAAATTCAGTGTCGAGGTTTGTGTGTAAGTGATGTGGACGAGATACTATGCTAAATTCAGTATCTAAGTCTTGTATGAAACAACATGGACGTGACACGATGCTAAATTCCGTATCACGATCTTATATGATAATAACATGGACGAACCAACGCAATATTTCCACACCAAACAGTCTTTGGGTTTGTACGTATGTCGCCGGCCCTCGGGTTGCTCCTTGGGCGCGGGCCTCGGATGATGTTGCCATGCTAAATTCGGGACATCGAGGTGTTTGGAAGTAACGAATGTCGGGGTATTGGTTGGTGGAAATGGGTCGCTCCCATTGTTTCCGAAGATAATAATAAACCGGTTTAACATGCTATTTATGTTGCTAGTATAATCTTGTATATCTCGCATGCCTTAATTCATTCTTCATGTATGGTATTACTTGTACAACTCACTAGGCTCCTTTAGCCTAACACTTGTTTGGTGTCGATGTGTCTCTCAGGTACTAGGGACGCCGCTCCCAAGTAGGCTTCGGGCTTGAGTGAGCATGGGGGAAGGATGAGAGACCGGTCCTTTAGGCCGCGAGACTTATGGTTGACGATAACCCTTTTGTAGTCTTCTTCCTAGACGGAACTAGACTAGCTTGGTTATTGTACTTATTCATTCAATTACAATTATACATTTACTTATACCCCATTTTGGGAAGAGCTCACGCCATGGCGTTACAATTTGTATACCACTTTTGTGCAAATGAAAGTTTTTGTTCGCCCTGATTTTTAGGGTGTTACAAGTTGGTATCAGAGCTTTAGTTTAAGCGAACTAGGTGTTGACGGTAGAATACCTAGACTTAAACTTAGTGCACTAATAGACATGTCACCTACCATGGGTAAAGTCTTAGGTGGGGAGAGCGCTAGGAATACGGAATACATGGATCGAGAATTTGCATCAATAGAGGCAGGGAATCTCGTGTACGGTCTATTCATAAATCACTTAGCTACTGAGTTATGAATGCATCGTCATTTGGGTATTCTTGGTTACTATCGTTGTAATGATTGATAAATGTTAGTACGTATGGTAGTCCACTCTTACTTTTCTTGATTTCCTTGTGATAGGATAACTGCTCGGTCATAAAGGACCCCTGGTTATGATAAGTCTTTATTTGAAGCTCATGTTGTGATGATTGATGTGAAAGCGGATTGAGTGCGTTGACTCGAGTTTGAATTAGTGATAAGAGTCATTATGTAGGATTGGAAGGCTTGTTCCGGAAAATGGTTACTCCGGTAGATGGTGCGGATATTGGAAGTGGGTGAGATAGATACAACTTAGGTATCGAACGTTAACGAGAGATTATGTAGTATGTCATGCAAGTAGGCTATGATGAGCTAGGCTTAAAATCGACTTAAACGTGAAGAGAGTGATCATTAGGAATAGGAATATTCCTTCATGTGATAGAATCTGTTTAATTTACTGAGTTGATTGGTTGTTTTGTAAACAAGTCTAGATTCTAGAAAGCCTATCTCTTACAGTGGTCGTACCAAATTATCTATATTTAAAAGAGGAGGATTGTAAGAGGAATTGAATAGCTTTAACCTAAGATCGAATATAGAGATAAAAGAGGCTGACTCGTAACTGACCAGAGGTCGAGTGGTTAGTTGAGAAAGGCCCGTACCTTGAAATAGTATGGGGTAAGAACATGTGGAGACACCTTAAGCAATATCGAGGATAGAAGTATAAGATCCAGCCTAAGATATGAATCTATCAATGTAAGACTTGGAACGTGTTATCTAGTACGATATAAAGGACTTGCACTTTAGATGAGATCGCTTAGATGATTGTGAAACACCGATGGTAATGTATGAGGAATATAAGTTGATGACCTGGGCGGAATAGGTAGCCTACGAATTTATATAGTGTTTTTATACGATGTGGTCGTTTTATCACGTGAATTCCAAATTGATTTGCAAAAATGGTGTACATGCCAAAACAATGTTCTTCCAAAACGTTGTGTGCTCCATAAAGTTATCTCTAATCAAACGGTTGTCGAGTTTGTTACCGGGCGCGTTTATCGAATGAATTTTTAATAAAATAACCGTATATGAGATTTTGAGATGACTTGAGTTACGATGATTATAAATACAGTTTTATATAATTTACCGCTTAAACGAGATTTATAAAGGTGTGGACCTACTTGGGTAACTGTTTTGTTAAACTGTGTTGGAATTTTGGGTCAAATGACTTCGTGGGTTACGTCCACACTAGTGAGGTAAACAAAATAAAATTATTTTAAACCGTCGATTTTGGGTAAATTGCGTTTAGAGCTATTGCTCGGTTTTGGACTATAAGGACTTAGGGAACAAGTCTCGATTTCTAAAATAGCTCGATCATGAGCTTTGATTTTTAAAGGGCTCGGTTATGAATTTGATTTCTAAAATAGCTCGATTATGAGCTTTGATTTTAAAGGGCTCGGTTATGAATTTGGTTTCTGGAATAACTCGTTTGTGAGCTTTGATTTCTAAACAGCTCGGTTACGAGCTTTGATTTGTAATAGTTTGGTTATAAACTTCGATTTTAAATAGCTCAGTTATGAGCTTTGGGTTCTAAAATAACGAAGTGGTAAGCTTGGATTATTAATCGCACGGCGATGAGCTTTAGGATTTTGTTGCATTTGATGCTTTTACACTTAAGTCAGTCGTGGTTGTTGGGACTACTAGGTGTCGTAAGATTTGGTTGGGAATCCGTGTTGCATGACGGTTAGCTGGTTAGTGGTCACTAAGAGGGCTAAACCTGAGAGGTCTACCATGGTTGACAGTCATATTATGGACCTCTTGTTATGAGGGTTGATTTTCGATGAGTAGCCTTAAGTGTGCAGATTCGAGTAGGATTTTCGTTAAGTAGCCCCGAATATTGTTGAGCTCTAGGAGTGCGACTCATAGGTGTCTGGCACGAAATTAGTTGTCTCTTGGTAAGACTAGTTGGGGGTCATAGCAAGCACTTAGAGCTTTATGGGTTGAAGTGTTGTACGATTAATACGGCATAAGTTATCTATTCTATGTGCCTTCACACTCTCCGAGAATACGGGTCATGCCGTTGTTGTCAAGTCTTTTGTGTAAAATACATGTGTACTTGTATCCCATTGCGTGCTTTCGATAAATGTTGCCATGCAAAATTTTGGAGTTATCGAATTTCTTGATGTACTAAAATTTTGGTTGAAGGTCGATGCCTATGTGCGGACTGGTTGCATGTTATCCTCCAATGTGTTACATGAATTAATTTGGTTTTATTTTTTTTATGAACATGCTATTATATAGTGGAGTAACACTTGGAAAGTTGGACGGAGTTGTGTTGTGCTCGATGTGGATCTAAACTAGATTACATAGGGATTTAGTTTCGTATCTTTCTTACGAGAGTGTTGTTGAGGAGCACCGTGTTGCCCATGATCACGAGAAGAAGGGTGGTCCGATGGGAGACCCTCATCTAGAAGAAATCTGTTATTAACTAGGTAGAGACATTGTTAAGAGAACAGGTCTAAGTATGGGGAATTGGTTAGCACCACCTAAGTGGATGTACGATGTGCATACCGGCTATTGCAAAGAGAAGTCCTATAGGTTATTGGAGCATGTTTCTAGAGATTGTAGCGAACCGGCTAGAACGAGACTTGTTCGGGTGGATTCAGTGACCATGTTTTGGAGGTCTTCGTGAGGCGATACTTACCTTGGTATGAGTGGTTTAGAAGAAACAATAATGGTTGTGTGTACTAAGTGACTTTCCAAATTGTGATCATAGAGGACGTGGTAGAATAGTGATTGCATGGATGAAATAATAGCTGTTATGTGTGGCTAAGAATCGAGAAAACGTTATCATTAGTACAAGAGTCAGTGACTTTGGGATTATGCTAAGGACTTTGTGAGCCGTTTGAGAGGTGCAAGATACCAATATGTTAAATTGCCATAGAGAGATAAGCCTTTTAAGAGTGTAAAGTGATCTTGAAAACGTTGCTTATAATTGATTTGTGAGGAGTAGGAGTGTTATGTTTGGGATAGTGGCACTACATGTCAAACTAAGTGAGAAATTCATCGTATGACAATAAGTGTTTATGTGGCCAAATGGTGGCTCGTGTTGATTAAAACTAAGACGAGTTTATGCAAGAGTTATCGCTCGGAATGTTTTACCTAAATCATCTAAGACGACAAGTACGATTTCTTTTCAAATGATAGGATGTTTGGAAAAAAAATTGTGGTAGTACGGATTTGAGAATG
The DNA here is from genome assembly GCA_030169165.1 of Centaurea solstitialis. NCBI lineage: Eukaryota > Viridiplantae > Streptophyta > Magnoliopsida > Asterales > Asteraceae > Centaurea > Centaurea solstitialis. The sequence continues at coordinate 43,195,412 of CM058043.1, forward strand.
TAAGACTCTAGTGATGATGATCGATTTGTTAAGTGAATGAGTTTACCTTCTTTATGTTATCCATAGACGAGTAGCCGGAATCCGAGTTCCTTAAGGATTAATGACGACGACTAGACACCGTTAGTGGGAATGTTGAAACATTTCTTTGTAGTAAAGAAACTCTTAGCCGAGTGATCGACTTTAATGGGAGGCGAATGATGTATAGCACCCTGAACCGAAAACTTTAGTTGACTTGGTTTTGTTAAGTTGTGCAAGGGACTAAGATTGCGTATTCTAGTGATCTTGTCTTTATAGAACGCGTCATACTTCGAAAAGTAGGCGTAAAGTAGTGACTTGCGATATTTCCGATGAACTACGCTTAAGTTAGAATGCTATATCAGTGCTTTCTTAGGGTACGTAATTAAGACTGGTATTAGTCTAACCGACTGGTAGGGAGAAAGTATAGTCGTCTAATGTTTGGGAGACGATTGAATGAGGATTACCGGTGGTGGTTCGGACGAGATTTGTAATTTCGAGAACGAAATTTTATTTTAGGTGGGGAGGATTGTAACACCGTGATTTTTGGACAAATGCGAATCCGGATCTGTGTAAAACTTATCCTTTAAGAAAATATGAAAAATAGGACTTTTGATCTAAACCTAGATTTTATGGTCTTGTTGGATGGGAAATTGAAATACGAATCCAACGGTTCTTCCGGAATCGAAATCGGAGCTATAACGAAGATGTTATGGCCAAAACAGTGAACCACACGGGTTTCAGGCGGGTTTCAGAGTAAGGGCGAGTCAGCCGCGGGTCGGACCCGCCGTTACCGCTGGTCAGGCCTGAAAAACGCATTTTGAGCCATCTTCTTCATTTCTTCATAACTTTCTCTCTACATTTCCGATTTTTGTGATTCTTCTTGCGTTTTTCTCGGTTTTTCGAGCTCTTCAAGACTACATCAATGGATTTCAAGTATTTGGAAGTTCAAAATCGTTGGTGTAAGTAATCTCTTCATCTCTTTTGAGTGTTAAGCTTAGATTTGGGGGTTTTTCATATCCAAACCTTTTCTTCCATACTTGGCTTAGATCTAGTATTGTTTTAGGTGGAATTCATGTTTTGAGAAGTGTTGGAGGCTAGATCTACTAGTTTGGAGGGTGGAGACTTCCATGGCTTCATCTTCTCCACCCCTCACAACCTCAAATCACCATTGTTGCAAGGTGTTCTTCATCTAGGGTTTGTTCAAGATTTGGCTAGGTAAGCTTATCTAAACCATTCTTAGGTTGGTTAATCTACATGTAAGAGTTATGAAACTAACCTAGGGTTCGATTTACTTGATTCTAGGTTTGTGCTCGCTATTTGACCTAAAACTTGGATTTGGGGGTTTTTGTCACAAAACCCTAAGGTGAGTTGTTAAAACCATTTTGTTAAAACTGAGAGCACATCATCTTGATGGTTTTACATTCCTTATTTGATTTTGTGGATGCATGTGAATTTAGTATGAATTACTTATCATGTCGAGTTTAAAGTTTCATGAAACGTATGATGATTATGCCTACATGAATGATTTGGATTATGTGGTTGAATATACGTTGTAGAATATCGTACATGATTATCGTATATGTTAAACTCATGGAATTATATAAAAAGGGGTTTGATACCCGAAAATATTGGTATATGTGGAATGATGTAAAGGGCTTGAGTCCCTCGATATATACCTCTATCAATGACGCTATGCTAAATTCAGTGTCGAGGTTTGTGTGTTAATGATGTGGACGAGATACTATGCTAAATTCAGTATCTAAGTCTTGTATGAAACAACATGGACGTGACACGATGCTAAATTCCGTATCACGATCTTATATGATAATAACATGGACGAACCAACGCAATATTTCCACACCAAACAGTCTTGGGGTTTGTACCTATGTCGCCGGCCCTCGGGTTGCTCCTTGGGCGCGGGCCTCGGATGATGTTGCCATGCTAAATTCGGGACATCGAGGTGTTTGGAAGTAACGAATGTCGGGGTATTGGTTGGTGGAAATGGGTCGCTCCCATTGTTTCCGAAGATAATAATAAACCGGTTTAACATGCTATTTATGTTGCTAGTATAATCTTGTATATCTCGCATGCCTTAATACATTCTTCATGTATGGTATTACTTGTACAACTCACTAGGCTCCTTTAGCCTAACACTTGTTTGGTGTCGATGTGTCTCTCAGGTACTAGGGACGCCGCTCCCAAGTAGGCTTCGGGCTTGAGTGAGCATGGGGGAAGGATGAGAGACCGGTCCTTTAGGCCGCGAGACTTATGGTTGACGATAACCCTTTTGTAGTCTTCTTCCTAGACGAAACTAGACTAGCTTGGTTATTGTACTTATTCATTCAATTACAATTATACATTTACTTATACCCCATTTTGGGAAGAGCTCACGCCATGGCGTTACAATTTGTATACCACTTTTGTGCAAATGAAAGTTTTTGTTCGCCCTGATTTTTAGGGTGTTACAAATCTCATCCAATTTTCTTTGATATATATAGTATACATTTGCATAACAAATAGTATCCTTCAATGGCATTTTCTTCAACTTCATCCATTCACAATATCACCTTTATGTATGATGTATTTTTGAGTTTTAGAGGCGAAGACACTCGTAGGACATTTGTTGATCATCTTTATCATGCTCTTAAGCGAGAATGCATTGAAACTTACAAAGACGACAAGAGCCTTGAGAGAGGGAAAATAATCAGTGAGGAGCTCATTCAGGCTATCGAAGACTCAAGATTCCATGTTATTGTTTTTTCCAAGGATTATGCATCCTCATCTTGGTGCTTGGATGAGCTTGTTAAGATCATGGAGTGCCAAAAGACGGTGACTGGGCATACTGTTTACCCTATCTTCTACAATGTGGAGCCCACTCAAGTCCGCAAACAAAGTGGGGCATTTGGAGAAGCCTTCGCCAAAAATGAAAAGGCTGAGTCCGGTGGGAAATGGAGAGAGGCTTTGGTGGAAGCAACATCTTTTAGTGGGCGAGAATTGAAGACAACCGCCGATGGGTAATTTCTTCACCATATCATGAATGCAATATTAATTCTTTCATTTTGTTTTTCTTCTAATGTGAAACTTGAAGCTTGAACTTGAGTACTCTTCTCCAAAGATTAAACTAAAATATACTATGACTCCACTATTAGTTCTTATATGCTTGTATTCTATAGATATAAAAGTAGTTTTCCATGTCGGAGTTTGATAAAGCTAATTGATTTTTTGTAACATTAAGGCATGAAGCTGAGTTTATCAAAATAGTTGTTAAGGAGATTTCATTGAAGTTACCTTCAAACGATGCTGATGAAAATTTAATAGGCATGAGGACTCGGATAAATGGTGTGGTTTCATCTTTAAAGGATTTTCCTCATGAGTTCTGCATGATAGGTCTCACGGGGATGGGAGGTATTGGGAAGACAACTTTGGCCAGAGCTGTTTTTGACCAAATATGCAATGAGTTCGAAGGTAGCAGCTTTGTTGAGAATGTACGGGAATATTCAAATTCCATTCTATTAGGTTTGAAGTCGTTGCAACAACAAGTCCTTAGAGATGTGTTAAATAGGCAAGACATCATTGTAAATGGTGTTTTTGATGGGAAAAAGATGATGAAAAAGGAGATGCGTGGTAGAAAGGTTCTTGTTGTTTTAGATGATGTGGATCATATAGACCAACTTAAGGCCTTAGGTGAACCTAATTGGTTTATGAAGGGAAGTAGAATTATCATTACAACAAGAGAGAAGCAGGTACTAGTAGCACACAAAGTGAAATTGATACATGATGTCAACAAGTTAATGCAAGAGGAAGCAATTTGCCTTTTTAGTAGGTGTGCGTTTGGGACAGAGAGTCCAATTCCAGGGTACGAAGAGCTATCACGAAAAGCTGTAAGTTATGCCGCCGGTCTTCCTTTAACAATCACAATATTGGGTTCATCTCTATGTGATGCAAATGAGGATGTATGGATAGATACCCTAGAAGAACTAGAAAAAATTCCATTGGATGAAACTCTACAGAAGTTGGAGTTAAGCTATATGGGTTTAGATACCAATTGCAAGGAAATATTCCTAGATGTTGCATGCATATTGAAAGGTTGGAAGAAAAACAAAGCAATTAGAGTGCTTGAAAGCCGTGGATTTTATGCTATACGTGGTGTGAGTGTTCTTGAGAACAAATCTCTCATTTCTATTTCTAGAGATGGCCGCTTGGACATGCATGACCATATACAAGAAATGGGGAGGTACATTGTTCGTCGTTCAAACCTCGATGAGCCTAGAAGACATACACGATTGTGGATTGAAGAGGAAATTAATCATATATTGGCTAATGATTTGGTAAGAATCAAATTTATATGTAAGGTTTAAATAACTAACGCAAATTCATTTGTCATGACCCACGTTAATTTCATGGTCACTTCTTTTGCATTACAGGGTACCGAAGTAACATGTATGATCTTGTACATGTCTGGAAGGAATGATGAAATTGGTATGAAAGGTTTTGGAAACATGAAGAAACTAAGATGTCTTCTCGTGTACTTTGCATATAATAGGTCCTGGGAGTTTGAAGACGGTAGCCAATACTTTCCAAATTCTTTGCAATTTCTAAAATGTGACCGTTACCCTTTTCGTTCTTTACCGAAAACATTTCAAGCAAGTAATCTTGTCGGTCTTGAAATGTGGTTCAGCAGAATGGAACAACTTTGGGAAGGGGGTGAAAGAAAGGTATAGTAATGGTTGAATTGTTTTGCATTTTTTGTTGTGACAATACTCACTTATTGCTTTGTTATTACACCAATATACATCTTTTTCTTTTTCTTATGATAGGTTCTTGACAAGCTCCGATTTATTAAGTTCTGTTATTCCGAGTTGAGGACCCTCGACCTTGGGCTAACTCCAGATCTTGAGAAGTTAAGTCTTCGTTCTTGTACTTTTTTAGAAGAACTTCACGTGCCTGTTAGCAGGGGTGACCCTGGGCCTAGGCCAAGAGGGCGACCGCCCACGGCATCATCACGTCAAGGGGCATCATCAAGTCCAGCCCAAATACCCGTTAGTAGGTTCAATTTTAGACTTTTTGGACCACTTATTTTTACAGTTATGCATCATTCACTGGTCCGTTCATCTACCCAAACACAATTATATTTCTCGGACTTCTTAATTTCTTTCTTGATACAGAAAACAATCATACAAAATGGCTTAAGGCTACTGCGAAAATCCAAACAAATGAAGGAAATCGTCAAATCGATCATACAGAATGTCAACGATTGAATGCTTGAACGATTTTGATTCAGCTACCTACCTTCGATTTTTTTGCATAATAAAAGGGCATCTTTTTTGGCCTTTCGCCATGGGCATCTGAAATCTCGGGACCGGCCCCGCCTGTTAGATGTTCAAAACTAAAATCCCTTAAGCTCAGTGGTTCAAAGTTGAGTACCCTTGACCTTAGGTTGGTTCCGAATGTCGAGACATTGAGTGTTGAGATATGGGGTTTGTTAGAACTTGACATGCCTCGTGAATGTCCACAACTCAAATCCCTTACGTTGAGTTGTTTGAAGTTGAGGTCCCTTAACCTTAATGATTTGGTACTTCCAAAACTCAAGTACCTCGAACTCATTAATGCAAAGCCAAGGACCTTTGAGTTGACTTTAAAACTCAAGACCTTGATTCTTGAGTTTTGTGATTTTGAAGAACTTCACATCCCTGATGGAGATTTTAAGCTCGAATCCTTAGACATCAAAGGATGTTCAAAGTTGAAGACCCTTCACTTTGAGCGAATACCAAATCTTAAGAGTTTACGTCTTAAAAAATGTTCTAATTCGGAAAAACTTCACCTTCCTGTTGGAGTCCTAAAAAGGCTAATCCACTTAGAATGGCATGGTTCTTTGAGGTTTACAGATTTGGATATTTGGAATAGGGTTGGATTACCTGAGTTAACTCTATATGCAGAGTCCTTTGATATCTGCCCATTGCACCCCAATAATAATTCTCTAATTCAATTTTATTGTTGTTATAAGGAAGAGCTACCCTCATTGATTGGAAATATTGAGAAGCTTATTTCGGTAGGTAATTCTACGTGTGCTTGCACAGACCTTCAAAGTTTTTTTGGAAGCATTTGTGGTTTGCAACATCTAACAAAACTTACACTCAAAGGCAGTATTCAAGAGGCGCCCAAGGACCTTGACCGGTTACATTGTCTAGAGGAGCTAACTTTGTGGTCTACAGAGATCGAACATCTTCCCAATAGCATTTGTTTGTTGAAACATCTGAAGATTCTTACACTTTTCGATTGTATGCTTCTAGAGAAGTTGCCCGAGGATCTTGATGGATTACACTGTCTAGAGGATCTAACTATTTGGTATACAAGCATCAAACATCTTCCGGATAGCATTTGCATGTTGAAACATCTGACACATCTCACACTTTATTGTTGTAAGCTTCTTGAGAAGTTACCACAAGATCTTGGTAGATTACAATGTTTAGAGACGTTAAGCCTATCATACTGTATGCTATTACAAGATATTCCAAATAGCATATGTAGGATGACACGTCTAAAGTTTTTCTGTATCCCCAAGAGTAGTAGAGTTGAGGAATTGCCTGATGAGCTCGGAGGTTTAGAATATTTGCAAGAGTTAAATATTTCAGGTACACGCATAAAACATCTTCCGGAGAGCATTTTTCTGATGAAGAAAGGTCTGCGTATTGTTAGGTCTAAAGAGCTTCTTGAGTTGTATGAACTTCCATCCGAGATACAAACCTCAGAAGATTTTGATGGGATGTTTTGGTACATAGAACTTTGAATAACACAGGCAACCACAACTCTCCTCTACCATGCTCTCTAAAGCCCCACCCCAAGAAGCCAATTTACAAAGAGCTACTATAAGAGGTATTTTCTCTGTTTACTATAATCTTCATCTTGGCCAAACACCAATAAATCATCTTTACTATATTTAGTATTGCAAAGTATAGAAATTTGAACACAAGCGGTATTTTCTCTGTTCAACTTATCGGTTTTGAAATGTCAATAATGTGATCAGGAAGCAAAATATCTATATATTAAAAGACATTGGAGAAGTGTGTGTGTGTGTGTGTGTATATATAGAGGAAGGTTCATACGAGAACCATATCAATTTAAGAAAACGTGAGGATGAATCTCAGCCACACATCTTGGGTTACGGTGGAGGTGATCATGGAGGATTGACGCGATTCATGGGAGGATAGAGATTATTAAAGGGGTGGGACCGGTCAAAGTCGCCTTTATTGACCGGATGAGTGGCTGAGATTCGTTCTCACGTTTTCTTAAAAAGTTATGTTTCTCATTTGAACCTTTCTCTCTATATATATAGAGAGAGAGATTGTGGTGTGGGGGGAGGTTATAGGGAAAACCTCAAAAAAAAATTGGAAAACTAAGGAACAACCTGGTAGCCCTGTATGCACTTGTGAATACAAGTAAATTAAGTTCCTTTTTGGTTTTTATGCATGTGTGTGTTATGCACATGTACATATGCACGTGTGTATGTTACATATTACTTACATGCACAAGTGCATACCGTCAAGATGAAGCGCTACCACAAGGTGTTTCTCAGTTTTCCATTTTTTTGTGGTTTTCCCCGAACCTATTTGTCTGAAATATATAAACAGATTATAAACATCGTATGGGCTGGAAAGAAATCAATTGCCTTTCTGTTTCCTCTGCTTTTTGCTTCTCTTGCCTTTGCTCCTTTCACTGTTTCTGCACTTCATGTAAAAAATTACTAGCGATATTTACATTGAATGTTTCATGAAGGTAGTTTAAAAAATTTAGAGAGTTAAATATAAAAGGTACATGCATAACATCTTCCACAAAAGCATTTTAATGTTGAAAGCTTGCTGTGAATAACATTGAGGCAACCACAGCACAGGTCGGTCTCCAAAGATGCTTTTAATGGAGCTCCAAAGAAGCCAATTCACAAACAATTAACTATTGTAAAACAGGTACTTTCTCCATTTTCTATTAATCATCTTACTTTGATTTGAATCTTCAAATTGACATGTTAAAACTTTTACTGGGTAAACTATATTAAATACAAGACGAAGGATTTCTCGATTAATTAAATACACACATGTTCGCTATCTTTTTTCTTATGAAATACTACTTTTGTCGTAACATGTTTTCTTGTAGCAATTCATTCAGACGAGATTGGAACAGGACCCTCATGTTTAATTTCAGCATGGATATCTTGTTGGTTGCAAAGTATTTCTGTTTGCTTCTTAGTAACTCAAACTTTAATAGGTTATGTGAAGCAGGGCTAGGTGACCTGTGATATATATTATTGTTGTTTTTGCTTCAAGAAATGTGTGAGAACTGTAAACAAGGATGAGAATAGCTCACCTTTGGGAGCATTCCATTAGTGTATTTAAAGTAAATTACAAGCTAATTACAAGGGTAAATAAACGGAAATATGCTAAACTTAAGCAAGCTATACATGGAAGAATATATTGACAATAACTAATTTAATTCTTTCCTAATACCCCCCCTCAAGCACAGCGTGGGACTAGGACCAATGCACAGCTTGGATCGGAAAAACTCAAACAATGGTCGAGGAAGACTTTTGGTGAATATGTCCGCAAGCTAGAGATGCGACGGAACAAATTTCGTACACAGACGAGCGGATGATACAAGTTCACGCACAAAATGATAGTCAATGTCAATGTGTTTACTCCGTTTGTGTGCGACTGGATTTTGACTCAAAAAGATGGCGCTCTTGTTGTCACATAGAAGTGTCGGACATCCAGAAGGTAACACACGGAGATCGCGAAGTAAATAAATTATCCAAAGGAGTTCCGCAGCTGCATTGGCTAAGGCGTGATACTCCGATTCACAGCTGGAGCGAGCAACCGTTGGTTGTTTCTTGGCACTCCAAGAGATAAGATTGTTACCCAAGAAAATGGAGTAACCATTCGAGCGACGTGTCTCCACACATCGAGCCCAATCAGCATCAATAACCCAATAATGTTCGTGAAGGACCACGAGTGATAGAGAGTCCAAAAGCAAGAGTGCCCTTAACGTAGCGAAGAATGCGTTTAACAGCGAGAAAATGGTCAACCGTAGGAGCTTGAAGAAATTGCCTAACAGAGTTGACTGCATATGCAAGGTCGGGTCGTGTGATGGTTAGGTATTGAAGAGCCCCTACTAAAGAGCGATAGAGGGTAGGGTCAGAAAAAGGTACCCCATCACGGACTAGCTGGACATGTGCCGCTAAGGGAGTGGATACTGGTTTGGCGTCAATTAACTTAGCCCGTGTAAGGATCTCATGTGCATATTTCGATTGGCTTAGGAAAATTCCTTGGTCCGTGTAGTTGGCTTCTAAACCGAGGAAGTAGTTTAACTTGCCCAAATCTTTTGTGGCAAATTCCTGATTAATGCGAGAGATCAGACCCTTGATCAAAGTTGGTTCATTTCCGGTGAGAATAATATCGTCCACGTAAACCAACAGATAGAGAATGTGATTGCCACGATGAAAGATAAAAAGAGATGGGTCGGCCCTACTACATGAGAAACCAAGGCGTGTCAAGAATGAGCTAAACCTTTGAAACCAAGCTCGAGGGGCTTGTTTTAAGCCGTACAATGCTTTCTTGAGGCGACATACATGATTGGGGAACCGAGGATCGATGTAACCAGGAGGTTGTTCCATAAAGACGGTTTCAGATAAATGACCGTTCAGGAATGCGTTTTTGACATCAAGCTGGTGAAGATCCCAATTATTCATTACCGCAAGAGAAAGAACCGTTCGAACCGTAGTGGCCTTGACAACCGGACTAAAAGTGAGCGTGTAATCAAGGCCGGGAAGTTGAGTGAAACCTTGAGCAACCAAACGGGCCTTCAGGCGCTCAACAGATCCATCCACACAAAATTTTGTCCGGAAAATCCATTTGGATCCAACAACATTAGCAGCGGATGGACGTGGAACTAAATCCCACGTCTCATTGGCATGAAGTGCTGCAATTTCATCATTCATGGCGGCAAGCCACTCTGGTCTTTTGGCAGCCGATTTGAAACCTTTGGGTTCTTTGGATGCAAAGAGGGCCGAGAGAAGCGGTGACGAAGAGACGAAGGTAAAATCTACGGTGTGTTTGGGTTTAAAAATGCCCGCCTTTGCCCGAGTCACCATCGGATGTTGGATCGGTGGCGCATGGACTGGGCTTGGAGGACTGGGTTGGTCCTGAGAAGGCGTGTTGGGACTTGGTGAGTCCGATATGATGTTCTCTGAAGGAGCAGGTATGTTATGAGTTTGCTCCATAATAGGTGCAACATACGACGGAGATGTTTGGTCGAACTGATCTAAACCAAGAGTGCATTGACTTGGAGAAGCGGATGGGTTTGAGATAGCATTTGGCCCATCAGAAGTAGATTTAGATGGAACTGAGAAGGTTGGTGCTTCATCTGTTGTGAACCGGAGGCACAAACAAACGCAGCGGATAATAAAATCCGATTCCCAATAGAGGATCCAATCCTAAACCTTTTAGATACAATATGAGAGTGTTTTGGTGGTTTACCTTTTGCGAAAAGTTCTCCGAAATGCAAGCAGGGGGTACACCGCTACTGACACCAGTTGAGAGAGTTGCTAGACCACCGAGGATTATCCCGAAAAACGACCCCGTTCACTTCCTGGATCTGGTCGCCGGTTTTGAGTAGAGAGAGAGAGAAAAGCTTTTCTAGGGAATAAGTTTCTGATCTAATATATTGTTACCCCTAGGCCTTTATTTATATGGATAAACCTGGCAGTGTTTGATTCCATATATAACTCTTTTATAATTATCTCTATAATTAATCAAATAGATTAATTATACAATTCAGATAATTATCTATTAATTAATCCAGAGATACAATTCACGCTTGAATTTGTACACAGGTTCATTCATTTTGCACGCGATATTTCTAAAATGTTTTGAGACATGGAGTGGAGGATTCATTTCTCAAAAACAAGTATTTCTTGACTCTGATTCAGATTGCCTGCAGTAACGGACATTACTAAATAACAACTGTTATTCTATCCGAGCGTGGCCACGCGTTTTCTGCAAATCTTAATTGTCAAGGGGCCCGGAAATATCTCTCTATGGTAGAGGTGCAAATCCCTTCTTGACTATCTGCATTTGGATCCACGGCTTCCGCTGCATCTAGTCACGTTCCGTATGGCCGCCCTGTTACGGTGCAGCGTTAGAGCGTACTAAGAGTACAGTAGTCCTCGTGTTCCCAAACCAAATATCTCAGGTCTAAGGACAACCTATCATCAAGTCAATGCTTATGACTGGGGCTCCATGAAGCAGACTTGAAACTGGTCACTTCCAATACTCAAACACTCTGATGAGTATCTATAAATACTTGGTCACATCGCTTGTGCTTTTACTCTCTACTTCGAATAAATCATCAAGTATTTATAATAGCGTTAAACTCCCCATTGAAATTCCCATTTCAATAAGTGGCTACGGAAATTTAGATTTTATTGCAAAACTTTGCATAAATCATGGATATGTTAAATATGCGAAAAATAGTTAATTTAAAACAATCATGTACTAAAAACCTCCATTTATTTCCATCACACTGTGAAATAAAACTTTACATGATTATATTGTTCAAAACTAAACTATAGTAATAATAAACTAAAACTAGCTACTGGTGTCCAGGTACTGCATCCCAATGGAATTTGCATGAGCCTCATGCTTCACCCTTGCTAGCGGCTTTGTTAGCGGATCTGCGACATTGTCTTCCGTCGGAATCTTGCATATCCTTACATCTCCTCTTCCAATGATCTCTCGGATGAGGTGATATTTTCTGAGCACATGTCTTGACTTGTGATGCTCTCTAGGTTCCTTTGCTTGCGCCACGGCTCCCGAGTTATCACAGAATATATCGATCGGTCTAGAGACACTGGCAACGACTCTTAGATCCGATAAAAAATTCCTCAGCCAGACAGCTTCCTTTGCCGCATCAGATGCTGCAATGTACTCTGCTTCTGTAGTTGAAACTGCAATCGTATCCTGCTTCGAGCTCTTCCACGAGATCGCGCATCCGTTTAGGGTAAAGATGTACCCTGACTGTGATCTGAAATCATCTCTGTCGGTCTGGAAACTAGCGTCAGAATATCCGATGACACTAATTTCATCCTCAGATCCTCCAAAGACCAAGAACATATCTTTCGTTCTTCTCAGGTACTTGAGAATGTTCTTGACAGCCACCCAATGAGGTTCACCCGATTCTGTTGATATCTGCTCGTAACACTTATTGAGTAAGCAACATCGGGCCTAGTACATAACATGGCATACATAATCGATCCAATTGCCGATGCATATGGTACCGATTTCATCTTGTCCTGATCTTGACTAGAAACAGGACACCGTGTTTTGCTTAACACTATGCCATGTTGCATCGGGATAAATCCTTTCTTGGATTCATCCATCATGAATTTCTTCAGAATTTTGTCAATGTACGTACTTTGGCTAAGTCCGATAAGCCGCTTAGATCTATTTCTGTAGATCTTTATGCCAAGTATATAAGTGGCTTCTCCAAGGTCTTTCATTTGGAAACATTTGCTTAGCCAACTTTTAACACTCTGTAAAGTTGGTACATTGTTTCCTATGAGTAGAATGTCGTCTACGTACAAGACCAAGAAGGTTACTATGCTCCCACTGAACTTAGTGTAAACACACGGTTCGAACTCACTTTTCGCGAAACCAAACTCTTTGATTCGCTCATCAAAGTGTAAGTTCCAACTTCGAGATGCTTGCTTTAATCCATAAATGGATTTTAGCAGTTTACACACTTTATTAGGATTCTTAGGATCTTCAAATCCCTCTGGTTGTTCCATATAGACGTCTTCTGTTAAATTTCCATTCAGAAAGGCTGTCTTGACGTCCATTTGCCAGATCTCGTAGTTAAAGTACGCTGAAATGGCCATTAGAATCCTAATTGACTTTAACATGGCTACTGGCGAAAAGGTTTCATCATAGTCGATACCATGAGTTTGCGTGAATCCTTTTGCGACCAGTCTAGCCTTGAAAGTGTGTACATTTCCGTCCATGTCGGTTTTCTTCTTGAAAACCCATTTACGTCAACAGCTCTACAGTGCTGGGGTAAATCTGTCAACTCCCATACTTGGTTGTCGTACATGGACTGCATCTCGGCCTTCATGGCTTCTTGCCATTGTTCAGACTCACTGCCTGACACAGCTTCTCCATAGGATGCTGGTTCATTCAAGTCTCCACCATCCTGAGAGACTAGAAACCCAAGATACCTATCTGGTTCTTGTCTTACCCTACTGGATCTGCGAAGGTCCTGTGTTTGTACTTCCTCAATCGACTCTGATTGAGGTTCAACATTTTCATGTTGAATTTCTGGCTCAACAATTGGTGTAGTGTTTTCTTCGTCTACTACCTGTAGATCTACATCCTCTCTGGTGTTCCCGGAACTGAGAAACTTTTCTTCCAGAAATTTTCCATTTCGAGCAACAAAAACTTTGTTCTCTTCAGGGTTGTAGAAGTAATATCCCACGGTGGTTTTAGGATATCCCACGAAAAACACTTGTCGGATTTGGGCTTGAGTTTTTCTGAGGTAGGTCACTTGACGTAAACCTCACAACCCCAAATTTTTCAGGAAAGACATTTTGGGTTTCTTACCCTTCCACAACTCGTATGGTGTCTTTTCCACCGACTTTGTTGGCGCTCTGTTCAGTATATGTGCTGCTGTTTCGAGCGCATGTCCCCAGAATGACATTGGTAGCATAGAGTGACACATCATCGATCGTACCATGTCCAGCAATGTACGATTCCTCCTTTCTGACACACCATTCATCTGAGGTGTATACGGAGGTGTGAGTTGTGATACAATCCCACATTCTATCAGATGATTGCCAAACTCTTAACTAAGATATTCGCCTCCTCGATCTGACCGTAAAAACTTGATCTTCCTGTCAAGTTGGTTCTGTACTTCATTCTGATACTCTCTAAATTTCTCAAAGCTTTCAGCTTTATGTCTCATCAAGTAGACATAACCATATCTACTGAAATTGTCAGAAAATGTGATGAAGTACCGGTATCCTCCTCTTGCCTCGTGACTAAATGGTCCACACACATCTGTGTGAACTATTTCTAACAAGCCAGAAGCCCTTTCATTATCCTTGTTGAAAGGTTCTTTTGTCATTTTGCCAGATAAACATGATTCGTAGTTGTCAAAAGGTTTGAAATCGAAAGTACCAAGAAAACCTCCTTTTAGGAGTAGTTCAACGCGTTTCTTGTTTATGTGGCCTAAACGACAATGCCAGAGGTAAGTCTGATCCTCAATATCTTTGGATCGTTTACTTATATGATAGATTTCATTATTATTGTCTTGCAGATTTACTGTATATAGACCATTCACAGGTGTAGCTTTAAAATAGAAAATATTATTTTTAAAGACAGAAAGCATTTTATAATCATATTTGTAATAAAATCCTTGGTCTACCAATAAATCAAAAGACAAAACATTCTTACTCATCTTTGGAACATAATAACAATTTTCTAGTTCCAAAACTAGACCCGAGGGCAAACTAAGACTATAAGATCCTACAGCTTCAGCTATCAGCGGAGTGCCTTCGCCAACTCGTAGGTTCGAACGGTCCTTCCTCAAAGTCTCTCTTCTAGTGAATCCCTGTAAATGATTACAAATGTGGTTACCACTGCCTGTATCAATTACCCATGATTCATAAGAAGTGATTAAGCAATCTATCATAAAGATACCTGGAGCATCGGGTAAACTGGTCTCAATCTGGTCGATGTTCATCGAGTGCTCGCAAATATCCTGGCTACCGCATTCTGGGCAACTCAGATCTCTCAGCTCATCAATCTAATCTGTGTCCATGAGTTCAGCAACTGTTGCGGGTTTCGGCTCCAAACTGGCCAAAATTTCCTCATGAAGCTTTGCCACTTCTCTCTTTGGTTCTCCAATGTATGCACTAACTGTGGTACGTATCTCGTCCGTGAGAGAGAACCACATGAGATGTACCATCTTATATCCCATGCGTGACAAACTTTTAAAGAGTTTCCTCATTTCCAGAAGATGCTCTTTAACAGATTGACCCTTTTCCAGTTTCAGAGAATAGATCTCTTTCATGATTAGATACTTCCCACTTTTCTTATAGAAACCTACCTGGTTTTCTATATTCTTTACGACCTCATGGCAGTACTTAACTCTTAAATCAGCCGTGAACTCGGGTGAGGTAGAGAAAGCTAGAATCGACATTACATCTGATTCGTCAGCCATGAATTTGAAGTATTCAGCAAAATCCTTTTCAGAAGAATTGCATTTGGGTCGTGAAAATGGTTTCTCTATCACGTATCGCTTACCCTGTGCATCCAAGATATTATCAAGGTGCATTTTCCAGACTGGAAAATTTTGTCCTGTAAGCTTCCATTTACTGTTGATGAGGCGGAGTGATTCCTCAGGTGTATAAAACGGGATTACAGATTTAGACATCTACATAAGAATAAAATTCCGATTTAGTTTAAAATTATAAAACTTCTAATAAATTACAACCATTAAATTAATTTATTAGACTAGAATCCATATCTCACATGTGTCGGGAAGCATGTGATCATGTCAGGCCGACTCATGTGATTTACGGTAGGTAAAAACTTATACCAATCGCATTTTAATACGAAAACACGACTTCTAGATCGTCGGGACATCGGATATTTAATCCGTGCATATTTGGTCCCTCTAGTGCACTTTGGCCCGGTACCACCTGGTGAATAAATAATTACCAAAACAGATCGCACCACCCGGGGCCTGGACATACTCTGGCCGGTACCACCCGGAGATAATTCGCAGAGTTTTTATCCCCTCCAATTTCGGTTTGAACGCGGGCGATTGAAGTGTGATCACTAGCAATACCCTACGTACCTTACACTGGAGGTGTCCCAAAAGTGGGTTGCACTTACTGATCTATGATTTTCTAACAAGGGTTTTCAAAGAAATATGCCAGTTTTTCAAAAACTTGGATCCAAACACAAACTGTATTTGTATCCATCTTTGTTTTTTAAAAACATCCGGTTTATATTTAATTTTAAAAACGTTATCGGACAAATACGCAATTAAATATAAACAACCACGCAATTTAAATATAAAATTAACCACTAAAAGACATGTCATAGCCTAAAACCCTTAAAACTATTGTCGTTTTGTGAGCCAACACAAAACGACGGTCTTAACCCTAAGTGACAGCAACACACAAGGCATGAACTTCTCGGCGCTCCCACTGGCTCCAAGATCCATCTTTTGACTCCGTGCTCCGTCTTCGGTTTCTTCGGTTATTTTATTTATAAAAATTACATAATAAAAACGGGTTGTAAATGGCACGCAGGCCTCCCGTAACCAACAATAAATAAACAAAATACACGCACAAATAAAAACACAACCACGGGTCAAAGGGTTTGACTATGACATAAACGGATAATTTAAATTAATTTCTAATTTATCAAATAGATTAAAATTAAGATTAAAATTATCCCTAGGGTTTCAAACCTATCTGGTTTAAGATAACCCTTATCCGATGTTACCTACCGCGTACAGCAACAGCTAGCTGCCATCGCCGCCGCACTGGTCGGTACTTGGAGAACCAACAGCCGGAGTACCGACAGCCACTAACATTATTCATCGCTCCGGCGTGAGGTCACTGCTCGCGGCGCGAGTCTGTGATGCAGCCCTAGTCGTGGTCACCACCGCTCGCGGCGCGATAGCCACCGTTCGCGGCGTAATCCAACGACCTTGGCAACGACGACGCACCAGCGCCGTCATCGCCACCGTGCACCACCACAGTCGCCGTTTAACTAGTGACAACGATAGGTACTGCCACCGTCGCCACCAGTGGCCAATCGACGACGACAACAACGTAACGCCACCATCGCTGCCATGGCCGGCGAGCAAAAACAACCACCATCGACTGCCGTCGATGACAGCGGCTATAGCCACCGCCGTCGGTCGGCGGTCCGACAATTAATCAATCGCCGCCAGTCGCCACCACCACGTCGCTGTGGTGTGGCTTCTTGATTCGTAACCGACGCCACCACCACAATCCGGTGGTGTGGTCGTCGATCAAAGGCACTGTCGCCATCCACCATTACATCCGTTGCCGCCACCACAAACGGTGGGGCGGCAATTGATTGCTGCTACTGTCGCCGCCATATCCACAATCGGTGGTGTGGCCGACCATCATGGTGGAGGGACGACCCGAGCCGCGACCACATTCGGTGGTGCAGCTGGTGGTGTTCGTGAGTGCAGCCGGCGGCCACCACTACTGTGGTGATCCGTCGCGGTGGTCAAAGCCCGGCGAACAGCCTGGTGGCACGGTCGGCTAACTGCCACCGTTCCACCGCCAATTAGGTTTATAAAAAATCAATTTTTTTAACACGATAAACATATAGAATACAGATTTTATAAACCTAAGCATTAAACAAACCTGATCTGCAGGTATAGGAAGTGGCTCTGATACCACAGTTGGGAACCAGAGGCACAAACAAACGCAGCGGATAATAAAATCCGATTCCCAATAGAGGATCCAATCCTAAACCTTTTAGATACAATATGAGAGTGTTTTGGTGGTTTACCTTTTGCGAAAAGTTCTCCGAAATGCAAGCAGGGGGTACACCGCTACTGACACCAGTTGAGAGAGTTGCTAGACCACCGAGGATTATCCCGAAAAACGACCCCGTTCACTTCCTGGATCTGGTCGCCGGTTTTGAGTAGAGAGAGAGAGAGAGAGAAAAGCTTTTTTAGGGAATAAGTTTATGATCTAATATATTGTTACCCCTAGGCCTTTATTTATATGGATAAACCTGACAGTGTTTGATTCCATATATAACTCTTTTATAATTATCTCTATAATTAATCAAATAGATTAATTATACAATTCAGATAATTATCTATTAATTAATCCTAACTGATTAATTAATTACAAATATATAATTTAACTAATTATTTATTTATTTCTTTCTCTCTTTAAATAATTAATAACCAATTAATTATTTTCTCACATAATCCAAACATTCTCACTTTGGTGTGCAGCGGTGTGACCTACTAGTGTCTTATAACATTGGACACGGTAACCCTGTTACTGTCTCGCACATAATCCTAACATCATCCAGATACGCCAAGAAGTCCAGTGCAACCTGAGATGAACTTGTAATCTGGGAGGAAAAGGGAAATTCAAGTTCATTAAATTGAGCATGTCGAGTAATATATACTTTTCCGGACTTTGGCTCAAGACATCGAAATCCCTTGTGATGTGTGCTATATCCCAAAAAAATGCACGAGATACTCCGAGGTGCTAATTTGTTTTTCGCATAATCTCGTAGATACGGAAAAACTTGACATCCAAAAGGATGGAAATTAGCATAGTTTGGAACGCGACCAAATAACATCTCATACGGCGATTTTCCATCAAGAATGCGGGTAGGAAGACGGTTGACATCCAAAAGGATGGAAATTAGCATAGTTTGGAACGCGACCAAATAACATCTCATACGACGATTTTCCATCAAGAATGCGGGTAGGAAGACGGTTGATGGTGTAAACAGCCGTGCTAAAAGCATCTAACCAAAATGCGGATGGAGCATTGGCGTGAAAGAGCATTGCGAGACCTGTTTCTGTGATATGTCTATGCTTTCGCTCCGCACGACCATTTTGGGCCGGAGTGTATGGACAAGACATGGCATGATGAATACCACACTTTTGAAAATGTTGCTGAAGACGAGCATTAGTGAATTCACCGCCATCATCACTTTGAAAAACTTTGATTTTGCAAGTAAATTGGTTTTCCACAAATGTTTGAAATTGTAGAAAAACATTAAAAAATTCAGATTTTGCTCGTAAAGGAAACATCCATGTAAATCGAGAATAATCGTCGACAAAAACTGCATAATAATTATAACCCATGGATTGAGTGGGAGCAGGCCCCCAAAGGTCGCAATGCACTAAATCAAGAACATGAGGAGCACGTTTATCATTGTTGTCAAATGACAATCTTTTACTTTTAGCCAATTGGCATGAAGAACAAAAACCGGGAGTAGGTAATAAAGATGTAACTGATAAATGTCCCAAATTGTTCAACAACTTAATAGTATCAAATGAAACATGCCCCAAACGTGAGTGCCATAAAGTAAAAGATCCTTTCAACTTTCTAGAATAAAGGGCGTAAATAAATTCCGGTTGGCTCCGCTCCAACACATAAAGACCTTGATTACAACGACCCTTTGCCAAAATCTCTTTGGTATCCCATTTCTGAATCACAAAAAAGTGATCAGAGAAAGTAATATCAACCGGTAAATCACTTGTTAGTTGACTAATAGACAATAAATTCTTCGTTAATTCCGGAACGACCAACACATTAAGTAATTTAATAGAAGGAGATATCGAACAATGACCAACATGAGAAATGTTAAGAGCAGTACCATTGCCAATAGTCACTTGTTCGGCACCAGAATACGGAGATGTGGCATCCAAATTGGCATTAGGAGTCATGTGAGCACTCGCACCCGTATCAAGATACCAATCGGATTTACGTGGATCATTGATGGTACATGTAGCATTGAAAGCCTCCGCAAGGTTTGCCGATGGTGGACGATTATAACGGTCATAACACTGGTTGGCAAGGTGGCCAAGAGCACCACAAATTTGGCAAGGTTGTGACCGGTGGCTTTTGCCACGACCACGTCCTAGAGAAGAATGAGATCTGCGATTACTGCCACCATGGTTGTGGCCTCTACCTCCTCCGTATCCAAATGATCCACGACCCTAATGTTGAGATGCACGTTGAGGATGAAGTTTATGTGCGGTAAACGCCACTGGAGGTGCGGAAGAGGCGGACATGGACGTTTCAAATTGTTGGAAATTTACCACACGAGGGAGCAAAATCCTATACGATGGAAGAGGATCCAACGTCATTTGTGCAGCCGAAAACGCGGTGAACTCGGGGCCGAGACCACGAAGAAACCAATGAGACTTTTCAACTTCATCAACCGATTGATCAAGGATAGAGAGTTGGTCGGAGAGAGCCTTAAACCTCCTCCCATATTCAGCGACAGAAGATGAACCACGTTGTAGAGAACGAAGTTCTTCTTTTACGTTCATGGCATGACCGGTGGATTTTGGACAAAATGCGGCTTCGAGGGATTTCCGCACCATACGAGCCGTTTTGCAACCGATAGTTTCGGCCATTGCCTCCTCTGTTAAGGAAGAAAGGATGAGACTTTGTAACCGTTGGTCTTGCTTACACCACTCGGTGTAAGCGGGGTTAGGAGCGGAAGTGCCATTGGTGGTGATGGTGGGTGTTGGAGCAACCGAGGTCCCGTCTACATACCCAAGCAAATCTTGACAGGAAAGAACAGATGTTACTTGATTCATCCAAAGTAAATAATTGCTTGAGGAGAGTTTGATAGTAAGCATGTGGATCATGGTTGAGAGTGGAAGAGAATCAGACGAAGATGAGTCGCCTGCCATAGGAAGAAGAAGAGAGTGTATTTTCAGATTTGCTTAGGGAAAGGGAATATGGCTGATACCATGTAAACAAGGATGAGAATAGCTCACCTTTGGGAGCATTCCATTAATGTATTTAAAGTAAATTACAAGCTAATTACAAGGGTAAATAAAAGGAAATATGCTAAACTTAAGCAAGCTATACATGGAAGAATATATTGACAATAACTAATTTAATTCTTTCCTAATAAGAACATTGTTCTAGTGTTCTTTATTTATGTTTTTTGTATTATATACAGGTCTCCAAAGATGAATTGCCTAGCTTAACTTGGTTCCAAACCGCTTAAAATTGACTGTTTCTTATGTGTTTGTATAAATGTGACACATAAACGATTCCATACTAATGTTATGAGGTAAAACAACATGCTCTCAAGGTTCTAGAAGAAGCATCAATACATTGTTATTCAACAATATGTTGAATTAATTGCAAGATCCAAATATCCAATGTTATGCTCTACTTTGGATATCGAGTCAGTAAAGAGGGAGCTAATGGAAAAGATCGAAAATATTTTATTTTGGCCGATTATATATCACTTGATGGTTGTTTCATAAATCATAAATGCAGGTACGTATCTATGTGAATTGTTAGCTGCAAACCGTGAAGATCAAATCAACCATATGTTTCCTTAGCTTGAGCATTGGTTGAATTTGATGTGTGTTTATATGACTGTTGTTTGACCTCTTGTACTTAGCAACCAACTTTGAAAATTAAGATGACATGTGTTCTAACATGTAATTTGACAAGAGAATCATTTTCTTCAATAAAACCTATAAATTATTATGGGTAAAATAAACAAATCATAATTAAACTTCTTACCAGCACGCACCCAAATATGACCAGAATGAGTTCAAGTTTGCAGAAACCGTTGTTTAAAACTAAAACCATGTCACCAACGACCATAAAGGCGATTCGATGCAGTATTGTTATAAAAAATAAAGTTCGGGAAGCGCTTGCTTAGGGTCCGTTTGCTTTGTAAGAATAGAATGGATTTGGATTTCAAATTCATTCCAATCTTGTGTTTGGTCTGTAGGATTGTCCGAGATTTGAAATGTAAGATTTTCTTTTGAAATCTTCAAACATAGGATTTTGAAATCCGAATGGAATAGCTAGGATTTCAAGGAATTTTGTATGATTTTTGTATAACAATGTTTAAAAATATGTAAAAAAACACTTAATTTTTATAATAATTAGTTAAATAGAAGGTGGGGTTAAGATGAAAATGACAACCTTTTTATTTAGGGACAAGTACACGAAAGTGTATTCAACTTGTCACCAAAAGTTATTGTATGTACTGAACTTCAAATTTTACCTTTTGACGTATCAAACTTTCAAAAAAAAAAACTCTATTGCGTGTATCCAACCTGTTATAGCAAGTTACCTGCTGATGTGGTACCAATTTTGATGATGTGGATGCTGACTGGATGCTGACATGTATTTAACTGAATTTAAAATAATAATAATAATAATAACAACAACAACAATAATAAGGGTATTTCAACCCCTTGTCCCCTTCCCCCCTTCCCTGTCGTTACCCACCTTTTCGGTGCCCGCCGAAAAACTTAGTTGTTGTGTTTCCATTCCAACGAAATCCTCCATCTCCATCTCCATTGTTCAGCTAAATCTAGCAAAAAAACCGTTAAACAAAAAAAATCCCAAAAAGACCCAAAAATCGTTCAACCTCAAAGATACAATTTAAGCTTAAATCGAAGAATTAAATGTGCTCCTGAAGTCGTTTTTGAGTTTTAAGGTGATCGATTACGTTTGATTAGGGCAAAACGTAACGAGTGACCACTGATTTCTTGGATGTGAAACGGGTAATGGCGGAGTAGTGTTGCAGGTGTTAGTAATTATGTGCATAACTTGACAAACCAAGTAATTGCACATCCAATGTTACAAGGCACTTGAGGGTCACACCTGTGAGGACCTATAAATCGAATAAGTTAAATGAAACCCAGATATGGAGAGTTGGGATTTATAATAGTCAATTATAAATCAGTTGGGTAATTTCAGTCAGAAATCCCAAAGTTTGAGGGTTATTAGTTAATTAAGTGAATTATATATTTATTAGATAAATAAATATATAATAAGGTAATTAATTAATTAGAAGTAATTATCTAGAATAATCTTTTCTTAAAGGAAAATAAAAGAATTAGATAATTAAAGGAAACTGAATCAGATGGAAACTGTGTTTCTTTTATATATAAAATAAACCTTATGGTTTAAGACTAATTAATTCAATAATCATCTAATAATCAGTTTCCTAGAAAATTCCCTCTTCTCTCTCTCTCTCTCTCTCTCCTATTCGGCGCCGCCCCCTTCCCGCTACCAAACCAGTTCGGTTTTCAGCTCATTCGGGTTTCAGTTCTACTAGATAAACATTCGTTGGTCGTTCATCGGTGGACTCATTCTCAAGCAATACAGGTAAATCCTTCTAACTAAATAAGCTAATTAAACGTACAAAGATCTGTGGATTTTTAGTGTTTTGTATCCAAATCGCTTCCGTGTTAGATCGATCCAGTGTGTTTTTCGATCATATAGATCTTTGACCAGTTTGGTTATCAGATCTATGGGATTTATCGAACCAGTGAGGTTTCGAGATCCACAATGATCCTCGTGTCAGTTCGACTCGAGGGATCCCACAAAACTCAACAGTGGTATCAGAGCCACAGGTTATCTGTTTATTTTATTGTCTTATTAGATCCGTTAAAAATTATTCGTTTTTGTTTTATCGTGTTTTTCGAAAATCACATAAGAAAGAAAAACAGTTTGTTTTCTTTTGTGCTAGATTTTTCGGTTTAATTGATTAACTGAAAAACAGTTAGTTTTTTAGAATCAAGTTTTTGATTTTTCTATAAAGTTTTAAACTTTATGCCTAAGTAAAGTGATTAGAAGATTTCTTGATCACTAAGGCACCGGAAAATAGTTTTGGTCAAAAGAGTTATCTACAAGGTTTTATTTTCGGATAACAGTCAAATTAAAATCATAGTTTTAATGATTTTATATTTTTGGTCAAAAGGGTTATCTAAATAGTTTTAATTTTGGATAACAGTTAAAAATCATAGTTTTAATGATTTATAAGTTTTAATAAAAATAGTTATCTGAAAAGGTTTATTTTAGGTAACAGATAATAAAAATCATAGTTTCATGATTTTTTAAAATATGTGATTAAGGGTTTCTTGAAAAACAAGTTTTGGTTTTATTAGGTTTTTCGTATGTAATTTAATTTTATCAGTCTGTATATTATTTTAATTAAAACAAAATACCAATCGCGAAAAAGGTAACGGGATCACCGGAGAACGACGGCAGATTGCCGACCGATCACCGGTCGATCGCCGGTTGGAACCACGCCAGGTCCACGGCCAAACCACCAGTTGGGTGGTGGCGCACGTGACCGCGGCCGAACCGCTAGTCGAGCGGTGGCCGAGTGATGGCCGGGCAATCGCTGGGCCAGCGATGGCCGATCGGTAGCCGGATGGCGCCGGTCGTCGGCGGTGTTGCCGGTCACTGGCGGTGCTGCCGGTCGCCGACGGTGCTGTCGGTCGACGGCAGGTTTATTGGCAACAACTAAGGGTTTTTGACCCTTGATTGTCTCCAGCGATTTGGGTTCAATTCAATCCTTTCTCGGGCCTAGTTTTTCAGTTTGATAACGGACTTAAAGCTAGAAATTTTGGACCAAGTTTATGGCCCAAAAAGGTTTATTGGTTTTTTAGGCTTTTAACCCAAATTATTGTATTTAAGGTAATAGTTTATTTTAGACGGTTATATTACCAAATAAAATAATTTTGTTATTAAAGTTTTTTTAGTAACAAAATTCCTAGTAATTTATTAAATCGTTAAAGTAAAATCAAACCAGTTTCAAAACCATATAACCCGGTGTTTTTGGTTAAATGGCTTCGTGTCATGTTTTGACAGTTGGTCGGGCCGCGACACAGTTACATATAATTAATGGCCGTTCTGATCAGATTTTTTTTTGGAACACGCGATTTGATATAACGATTTAAATAAAAGCAATATTTTAGAAAGTTGGTTTTAATTTATAAAATAGATTTATAGTCTATAAATCTTAATTATTTATAAATTAAGTAACAACCATTTTCAGAATAAAAATATTGTGTTGATTTATAAATAGTTTAATTTTATAAATCAGATAAAACCATGGTTTGCGATAAACAAAAGGAATAGTTGATTTAATTGTCAGTTACATTTTGACCAAGTTTTATTTATGGTTAAATCTAGACAATTACAACTCTTTCCTAAAAACGAGAAGGATATTTTTCAACGGATCTAGGATTGTTTTATGACTGCCATAAATGTTATGTTATATATATATATATATATATATATATATATATATATATTGCACATTATTTGCTTTATATATATGCATAGATTGTTTATTTAATTTTATACCTGTTTAGTGTATAATATTAAAGTAATTATAGTATTTGCCAATTTAGACCCTTGATCTATTTGGGGAGGCCTGCGTGCCACTTACAACCCCTTTTATGTAAAATGACCTTAGGATAGTATTTTCTGCCTGGAGTTCCGTCAAAGATGCCGAGGCCAGTGGGAGCTACGTGGGAGAATCAAAGCATAGTAGTTTTAGGTCATTTTGGTCCTTTAGGAATTAATTGGCAAATCTATAATTGCATGTTTGTTGAACTGCGTAGTTGTTGGTTTATTAACTGCATGACTGTGATATTTAGATGCTATTTGTTTTAAAATAGAGAGAGTTTTTTAAACTAGAAAATATCACAAGATTAGATAGGTTTTTATAATTAAAATTGCCAGTTTTTCAAACCTTTTTCAAACGGTATATTTTATTTAAAAACCTAAAATAATAAATGATTGTTTTCTTATAAAAGGCAAAGTTGACAAAAACAGTTAGTTATTGATCAACTAGTGTGCTATCAGAACAGTTAGTTTTATTTAGCAAGTATGCTTTTAAAACATTTAGTTTTATTTAAGCAAGAGGTCTTAAAACAGTTAGTTTTAAATAGCATGTATGTTTAAAACAGTTAGTTTAAAACGTCAGTTGCCTTTTAAACAATCAGTTTTCAAAGTTACAGTTTTTCAAAATACTGGATATTAAAAGGTTTTTCAAAATTAATTAAAAACCCCGAAAATCATAGATCAGTAGTGCAACCCATCTGGGGGCACCTCCGGCGTAAGGTACGCGGGCGTTGTAAGTGAGCACACCTTGAACGTCCGCGTTCAAACTGAAGCTGGGAGGGGATTACAAGACTCTGCGAATTATCTCCGGGTGGTACCGGCCAGAGTAAAGTGTCCAAGCCCCGAAATGGTGAGATCTATTTTGGTTCTGTTAAGTTCACCGGGTGGTACCGGGCCGAAATGCACTTAGAGGGACTAAAACATGTACGGATGATTACCGTTGTCCCGAAAAGATCTAGGAGTCATGTCAGTGATATGATTGGTAAAAGTCCTTACCTACCAAAATAATACGTAGGCCTGGTGAGACGTGAGCACACCGCTCATCAGAGCGTATGAAATAAGGATCCTAGTCCAATAAATTAATCATTTAAGGGTTTATTGATATTTATTGGAAATCGTCTATTCACAGTTACTAAAACCAAAGTTTTTAAAATGTGTAGATGGCAAACATTGTTACCAACACTAATAATCTTTCTCTTCGCCCCATTCTCAAAAAGGACAAACTTACTGGGTCTAATTTTTCTCGTCTGGGAGCGCAATCTGATGATTGTACTCAGGCACGAGAGAAAGTGGTATGTCCTAGAAAAGCCTCTAGGTGAAGGCCCCTCCAGAAAATGCTAGCGTCACTATCAGGAACGCTTATAGAATGCATTCCGATGATTTGTTGGACATAGGCTGTCTTATGCTTGCGACTATGAGCCCAGATCTCCAAACGGGGCTCATAAATATGACTGCCTATGACATGATCCGCCAGTTGAGGGACATGTTTCAGACAGAAGCGCGCACAGAGTGTTATGATGCCAGTAGAGCACTGAGCGCGTGCAAGATGGCCAAGGGGACCTCAGTTAAGTGATCATGAAAATAAAGAGGCACATTGATCACCTAGAGAGGCTCGGTCGCCCAGTTTCGTTGCAGTTAGCAATAGATACGATACTCAACTCACTGTCTGAAGGATACAAGAAATTGTAATTAATTATCAACAACGTATTAAAAACCATTGAGTTGAGTATGGGGACCAAGACCAAAGATATGCTTATGGTCAAAGATGGTGGAGTAAAGAGGAAGCGTGGGCATGAGAACACCAGTAAGGGAAAGGGCCAAGTTCTGGCTACCCTGAGTGCACCCAGGGCTTATGATAATGGCAAAGGCAAGGGCTAGGGCAAGAAAGTTAAAACCTAACAGAAAAATGACCGAGAATCAATACTTCAAGTGCCATGAAGTCGGTCATTGGAGGCATAACTGCCCGAAGCGTTACGAAGCAGGTATAAACACCTCAGGTATTCGTGACTGCTTAAGTTTATCACTTTCGCTTGTTAGTTTACAAATGAGTTGACACCTAGAAGCAAATGTTTAATTGCAGGTGGTCATTAAAAGTGAAGTGCCCAGATTGCAAGGATCAGCATACAAGTTTACTTTTAGATATTATCAAGACAATTTTAAACTTTTATGATTTAAAACAATCTTGTTTTTCCAAAATTTGGATTTTTGGGTTTTAAATGTTTATCGGTTTTTAAATTTAAAATTATAATCTTGATTTAAATATCTTTATGCATGATATTTTGAATCTGTATAAGTCAAGTTAGACTTGATTCAAAATTAGATCCTAGATGTTGTCTATTATACTGATACTATTAAATAAAGTAATATATATGAAAACTGTCAAAACACACGAAGTACTATAATGTGTTTTGAATAAAACATTTATGAGTAAAGGATTAAGAAATTATTTTCTGATCAGAATTAATTACTCACATGTTTTATGGAATTTAGGATATTATCTCAGATATCGTTGATAATATCAGTGTTTATAAAACTAGAATTCCAAGTTTTGGAATTAGGATTTAAATAAAGTCCAGTTAAGTTTTATAAATGTTAAAATTCTCGTGTTCATTACTTAAAATAGAATTGACTAAGTAATCAAGTTTTGACTAAGTCAATAGTTAATTTTGAGTAATAGTTAGTTTTTATATAGGTTAGTGGGAGCCCAGTTTACTCTTTATCTAGTCTATGATAAAGAATAAAAGATAAAAATTATTGATTTAATATATCTCGGAATTCATGATCCAGGTAGGATGTAAATTCATACGATCTACCTTTTAGTCAAAAGGGTGGAACAAAAGTTTCAAAGACTTTGAAACAAAATCATACTTGACTTTTTGAGAAAAATCAATAATTAAAGTGTGTTGGAATAGTTATTAAAGATAATAATTATCTTTTAAACTAGAAAGTGTTGTAAACACTAGAATAAATTTCCTGAAATTTGCCAGTTTGGTAAATGGAAATTTTATCTGATTTCAGGTAGAAATCATTCATCTACACAAGCAACTACGGGAAGTTGCAGTTTAACTTTACATATTCAGAGAGACTAGGAGTTATTCCAGTATCTCCAAGTTCAGGGAATATGGTAAAGAAAAGTCTAATTTTTGTTTAAAGTGTTTGCAAAACAAAGATTAGCAAAATCAAGTAAATTGTATCAGATGATACAAACTTGTATTATTTTGGTTGTTACTTTGATTAATACGGTAAACATTAATCAAAGGGTTTAAACTGAAGTTAGGTGATACTTCGTTTAAATCAGTATTTAGTAAACGTTTAATAGACACCATAAAAGTAATTAAGAAATGCCATTATTTTTGTTATTATTACAGAGTGTAAATGGACTATACAAAAATAGTTTCTTTATCACTTTTATATTTTGCATGTTTTTATCCAGGAATGAAACTAGTTTCCAGTTTTTCTTTCGAAATTTGCCCGTGACAACTTATCGTGGTGGGAACCCGATAGGGCTTTAAAGTCATTGTGAGCTTTTGGGTAGTTATGATCAGTTGATTGAATAACAGCTACAAGCGTTGTAGACCAAAAGCTGCACAGATATTCGATAGAGTAGCGAATATTGGACGTGATCCGCGGTTGAGATTACTTCTTGGAAGTTGTCATGAGTAAATCTCACAGTGGTTGTCCCTATCACCTGAGGTATCTGGTTTGATGTCATGAGGACTGCTGAATACTTAGTGCACTCAACCGCTACGCCGTAACAGGGTGGCTATAAAGGGCGTAACTAGATTCAGCGGAAGCCTGGGTGTCAAAAGCAGATATGCAAGAAGGGATTTGCACCTCTTCTCAGAAGAGAGATATTTCTGGGCCCCTTGACTGACTGAATATACTGATGAAGTGCATGGCCATGCCCAAACGAACTGATTAGTTCTTTGTCGTTTACCTATCAGTAGAAGTCGGATAGTCGAGAAAACAGAATCTTGAGTATTTAGAGTTGACACTTTCCAAGCTCATACTCACAGATGAAATATCGAGATGCAAAGGGAAAAGCCAAGTTATACCCAATTTATGAACAGTAGTTTCATAGATGTTATTTCCTTACGGAAACTTTATATCACCTGTCTGGGTATAAGAGTTCTTGTAACCTGGTTAGCCTAAGTGCCTGTCTAAGGGCCTCCTTAGGTCCGTGTAATCGAGACGGTATTGCCAACTTGCACAAGTGGGAGTCTGTTAGTAATTATGTGTATAAGTTGACAAACCAAGTAATTACACATCCAATGTTACAAGGCACTTGAGGGTCACACCTGTGAGGACCTATAAATCGAATAAGTTAAATGAAACCCAGATATGGAGAGTTGGTATTTATAATAGTCAATTATAAATCAGTTGGGTAATTTCAGTCAGAAATCCTAAAGTTTGAGGGTTATTAGTTAATTAAGTGAATTATATATTTATTAGATAAATAAATATATAATAAGGTAATTAATTAATTAGAAGTAATTATCTAGAATAATCTTTTCTTAAAGGAAAAGAAAAGAATTAGATAATTAAAGGAAACTGAATCAGATGGAAACTGTGTTTCTTTTATATATAAAATAAACCTTATGGTTTAAGAGTAATTAATTCAATAATCATCTAATAATCAGTTTCCTAGAAAATTCCCTCTTCTCTCTCTCTCTCTCTCCTATTCGGCGCCGCCCCCTTCCCGCTACCAAACCAGTTCGGTTTTCAGCTCATTCGGGTTTCAGTTCTACTAGAAGAACATTCGTTGGTCGTTCATCGGTGGACTCATTCTCAAGCAATCCAAGTAAATCCTTCTAACTAAATAAGCTAATTAAACGTACAAAGATCTGTGGATTTTTATAGTTTTGTATCCAAATCGCTTCCGTGTTAGATCGATCCAGTGTGTTTTTCGATCATATAGATCTTTGACCAGTTTGGTTATCAGATCTATGGGATTTATCGAACCAGTGAGGTTTCGAGATCCACAATGATCCTCGTGTCAGTTCGACTCGAGGGATCCCACAAAACTCAACAGCAGGGGTGGCCGAAGATGGTGGAGTTGCAAGGTCACCGGAGAATACAATGTTGCAGGGTCGAAGATGGTGGGTTACAGGGTCGAAGATGGTGGTGTTGCGAAGGTGGCCGAAGATGACGGTGATGGAGGTTTGGTGGCCGGAAACGTCTTGGTGGTGCTCTCGATGTACTGTTACTTGGTGGAGATGGCACCGGAGATGGTTGCTCGGTGAAGACGGTGCCGGAGATGGAAGCTTCATGGGTTGCCGGCGAGGCGACGACCGAAGTTTTCTCGGAGAAGACTTCTTCTATGCGTATGTAACTATGTATATATGTTATATGTATATTAAACGAGGTGGGAATGCCGCGTGTTGCGGCGGGTTATGATGTATGTGCGTGTTTTGATAACGTATTTTACTTAATATACGATAATATGTTACTTAAAAAAATATATATAATCGTAGTATATATGTTAAATAATAAAATAATTCGATTAAAGAATATTCAATATTAGGCTCATTTTGAAGGTATCGACGATATGATTATAAGGGTGTAATTTGTTACAATTAAAACGTATTTTTTAACATATTTTACTTAATATACGATTATATGTTACGTTATAAATATATATATATATATATATATAGAGGAGGAGTTATTTTGTTAACCACTAAATTTGTGTTAACCGTGTTAACTCATAGTTGCATACGTAAATCAATGAAATTTTTTTTGTGGAGTTGTTTAAGATGATGAAAATGTTTCATAAACTTCAATTTTTGATGAAATTGTTTCATATTTCGGTGTTTTTATTCCTATGAAACTTTTTCTTATTCAAGTGAACTTTTTTCATTTCTATGTAAAAAACACCTTCATATAAAACAATATCATCAAAAAATTTAGTTTATGAAACATTTTTATCATATTAAACAACTCCAAGCAAAAAATTTCATTGATTTACGTGTGCAACTATGGGTTAACACGGTTAACACAAATTTAGTGGTTAACAAAATAACTTTCCCCTATATATATATATATATATATATATATATATAATTGTAGTATGTATATGTTATATAATAAAAGAATTTGATCAAAGAATATTCAATATTAAACTTATTTTGATGGTATCAACGATACAATTATAACGGTGTAATTTGTTAAAATTAAAATGTATATTTTAACATATTATATTCAATGTACGACTATATGTGTTAATATGACCGAAACGTTAAATAAAATATTGAAAACTAAAAGATATAAAATAAATAAATATATAAGTTTAACGGGTAAAATATAACTCTTATAAATAAAAAATGCAAAAGTGCACAAATCATAGGGACCAAAGTTGTGAATATGGCGTAGATTACAAAAAAAAGGAATGAAAAAAAAAGGCCAAAAAAGACAAAAATTCAGGAAGGTAGTGGGTGAGAGTCGAACCAAAGACCTCCTTAAGGTAGGGGACGCACTTTTTCACAATGCCAAAACTCCACTTTGTTTTGAAAATCCAAACACTATATATAAGTAAAGCAAATTTGTTTTCCCGACAAATGTTAGGATATAGTAATATATAAATATAACTAGTTAACGTGCCCGCGCGATGCGGCGGGTGTGAAGGATTGTAAAGTGTTTGTCATTCATTCGTCTAAATTCTGAAATTTTGAAACCTTTGTGGTTTTATAGAAAAACAATTAGGTTGTAAACATAAAATGACACAAGATATAAAAAGAACAAATAAACTTTGCTCACTTATATACTCATAATCAATACATCTTTTGTATCGCATATTCTTATTCTTTTGAGGGATTTTCTCAAAGGCCAGACTCGATACAAACTTTAAAGGTGTTAAGAGATGATAATCCCCACTTACCCGGTAAGACTCTTGGTCTTTGCGTTCACTCTTACCGGATAAGATTATTGGTCTTTGCCATATGCATTTGGTAAAGATAATATTACTTGGTAAGCATTTACTTCGGTAAGTATTTGATAAACAACTCCTAAGCCTCAAATTTTAGCCTAGACTTCATTAACGACGTATTTATAACCACGTAAAACAACAAACGAAAATAAACGGAATTTAAACGAAAATATGATTTGTATAATTCAGATCATTACATATATAAATATAAAGATGATATTCCATGGAAGAAGAATACTCTCAAACAAGTGTACTGATGGAGCTATTGGGAGAGTTGATTAAATGTATCAGCAGTAGCATCTCCAACAAGAATTTAGACAATGAGACATCATCCACCACTCTTTTTCATCAATAAAATTTTGTAAGCTAAAATGCAGGGCAGTGAATATTCCAAGGCAAACACCACCTACCACTAAGCCATGGTAAGGTGAATGAACTTTTCTCTCCATTGCATCTATCATGAGGTGTGCTCTAAGGCCATCCGCAGCCGTGCAGGTGATACCACCTGCACAGGCTGCCACCTCAGCGCCACATCAGCTTCACCACCACCTTACCATTACCTTACCATTTCATCCACAGCCGTACAGTTCATACACCTGTATTATTTAAATAATAAAATATAATGTTTATATATATATATATATTTTGTATGTATATATAATGTGTGTGTGTTTGGGATTTGTTGAGAACGGTGACCTCTCACCGTTGAGGCTGGATACAGCCCCCTTGCAGGTACACCTCGGCGGTGTTACCGCCTGCAAGAGGCCGGTGCAGGCGTGCATACCACCCGGCCGCGGATGGCCCAAGTTTTAATGCTACTTCAACATCCATGAAACGAGAATATGGCAACTAAATGGGATTTATACTACCTTCTGAAAACTGTCACGCCATTGGGTAGTAGCTGCAAGAATGCCAGAAACCACATGTTCTTCCATCATCTTGCGAAAGTCATCACGGTTTTTACGCTCCACCGTTTTTATTTGTTCCTTGACAAATTGAATAACAGCTAAAACTTAAGATTGCTTATATGTAACTAAAGGTCTATCCTTGACAGCAAAGATTGCTTTAAATGTCACCTTTTTTTAATTTCCTCTATTCTCTTCTTCCTTCTCCAGGTCACAGATATATTCCTGTAAAGCATAGACATTATTTGTTTCCCAGGGGTAATGAGAATCAATATAAGTGAAGAAATTCACCTAGAAAATCTCCAAGTGCTTGATATTTTCAAGCCCTGAACATCTTTCATCATCTTCTAATCGATCCTTAACTTTCCACCATTGAGTATTCACCTAGATTTCAAATAAATTGCAGTTATAACCAACAATATTTCAAATAAATTGCAGTAATATTCAACAATATAATGTAAGACGCATAATGTTAGGATCCAGCACACTTACGTTAATCAAACCACAACTTTCAAGAGAATGACCGTACTCTAGTCTATTCTGATGTTGCTCCTCTTGAGCTTTTTCTGTTTCCTAAATTTAGGAACTATGATGAGCACAGAACAGCAGGAGTGTAATTTATAGAATCAACATAAGGTAGACGTCTTACTATGTTAAGCTAATGCAAAGACTGCTTGCCCAAGATCATTCTTTATGCCATCAGTTTCAGCACATGCTCTCCCAACAATTAATTTGAATCAGGGTATGAACAGAAGAAATTTTCCATCCAACGACAAACAGTTTGACCCATTAATGAGGTTAAGATTTTTATTTAGCATACAAATAGTAATCACAAGAGATAAAATAAGGTTGAAACATTCATGCTATATCACTTGTTCATGGGAAGGTTAGATATATTGCATATTTTTAATTGGACCACAACAAATAAGGCTGTGTATGAGCACACATTAGAAGCAGCTACCGAAACACTGAAGCCTCATTAATGACGTAATTGCTAACAACAACATATTAATGAAACCTCCCCTCCTTACCAAAGTGAAAAGAAGCATAATAGCAAGTAGCAAGACGACATGCAGAAAATTACAACGACATCTTACCTGTTCAGAAAAACAGAAACTTCTAAAGAAAACTATAACATTACAAGTCACATGCTAGATCGATATAACATACTTCTAACATCTTCATGAAATCATCGTTTTCTTTTCTCTGCCTCAGGTGACTCTGCTCTGCATCCAATTTATTTTTTTCCATCAAGAACTATAGTTACACGCCATGCATAAAAAATCAGAACGGTGACCTCGAACTTGTATAGAAGATGAAACACTAAAAACATGAAGAATGATGGTATGAATGTAAGAGTTTACCTCATTAAATGCCCATTTTCGTTCCTGGCCCCAGTGTTTTTAACACACCATATCTCTTATCATTTATGATCACTCTTATTGCCTGGCATGTAAAATAAGGTTGAAGTGCTAGATATTTCTATTAATCTATTTTAAGACTATGTAAATCATGAGATCTTGGTGCTTAATTATTGCTCAATTGATTCACAACAAATTCTACACCATCGATGGTTTCTTTCGCTCTATTAGATCTACCAAATAATCTGACATTCGTTTTACATTTAGTTGACTTTAGCGGCTTGCACTTTTTGGAGTTATGAGATTAGTGGAACATTTCACAAGCTAGTGATTTGCAATTCATAACAATATACCCTGTTCCCAGCAAAAACACACATTTTTCAAAATGGTGTTTTCATAAAAATCTAGCATACATTCCATAGAAGTAACTAAACAAGGAATCCTTTATGTACCTGTTAGGATTATGTGCGAGACAGTAACGGGGTTATCGTGTCCAATGTTATAAGACACTAGTAGGTCACACTGCTGCACACCAAAATGAGAATGTTTGGATTATGGGAATTAATTAATTGGTTAATTAATTATTTAGAGAGAAAAAGGAATAAATAATTAGTTTAATTATTTATAATCAATTAATCAGTTAGATTAATTAATTGGATAATTATGGAAATTATTTCAGAGATAATTACCAAGAATTATATATGGAATCAAACACTGCTTGTTTTGTCCATATAAATAAAGGGTTTGGGGTATCAGTTAATTGATTGATTCAGTTCAAAAACCCAGAAAAATCTCTCTCTCTCCCTCTCCCAAAACCGGCGCCAGAATCCAGTAGGAGGAAGGTCTGCATTCGTTTTTCGGGTAATCCTCGGTGGTGGTCTAGCAACCCTCTCAACCGGTGCCAGTAGCGGTGTACCCCTTACTTGCGTTTCAGAGTTATTGTTCGCAAAAGGTAATCCACTGAAACACCCTTAATTGTATCTGTATGGTTTAGGATTGGATCCTCGATTGGGAATCGGGTTTTTGTTATCCGCTGTGCATGTTCTTGTATCCCTCGATTCCCAACAGTGGTATCAGAGCCACTTCCTAAAACCTTCAGATCAGGTTTATCAGTTTAATAGGTTTAAAAATTTTAATTTGTTCATTATCAAAATTAGATTTTTGTATAAACCTAGACTGCAGTGGTAATCGACGGTAGTTAGCCGATCAAACCACCAAGCACCACCGTACACCACCGCCGGCGACACCACAGTTAGTGGTAGCCGGCGGCTGTCCTCCCGTCGCACCACCACGCCGCACCACAGATTGTGGACACGGCTGTGGTTGATCGCACGCACCACACCACCGTATGTGGTGGTGGTGGCGATTGATGATGGTGGAAATCGATGGAAGCAACGAGAAATTAAAACCGCCGCACCACCGATTGTGGTTGCGGTGGTAACGATCGAACCAGAAGCCGTGATCGACCACCTAGGCGGTGGCGATCATGCGGCGGCGATTGGATGGCAGCGGCGAAGCCGGCCGTACCACCAGATACGGTGGTGGCGGTGTTCGTCGTTCTCGGCACAGGACTACAGGAGGCGGCGGTGGTGGTGGCGAATGCTACTGCTGCCGTCGTTCTCCAAAAACGACCGCCACACCACCGATTGTGGTGGTGGCGGCAGGAGCGATTGTTTTGCGTCGATCGAACAACCACCGCAAACCCCGATTGGGCAGCGGTGGTGTAACGATGGTGGTGGCGCTGTTGTTGCCCAGTGGTGGCGGCAGTAGCGTGGAGGTGGCGGCGGCCTTGGCCGTTGTCACCGGTTGAACCACGAACCACCGAGCCAACCGCCGGCTGCCTTACGGCCTCGCCGGGCGGTGGCGGTGGCTGTTTGTTGTTTCCCGCAAGCACAGGCCACACCACCGAATGGTGGTGATAGCGGTTGTTGTTGCGCCGGCAGGCGGTGGCAATGGCGGTGTTAGCCACTGTTGTCATCACCAATGGTGGCGATGAGATCGTGGTGGTGGCGGTGGTCGATAACCGCCGCAAAGGGGTATCGACCACTGCCAGAATCGGTTTCCGGAACACCAACCAATACGAGGGCAGCGGCAGGTAGCTGTTGTTGCTCGCGGTAGGTGGTAACGGATAAGGGTTATCTAAACCAGATAGGTTTTAAAACCCTAAGGATAATTTTAATTTTAATTTTAAATCTTTTGATGAATTAGAAATTAAAAATTATCTGTTTGCGTCATAGTCAAATCCTTTAGACCCGTGGTTGTGTTTTTCATGTTTTATTTAATTGTTGGTTACGGGAGGCCTGCGTGCCATTTACAACCCGCTTTTATAATGTAATAAATAAAATAACCAAAGAAACCGAAGACGGAGCACGGAGCCAAAGATGGATCTTGGAGCCAGTGGGAGCGCCGAGAAGTTCATGCCTTGTGTGTTGCTGTCACTTAGGGTTAAGACCGTCGTTTTGTGTTGGCTCACAAAACGACAATAGATTTAAGGATTTTGGCTATGACATGTCTTTTAAAATTGCGTGGTTGCTTATATTTAATTGTGTACTTGTCCGATAACGTTTTAAAATTAAATATAAACTGAATGCTTTTAAAAGACAAAGATGGATACAAATACAGTTTGTGTTTGAATCCAAGTTTTTTGAAAACTGGCAGATTTTTTGAGACCCTTGTTAAAAATCATAGATTAGTAAGTGCAACCCACTTTAGGGGCACTTCCGGTGTAAGGTACATAGGGCGTTGTAAGTGCACACACTATGAACGCCCGTGTTCAAACCGAAACTGGAAGGAGATAAAACTCTGCGAATTATCTCCGGGTGGTACCGGCCAGAGTTTGTCCAGGTCCCGGGTGGTGCAATCTATTTTGGTAATTATTTATTCACTGGGTGGTACCAGGCCAAAATGCACTAGAGGGACTAAATATGCACGGATTATTAATATCCGATGTCCCGACGATCTAGAAGTCGTATTTTCAAAAAGGAATACGATTGGTATAGTTTTACCTACCATAGATCGCATGAGTCGGTATGACATGATCACATGCTTCCCGACACATGTGAAATATGGATTCTAGTCTAATAAATTTATTTTAAGGGTAATAATTTATTAGAATTATATAATTATAAACTAAAACTGGAATTTTATATTCTTCTGTAGATGTCTCAAATTAGTATTCCGTTTTACTCACCTGAAGAGTCACTTCGCCTTATTATGGGCAAGTGGAAGCTTACGGGCCATAACTTTCCAGTTTGGAAGTTACACTTGAGGAACGTTCTATGTGCCCAGGATAAGCTTTATGTGATCAACAAACCCGTATCACGACCTAAAAGCAATGCCCCTGATGAGGAATTTGCTGAGTATTTTAGATACTTGACAGATGAATCGGATGTAATGTCCATTCTGATTTTCTCTATGTCACCCGAGTTCACGGGAGATTTAAGAGTTAAATCATGTCACGAGGTTGTGAGAGATGTGGAGAACCAGCTAGGTCTCTACAAGCACACGGGAAAGCTATTGATCATGCAAGAGATTCTCTCCCTGAAGCTACAGAAGGGTCAGTCAGTTAAAAACCATCTTGTTGATATGAGAAGGCTTTTTAAATGTTTATCACGTCTGGGGTACAAGATGACTCAGGAAGAGTTAGTGTATCTCATGTGGTTCTCCCTCACAAAGGAAGTTCAGGACACAGCTAGTGCCTACATGAAGGAACCAAAGAGCGACGTGGATAAAGTTCATGAAGATATCCTGGCCAGTCTAGAGCCAGTACCCGAACCTGCAAATCTCATGGACACTGACATAATAGATGAGCTGGGAGATCTGAGTTGCCCAGAGTGCGGCAGCGAGGATATTTGCGAGCACTCGATAAACATCGACCAGATGGATATCGGTTTACCCGATACTCCAGGTATCTTTATGATAGATTGCTTAATCACTTCTTATGAATCATGGGTAATTGTTACAGGAAGTGGTAACCACATTTGTAATCATTTACAGGGATTCACTAGAAGAAAGACTCTGAGGAAGGACCGTTCGAACCTACGAGTGGGCGAAGGCACTCCGTTGATTGCTGAAGCCGTGGGATCTTATAGTCTTAGTTTACCCTCGGGTCTAGTTTTGGAACTGAATAATTGTTATTATATTCCAAATATGATTAAGAATGTATTGTCTTTTGATTTGTTGGTAGACCAAGGCTTTTACTATAAATATTCTTATAAGATGATTTCGGTTTTTAAAGATAATATTTTCTATTTTAAAGCTACACCTGTAGATGGTCTATACACTGTAAATCTTAAAGACAACAATAGTGAAATCTATCATATAAGTAAGCGATCCAAGGATATTGAGGATCAGACTTACCTCTGGCATTGTCGTTTGGGCCATATAAACAAGAAACGTGTTGAACTACTCCTAAAAGGAGGTTTTCTTGGAAATTTCGACTACAAACCTTTTGATAATTGCGAATCTTGTTTATCTGGTAAAATGACAAAGCAACCTTTCAACAGTGAGAATGAAAGGGCTACTGACTTGCTTGAAATAATCCACACAGATGTATGTGGACCTTTCAGTCATGTAGCAAGAGGAGGATACCGGTACTTCATTACCTTCACTGACGACTTCAGTAGGTATGGATATGTCTACTTGATGAGACATAAATCTGAAACCTTTGAAAAATTCAAGGAATATCAGAATGAAGTACAGAATCTACTTGACAAGAGGATCAAGTTCTTACGGTCAGATCGTGGTGGCGAATATCTCAGTGATGAGTTTGACAATCATCTGATGGAGTGTGGGATTGTATCCCAACTTACACCTCCGTATACACCTCAGATGAACGGTGTATCAGAAAGGAGAAATCGTACCTTACTTGACATGGTACGAACGATGATGTGTCATTCTTCGCTGCCAGTATCATTCTGGGGACACGCGCTCGAAACAGCAGCACACATACTGAACAGAGCGCCAACAAAGTCGGTAGAAAAGACTCCATACGAGTTATGGAAGGGTAAGAAACCCAACATATCTTTTCTGAAAATTTGGGGTTGTGAGGTTTACGTCAAACGACCTACCTCAGAAAAACTCAAACCCAAATCCGACAAGTGTTTCTTCGTTGGATATCCCAAGACCACCGTGGGATATTATTTCTACAACCCTGAAGAGAACAAAGTGTTTGTTGCTCGAAATGGAAAATTTCTGGAAGAAAAATTTCTCAGTTTAGAGAACACCAGAAAGGATGTAGATCTACAGATAGTAGACGAAGAAAACACTACACCAGTTGTTGAGCCAGAAATTCAACATAACAATGTTGAACCTCAATCAGAGCCGGTTGAGGAAGTGCAAACACAAGACCTTCGCAGATCCAGTAGGGTAAGACAAGAACCAGATAGGTATCTTGGGTTCCTAGTCTCTCAAGAGAGCGGAGACTTAAATGAACCAACATCCTATGGAGAAGCTGTGTCAGGCAGTGAGTCTGAACAATGGCAGGAAGCCATGAAGGCCGAGATGCAATCCATGTATGACAACCAAGTCTGGGAGTTGACTGATTTGCCACAACACTGTAAGGCTGTTGGACGCAAATGGGTTTTCAAGAAGAAAACCGACATGGATGGAAATGTACACACCTTCAAGGCCAGACTGGTCGCAAAAGGATTCACACAAACTCATGGTATCGACTATGATGAAACCTTTTCACCAGTGGCCATGTTAAAATCAATTAGGATTCTAATGGCCATCTCAGCGTACTTTAACTACGAGATTTGGCAAATGGACGTCAAGACAGCCTTTCTGAATGGAAAGTTAACAGAAGACGTCTATATGGAACAACCAGAGGGGTTTGAAGATCCTAAGAATCCTAATAAGGTGTGTAAACTGCTAAAATCTATTTATGGATTAAAGCAAGCATCTCGTAGCTGGAACTTACACTTTGATGAGCGAATCAAAGAGTTTGGCTTCGCTAAAAGTGAGTTCGAGCCATGTGTTTACACTAAGTTCAGTGGGAGCATAGTAACCTTCCTGGTCTTGTATGTAGATGACATACTACTCATAGGAAACAATGTACCAACTTTACAGAGTGTTAAAGAATGGTTAAGTAAATGTTTCCAGATGAAAGACCTTGGAGAAGCCGCTTATATACTAGGTATAAAGATCTACAGAAACAGATCTAAGCGGCTTATCGGACTTAGTCAGAGTACATACATTGACAAAGTACTGAAGAGATTCAGGATGGATGAATCCAAGAAAGGATTCATTCCAATGCAACATGGCATAGTGTTAAGCAAAACACAGTGTCCTGTTTCTAGTGAAGATCAGGACAGAATGAAATCGGTCCCATATGCTTCTGCAATTGGATCAATTATGTATGCCATGCTATGTACTAGGCCCGATGTTGCTTACTCAGTAAGTGTTACGAGCAGATACCAACAGAATCCAGGTGAGCCCCACTGGGTGGCTGTCAAGAACATTCTCAAATATCTGAGAAGAACGAAAGAAATGTTCTTGGTCTTTGGAGGTTCTGAGGATGAAATTAGTGTCACAGGATACTCTGACGCTAGTTTCCAGACCGACAGAGATGACTTCAGGTCACAGTCAGGGTACGTCTTTACCCTAAACGGAGGTGCGATCTCGTGGAAGAGCTCGAAGCAGGACACGATTGCAGACTCAACTACAGAGGCAGAGTACATTGCAGCATGTGATGCGGCAAAGGAAGCTGTCTGGCTGA
Source organism: Centaurea solstitialis (assembly GCA_030169165.1). Classification (NCBI taxonomy): domain Eukaryota; kingdom Viridiplantae; phylum Streptophyta; class Magnoliopsida; order Asterales; family Asteraceae; genus Centaurea; species Centaurea solstitialis. The sequence continues at coordinate 43,236,321 of CM058043.1, forward strand.
GGAATTTTCTATCGGATCTCAGAGTGGTTGCCAGTATCTCGAGACCGATAGATATATTCTGTGATAACTCAGGAGCCGTGGCGCAAGCAAAGGAACCTAGAGAGCATCACAAGTCGAGACACGTGCTCAGAAAGTATCACCTCATCCGAGAGATCATTGGAAGAGGAGATGTAAGAATATGCAAGATTCCAACAAAAGACAATGTCGCAGATCCGCTGACAAAGCCACTAGCAAGGGCAAAGCATGAGGCACATGCGAATTCCATTGGGATGCAGTACCTGGAAGCCAGTAGCTAGTACTTAGTTTATTAATTATTACTATAGTCTAATTTAGAAACAATGTAATCATGTAAAGTTTTTATTTCACAGTGTGTTGGAAATAAATGGAGGTTTTAATTTCATGATTGTTCTAAATTAACTATTTTTCGCATATTTAACGTATCCTTGATTCTACAAAGTCTTGTATGAAATCTAAATTTCCGTAGCCACTTATTGAAATGGGAATTTCAATAGGGAGTTTAACGCTATTATAAATACTTGATGATTTATTCAAAGTAGAGAATAAAAGCACAAGTGATGTGACCAAGTATTTATAGATACTCATCAGAGTGTTTGGGTATTAGAAGTGACCAGTAATCAAGTCTGCTTCATGGAGCCTCAGTCATAGGCACTGACTTGATAGGTTGTCCTTAGACCTGAGATACTTGGTTTGGGAACACGAGGACCACTGTACTCTTAGCACGTACTAACGCTGCACCGTAACTGGGTGGCTATACGGGACGTGACTAGATGCAGCGGAAGCCGTGGATCCAAATGCAAGTAGTCAAGAAGGGATTTGCACCTCTTTCAAAAGAGAGATATTTCCGGGCCCCTTGACGATTAAGATTGGCAGAAAACGCGTGGCCACGCTCGGATAGAATAACAGGGGTTATTTAGTAATATCCGTTACTGCAGGCAATCGAGATCAGAGTCAAGAAATACTTGATTTTAAGAAATGAATCCTCCACTCCATGTCTTAAATCACTTTAGAAATATCGTGTGCAAAAGGAATGAACCTGTGTACAAATTCAAGCGTGAATTGTATCTCTGAATATAAGAGATCTTATAACCTGGTTAACCTAAGCGTCTGGCTAGGGACCTCCTTAGGCGAATGATAACAGTTCAGTTACATGTCTAGCACAAGTGGGAGTCTGTTAGGATTATGTGCGAGACAGTAACGGGGTTATCGTGTCCAATGTTATAAGACACTAGTAGGTCACACTGCTGCACACCAAAATGAGAATGTTTGGATTATGGGAATTAATTAATTGGTTAATTAATTATTTAGAGAGAAAAAGGAATAAATAATTAGTTTAATTATTTATAATCAATTAATCAGTTAGATTAATTAATTGGATAATTATGGAAATTATTTCAGAGATAATTACCAAGAATTATATATGGAATCAAACACTGCTTGTTTTGTCCATATAAATAAAGGGTTTGGGGTATCAGTTAATTGATTGATTCAGTTCAAAAACCCAGAAAAATCTCTCTCTCTCCCTCTCCCAAAACCGGCGCCAGAATCCAGTAGGAGGAAGGTCTGCATTCGTTTTTCGGGTAATCCTCGGTGGTGGTCTAGCAACCCTCTCAACCGGTGCCAGTAGCGGTGTACCCCTTACTTGCGTTTCAGAGTTATTGTTCGCAAAAGGTAATCCACTGAAACACCCTTAATTGTATCTGTATGGTTTAGGATTGGATCCTCGATTGGGAATCGGGTTTTTGTTATCCGCTGTGCATGTTCTTGTATCCCTCGATTCCCAACAGTACCTTGATGCTGAATCTGGGGAAGCCAAGCAGCATTCATGAGATTTCTGTCTTCATCCAAAACTCTCAACCCATCTATCCAATTCTTCAACCGGAACATAAACTATCGTCCTTAACAGCGATATGGCCTTAGAAGCTTAGTGTAGCACAAAAGATGTGGATAGGCTTCTCTATCATCATGGGTTTTCGGCTTCATTTTGAATCCTCCAGGTGCATCCAACTCAAGCTACTTTACAAAATCCAACAGTCTCCTCTATGTATGCCACAAGCTGCCATAAGAATAACATCAACGAGAAACCTTGTTTCTACAAAAGTCTGAATATTATAGAAACCTTGTTTCTACAAAAGTCTGAATATTATAGAAACCTTGTTTCTACAAAAGTCTGAATATTATAGAAACCTTGTTTCTACAAAAGTCTGAATGTTGTATAGCCCTAGACGGTTGCAAGTAGTTGGGTTATCAAAACAAAGATTACCTTCAAATAATGAAACAATATAGATTGAAAAAAGGGGTCATTAATTTTCCATAGTGAGAAAAAAATTAGATAACAGGTACACATATTAATATTGATCAAACACTAACATCTCTTAGAAAAAATGTGAAATACACTGTCAACTTGAACCCAATATCGACTGAAGAAGAACTAAAACCAAGTTACCTCATTTTCAGTTCAATTAGTCGAATCATTTAACTAAAGTACATCTGAGAATAACAAAACCGAACCAAGACCGAGGGATTGAGCCGTTTCGATCCAAATGTGAAATCCAAAATGAAAAGAGACATGATATAAAATAAGTTGTTGATTCTAACAACCATTGCTATTCAATTTCATCTAAATCCCATGACAGAAAAGCTTCACACATATTATTACCTATCCATGGAAAAGCTTCTTGCAGAAACAAACAAACCTGATGAATATTACTCAGACAAGAATTTACGAATGCAACATCGGCATGTCTTTATGAATGACACAATCAGATTAGTTTTTTGGATGTGAGATTTCTTTGATGTTGCTTCCCACGATTCACTGCTTAATTTTAGCACAAGCACAAGCAGAACACAAATTAAATCCTGAATTGAGTACAACCATAAAATTGAAGAAATTGAATTTTAAGAAAGCTAACCTTAATCCACAACAACAAATATTCGCTGTGATTCTTTCTGATTCAACTTGATGTTAATGTCCCTTCATTCTCAACCAAGACAATAACAAAAATTCAGGGTCAACTTAAAGCACAATGCAAAGGATGTAAAGAAAAAGTTACCTCAACGGGTTCAAGAGGATCGAAATTAAAGAAAACCCTGCTATAAAGGATGATAGATGAATCAAAAATGCGAACCAAGAAAATAAGGGATTAAGAATTTTATAAGAAGAGAAACAAAACCCTAATGCGATTTACCCTTTTCCTTACATAGAAGACATATAGAAGAGAGATACGACACCTAAAGACGATTCACCATCTGAATATCGTTTAGGGAATTTCATTAGAAAACAGGGGGTTTGGAGGAGGAGAGGTCATGGGGATTGGATCAGATCGTGGAGAGTCGGACAGTTTTCAATTCCAGCATTGTAGAGTTGTACTAAAGGCTTTAGAACATGTAATATTCGTGAAAAGAAGTTATGCTTAAAATAACTGAATAAGGCTCTTATATATGTAGTATAGATATTAATATAATTTAGCTTAAATTACGTTTTGGTCCTTTTAGTTTAACTAAATTTATACAACTTATCATTTTACAATTTCAATTACACTATAGTTCGTAGGTTAATATTTAAAAAAAGGGAAAATTGCCGAAAAAGGTAACATAAATGTCAAAAAAATCCAATCAAGGGAACGTACATTTTTTTTTGCCGAGAAAGGACTATGCATTTGATTTTGTCAAAAAAAGGGAAATGTGACCTGATTAACTTGATGATTGCTTAGTCAGCAGGTAACCTGCTGACGTGTCTGTCCAAGTGGCAGTCCAGTCAGCATCATCAAATTGCTGAAAAAGGTAACATAAATGTCAAAAAAATCCAATTAGGGGAACTTACATTTTTTTTTGCCGAGAAATGACTATGCATTTGATTTTGTCAAAAAAAAAAAGGAATGTGGCATGATTTAACTTGATGGTTGCTTAGTCAGCAGGTAACCAGGTGACGTGTTTAATTTGTCCAAGTGATAGTCTAGTTAGCACAATCACACCTTTGATCAGCGTTGATCGGAGTTGACCGCCACCACCACCCACTGCCACCACCACTCATCGTCACCCACTGCCATCGACTTCCATAGCCACGCACCGCCATCGATTGCCATCGCCACGCACCGCCACCGACTGCCACCCACCACCCATCCCCCCTCTTTCTTAGAATTCAACATCTAATTGCGTATAGATGAGGTAGGCGAGTCAAGCACCACCACCACCCACGTCCGCCGCCACCCCCACCACCCACGTCCCCTGCCACCCACCGCCACCCGCTGCAACCCACCACTCCCTGCCACCCACCGCCCCCACCACTCCCAGCCACCCACTCCCACCACCACTTACTGATTTTGTCGGAAAAGGTAACATGAATGTCTAAAAAATCCAATCAGGGGAACATACATTTTTTTTGCCGAGAAAGGACTATATATTTGATTTTGTCAAAAAATGGGGAAGAGTAACCGGTTGTACAAGTTACCGGTTACTCTTTCCATTTTTTTGACAAAATTAAATGTATAGTCCTTTCTCGGCAAAAAAAAATGTACGTTCCCCTGATTGGATTTTTTGGACATTTATGTTACTTTTTTCGGCAATTTTCCCTTAAAAAAATATAATTTACCGGTTACCTATCCAAAACACACAATAGAGTTTTTTGAAAGTTTAATACGTCAAAAGGTAAAAATTAAAGTTCAGTACATACAATAACTTTTGGTGACAAGTTGGATACACTTTCGTGTACTTGTCCCTTTTATTTATTTATTTTTTTTTTTTCGCACGAGGAGGGATTGGGGTGTTGGGTGGGGTGGGTAAGGAAGACAAATATTACCTCTTCCTTTAACAAAATTTTAAGGGAGTTAGGTTTTGTTTGATACATGCGACAAGACAGGACGGATAAAACTTAATATCCCATGCTTGGTGCAACATAAGAAAAAACAAAAATTCATTGTCTCATGTAAGGCGCGACATGGGACATGGACAAAAACTGGGACAAGGTGGGGCAACATGAGACAAAAAATGTTTTTTCTTGTTCCACCAAAATAGGTGGAACAACATGGGATAAAAATAAGACAGAAACTAAAATATTATTAATTAACTACATGTTTGATATATAACCTTAATATGATATTTGTTTTAGGAGTCACTACCATTAGTCGTGACCACTACCATCATTGGCAACCATCGTCCATCGTCACCACCACCACCACTGGCCACCTCCACCATCTCCTCTACCACAACAACCGCCTCCTACCTCCACCACCTTTACAACAATCGACCACCACCTTCCATAGCCACCTCGACAACTATCGTCGCCGCTGCCACCACCATCATTGGCCTCCTCCACCTCCACCTGCTCGTCACTATAATCACCACCACCTCCTCACCATAACCACCATCGACCACTAACCACCACCGTTCACCGCCGCAACCACCATCACTGTGGGCCACTTCACCTCTACCATAACCACCACCATCATTGGCTACCACCACCACTAGTATCATTAGCGATCACCACCACCTCCACTATATTCATCACAAGTACTTTTTCCACCATTGTCGACCGTCACCATTGCTACTATTTACTATTTTACATTCTCCACAACCTCTACTGCCGCCACCACGACTATTTACTATTTCACATTTCCCATAACCACTGCCCGCCATTGTCACCACAAGTATTACCATCGTCCACCACCTCTACATCTGCCATAACCACCACTATTAGTAATATCAATTTTTTCATTCAAATTTGATCCTATTATATATGTATTTATATATGTTTATGAAAATTGTGTAAAAGCGTTTATAGATTAGATTATTTACTTTATTTGTTTTAATCATAACTATTTTATGACATGTAAAATAATCAAATAAGTTTTGGGGACTTATCTACTTCTATGTTCTAGTCCTAGTCGTAGCAAATACGAGACAGAAGCTTCTTCTGTCCAACTCAGTTCAGTCCTACTCTGTTGTCCTGTCATGTTCCGTCTAGTCCTATCCAATCATGTCCGTGTACCAAACGCTACATTAGTGATTAGAGCCACTTTTCAAAGAAAAATGCAAACGACAGGAATGATTTCTAAACTTATAGAAGTTTAGGTTTTACTTTTATACTTTTCAGTAAACCTCAAGTACCAAAATTAAAGTTTACTCGTCTTTCAGTTCTGTGGCAGAGTGGTTATCGCTCAGGGGGTTTATAGCGCCCCGGCCGAGTTAGAGCCTTCCCATGCGCACGCCTAGAGGCTAGGGACATTTAAGTGGGGCCATGTTAGCCCCCAAAATTGTCATAGATTAGTCGGGTTTTGGCCCGTACACCCTTCAAAAACTTAAAAATAAATAAAGTTTACTCTTGTTATAGTATAGTTTTTAGTAAAAAGATAAAGAAATATGTATATTAACCACCAAAACGTCCATGTTGTTTAATGAGTTAAAGGAGACTTTTTCTAAAGAGAGACTCGGTAATCGTTGAAAAATGTAAACCATGGAGCTTTTCTCATTAAACGTCTAATTCTAATATTTTAAATAAGTAGTTGACTTCTTATCGCTTAATTCAAATCTGAAACATCAAACCAGATTCTGTTGTTGCCTGGCATTTTGTCCATCTGTTTGCTTGCTGTCAATCTCCCCTATCCATTTCCATCCATCTCCTCTTTCTTTCCTGGTATTCTCATATTATCATTCTCAACTTAATAGAGTTATTTTCTAGGGCTAATCTGTTTCTTGTTTTCTTGGTTGAAATGGAAGATCTGCAGGTGATGATCAGAACCCAGAAAAATTAAGTCAATTAAGAGCTCTTCATTGGATTCACAAGTTTTAATTGGTACCCCCCTTTGATTTCTTTCTACAATCTCATATTTGCATAACCCCTCTTTCTTTTTTCTCCTTTTTTGATATTATCTCATTATGCTTATTTGCTTTTAATTAAGGTAATGTAGTGGTTGTTAGGGCTTAGATTTGGAACATTAATTAAGTTCTGACTTAATTAATAGGATCCTTCAACCATACCTTTGATGGCATCTTCTTCAACTTCATCCATTCACAAGAGCAGCTTTAAGTATGATGTGTTTTTGAGTTTTAGAGGTGAAGACACTCGTACCAGTTTCGTTGATCATCTTTATCACGCTCTTAAGCGGGAAAACATTGAAACTTACAAGGACGACAAGAACCTCGAGAAAGGGAAAAGAATTAGTAAGGAGCTCATTGAAGCCATCAAAGACTCAAGATTCCATGTCATTGTCTTCTCCAAGAACTATGCATCTTCATCTTGGTGCTTGGACGAGGTTGTCGAGATTATGGAGTGCCAAAAGTGGCAGACGGAGCACATTGTTTATCCTATCTTCTATGATGTGGAACCCACCGAAGTTCGCAAACAAATTGGGGAATTTGGAAAAGCTTTTGCCAAACATGCAAAGGTTGAGGCAGCGGAGAAATGGAGAGAGGCCCTCGTAGAAGCAACATCTTTCAGCGGGAGGGACTTAAGGACCACTGCTGATAGGTAATTCCTTCACCATATCCTTGAACTTGAGTACACTTCTTAAAAGATCAAACTGGAATGCGGTTATATACACGACTCCATTATAATTACTTCTTGCATGTTTGTATTTGTTGATATAAGAGTAATTATCCATGTGGCAGTTTGAGAAAGCTAATTGATTCTTCTTTAATGTAACATACAGGCATGAAGCTGAATTTATCAAACTAGTTGTTAAGGAAATTTCAATGAAGTTACCTTCTTTGAGCGCTGATGACGGTTTAATAGGCATGAGGACTCGGATAAATCATGTGGTTTCATCTTTAAACACTTTACGTGACGAGTTTTGTATGATAGGAATCAGGGGAATGGGAGGCAGTGGGAAGACAACTTTAGCCCGAGCTGTGTTTGATCAAATATGCAATGACTTCGAAGGTAGTAGTTTTGTTGAGAATGTCCGGGAGGTTTCGAAGTCCCTTTCCTTAGGTTTGAAGTGGTTACAACAACAAGTCCTTAGAGACGTTTTAAATGATCAAGGTATCATTGTAAATGGTATTTTTGAAGGGAAAAAGATGATGAAAAAGAATATGCCTAGTAGAAAGGTTCTTGTCGTTCTAGATGATGTTGATCATATAGACCAACTTAAGGCCTTAGCTGGTGACCCAAATTGGTTTATGAAGGGAAGTATAATTATCATTACAACAAGAGACAAACAAGTACTCGTAGCACACAAAGTGAATTTGATACATGATGTCAATTTATTAACCAACGACGAAGCAATTTGTCTCTTGAGTAGGTGTGCATTTGGGATGGAGATTCCAATTCCAGGGTATGAAGAATTATTAGGAAAAGTTGTAAGTTATGCTGCTGGTCTTCCCTTAACGATCACAATTTTGGGTTCGTCACTTTGTGGTGAAAATGAGCACGTATGGATAGATACCATAAAAAGACTAGAAAAAATTCCACTAGATGAAACTCTACAGAAGTTGGAGTTAAGCTATATGGGTCTAGATACCGATTGCAAGGAAATATTTCTAGACATTGCATGCCTATTGAAGGGTTTAAAGGAAGACGAAGCAATTAGAGTTCTTGAAAGTCGTGGATTTCATGCTATACATGGTTTGAGTGTTCTTGAGAAAAAATCTCTCATAACTATTTCTAGAGATGGCTACTTGGACATGCATGACCATATACAAGAAATGGGAAGGTACATTGTTCGTCATTCTAACTTTGATGAGCCAAGAAGACACACCCGACTGTGGATTCAAGAGGAAATTATAGAGATATTGGCTAAGGATTTGGTAAGAATCAAGTTTATGTGTAAAGTTGAAAAATTAAACACATTTTCATATGTCATGTCCCAGGTTAATTTCATGACCGCTTCTTTTGGATTACAGGGTACTACTGAAGCTATAACATGTATATACCTGTTTGCGCCACTGCCACAAATAATCAATCCAGAAACTCTTATGAAAGGTCTTGGAAAGATGGAGAAACTTAGACTTCTTTACGTGTACTTCTATATTTTTCATACCAGTTGGAAATTTGATGAAGTTGGCGAATACTTTCCAAATTCTTTGCAATATCTGAATTGGTTTGGTTACCCTTTTTGCTCTCTACCCAAAACATTTCATGCAAGTAATCTTGTTGGTCTTGAAATGATGTATGGCAATTTGGTGCAACTTTGGCAAGGGGGAGAAAGAAAGGTATGCAGAGTAATGGTTGAATTGTTGTTTTGAATTACTTACTTTGACACCATACATATCTATTGGATTGTTATTACACTAATATTCATTTTTTTTGTAATTTGCTTTCAATAGGCTCTTGACAAGCTTCGATTCCTTAATCTTCGTCATTCAAAGTTGAGGACCTTTGACCTTGGGTTAACTCCAAATCTTGAGATGTTAGATCTTAGAGGTTGTTGTGATTTGGTAGAACTTCATATGCATGTTGGATGTCCAAAACTCAAATCCCTCAAACTCAGTCGTTCAGAGTTGAGTAATCTTGACCTTAGGCTCACTCCGAATATCGAGACATTGAATCTTGAAATTGTTGATTTGGTAGAACTTGACATGCCTCATGAATGTCCACAACTCAAATCCCTCAACCTGAGTTGTCCACAGTTGAGGTCTCTTAACCTCGATGATTTGGTACTCCCAAAACTCGAATACCTTAAACTCAATCATTCAAAGTTGAGAACCCCTAAGCTCACTCTGAATCTCAAGACGTTAATTCTTAAAAATTGTGATTTGGTAGAACTTCACATCCCCGGTGGAGGTGTAGAGCTCGAATCCCTGGACATCAAAAGATGTTCTGAGTTGAAGACCCTCTGTCTTGGGCGAACTCCAAATCTTGAGCGTTTACGTCTTGAAGAATGTTCTAAATTGGTAAAACTTCATGCTCCAGTTGGAGGTCTAAAAAAGTTTACCTGCTTAATATATCAAGGTATTTTGAGGTTTAAAAGGTTTAGTATTGTGGGTGAGAATGGATTATTACCTACATTAGATCTGACTGCAGAGTCGGTAGACACATGCGCGTTGCATCCCAATAATACTTTTCCAATGTTTCAGTTTAATTGTTGGTATATAGAAGATCTACCATCATCAACTGGAAACATTGAGAAGCTTCTTGCTGTGGGTTTCTCTTGTGCTTGCGCAGACCTTCAAAGTTTTTTTGGAAACATTTGTGGTTTACAAAATTTAACAAAGCTTACACTTAGTGGCAATATTCCAGAGGTGCCCGAGGACCTTGAACGGTTACAATGCCTAGAAGAGCTACATTTGTTCTCTACATCAATTAAACTTCTTCCGGATAGCATTTACATGTTGAAACATCTGAAATGTCTCAACCTCAACTCTTGTTGGCTTCTTGAGAAGTTACCCGAGGATCTTGGCCGATTACAGTGTCTAGAGAAGCTAACTTTGACGTGGACACAAATTAAACATCTTCCAGATAGCATTTGTATGTTGAAACATTTGAAAAATCTCACACTTGATTATTGCATGCTTCTTGAGAAGTTACCTGAGGATCTTGGGCGATTGGAATGCCTCGAGGAGCTAAATTTGACGTCTACAGAGATTAAACATCTCCCGGATAGCATTTGTATGTTGAAACATATGAAAGTTCTCAGACTTGATAATTTTACGTGTCTTGAGAAGTTACCGGAGGATCTTGGTCATTTAGAATGTTTAGAGACGCTAATGCTAGAAGAGTGTAGACTGTTACGAGATATTCCGAATAGCATATGTGGGATGAAACGTCTAAAGTATTTCCGGCTCCGCTATTGTAATACAGTTGAGGAGTTGCCTCGGGAACTGGGACATTTAGAATGTTTAAAAGAGTTAAACATAGAAGGTACGTGCATAAATCATCTTCCACAGAGCATTCTATCGATGAAAAAGATATGCGTATCATTGGGTCTTTAGAGCTTCTCGAGTCATTTAAGCTTCCATTCGAGATAGAACGCTGTTTCTATACTCCTAGAGAGCTTGATGAGTTGTTTCCATTCATGACACATACCTCAGAAGATGTAACTTTTTTCTACATACAATTGTGAATAACACACATTGACTCCCTCCAAAAGGCCAAACAAGTCACTTCACAAAGGTGTAAGAGGTAATTTCTCTGCTTAATCTCTTTTAATCATATTAGTGGTTTGATTAGAATTTGTTGGCGAAAAATCAATAAATATGTTCACTTTGGGACTTGTTTCTCAATTTCAATTACTGCTGTTGTGATGTCTAGCTGCTTTGCCAACACCAATCTCGCCAGAAGCATTAACGCCGATCCAAAAGTTGAACGGATTCTTTTTAAGATCTGAAGGATTGTGTGGGTGCTGTTTGTTTGAGACTAAATGGAGTCCTTGACTTATTCACTCAGCGAGAAGATATACGTTCCACCACTTTCAAGGTATCGATTCTAGTTTTTCTTTATTATCCAAAATAAATAGTTACTTTCGAGTTGAGAATGCATACAACTTTCATAATGCGCTGTACCTTCACTGCCTCTCTGCAGTTTTTTGTTTGCACAAAGAACTTGGGAGTTAAGTTAAATATTGGAAACCACAAGGGTTGTGTGGCGTACTAGCTGTACCTAAGGCCCTGAGGATGTGGTGGAATATCCCATCTGCTCAAGGTTCGAATCCAGGTGTACCCAACAATTGTAGCCACTAAGTTATCAGAGGCTCATATCTTACGGTCATAAATTTCCGGGATAAGTCTAGGCATGGCTTAGGATAGCTTTCCGGAAAAAAAAAGAAGAGTTTAGAAGGTACCATTTTCAAGGCTTATTCAATCATTTGGTTTTACAACCGTAAGAATCCAAAATCTATACACTTAAGGGGGCGTTTGGTTGGAGGTATTGACAGGTCAGGAATGGGAATGATAATGAATTTTGCTGTTTGGTTTGATATTATACAATGGAATGATTCCTGCAGATCCATTAATTTCCATTCCTGACCAAATTGGGGGGAATGAAATTTTTATTTTTACTTGGTTCTTTTTTCATTCATTATTCCATCTATGGATGTTAAATGATACATTTTTTGTATTTTTAAGTTGGAAAAACATATTTTTTTTATATGAAACAATTTCTCATTCCTATTCTCATTCTCCTGCATTCCCATTTTATTTAGTAGTTGTTATTAGGGGTGTACAAAAAAACCGAAAAACCGAGTAACCGACTTGCCCCGCACGAACCGAAACCGAAAAAAACCGATATCCGCAAAACCCGTAACCCGAAAAACCCGAAAAGTCGGGTACCCGCTAAAAGCGGGGCGGGTTCGGATTTTAAAATTCGGTATCCGCGGGTACCCGCCCGCCCCACATGCTTTTAACTTATTTAAAAATATATATATTTATGAATATGTAATAACAAAAGCAATTCTTTTTTAACATAAGAAAAGCCATTTGACGTCAATCCCTCAAAACCCTGCCTAAACTTACCTCTAGCGGCTCCCCTCCCTCAATTCTTTTTTCTTTGTTTCGACATCGAGTATTTGAATAATGAACCGTTGAACTTTGGTATGTAGCCTGAGTCATGAACTATTGAACTTAGGTGTTTTGTGTTTAAATCTATAAAATTCTTGTTGAAAAACAGTAAAAACAAAAAACAGGTCGATTTTTGGGTACCCGCAACCCGAACCGCGGATACCCGCCTCTCTGCGGGTACTGCGGGTCGGTTTCGGTTATTAAAATAAGGTACCCGCCCCGCGGTTTGCGGTTCACATAATCCTACTACCCGCCCCACCCCGCCCCGTGAACACCCCTAGTTGTTATTTAGTTTATAGCTAATTGACCTTTGATTCATCATTCATAAAATGCGATTTTAAGGATGAAGCTTGTTTGAGGTTACAAATTCACGGAATGAAATAACAGAAACATTTGAATGGCTCATCATCGATTGCATATAGTTAAGAAAAGAAAAATACAAGCTCATTGTCAACAATTGCTTTATGTTTATGATGTTCAATTTCTTCTGTTTTGAAATGCATACAGAATTATGAACAGCTTGCTGCTACATCCAAGGCAAAGGAAGACTCAAGAAAGTATTTGTTGGATAGTAATCCGGATTTGAAACCCGCGGCAGCAAGTGCAGTTTCCTAGGTTCGGAGCCGGCGTTCGGGCCGGTTTAAGACCAACGTCGATTAGTCGGGTGCCTGTATGGATCCCGGATAACGCGGTAACGTGTGTGTGAGTTTATTTGTCGTTCAAAAATGTTACTTAATAATATATTACTTTTAAAGTTTGTCATAAATATGTTTACACGCGGTTGGTTATATCATTATATTTTTTGAAAGTTGAGATATATTTGTTGGTTACACGTGGTCGGTTTTATTTGTGTTATGGTTTGCTTATTGAGCATGAAAACTATTATCTTACCCGGTAAGAGCCATAACAAGGATCAAGCATCTTAACCGGTAAGTGAGGGAAAAGACTTTTACCCGGTAAGAGCTTACCGGGTTTAACATGCTTATTAGCAATCAATTTTGATGACCAAGAATATTATACAATAAGGTAAATGAAGGTAATATATGTCCTTGTCGGGAAAAGTTTGGCAACCGCCAACCGGCGTATAAGATTCTAATAAATTCTAATCATATGAGTTACATAAAATAGGCCCAAATGAAGAAAATATAATAAAAGCCCATTCGAAAACAAAAGCCTACAAAATTACAAAAGCCCAATTGGAAGTGATCCACCTGGTAGTTTTTTCTTCATGAGCCCGACTAGGTTTAGTCATATAGATGGAGGTTCCAAGAATGAGATAAATAATATACCTTCTAACAATAGTTTACATAGGATGCTTAAAATAAATAAACATAATAATAGACTATTTTATAAGATCAAATAAAAAATATTATCTAAAATTGTTACAAAAAGTTTACAGGATGTCTTTGTGCGTCGTATAATTTTTGTAGAATATTTTTTAAATAAAACCTTTTAGACTAACTCCAACCCTAACGGTAAAAAAATGGGCAAATTGGTGGGACCACATACACCAAAACTTCCCTCATCTCCAACCACACACTATTTCCGCCATTTGAACACAAACACAACAGATTTGTCGTTTCTCTCCCATCTCCGGCAAATCTGATTTCTCTTTGCTGGTCGATTGTAGTTAATAGCCGGCAAAAATGCTATTTTTAGCGGTCGGCTAGAGTTGCTCTTAATAGCTATTTTATAGGACACTATTTGAAAAAGTGTATTGAAAACACAAGTGTCCTCTAGAAAGGTGGGTTTACAGAACACTTCTCAAAAGTGTCATATAAAATTAGCTAATACAACATTTTTTTAAAATGTTCTAAAAACGTGTTACAGTGCTCAAAAACATCATATATGAACTTATTGTCACACTTTTAAATAAGACATTTATTTTGTTTGGTTCTATAAACTTGGATCCTATAAATCACTCTATTTTTTGTGTGTGCTTTAGATTGGAAGGTGCACTTAATACAGCTGACGCGTTGAATCAAATAGACAGAATTGGAAGACAATATAGAGATTTAGTGGAAACTCAAATTAATTAGCAGAAAACCACACGTGGTAAAAACACACCATCGAGAGAATTCTGCTAGTAAAAGATTCAAGATTAAATGTCTTTGAAGAAGAGAACTCAACCTTACAGTGGATGTATTTGTTCAGAGATAGTGATTATAAATGTAACACCCAAATTTTTGGATAAGTATAATTTAAAGTTTAGACGAAATTGGAGTTTCAAAAGAAATACGAGAAATTGAATTTTGGACTCGAATTTTAGATGCATAAAAAACAATACAAAATTAAACAATAGTTGCAAATCGTTTTCGTACTCTTAATTGTGGTTTGAAGGAAACAATCATACCACACTTGAACCTCATTTACATGTGAATCTATATATCTAATATCAAACCTTTTCAATTAATAAATTGCAACCCATTATGAACTACTCAAATCAAAATCTTCCTTAATAAGTAAAAACATAAAACTTAAACAGAAATGCACCAAAACTTATATCACTCTTATCGAGTTATGAATGTAATGATGCACTATCTATATGTAGTAAATATCAAAAAAATTAGAATATTGAGATAATTAGTTAACATTCTTTATAAGAAAATTCATCAAGAGTTAACCTTTCAAAATGACTCAAAATGAGAAACTTCAACAATAATAATTACGTTTACTTACATAATCATAACATGATCATGGATATTACGAGTATAAATAGGTGGATAAACTAGAACACTTATCCAACAAGTCCATTATTCATCTAAAATGGCTTTCAATTTAAAAAACCGTACCTTAATCTACGTTTTTATAACTTTAGTTTCATCTCTTTTCATAAGCCGGTCTTCGTGTTTAAGCCCTAAACTCCTTAATGATACCAAAGGCGAAGGTAACTTTTTGCCAGCTTTAGGAACATGGTATGGAGATCCAAGAGGCGCCGGAAGCGGTAATTTTATATATACATACATCTTAATAACACTAATAGTTATAAAATTTCAAAAAAATT
Organism: Centaurea solstitialis; assembly: GCA_030169165.1. Taxonomy (NCBI): domain Eukaryota; kingdom Viridiplantae; phylum Streptophyta; class Magnoliopsida; order Asterales; family Asteraceae; genus Centaurea; species Centaurea solstitialis. Next base: position 43,251,772 of record CM058043.1, read on the forward strand.
GGTTATTAATTATTCTAGCAATATTTTAAGTATTCTAGCAAAAGATTGATTATTAATTATTCTAGCAATATTTTAAGTATTCTAGCAAAAGATTGATTATTAATTGTTCTAGCAAAAAAATTGGCTATTAATTGTGAATGTGAGGACAACCGAGAGCGCCTCACATTGCATATTCAGTTTGAATAATACAGGATTATTGAGACTAATATTTATGCATTATTCACATGAATAATGCATAATATTTTGTTTGATTAATCATGTATTATTTAGGCCGAATAGAAGCAAATAGGACACGTGTCATGCTCTCGGCTGTTCTCATGTTAACACTTAGGTTTGAGTTTTCATTTGAACATACCCATATATATATATAATTCTATGTAGAGGAAGGTTCATATAAGAAGCTCCCCAAAATATGTGGGTCCTACATATTAAAAAATCATATATGATTCAGGTGGATCCTACAAAATTAGTTCATTTGTGATTATAATTACTTCATTTGTTCCTACAAAATGAAATGGTTCTTATATATATACACACACATACATTACTAATTTTCGTTCATTTGCTGTCATGGATTATATATGTATAGGAGGAGCTTGTGGTTGGGAGGATGATGTGAAGTCACCTCCATTCTCAGCCATGATAGCAGCAGGAAATGCTAAGATTTATTTGCATGGTAAAGGATGCGGTGATTGTTATCAGGTATTAAAACTAATTCTTTGCAATTAAAAAGTTAACTAAAAATGTTGTATGTAATTAATGATTTTAATTAGACCGAGTTGGGGTTTTTCAGATTAAATGCAGTCGAAAGCCATTTTGTTCAGGAAAGCCGATTACTGTGACGATAACCGATGAGTGTCCGGGAAAATGTAATGATGTCCCATTCCACTTTGACCTAAGCGGAACTGCTTTTGGTGCGATGGCAAGTCCAGGCCAAGCTGATAATCTTCGTAATCTTGGCCAAGTCAATATTCTATATCAGAGGTTCGTAAATCATTCATATAATGTAGCCAAACCTACACACTACTAATTATATCGCTACAACGTATGTGTTCTTTAATAGCATGTTACGTAATGGTGTTATAGTAAGTTGTTAATATGAAACAACAAGATCTAACAAGCTCAATCAGCGAAGTTAGACATCCTAATAAGGCTCGAAAAGTAAATAGTCATATCAATCTTTTTTTGATAAGACATTTTTGAAAAAAAAAATATCTAATTAATAGTTTTGTAGAATTTGTTATGGATGCTACTTTTCAAATGTGCTCTATGAAAGGCTATTATTACAATGACTTATTTCTTATCTCCTGTTAGGTTGATAACTAGTTTAGTCAATAAAATTTATTTGGTACTCTAACTTCGTCCTAACAATTATAACACTGGGGAATAAGAGTTACAATTGTCGGTCCGAGAAACTTAGGCAGTTATTCGGTAAACATATTATAAGCTAGCTTTTTGATAAGCTACCTTTTGAAGCTTTTTGTAGTTTTTCCAATGATAGCCTTATTAATATTGATTATTATCCTTTTTGGGTCATTTTACATACCCATAGCTAATTTTTGTAGAGATAATTTGTTTATAAACTAGCTTATCATCTAACAGCTACCTTATCAGCTATAGTTTACCAAACATAGCCTTATAGTCTTTTGTAAGTGCAAAAAGGTAGTTTTTTGTTAGTATACTAATCAAAAGGCAACTCCGATATCATTCATAGTTTATTATTGTCATTGGTATAATAGATTGTGAATGCCTAAAGTGTCATTAATGGGGTAAACTAATAAACATGCATTTTTCAGGGTGTTATGCAATTATGGTAGCACAAAGATCGCGTTCAAGACCAATAAGAAGGCAAACCCTTTCTGGTTCGCGGCTGCAATAGAATTCGTAGAAGGGGTCGGTGAGGTTCAGTCCGTGAAGATAGCACAAGCCGGTTCAAACAACTTTCTTCCCATGCATAATAGTTGGGGTGCGATGTGGGAAGCCAACATCAGCCCGTCTTTCCGTGGTCCGTTCTCGTTCCAGCTCACATCTCCAACACGTAAAACAATTACCGCTTTCAATGTGGTTCCATCCAATTTTGTTCCGGGAAAAACTTACAACTCAAATGTAAACTTCTAGTTATATATTAACCACGTACTTTACACCGAGTTTTAAAATTAATAGACAGAAACTCATTATAAATCTTTTGAATAGTCTATATTCAAGCCTTAGTTTTGCAATGGATCGATGAAGACTTTTAATCAATGTTCGAAAAAGCTTGCGGTAACAACCGTCATGGCATGTCGTGGCTTAAGGCTTGTGTCTCATGCCACGTTACACCTGAGGCACCCCCTAATATTTAGAACCTTGCTTTTTAATTAACAATGGATTAATATGGTTTTAAACAAATTGGTAAATTATATTCAACCAAGGAATTAATATTATGTGGTTTGCCATTAAAGTTATATTCGACCAAGGAATTAAAACTACACTAATTGTCCTTCTTGATTTCACAAACTTTTCACTAATTCTATTCATTAGGGCATCAAAGAAGGCTATTGTCTCTTGGTAAATATCAGAAAAAAAAAAAATAAAAAATAAAAACAAAATTTTTATATAGTTTATGAACGTATTAGCGACAAACTGTTGTGGGAGTGATAACCATCAGATTTCCGTCACCAGACTGAGAACAATTTGTGACGTCATAACAAACTATCTAAAACCCGTGCCAACTATAAAAGGATTTTGTATCGTAGGATAGGTAAATACGAAAAGACCATGAACAAGAAACACGGGTCGGACAGTTGGGGAAACAAAGATATTGGAGTATTGTGTATGTTAGAAATAGAAAGGGTTGAAAGATTGATTGTATTGATTATGAAAAGTGTATCAACAAAAGGGGTAAACTACCCTATATATATACAAGGAAAAGGAAAAGGAAAAGGGCCAAGCCCATGGGCCTAAGATGGGCTTGCTATACATTAACTATACATTCTAACACCCCCCCTCAAACTTAATCTGGGGAGGAATGAGACAGATTGAGTTTGGTAACAAGCTCTCGAAAACCGTCCTGGCAGATGAGCTTTGGTGAAGATGTCGGCTGGTTGATCGAGAGTCGAAATAGGGTGAAGGCGAATGGTGTTGCGCACAACGTGTTGACGAACGAAGTGGCAATCAATCTCGATGTGTTTCGTGCGCTCATGAAAAACATCGTTGTGAGCGATCTGGATGGCACTATTGTTGTCGCACCATAACGGAGTAGGCGATTTCTGCGGTGCGCCCATGTCCGAGAGTAACCAGCGGAGCCAGATAAGTTCTTGAGAAGTGTCCGCGAGAGCCCGGTATTCAGCTTCTGTACTAGACCGGGCGGTGAGAGATTGCTTCTTGCTGCGCCATGAAATGAGAGAATCGCCAAGGAAGAAACAATACCCGGTAGTAGAGCGACGATCAGTCATATCGCTATCCCAGTCAGCATCAGAGAAGCCACGCAGGACTAAGGACGAAGTGGAGGAGAAATATAGGCCATGAAACATTGTGCCTTTCAAATATCGCAGAATCCGTAGGACAGCGGCATAGTGGTCGGAACGCGGAGCAGCCATAAATTGACTAACAGTATGAACAGCGTATGCGATGTCTGGGCGAGTGACAGTGAGATAGACAAGAGAACCCACTAGTTGGCGGTAGCGAGTAGGATCTTGTAGGGGTGTACCGGCACTTGGTGTCAGATGAAGATTGTATTCCAAAGGTGTAGATGCCACCTTGGTATCCGAGAGGCCAGCCTTGGAGAGAAGGTCGGAGATGTACTTTGCTTGACAGAGATAGGTGCCTGACACGTCGGAGAGCACCTCAAGTCCAAGGAAGTAGTGAAGTTTGCCCAGGTCTTTCATTTCGAAAGCAGAGCTGAGTGACTGTTTCAGGGAGGCTATACCAGTTGAGTCACTACCAGTGATAATCATATCATCCACATACAGGAGAAGTAGGATGCTTCCAGCGGCAGTGGTACGGGTAAACAGGCCTGAATCATAGTTGCTGGCAGAGAAACCCAATGAAAGCACCGTGTTGCTGAACTTTTCAAACCATGCACGAGGAGCCTGTTTGAGACCATACAGGGCTTTGCGGAGACGACATACATGGCCGGAGGGAAGAGAGACACCAGGAGGAGGAGTCATGTAAACCTCTTCAGACAGATCCCCATTCAGGAATGCATTCTTGACATCCATTTGAAACAGAGGCCAGTTTTTGGTAGCTGCGATGGCCAGCAGACTGCGAACAGACGTTACACGCGCAACAGGAGCAAAGGTCTCCTCATAGTCGATGCCATATTCCTGATTAAAGCCCTTGGCCACTAGACGGGCTTTGTACCGATCAATCGATCCATCAGACTTGGTTTTGATCTTGAAGACCCATTTAGAGCCGATGGGTCGTTTCCCAGGTGGTAGCGGAACAGAGTCCCATGTTTGAGCCTTTGCGAGAGCTCGAAGTTCTTCTTGCATAGCTGCTTGCCAATGTGAACTCGAAGATGCTTCTTTGTAGGAAGTAGGTTCATGATGTGATAACAATGTAGCATAACAGTGATAATCACGAAGATGAGCGGGAACCTGTCTCACCCGGTCGGAACGGCGAACAGCTGTTGACGTCGAGGGTCCAGGATCCGTAGATTCAGCAGGCGACTCAGGTGGAGTCGAGGGAGTTGGAACAGGTGGCGAAGGATCAGAGGTCGTTGCAGTTGAGTCAGAAACAGGAGTAGGGATCGGGGTGGTGAATGGAGTATCCAAAGAGAGAGAGGGGTCAGTAAAGAAAGGGGTATGATGAGTGATACTGGGCTCTGAGTTTGGCATGTCATAAAAGGGGACATCTTCCCAGAAGGTGACATGTCTAGAGATTCGTAGGCGTTTGGAGATTGGATCCCAACAGCGATAGCCTTTGTGTTCAATGCCATATCCAAGGAAAAGGCATAGTCTGCCACGAGGTTCAAGTTTGGTATATTCATGAGGTTGCAATTGAACAAAACATGCACATCCCCAAACCTTGAGAAGTTCATAAGTAGGAAGGACTCCATGTAAAACTTCATAGGGCGATTTGTGTTGGAGTACGGGCGTGGGATGTCTGTTGATGGTATAGACAGCAGTGAAGGCAGCTTCTCCCCAGAAGCGTTCAGGGCACTTGGCAGAGACAAGGAGAGTGCGGACAGTATCAAGGATATGTCGATGTTTGCGTTCAGCGCGACCATTTTGGGGAGAGGTACCCGGACAAGAGTACTGTGAGATAGTGCCTTGAGATCGAAGAAAGGCGATGAGAGAAGATTCTTTGTATTCCATAGCGTTATCAGCTCGAAGAATCTTTATGGGTTTTGAGAACTGAGTTTGTATCATGCGGGCAAAGTTAATGTAGAGTTGAGGTAGCTCTGAGCGGTGCTTCATAAGATATATCCAGGTGAAGCGTGTGTGATCATCAATGAAGATAACGAAGTACCTGTGTCCACCCATAGATGGATGTGGTGCCGGTCCCCAGACATCGGAATGGATAAGGTCAAAGGCAGATACGGATGTATAGTCATTGAGTTCAAAAGGTAGAGCATGGTGTTTACCAAGTTTACAGGATAAGCAGGAAACTTCATTGGAAGTGACGTTACCTAGAACACCAGAGTTAGCTAATTGTTTTATTCTGGCCGATGACAAGTGTCCTAGGCGAGCATGCCAGAGATCAAAGGAGGAAGTTGTGGAAATTGGCGCAGCAAGGTTTGTATGTGACGAGGACAAAGGTAAGCGAAGATATATGACTTCAAGAGTCCGTCCAACTCTACGGCCTTTTCCAAGAATCTGCTTAGTCTTTGGATCTTGTATAGCACAACCAAAGAAATCAAAAGATATGAGTAGACCCATTTCCTGAAGCTGGGTAAGAGAGACTAGCCCTATCGCTAGTCCTGGAACATGCAGTACCTCGGGTAACTGAATCAGGTCAGTAGAATAATTCCCACTGAATAGTACATGCTTGGGAGTAAGGTCCGCTGTGCGAACAGTAGGATGCGGAGATGGCTGCTTAGTGATGAACCCGGCGGGATATGGTGACATGTGGTTAAAGCAGCCAGAATCAAAAATCCAGAAGTGATCCGAGGTAGACGATCGCGGATAATGCATTTCCATGGTCCAAGACATTGGTTGTTGCATAAGTTGTCGACGCACCAAAAGTTGCATAAGATGTTGATTCTGACGCAGGAGTTGCATAAGTACACCTTTTTGTGACGGATCCAGTGACACGGATCCATTTGAAGTGGTGGATTGGGGTTGAAAATGACTGAGGTTGGGTGTCATGATGAGAGAGTAAGTAAAACTTGACAAGGGAATCTCAACTCGGGCAGAGTTTCGACTAGGGAAAGCGTATCCCGACTCGGAATCAAAAGATTTCCAACTCGGAATCGGCTTGGGAAAAGAGAAACAAGAAAGAATCCCAACTTGGGTTTTTTTTTTTTTTTTTTTTTTTTTTTTTTTTGGATGTGGAAAACGGATGTGGAAAACGGATGTGGAAAACGGGTGAGGAAAACGGATGTGGAAAACGGATGTGGAAAACGGGTGAGGAAAACGGATGTGGAAAACGGATGTGGAAAACGGGTGAGGAAAACGGATGTGGAAAACGGATGTGGAAAACGGGTGAGGAAAACGGATGTGGAAAACGGATGTGGAAAACGGGTGTGGAAAACGGATGTGGAAAACGGATGTGAGAAACGGGTGCGGAAAACGAGTTTTCCGACTCGGAAAACGGATTTTCCAACTCGGAAAACGGGTGCGGAAAACGGTCTTTTCCGATTCGGAAAACGGGTGCGGAAAACGGGTTTCCCGATTCGGAAAACGGATTTTCCAACTCGGAAAACGGATGCGGAAAACGGATGCGGAAAACGGGTGCGGAAAAGATCGCGGAAAACGGGTTTCCCGATTCGGAAAACGGATTTTCCAACTCGGAAAATAAGAAAATCCGACTCGGATTTGAAGAATCCCAACTCGGGATTGATGAAGGTGATTAAGGAGCCTAAAGCTCTGATACCATGTTAGAAAAAGAAAGGGTTGAAAGATTGATTGTATTGATTATGAAAAGTGTATCAACAAAAGGGGTAAACTACCCTATATATATACAAGGAAAAGGAAAAGGAAAAGGGCCAAGCCCATGGGCCTAAGATGGGCTTGCTATACATTAACTATACATTCTAACAGTGTAGGAGGGAAAATAGAGAGGCAAGGTTGTTCGATGTTGATACGAGTTTGGATCGGGACTTTATGTTGACGGGTTCACAAGCCATGTCAAATATCAATAGATTGCAGGCTCCCTTAACGTCAAATGAGGATAGAAACTTTATTTTTCTCTTTTGTATTTAGTTAACTGTTAATGCCAAAAATCGGAGATTTGCTAAAATCAATTTACTTAAGGTTTATGTGGACCACCTTATCAACTAAAGTTCGTATCCTTCGATAAACAACCAAGAAATAACTAAAAACGCAAGACGTACATAAAGAATTGGTGATGAAGAAAACCCCTATCAAGGGTAAAAACCGGGGACGATGGTCGGTGCACTAGTGAAAAGTGATGTCAAATAGCGACGTTGACTTTGTGGTACAATGAAATAGTAAATTACAATATTAAAAGTAATTAAATTGTGAGATTCTCCATGTCATGACTTTCTTCTAAGTGTTATAATTTTTTTAGCTAAATATGTATTTTCTTCTATAGGTTTAAGAAGATTTTGAGTAAATTTCGTTCTATAGGTGTAAATTTCCTTTTGAGGATTTTCCAAAAAGGACGAGTACACCAATGGTCTCCGACTGTCAAGTATGGGATCTCTCATTTAAAGCCCGAATGGGGTCAGATTTCCTACATCAGTGTCTAAGAGATCAGCCGAGCTACGAACGGTCACAAGAGAACCAAGAGAAGATTCGTCAAGATCAAGGATGTCAGACCGTACAAACATGGTGATCATTCCTTCTTCGAGTTTTTCTGTCTTGCGTATGGGATAAAAGAGTTGAAAGAGGTTAGCTTCAAGGAAGCGGATCTCGATTCCGTGGACTTGGAGGAAATATTGTTTCTGATCAAATACCTCCAGGGTCCTATTCCACGCAAACAAGTTCTTCATCAACGGGTTAGAGGCATTGAAGGCGTATATCCGGCATGCCGTGAACTTTGCACGCGTCACGGATTATCAGTTGGCAATTGAGAGTCGATCTCCCGGGTAAACCTTCTACCTCTGATTCTGACTCTCGACCTGATTCACCAGTACCATCTCTTCTACCCGATCTCATCGCCCGAAGAAGGAATCGTCTATCCAAACCACAACGATGAACGACGATTTATGCCCTACAGAAAAATATCTCACTTATGTGACGACACTCTCATCTACATCCTCAACGGTCTTAAGAACAGAATGAACAAGATTGAGATGACGGGAGCAAAATGGGAAGACAGGCTTTCCAAGTTCAGAGATGGGGTGAAGAGGATAAAGGCTAAGCTCAAGGAAAGAATGACTTACCGACGGGCTGAGATGGCGCTGAGGCTTCGAGAGAGGACGATCACGACATGGGAAGAATACCTTTAGTTGTCCAGGTGGATTCCCCTTCTGAGCACACCGCCTCCATAAGAGTGATTTTTGCTGACCCTTGGACTTATCTCCAAAGGAGGAGATTGTTAGACCCAAACTTAATGTTGTCAAGAAGTTTGAGGGCATTTTATGTAATTTATTGCTTTCCTAGTTTAGCTAGTTAGTTTTTGTACCTTTTGTGTAACTTTTGTATAAGCCCAAGGGACTCTTTTGTAATATCCTAATAGGGGCTATAAATAGATAGCATAGCCTTTCTATTAGGATGGGTGAACACAACTATCATATCAGTAGTATTTTGAAGAGCAGCTTTTCTCCAAGAAACATTTTCTTTGTTCTTCATCTTCTACACATATTCTTCACCCACAAACTTGAATACCACTTATATATGTTGTTTAGTTTGTTGTAGACATCTTCTTGCTTGTTATTTGGACTCACATTACACGTCGTTGATTATATCATTATATTTTTTGAAAGTTGAGATATATTTGTTGGTTACAGGTGGTCGGTTTAATTTGCGTTACGGTTTGCTTATTGATCATGAAAACTATTATCTTACCAGGTAACAGGCCCGACCCTGGGGCCGTGCAGCCCGTGCGACCGCACATGGCATCAAAGCCCAAGGGGCATCAAATTTTTATCTAGTGTTATTAGTATAGGTAATTAGTTTTAATAATTTATGAGTTGGGCTCTATACAATTCTCATGCATGGTATTATATTATACGATTTTTATTTAGTGGAATTCTTCATTATTCCATCTACGTTAGTTGTTTTTGCATCAATCAAAGGACTTGAGAAATTGCCATATTGCATATTTGCATCACAACATCAATTAAATTGTTATGCAATATATGCTTAGGAATTTAGGATTTAGTCATTTGTTGTTTTTTGCATTATTGCCCTTACTTTTTTTTTTTTATCAATTTCAGTTGCTTTACTATTTTTATTTGTCTTGACATTTATAGACTTGCTGAGTTACTATTTTTTTTTTTTGATAACTTTAATATAAATATTTACCATTTTAGTTAAAACTATTTATAGTTTTTCTTGTTATTTATCCTTCTATGAGTGAAGACATCATTTTAGGTGACTTATATTTATATTATTTGGGGTTTTGGTTCTTATGTCCCCCTTTGTACTTTTTGTTTAGTTAATAAAAAATGACGTAGGGATGAGCCACGTAGCTTGGCTAGGTTCCAAACCCTTTAAAAAAGTGTATCGTTCATCATTTCATTTGCTTAAAAGATAGACATAGGGGCATAATTTTACATTTTCGCACAGGGCATCCGAAACTCTAGGAACAACCCTGCCCGGTAAGAGACATAACAAGGATCAAGCATCTTAACTGGTAAGTGAGGGAAAAGACTTTTACCCGGTAAGAGCTTACCGAGTTTAACATGCATACCAGCAATCAATTTTGATGACCAGGAATATTATACAATAAGGTAAGTGAACGTAATATATGTCCTTGTCGGGAAAATTTTGGTAACCGGCGTCTAATTACAAAAGTGAAAAGCCTACAAAATTACAAAAGCCCAATTGGAAGTGATCCACCTGGTAGTTTTTCTTCATGAGCCCGATTAGGTTTAGTGGTGATATAGATGGAGGTTCCAAGAATGAGATAAATAATATATCTTCAATAGTTTACATAGGATCCTTAAAATAAATAAACATAATAACAGACTGTTTTATAAGATCAAATAAAAAATATTATCTAAAAGTGTTACAAAAAGTTTATAGGATGCCTTTGTACGTCGTACAATTTTTGTAGAATATTTTTTTAAATAAAGCGTCTTAGACCAACTCCAACCCTAACGGTAAAAAGATGGGCAAATTGGTGGGGCCCAGACACCAAAACTTCCCTCATCTCCAACCACACACTATTTCCGCCATTGGACTATCTTCACGAAAATGTATCAAACTTTATCCTTATTCCTATTGTGTGTATCCAACTTCAAAATGTGATATTGTATGTATTATACTTTCATAATGTGCTATTGTATGTAATATTGTACTTATTTACTGTTGAAATAATACATGGAATAACATGTTTTTTAAAAGTATAGTACATACAATAACACATTTTTAAAAGTATAATACATGCAATAGCGCTTTTTGAATGTATAGTACATACAATAGCACATTTTGAAGTTGGATACACACAAAAGGAATAAGGGTAAAGTTGGATACATTTTGGTGAAGATAGTCATTCCGCCATTTGAACAGAAACACAACAGATTTGTCATTTCTCTCCCATCTCCAGCAAATCTGATTTCTCTTTGCCGGTCGATTGGAGTTAATAGCCGGCAAAAATGCTATTTTTGGCGGTCGGCTGGAGTTGCTCTTAATAGCTATTTTATAGGACACTATTTGAAAAAGTGTATTGAAAACACAAGTGTCATCTAGAAATGTGGGTTTACAGAACACTTCGCAAAATTGTCTTATAAAATTAGCCAATACAATATTTTATTTTAAAAATGTCCTAAAAACGTGTTACAATGCTCAAAAACATCATATGAACTTATTGTCACACTGTTAAATAAGTCATTTTTTTGTTTGGTTCTATAAACTTGGATCCTATAAATCACTCTATTCTGACACCGTTTTATTTTTAGCCGTGATATAAACTCAATTTTTTTTGAAGAGATGTAGGTTTAAAGAATGAGAAATGTAGCTTCTAACGATATTTTACATGGTAGAAGCGATATTCTTTGTAGTCCCAAAACAATCAAATACATTCATTGTATTGTTGCTTATTTAATTTTTCTTTTCAAGTATCTTACCTCTCTTATTTTTCTGATTCAAACATTTTCCTGGTTTCAGAAACTCATCTACGATTCGATTGAATTGAAACTTGACTATTTTGGAGTAATATAAAAGTATTTATGAGCACTTCAAATTCTTATAAACAAAAGATGTCACTACTAAAAAAATGAGCTTTTCGACAGAAATTCCATTTTTCGACAGGTTTTTCATCGAAAACGCTCATTTTTTTTATAAACAAAAGATGTCACTAGCAATATTTGAAATATATAGAATTGTGTGCTTTAGATTGGAAGGTGTACTTAATACACCTGACACATTGAATCAAATAGACAGAATTAGAAGACAATATAGAGATTTAATGGAAACTCAAATTAATTAGCAGAAAACCACACGTGGTAAAAACGCACCATCGAGAGAATTCTGCTAGTAAAAGATGCAAGATTAAATGTCTTTGAAGAAGAGAACTTAATCTTACAGTGGATGTATTTGTTCAGAGATAGTGATTATAAATGTAACAACCAAATTTTTGGATAAGTATAATTTAAAGTTTGGACGAAATTGGAATTTCAAAAAAAATATAAAAAATTGAATTTTGGACTCGAATTTTAGATGCATAAAAAACAATACAAAATTAAACAATAGTTGCAAATCGTTTTCGTACTCTTAATTGTGGTATGAAGGAAACAATTATAACACACTTAAACTCATTTACATGTGAATCTATATATCTAATATCAAACCCTTTCAATTTGTTAGGATTGAATCTCTTGCATTACCACTGCTGGAGATATGCTGATTAACACTGTTGGCTTTGGAGTTGTTACCACTGCTAGTTCTATGAAGGTTACCACTGCCAGTATGTGATGGTTCACTGAAGATCAGATTACAACTGCTGTTGAAGATTACCACTGCCTATACGAAGTTACCACTGCTGGTTTGAAGTTAACACTGCTTTTGTTTTTACCACTGCTAACAAGATGAAGATAAGGAAAGGATTGCGATGATTGAAGATATGGACAAGATACGATCTGCTTGGAGATATTTTAGAGATTATCTTGTAAATCTAGTTTCCTTATTGTTATCTTGTAATTCGTATATATAGCTAATAGGTTTATCTTTGTTAGATACGAGTTTTTCATAGCTTTTGTTTTAGAATTAGAGCCTCAAGATTGTTCTTGAAATCCCTGCAATAGAGAAGTGTTGCACGTCTGTTTGAGTCTGTTCAAACAGATTGGGGCTTGAGTTTGTAATCATTAAGCTGTTGAAATTAATACATATACAGTTTGTTCTTAATCCATTGTTTTCATTCTATAATCAAAGTGTTATTCCGCAAACTTCTTTGATTAAGTTTTCTGATCTTGATCATTGATCATGTCAAGTGATATCAGAGCTAGTTTATTCCAGAAAACTAAATTACAATGGATACTCAGGAAACAGTTTTGGTCTCTAAAGTTCCCATGCTCAAACCCAATGAGTTTGACATGTGGAAAATTCGAATCCGTCAATACATGCTTCTCACAGACTATGGGATGTGGGAAGTTGTTGAAAACGGACCTGGTGTGGATGAAGCTGTGGCTGAAGGAGGTGCAAGACCCCCACCCAGATCTGATGTTGACAGAAAGAGAAGGCAAACTGAGATGAAAGCATTGAGTACTTTGTTGTTGGCCATTCCCAATGAATACCAACATCAATTCAGTACTTATACATATGCAGAGTCTCTCTGGACTGCTCTAGAAAAGAGGTTCTCTGGAACCAAGAGCACAAAGAGGAACCAAAAGGCTATTCTGAAGCAGCAGTATGAGAATTTCACATCCCTGAAGAATGAATCTATGACTCAGACTTTTGATAGATTCAACAAGCTGATTGGAGAGCTGGCAACTGTAGATGTGAAGATGGATAAAGATGATGTGAATAGAAAATTCCTCAGATCTCTTGGAGAGGAATGGACTATTTACACTGTCTCATTCAGGCAGGGTGATGACTTGGAGGACAAGGAACTTGAAGATCTTTACAATGATCTAAGGATCTTTGAAGCAGAAGTGGAAAAGAAGAAGAAACCCATTGGATACACTCATAATACTGCTCTTCTTTCTGAAAACCCTAATTCTTTCAATACCACTGCTTTTAATAATACCACTGCTGCCTATAATACCACTGCTAATGAAACTGTCTCTAATGTAAATTCTTGTTCATCTCAGGAAACCAATGAGGATACAGTGCTGGAAGCTTTCTTGGCAAGTCATGTCAAGTCATCTCTTATCAATGATGATTTGGATCAAATCCATGCAGATGATCTTGAGGAGATGGATATCAAGTGGCAAATGGCCATGCTTACTCTGCGGATGAAGAGGTTCATTAGAAGAACTGGAAGGAACAATTTTGATCTCAAGAGAGGAGATAAAGCTGGTTTTGATAAGACCAAGGTGAGATGCTACAAGTGCAATGAACCAGGGCACTTTGCCAGAGAATGCAAAGGAGTAGCCACCAACAACCAAAATAATGGAGGTGGATCTGCACAAGCTCCTAGATTCAACAACAGGGGAAGCAACTCAAATCCTAGTTCTTCTCAAGCTTTGGTATCTCAAGAGGGACAAGGATTTGATTGGAGTGATCATGCTGAAGAAGCAGTTCAGAATCAAGCCCTTATGGCTGAAATCAAAGAGACTGATGTTCCCACTAAGGTATCTTCTAAACTCTGTTCTGATTCTTGTTTAGAAACTGTGAAAAAGTATAGGGATCACAATCAGACCATGAGTGATAGTATCAAGAAGATGGAAAGAGAGAGGAAAGAATATGTTAAGATCATAGACAACCTGGAGGATCAAATAAAGGCCTACAAAGCCAATGAACTTCAGTTTGAATATGATCATAACTACTGGAAGTGGGAGAAGAAAGAGCTTGAAAGAAAACTGACAAAAGAAAAGGAGGAAGTAGAAAGTGCTAGGAAAGAATTGTCCAAAGCCAAAGAAGACCTAGATAAATTTTCAAAGTCCTCTAAGGCATTAGAATCAATCATTAGAGCACAAGTCACTGATGAATTGAAAAGGGGTATAGGATACAATAGTACCCCTCCTCCTTACAATCAGAACTACATCCCACCAACAACTGATCTTCTTGAGAAAATAGACAGAAGTGAGATGAAAGAAGGATTAGATAGTGTAGATCCAGTTGACTCAGAGGAGGAATCTGATAGGAAAAGCACAGCTGAGACCATTCCTGATGAAAACCATCTTCTCACCAATGAGAAAGGTGGTATGCCATTTGTTCCTAGCAAAAGGATAGAGACCACTAGGAAAGATAAGGGGAAGTCTGTCATGGCATCAGAAACTAAAGGGAAAAAGACTGAGACCAATAGGAATGAGAATAGGAAGGACCACTACACTCAGAGGACTATAGTTGAACCTGGTACTTCCTCACAGTCTCAAAACAAAAATCATCCTAGAGGGAACAAAAGGAACTGGAACAACCAATGGGCTCAATGTCATGGTGTTGATCTGAACAAAATTAACAGACCAAAACCATGCTTTATTTGTTGTAAGACAAATCATCTAGCAAGAGACTGTTATTTCAATCCATTTAATCAAAGAAACAGATATCAAACTAGAAGATTTGTCTCTACACACAAAAAGGTTGTTCCCAAACAAACAGATCTAGTCAACCTAAAAGAAAAGTTCAAAAGAAAAAGGTTGAAAAGAAGTCTGTTAAATTGGTTACTAAATGGGTACCTAAAGCTTCACTTAGTGATACTACTGCTTCAACAAGCTGTGGTAACAACAGTGTTGCTTCTGAAAGCAGTGGTAACAAAAAATCAACAGTGATAACACAAGCACTGCTACATCTCAAGTCAACACTGCTGTTAGCAATAACAGCAGTGGAAACTCAAACAATGTTACCACTGCCAAGTCTCCATTGAGAAAACCCATTGTGACCAAATATTCCAGTCATCAGATCCCTAGCAAAGATTATCTTTTAAAACTTAACAGATTGACAGAGGTCAATTATGTTAATGAAAAGGGAGAACCCAAGACCATATTGGCTTGGGTTCCCTCAAGACACTAACTGTTTCATTATATGTGCAGAGTAACCAAGGAAGAATGAGCAGTCTTTGGCATGTGGATAGTGGTTGCTCTAGGCACATGACAGGTATCATGTCATTACTTGAAGACTTTAAAAACTTTGAAGGTGGACATGTTGCCTTTGGGGATAATCCACATGGAGGTAAGATTAGTGGAAAAGGTAAAGTATCAAAAGGTAAGATGACTTTTGATGATGTCTATTTTGTAGAGCAATTAAAGTATAATTTACTCAGTGTTTCTCAAGTTTGTGACAAGAAGTTTGGTGTATTTTTCACTGATACTGAATGTCTCATTCTTGCTCCTGGCTACAAGATAGATGAGAGTAAAGTGATGTTAAGAACACCTAGGAAGGATAATGTATACTGTTTGGACATTGAAGATGCTTCTTCTTTATCATCCTTAAACTATTTATTTTCAAAAGCATCTGTGAGTGAATCATCACTGTGGCATAGGAGGATGTGCCACATGAATTTCAAAAACATGAACTTAGTTGTCAAAAATAACCTTGTAAGAGGTTTGCCTGCCAAGGAATTTTCAAGTGATGATCATTGTGTAGCATGTCTCAAAGGCAAGCAACACAAAAACTCACACAAGTCCAAAGAAGTAAACACTATCTCATCACCTTTACAGCTACTGCATATGGATCTTTTTGGTCCTACCAATGTGATGAGTATAGGCAAGAAATCCTATTGTCTGGTAATAGTTGATGATTATTCTAGGTTTACTTGGGTTTACTTTCTGAGAACAAAGGATGAGACAAGTGGACTGATCAAACCCTTTGTGACCAGAGTGGAAAACAAAACAAACCTTAGGGTAAAAGTCATTAGATCAGACAATGGCACTGAATTTAAGAATGCTGATTTAAATAGCTTTTGTGAGGAAAAAGGAATTGAGAGACAATACAGTGCTCCTAGAACTCCTCAACAGAATGGTGTTGCTGAGAGGAGGAATAGGACACTAATTGAGGCTGCAAGAACTATGTTAGCTGATTCTAAACTTCCAATCACTTTCTGGGCAGAAGCAGTTAACACTGCTTGTTATGTCCAAAACAGAGTTCTTATAGTCAAATCAAAAGGCAAGACACCCTATGAACTTTTTGAGAAAAAGAAACCCTATATAGGATTTTTACAACCATTTGGGTGTCCTTGCACAATCCTTGATACCAAAACTCACTTAGGCAAATTTGAAAGCAAATCTGATGATGGATTTTTTGTGGGATACTCTTCTCAGAGCAAAGCACTTAGAGTTTTCAATAGTTCTACAAGGATCATAGAAGAAAGTGACAATGTCAAATGCAATGTGAACACTCCTAACATACCTGGAAGTGGTCTAAATTGGCTATTTGACATTGATTCACTAACTAACTCTTTGAATATGAGCTATACAGTGAATTCAGGTTCAGGTACAGAGCAAGCACAATAAACAAGTCCAACATTTGTCATGTTTCCCATGCCTCTTGTTGATTCAAATGATGCCTGTACCACTGATGAGTCACATGGTGATGATCAAGCAGACTCAGGGTCTACTGAGAAGAATGATGATCAACCAATTGAGGAATCTTCACCCTCTCAGAATCTAGAAGGCATACCTGTTTTAGAAGAGGGACCTCAATGGGATTAAGAACCAGAAGTGAATGATTCAAATCTAGGGGTGGATCTGACTGAAGAACCCCTGCATCTTACAAGGACACAAAAGAATCATCCACCTACATTGGTAATAGGAGACATTCAGTCTCCTATGATTACAAGGAAGCAGAGTAAATCCCTTTCAAATCCACACTTGAGCATGATTTCTGTTTTCCTTTCACAAACAGAACCCAAAAAGGCTCATGATGCAATGAAGGACCCAAGTTGGATAGAGGCCATGCAAGAGGAATTGCTGCAGTTTGTCCTACAACATGTTTGGGATCTGGTGGATTTACCAAAAGGACACAGAGTCATAGGCACCAAGTGGATTTTCAGAAACAAGACTGATGAGAGAGGCATTGTTATCAAGAACAAAGCCAGATTAGTAGCATGGGGATATACTCAGGAAGAAGGAATAGACTATGATGATGTATTTGCACCTGTTGCCAGAATTGAAGCCATCAGGCTATTCTTGGCATTTGCATCTTACAAAGGATTCAAAGTCTATCAGATGGATGTCAAAAGTGCTTTTCTTTATGGCACTATAGATGAAGAGGTGTATGTCAGTCAACCACCAGGGTTTGAAGATCCCAAATACCCTGATAAAGTTTACAAGTTGAGAAAAGCTTTATATGGTCTTCATCAAGCACCTAGGGCTTGGTATGATACCCTGTCCTCATATTTGTTGGAAAAAAAATTTGAGAGAGGTGTCATTGATAAGACCTTGTTCATCAAAAGAACTAAGACTGACATGCTTCTAGTGCAGATTTATGTCGATGATATCATCTTTGGATCTACAAAGGATGATATGTGCAAGGAGTTTGAGGAGCTGATGCACAAGAAATTTAAAATGAGTTCTATGGGAGAACTAACTTTCTTTCTTGGTTTGCAGGTCAAGCAGAAGCCTGAAGGGATATTCATCAATCAGTCTAAATATGTTGCATCCATGCTTCAAAAGTTTGGAATGAATGATGCAAAGCCTGCAAGCACCCCAATGGAAACACATAAACATCTTACTGCTGATGTTGAGGGGGAGGAAGTTGATGTACACCATTATAGATCCATGATTGGATCATTAATGTATCTTACAGCATCTAGACCTGATATTATGTTTGCTGTTTGTGTGTGTGCTAGGTTTCAGGTTAGGCCCAAGGAGTCTCATTTACATGCAGTTAAAAGGATATTCAAATACCTGAAGGGACAACCAAGATTGGGACTGTGGTATCCCAATGATTCATCTTTTGACCTAGTGGCCTATACAGATAGTGATTATGGAGGAGCCAACTTGGATAGAAAGTCTACATCAGGAGGATGTCAGTTCTTGGGAGGAAGATTGGTTTCATGGCAATGTAAGAAACAGACCACTGTTTCACAATCCACAACAGAGGCTGAATACATAGCTGCATCACAATGCTGCTCACAAGTGCTATGGATTCAAAATCAGATGAAGGACTATGGTCTTTCATTCTTCCAGACACCAATTTATATTGACAATAACAGTGCTATTAGTATTGTTAACAATCCTGTCAAGCACTCTAAGACCAAACATATAGAGATCAAGTACCATTTTATTAGAGACTGTAATGAAAAGAAGATAATTCAAGTTCTGAAAGTTCACATTGATGATCAATATGCAGACCTGTTCACAAAAGCCTTTGATGTAGGCAGGTTTACATTTTTGGTTACAAGTGTTGGAATGATGAACTCTGAATAACTCTTCTCTTTATTACACTTTTATTTGTACTTTCTCTGTATACTTTCTTTCTTTTTGTTTTTATTTTTATTGGTCTGTTAATAAGTTTGTGAATGTTGCAGGTACATGGTGAAGTTCTTGGTTTGACCATTCATTGCATAAGGATGTTACCCCTGCTCAGTTGGAATTCCTTCTACTAGCCGTGTCAATAATCCGAAATATGATTTTTATATCCAAGTCTTTACCACTGCTAGTATTGTGTGTTACCACTGCTAGCACACTCGCACATTACCCCTGCTCGCACATTCGCACATTACCCCTGCTCGCACATTCGCACATTACCCCTGCTCGCACACTCGCACATTACCCCTGCTCGCACATTAACACTGCTTGTGCATTCGTTGTTTACCACTGCTCTCTCAATCGCATGTTACCACTGTGCTTGATTTTTACCACCGCTGGTGTTATGCGTGCCCTAAGTTACCACTGCTTTTAATTCGACACATGTAATTACCACTGCTTCAGTGTTTTACCACTGCTTTTGAATAGACACACAAAATTACCACTGCTTGTAACTTTTACCACTGCTTTTAACGAACATCCTTGATAATGCACTTTTACCACTGCTACATGTGTTCGTTACCTCTGCTTGTGGTAGTTACCCCTGCTCATAAGTTCACTATAAAAGCCCTAATTTGACCGCCTTTTTCAAAAACGGCTATTCTGAACTTTTTCTCTAAAAACGATTGCGATTCTGCATCTGTTCTTCATCTGTGTTCTTGAAATTTCAATCAAGTACTGATTTCTCGTTTGATTTTAGGGTTTATTGTGTCAAATCGATCATGGATTCTCGGAGTTTCATCAAGGATCACAATAAGGTGGGTTATTTCAAGAAGGATGCCAATTCCGAAGGGTTTGATGACATTCTTGACTTCTTGGCATCATCACACATTGCCTATGCTGCGACCATCAACCCAATCATCTACATTCAACACATGAATGATTTCTGGTCGAATGCGGTTATTCAAGAAGAAGATGGCGTCAAAATCATTCAGACCACTATTTGTGGTCACTCACTAACCCTAAGCCCTGCAAAGATCCGATTTCATCTTCAACTTCATGACGAAGGAGGTATTTCTATGCTTACACCCTCTGTTATCATGGAAGCTTTTGAAAGAATGGGGTATACAGGATCTCGCACTTCTTTGAAATATCTTAAGGGTAAATTTTGCCCTCAGTGGAGATTTTTTGTGCATACCCTGTTACATTGTTTTTTAAAGAAAACCACCAGTTTTGGTGAGTTTAGCAGTACTATTGCCTCTGCAATGGTCTGTTTGGCCACTAAACAGGTGTTCAATTTTTCCCAAATGATTTTTGATGATCTTGTGTACAATCTTGAGAACATTAACAATTCTAAAGTCAAAACGTTTTATATGTTCCCAAGATTTGTCCAAGAAGTTATTACTAAGGAGTTGACGGATGTACCAATGCATGGTGACACCTATAAGAGCACTGCTCTTGGTCATAAGGTGTTTGCCAATATGCAGAGACCTGCAGAAGGCTCCAATGACCAATTCACTCCATTGTTCTCTACAATGATGAGAGTGAACCAACCCCAAGGTGAGGCATCAGGCTTGCAGCCTACACAATCAAGCATTCCCTCTGATGACCTACCCACACCTATCACAGAAACAATCCCTCAGTCCCTTGATAAGACCGCCACCCCTACACTAAAAAAGTATCAAAGAAAGAACAGGGGAGCTCCTTCCTCCTCTGGTTCTAAACCCAATGAGCCTTTAAGCCATCAGTTGGAGCACTCTCCTTCTGACAATATCCAAAGGGAAACCCCTGGAGTGCTGCCCCACTCAAGTATAAAGAAGGTGCCCTCTAAGGAGAAGGATGGGCATGTGGTTGGTGAGGCTCAGACTACTGATATTGCACAAGGTGTGCATCAGGACAGTTTAAACATTGTTAAGACCCCCACCACGTCAACTCCTATTGAGAAATCAAAGGGAGGACCCAGGTGCCAAGAAACCAAGGGGACATCTAGTGCTTCAGCAAGGCTGAAGACTAATGTTAAAAAGCTCAAAGATCCAGTAATGGAGGTAAACACTCCTAAACCTGGTGAGGGCAGATTTTCACAACAGGAATTGATGGATAACTTCACTGCAATTGCCAAGGATTTGAAGGAATTTGAGAAGAATTTATTTGTACATGATGAGAAGCATGGTTCTCATGAAGCAAGGCTGGATACACTGGAGGAGTTGGTGACTGCACAACATGATTTGATCAAGGTGCATGATGCCAAAATTGTGAAGCAAGCCAAGATCATTCAAGCTCAAGGTGCTGCTATGGCTTCAATGAAGGGCACTATTAGGGCTCTGAGGAAGAGATACTTGACTCTGGTTGCATTCACAAAGGGGGAGAGGAAATCAAAGGTGAAGGGGGAGTCAGAAAAAGAAAAAGAATCAGTTGTTGTGAATGAACCAGCTAATGTTGCAATTAATTCTGAGTTGCCTGAAGATGTGATGGAAACTAATGCTGGTGCTAAGGGGGAGGCTGAGAAAGAAGTTAGAGAAGAAGAAACTAAGGTTGCAAATGAACCTTTAGTTGATTCTAGTACAGGGGTTGAACCAAAAGATGTTGTTGGTATAGAGGCTGAACCAGAAGTGGGAGTGAATGAAGATGAGCTTACAATTGCTGAATTACTTGTGAAAATGCCTGAGGTAATGAAACCAACCAAAGGAGTGGTGATCAAAGAGCCTGAATCCACAAAGAAAGTTGAAATCCCTGTTGATCCAAAAGACGAGGGAAAGGAGAAAGTGGTAGAAGAGGATAATGAAGAAACTGATGATGAAGCTGTTGATGCTCAAAGGAAAGTGTTGGAATATGAAGCTTCAGAGGCTTTGGCTAAAAAGCTGAGTCTAGAGGATCAAGAAAGAGTGAATAAAGAAATAAAGGAAAGGAAGAAGAAACAGGCACAGCAAGATAAGGCTGGAAAGGCTGCTGCTAAGAAGCTTCAAGACAAATTCAACAAGGAGGTTGAGAAGCAAAAGATTAAAAAGAAAATCATCAAGCCATTGACCAGAACAGAAGAAAGAAGAAGAATGGTAAGATGTCTAGCTGGAATTCTTGGAAGACCTGTTCAATTTTTCTCAAGATGGTCATTTGAGAAAGTTAAGAAGCATTATGAAGATGCTAGAAAAGAAACTGATGTTGAAAAGGAGGTTGTTGAGGAGAAAGAAGTACAAGTACAGAGAAGAAGCAAGAGAAAGCATGATGTGGATACCACTGCTGATGGTGTTGCCACTGCTACTACTGATGTGGATAATACCACTACTGAAGAGGAGGTTCCCATTGCTAGTGAAAAAGAGAAGAAGAAGGCTGATAAAGAACCAACTCAGATAGAGAAAGAAACATCCAAATTGGCTAAACAAATAAGTCAAGCAAAGAAGAAAAGGAAGAAGTCCATAGCCCATAAGCCAACCAAAAAGAGAAAGATCTTTACTGAAGCATCAAGAGTGATAGACTGGTCCTGCTTTGAAGATAATAAGGTTGTCTTCTTCAGAATAGTGAGAGAAGATCAGACAAGTGAAGTGTTTTCAAGTGCAAACAGAATGTTTACAAAGCTCTCAGCTTCAGATCTGAAGAAGATATATGAGATTGGGTGTGCTAAAGGAATGACTGAATTTGTAGAAGCCATTGTCTTTCAAGAAAACCTTCAAATCATGTTTGCATATGAGAAGGCCAAGGAGGAAAAACAAAAGAAAGACATAAGGTTGGGAAAAGAAAAGAAAGAAGGAGAGGTAGCTGCTTGGAACTGCTACAAGGCGAATAGAGTTTTTGCTGTTACTTTTGATGGAGGTGTCAAAAGATACTTCTTGGTAGATAAGAGGTATGATTTTGAAAGGAAGGTGATAGAAGGAGTTCTGAAGAGAAAGAAGTCTGTTATGTCTGAACTGGAAAAAGAAGTTTTTGAAAATATGACAAATCAGCTAGCAGAATTGAATGAAGAAGAATCAGCTGAGGAAGAGAAAGTGGTGATTTGGGGAGTAAGAGGTATCTTCAAAAAGTTCTATTTTGTGCAGTGGAACAATGGCAAACAAAGAAGCAATGCAGAATTTGGTGAAATACTGAACCTGGTTACTGCTGAAGACAGAGTAACTATGCATGAATATGGTTTGGAGAAGTTCCAAGAGTTTCTGAAAGATTCAAACCATTCAGATCATGCTCAGATGATTAAGAAGGCCATGCAACAGCTGAAGAACTTAATTTCTGATTGAAATTAGAAGTTAAGTTAGGGGGAGATTGTTAGGATTGAATCTGTTGCATTACCACTGCTGGAGATATGCTGATTAACACTGTTGGCTTTGGAGTTGTTACCACTGCTAGTTCTATGAAGGTTACCACTGCCAGTATGTGATGGTTCACTGAAGATCAGATTACCACTGCTGCTGAAGATTACCACTGCCTATACGAAGTTACCACTGCTGGTTTGAAGTTAACACTGCTTTTGTTTTTACCACTGCTAACAAGATGCAGATAAGGAAAGGATTGCGATGATTGAAGATATGGACAAGATACGATCTGCTTGGAGATATTTTAGAGATTATCTTGTAAATCTAGTTTCCTTATTGTTATCTTGTAATTCGTATATATAGCTAATAGGTTTATCTTTGTTAGATACGAGTTTTTCATAGCTTTTGTTTTAGAATTAGAGCCTCAAGATTGTTCTTGAAATCCCTGCAATAGAGAAGTGTTGCACGTCTGTTTGAGTCTGTTCAAACAGATTGGGGCTTGAGTTTGTAATCATTAAGCTGTTGAAATCAATACATATACAGTTTGTTCTTAATCCATTGTTTTCATTCTATAATCAAAGTGTTATTCCGCAAACTTCTTTGATTAAGTTTTCTGATCTTGATCATTGATCCTGTCACAATTAATAAATTGCAACCCATTATAAACTACTCAAATCAAAATCTTCCTTAATAAGTAAAAACATAAAACATAAACAGAAATGCACAATTAGAATGCATCAAATCTAATATCACTCTTATCGAGTTATGAATGTAATAATGCACTATCTATATGTAGTAAATATCAAAAAAATTAGAATATTGAGATAATTAGTTAACATTCCTTATAAGAAAATTCATCAAGAGTTAACCTTTCAAAATGACTCAAAATGAGAAACTTCAACAACAATAATTAAATTTACTTACATAATCATAACATGATTAGTGATATTACGAGTATAAATAGGTGCATAAACTAGAACACTTATCCAACAAGTCCATTATTCATCTAAAATGGCTTTCAATTTAAAAAACCGTACCTTAATCTATGTTTTTATAACTTTAGTTTCATCTCTTTTCATAAGCCGGTCTTCGTGTTTAAGCCCGAAACTCCTTAATGATACCAAAGGCGAAGGTAACTTTTTGCCAGCTTTAGGAACATGGTATGGAGATCCAAGAGGCGCTGGAAGCGGTAATTTTATATATACATATATCTTAGTAACACTAATAGTTATAAATTTTCAAAAAATTGGTTATTAATTACTCTAGCAATATTTTAACTATTAATTGTTTAAGCAAAAAATTGGTTATTAACTGTGAATATAAAGACAATCGAGAGTGAGTTACATTGCATATTCGATCAGTTTGAGTAATACAGGAATATTGAGACCATGGACGGATTTGAAGAGGGGCACACGGTGGCACGGGCCACCGTCAAATTCCTCCGTCGTAGTGTAAAAAATTACGGTGCCACCGTATCAATTTGTCGTGTGCCACCATATATAATTTGAAAATACAATAAAAACAAAAGTGTTATTTGGTTGAGTTGGTTAGTTCCTTGCTTTGTAACCATGAGGTCATGGGTTCAAGTCCTATTAGAGACCTTTTTTTTAGATTTTTGCTTTTAATTTCATATTTAGTGTTTATATAAAAAATTGCTTGTACCAAGAATTGAACTTAAGACTTTACCTTTGAAAGTCAATGAACAAACCACTAGACCAATAGAGATTTTGTGAAAATTTTCTTTAAATATATTCTTTATAGTTAAATGGTGCCACCGTCTGAAAAAAGTTCTAGATCCGTCCCTGATTGAGACTAATATTTATGCATTATTCACCATGAAAAATGCATAATATTCGGTGTGAATAATCATGTATTATTCAGACCGAATAGAAGCAAATAAGACATGTGTCACGTTCTCGGTTGTTCTCATGTTAACAATAAAATTTGAGTTTTCATTTGAACCTACCCCTAATATATATATATATATATATATATATATATATATAGAGGAAAGTTCAAATGTGAACCACTTTTTGGTTGTGAACGTGAGGACAGCCGAGAGCGCGACACGTGGCGACTTTGAGTGTGGTCCCCCTCTTTAATTCAATGCCCTCCCATGAATCGCGCCTAGTCATCCGCCGTGGATCTGACGTGGCGCCTAATCATCCGCCACGTGTCACGCTCTCGGTTGTCCTCACGTTTACAACCAAAAAGTGGTTCACATTTGAACCCACCCCTATATATATATATATATATATATATAGAGGTTCATAGAAGAAACACCCCAATTTGTAGGAACAAATAACTCATTTTAAGTCACATATTCATGTGGGCCCATGTGAGTCTCACATATTAAAAAAATCATATATGATTCAGGTGGGTCCCACCGTTAAATCATATATGATTTTTTAATATATATGGGATCCACATGGACGCATATCATATATGTGATTATAATTAGTTCCTTTGTTCAGACAAAATACAATGGTTCTTGTTTGAACCTAATTCTGTCCCTCTCTATATATATACACACACATATACATTCCTAATTTTTGTTCATTTGTTGTCATGGGTTATGT
This sequence comes from Centaurea solstitialis, assembly GCA_030169165.1. NCBI lineage: Eukaryota > Viridiplantae > Streptophyta > Magnoliopsida > Asterales > Asteraceae > Centaurea > Centaurea solstitialis. The sequence goes on from CM058043.1 coordinate 43,277,367, forward strand.
AAAGGAGGAGCTTGTGGTTGGGAGGATGATGTGAAGTCACCTCCATTCTCAGCCATGATAGCAGCAGGAAATGCTAAGATTTATTTGCATGGTAAAGGATGTGGTGATTGTTATCAGGTATTAAAACTAATTCTTTATCATTAGAAAGTTAACTAAAAATGTTGTATGTAATTAACGATTTTAATTAGACCGAGTTGGGGTTTTTCAGATTAAATGCAGTCGAAAGCCATTTTGTTCAGGAAAGCCGATTACTGTGACGATAACCGATGAGTGTCCGGGTAAATGTAATGATGTCCCATTCCACTTTGACCTGAGCGGAACTGCTTTTGGTGCGATGGCAAGTCCAGGCCAAGCTGATAATCTTCGTAATCTTGGCCAAGTCAATATACTATATCAGAGGTTCTGAATCATTCATATAATGTAGCTAAACCTACACACTACTAGTTATATCGCTACAACATATGCGTTCTTTAATAGCATGTTACGTAATTGTGTTATAGTAAGTTGTTAATATGAAACAACAAGATCTAACAAGTTCAATCAACGAAGTTAGGCATCTTAATAAGGCTAGAAAAGTAAATAGTCATATCAGTCTTTTTATAAGTCGTTTTTGAAAAATATATCTAATTAATAGTTTTGTAGAATTTGCTTTGGATGCTACTTTTCAAATGTGCTCTATGAAAGGCTATTATTACAATGACTTATTTCTTATGTCCTGTTAGGTTGATAACTAGTTTAGTCAATAAAATTTATTTCTAACTTCGTCCTAACAAATTATTATAACAGTGGGGCATAAGAGATACAATTGTCGGTCCGAGAAACTTAGGCAATTATTCGGTAAACATAAACTAGTTTATTTTTTGTGTACATGTTTGGATGGACAAAAAGTAACTTATAAACTAGCTTTTTATAAGCTACCTGGAGGTAGCTTTTGAAGCTTTTTGTAGTTTTTCCAATGATAGCCTTATTAATATTGATTATTATCCTTTTTGGTCATTATACATACCCATAAGCTAGTTTTTGTCAAACATAATTAATTTGTTTATAAACTAGTTTATCATCTAACCTTATCAGCTATAGTTTACCAAACATAGCCTTATAGTCTTTTGTAAGTGCAAAAAGGAATTTTTTTGTTTGTATACTAATCAAAAGGCAACTCGGATATATATCATTTACATTTTATTATGGTCATTGGTATAATAGATTGTGAATGCCTAAAGTGTCATTAATGGGGCAAACTAATAAACATGCATTTTTCAGGGTGTTATGCAATTATGGTAGCACAAAGATCGCGTTCAAGACCAATAAGAAGGCCAACCCTTTCTGGTTCGCGGCTGCAATAGAGTTCGTAGAAGGAGTCGGTGAAGTTCAGTCCGTGAAGATAGCACAAGCCGGTTCAAACAACTTTCTTCCCATGCATAATAGTTGGGGTGCGATGTGGGAAGCCAACATCAGCCCATCTTTCCGTGGTCCGTTCTCGTTCCAGCTCACATCTCCAACGCGTAAAACAATTACCGCTTTCAATGTGGTTCCATCCAATTTTGTTCCGGGAAAAACTTACAACTCGAATGTAAACTTCTAGTTATATATTAACCACGTACTTTCCATCGAATATTAGAATTAATAGACATAAACTTATTATGAATATTTTGAATAGTCTTTATTCAAGCCTTAGTTTTGCAATGGATCGATGAAGACTTTAATCAATGTTCGAAAAAGCTTGACGTAACAACCACCATGACACACCGTGGCTCAAGGGTTGTGTCTCAGCCACATTATGCCTGAGTCTTGCTCCAATTTTTAGAACCTTGCTTTTAATTAAGAATGGATTAATATGGTTTTTAATAAATTGGTAAAATATTCCACCAAGGAATTCTAATTACGTGGTTTGCCATTAAGATATATACTAGTAAATTACACTAAATGTCCTTGATTTCTCAAACTTTTCACTAATTGCTATTCATATAGGGAATCAACAAAGTTTAGTGTCTCTTGGTTATCAAGGTTAATAATGGAAACACCTCTTAACAAGGGATTCTATTCAATTGTTCTCAATCAATTGTGACTATTTGTATTTTCTATAATTCTCTTGTAATTGATTGTATCTTTTGTTTGTAATTTGCTTCTTAAAATTACTCTTGTCATTTATTGTATAGAGATGTATAAATATCAGTAGAGTTTGTTAATAATAATATGAAGCATTCAATCCTATTCTGTCTATACGCTTATGTTGGTAATTAAGAAAATTAATTACTAGTTGAAAATTAATTATGAACGTATTAGCAACAAATTGTTGTGGGAAATTGGGAATGATAACCATCGGATTTCCGTCACCAATTACTGATGGACTGAGAACAATTTGTGACGTCATGACAAACTATCTAAAACCCGTGCCAACTATAAAAGGATTTGTATCGTAGGATAGGTACCACTAGAAAAATGGGCATCAGTGACGATTTTTGCGACGGACTATTTTTTGTCGCTGGATTAGTAACGGAACAACAACAAATAGGCCACGATCGTGTTCCGTCACTAATCCGTCGCTAATGAGCAACGGAAATAGTTCGTCGCTAGTTAGTGACGGATTTGCGACGGATTGCGACAGAATCAACTAAAAAATAAATAAATAATGAAATAATTAATTCCGTCGCTAATTAGTGACGGATTTGCGACTGAATTAGTTTAAAAATAATAATAAAATAATTAATTCCGTCGCAAATCTGTCACTAATTAGCGACGGATTAGTGACCTAATTAATTAAAAAAAATAATGAAATAATTAATCCCGTCGCAAATCCGTCACCAATTAGCGATGGATTAGTGACAGAATTAATTAAAAAACTGATGAAATAATTAATTCCGTCGCAAATCCGTCACGAATTAGTGACAAGATTTCTGTTGTCCCAAAAATCAATAGAGATGAGAAGAAATGGATGAAATCAATGTGAGAAAAACTTAAGAGCTTGAAAATATGCAACAATGGAGTTTTTGCCCAAAGTAGTAAATATGATTCCACACTCAAAACCCTAATCATCTCTTACCTTTTATAGGTAAGAGGAAGAATTACAATTGTTCACAAATGGCCCCCGAGGTTCCAAACCTCAAACAAGGGCATACAAAACAGTAAATGTTCACAACTAACTGAAATTAAACTATGAAAGTTGTTAAAGATAGTGATTTCTGACTCTTCACAACAAAGAGGTCCAACAATCTCCCCCTTTGTGAAGAAGTCAGAAAGGTGGTGGTAGCTCCAGCGCCGGCTCCCACTTTGACATCTACAGGAATTCCTCCCAATCTCCGATGATCCTCGCTCTCATCTGCATCTCCGCCTCAACTCGTCTGTACATCAACCTTTCCTTGAGTTTCCTCTCTATCAGGTTCATGCCCTCCAGAATCTTTCCCTTCCCGTCTATGATCTTCCGGCCCGGTATTTGATCCGCCAAGAGTCTACTCTGCATCCCGTTGTAGACGTAGAGAAGAGTCCCGTCGCAAAACTTGGCAAGTTCGCCAAATCTCATAAATCTTCGCTCCCTCTTCTTCCTCGTCACATAGAGAACTCCGTGCTCCGGTATCCTGGTTGGCATGTATGGAAGATAAGCATCAATACCAGGTACGAGCAGGTTTGGTCTGAGCAGGTTGACCTTCGGCTGGCGGCTCTCGATCGCGAGCTGGTAGTCCGTCACCCGCGCAAGTGTGATCACGTGGCGAACGTACTTCTTCAGTATCTCGGTGCCGTCTCTGTAGTGTTCGGGTCGGAGAATTGGACCCTGGAGGTACTTGATGAGCGTGAGGAGATCTTCCAAATGCACCCGATCCAGATCTGCTTATGTGAAGGTCCAGTCTTGCAACACACCTCGTGGAGTGCCGGTCCCATACATACGGACGTCGTACTCAAGGAAAATCTGATGACCATGTCTGTAAGGGCGCATAGCAGTTACCTTGATGAAACGACGTCGAATTCTTTGGCGTCCGTGGGTGGCCCAGTTGCACATCCTCTGGTGTACGTATGCGGTCCTTCTTCTCTTCGTCTTGATGTGCGAGATCCCGAAGTAGACCTTTCGGGACCATACGTGCAGCCTTTCCTGCTGGAAGATACGGGAGAAGGACTCCTCAAGGAATGGTCGGAAGATGACGGAATGGTTCCAGTTGAGCTGGATGACTGTTGGAGCGGCGGACTCTGGATCTCTCGAGTGGATGGTCCGAGGAGCTTCTGGAGTGGGAAACTCAAATGCCGATAGAAAGCTGTTGTAGTCTGTATCCCGGACGATGTCGTCCCCCCTCTAGAAAATCCTGAGGCTCTGAGCAAGCGACCAAAGAATCTTCCGGGCTTCCTCTGGAATCTGAACATCTGATAAATCTTTTGGCGCTGCTTCCGGGGGAACGATGTCAATCTGCGCCATATCGGTCATCTGAGGAAACTGAACTGTCTCCCCTGCCGGGATCGGCTCATAGTGCCAACTCCCTATGTCAGGAATATCCTCCGTGTCTGAATCGACATAGGGAGCATCGGGGGCAGCAGCTTCTGATGGAGCACTGGAGGGGGCGGCTGATGAAGCTGGAGCGGATGTAGAACCGGAACCGGAGGCAGAGTGGAGGTCGGTGCGAGGCCTTTTGGATGAAGCCTGAACCTCCCCCTCATGAGGACCTGGTGCCGAGTCATCAGGTTCGTCATGCCTTCGTTTGGAAGGCTGAGTTTGAGACCGACACGTGGCCTCCAGTTCCCTGATGCGCTGCTGGAGGATCTCTATCTGGGCTGCTTGATCTCGGACCTGGGCAGAGGAGGCGGTCGTTCTGAGTGGTGTAGGAAGTGATCATCATCGAGTGTTCCACCTCAGTAACGTACCCCGGAATGAACGGTAGATCGCCCGAAGTCGGAGGGGCAAGTCTGAGAACATCCTCGGTCTGACGGGGGATCGGTGCTTCAGTTGACGTGGCTGCCTCGGAGTGCTTGCCCTTGATTCGCCGTTTGAGCTCGTAAAGCTCCTCATCCCGTTCTTCTTGAAGCTTCCGGGATGCCTCAAGATCAGCCAGCCGCTTCTTCTCTGTCTCGGTCAAGGCACGCTCCAACGCCTCGACCCTGGCATCTCTAGCCCTGTTGGCTTCCTCCATAGCTAGTAATCTGGTTTGGACGACTTTTAGGATGTCGTCCGAATCCGTCGGACCTCGAAGTCCCGTTGGTACTAGGGTGGTTTTAGGGATTCCACCCGAATCCCTCAGGCCTAGAAGCCCGATGTTGCGTGAGCATCTTTAGAGACTTTGCTCGAGTCTGTCGGACCCGGTCCCGGTAGTACAACACCCGGTGCCACTTGGGCTCCAGTTGTCGAGAAGAGTCCTACTGAGGTGCTCTCTCGGCCTGACGTCACCGCTGGAATAATGTTGACGGTGTCAGGGCTTCCGGCGGATCCTCGAAGGGCGTCACCCGACGCACCAACTCTCCCCGTTCCGGCGGAGTCCCGTGGGATCTCCGCTTGTGGTACAATAGATCGTGGCCTAATAATAGAAGGGATCGTAAACGTCCCGGGAAGTGGCTTTACGACTCTATGTGCAGCAAGTGAAGTCGAGAGGTGGGGCAGGTCCTCTCTTATCTCAACACCAGCAGACTCCGATTGAGTTGCCGGTGGAAGTTGTGCTTGATCCCCGTGACTGACTGAAACGACCATCTGTTGAGAGATGGTCGAGTGGCTGGGTGGGGTGTGCAAGTGCGCTAGTTGGCTGCTAGCGTCTTGACCAGACACCGTAGGGTGCCCGGTCTCAATGTGGGTTGCCTCTATGTTGGATGGACTCAGGGTTTGGGGAACTTCCAGTTCTATCCTATGCGGCTCTTCTTGTTCGCCCGCATCCTGAATCTGAGCCCATGGCTCACCTAACTGGACCTCAACATCTTCGGTCTCTTTTTCTCTCCTCTCTCTCTCTTCTTCCTCACTGTCTTCTCTCCCCCAGCCGGTAGCAACCTCGACCTCACCTTCTTCCTCACGACCGACGGTCCGGTCATCTGATGCAAGATCCTCTGCAAGTACGGGATCTCCGGAGATTCTGTCGTCGTTGAAGGAAGAGGTGGCTTCATCCAAATCTATCACCTGGGCCTTTCCGCCCTTCGCCGGTTCTGATAATTGGAACTCCGAGTCGGATCCGTAGTCCACCATCTCTGAATCTGTGGCCTCGTCATCGGGCTCACGACGGTCCGAAGGAGTATGCTCGGGGGACTCGTGACCGTCGGAGTCATCGCCGGAGGGATCGCCGGAGGGTTCGCCTCCTTGAGTAGTAACGGCCGTCGAGTGTGGTGGTGGAGGAACGTGTGCTTGTTCTTGTGGGGAAGCTTCCACGTCCTCACCAGTCGGTTGTTGTTGTTGCGGCGGAGATGGCAATCGGCGCTCTTCCGATGACGAGTGAACCGGGGATTGCTGGAGAATCCCGGTGTACTGCTTCACCCGGTAGCCATGCATGATGTCACGCTCGATGGCAACTGGGGATGTCTCTTCGACGTAGGTCTGCGTTCGAGCTCTACGGGTGCGGTTACGGACCATCATCTGGTATGCCTCGGCTCTCGACATGTGTGGAGTGGCGGACGTGCTGACAACTCTACCCACTTCACCCCTAACGGCTACGCTCATCACTCCCGAGCCTTGAGCTCCCCCACTAGAGCTCTGGCCTGCCGTGCCAGAGGAACTCCGAGTCGGATCCGTAGTCCACCATCTCTGAATCTGTGGCCTCGTCATCGGGCTCACGACGGTCCGAAGGAGTATGCTCGGGGGACTCGTGACCGTCGGAGTCATCGCCGGAGGGATCGCCGGAGGGTTCGCCTCCTTGAGTAGTAACGGCCGTCGAGTGTGGTGGTGGAGGAACGTGTGCTTGTTCTTGTGGGGAAGCTTCCACGTCCTCACCAGTCGGTTGTTGTTGTTGCGGCGTGCCAGAGGCACGTCCCCTAGGAAGGACGGGTCGCGCGTCCGGGGCAGGGCTCCTCGGTTCTGAGGAGTCCGTGGACGCGTCTTCTAATCCTACAGACGCTCGGTATAGTCTAACACTCTCAGCCCTACGGTCCGCCATATCAAGTACATTCTCAGGGATAGGCATTTCTACCTGACCTGGTCGAAGAGTCCTCCGGTTCATCCTGCCGATCTGAATGCTCTCGACGCGCTGGTGTCCGGATCTACGTCTGACGGCCGGATGGTGATCCATGTGCTCACGAATGATCAAACTGAAGAACCGCATCCAAGGAATGGATGTGTGACGGGTTCTTGTGGGCCCTTGTCTGACGTCGGTGACCATGTCAGCCCAAAGTTGTTGGGCGAAGTCGATACGCCTTCCGTAGGCGACCGCATGAATGACATGCCAGAACTGAGTGGAAGCACGGTCCACTCCGTGTGTCTTCGATGACAAGGTTCTGTTGAGTATGTTGAAGAAAGAGAACCAGATCGGGGGCAGCATCCCCTGAGTGACTTGGGAGATTCCGTTCGGTCGGTTGTTTGCTGTGAAGGTGACCCCAAGTGCGAGTATCTCGCTGAAAAGCTCGGGGCCGGTGACTAGTGGCTTGAACGGGGCCTCGGGAGTAGCGGCAGGCAGACGGAGGATTCGCCTCAAGTCCTCCACAGTGATGGTGAGCTCGGTGTGATCAACTCGACCCACGATGGTCTGCACGCCGTCTCGGTTCTCCACGGTAGATGACCTCCAGAACTGCTGAAGGTAAATCATAGGAATGTCGGCAGTTGCTTGCATTGCATAAGCCAATGGATGCGCCCGTAGTATCTCCAGAACCACCTCTTCCTGAGCAGTGAAGTTGGCCAGGTCAACGTACTCGTTGTTCTGGTGGATGGGACGGATGTCAGTTGGATCAATGAGGGCTCGGTCAGCAGCGTTGTTGACCAGGGAAGGAGGAGCAGGAGTGTTCGATTGACGAGCCATTTCTGTCAAGTCACAAAAAATAAGTGTTTAGAAAGATGTATCATGAAAAAGACTATACCCTCGACTATACCCCGAATCGGAGAACTCCCATACATAGAAAAATAAAAGCATGAAGAACAAGAAGGTTTTCCGATTCGGAAAACGTAGTTTTCCGATTCGGAAAAGTGTGTAACTTAGAAAAATTTTGACAAAACTTGGTCTCATACGTGATTTGGAAAACCTCGGAAACCCGTAAGGGTAATTCCATGTTTTCCGAATCGGAAAAATTTAGCTTGAAAAAACGAGACACAAGTTGATTCGGAAAACCTGATAATCCGAATCGGATTTATCTGTTTTCCGAATCGGAAAAGACTTATGAGTATTCATCATATACGAATGCGGAAAACTTGAACATTCAAGTTTTCCGATTCGGAAAACTTGAATGTTCAAGTTTTCCGATTCGGAAAAACGAGGCTGTTCGAGTTCCACATAAAAAACCGCTCACCAATCATCGATCTAAGGCTCTAAACTATTAACATGCATCCTAAAACAGTTAAGAACAAGTTTCTAATCAACAAAGGATCGATTTAACGCCCCGAAATCCCATTCCAAGAAGTTTGGGTTTCGGGTAAGTTTTGAAAAGTTTAGGCTTCGATCCAGACCTTAAAACGATAGATTTAGATGTTATAACTATATAAGGATTGATCGTGAACTTACCAGGAATCAGAAAACGTAATTTGATCGACGAACGGAGCAAAAACGAGCGATATCGAATCGAGCGCGAGAGCGGTTGTCGGGTGAGAATCCAGAGAGAAAAGTGAAAAATTTGAAATTTGTGAAAAGTAAATCTTGAAAACCGGTATTTATATTTTTACCGAATTACACTGTGTTTGGGTTAAAAACACTGTGTTTCGCTCTCCTTTTGGCTCTCTTAACCCGACTTTCACCTATTGGCAAAAACCACCCCTGGACTTGAAGTTTCAAGAAACTTACAAACAAGTCCCTGAACTTGTAGTTTTAAGAAGTTTCAAAACAGACCCTGGACTACAAGTTTCACCAAAGTGCAAAACGAGTCCCTGAACTTTAAGAATCAGAAAGTAGCAAAGTTAGTCCCCGAACTTCTAAGTTCAAGACATGTACTCTACCGCCCCCTGAACTTTCAAGTTCGCAAAAATTTACATGTTCAGCGCTCGACTCCCGAGAAAAGAGACTTACCTGGTTCGTCTTAGCTGGGTTTTGTGCGAGTTCTAATCTGAAGTAACCAGAACTCGTCGTGAGGATTCACACCTACAAAAGAGAGTATAAAGTGGTATCCAAGGTGTTGTGGATCCGAGAACGTTAGCAGACACAACAATGAGCAAAACAAGACTTAGTACTCCCCCTCATTTCATGCAATCTCTCAAGAACACCTAAAGACTCCCCCTACGTACATGCATGCATAAAGTGAACTCCCGACTCCCCCTAGACCTCAGGCAGGGAGGTCTAGCATTCCTAACTTGCTTAGGAGGAAAAAGTGACGTTTCTCGTCAAACGGCTTTGTGAACAGATCAGCAAGCTGATAGTCACTCTCAACAAAGTAAAGTTCAACATTACCTTTCTCGACGTGGTCTTTGATGAAATGATATCGGATGTCGATATGTTTCGTCCGAGAATGTTGAACTGGATTTGCCGTGATCTGAATCGCACTCTTGGACTCGCAATAGATGGGAATCCGTTGCATGGTGTATCCAAAGTCGGCAAGTTGGGTTTAAATCCACAGAACTTGTGAGCAGCAGCAGGCGGCAGCAACATACTCTGCCTATACGGTGGATAAGGATACGCAATTCTGCTTCCGGGATGACCAACTCACCAGCTTGTCTCCTAGAAACTAGCAAGCACCAGATGTGCTTTTTCTGTTGAGCTTACAACCTGCATGGTCTGAGTCTGTATATGCAATTAGTTCAAAACCAGAATCCTTTGGGTACCAAAGGCCAAAATCCGGTGTGCCCTTCAGATACCTAAGGATTCTTTTGACTGCAGACAGGTGTGAATCACGTGGATCACACTGAAAACGAGCGCAGACACCCGTGGAGAAGACAATGTCTGGTCTACTAGCCGTGAGATACAAGAGAGAACCAATGATTGCCCGATAAGTCTTCTGGTCAACCGGTTTACCAGAAGTATCTGCATTTAGTTGAAAATTTCTGGGCATTGGTGTTGCCGCAGAGTTTGAACCACCGAAATCAAAGCGTTTTAAAAGAACTTGAACATATTTGGCTTGATTTATAAAAATGCCATCAGGGCGTTGTCGAACTTGAAGTCCTAAAAAGAACGTCAACTCGCCCATCATGCTCATTTTAAATTGGGATTTCATGGTGTTCTCAAACTCTTGGCACATCTCAGGCTTCGTAGATGCAAAGATAATATCATCCACGTATATCTGAACTATAATTAAATCTTTACCTGATCTCTTGAGAAACAAAGTGGGATCGATTGTACCTTTCTTGTAGCCAACGCCTAGCAAGTAATCAGTGAGTGTTTCATACCATGCCCTAGGAGCTTGCTTGAGACCGTAAAGCGCCTTGTCCAACATGTACACGTGTTCTGGAAATCTGGGATCGACGAATCCTTCCGGTTGTTCGACGTACACCTCTTCTTGAAGAACTCCGTTCAAGAAGGCACACTTGACGTCCATTTGATACACCGTCATGTTCTTGTGTGCGGCATACGCAAGGAAGATCCGAATTGCCTCGATCCGAGCTACGGGCGCAAACGTCTCATCGTAGTCGATACCCTCTTGCTGGCGATAACCCTTGGCGACCAATCGAGCCTTGTTCCGGATGATGAGATCATTTTCGTCCTTCTTGTTCCGGAAGATCCACTTCAGGCCGATTATGGACTTTCCCCACGGTCAGGTTATCAAACGCCAAACTTTGTTTCTCTCGAATTCCGCAAGCTCTTATTGCATTGCTAACACCCAATCAGGATCGGTGAGAGCTTGGGAAACATCCGAAGGTTCGAATTCACTAAGGAACCCTCCGAATAGAATCAGGTTTTCGACATTCTTTGCAGATCGAGTAGTGACAGGTTGTGAGGGACTCCCAATGATCTGGGAGGGGGGGTGATCTCTTGTCCACTTACGAGTGTGTGGATGAGTGACATAAGCTTGTTGGTTGTTGCTGGCGTCGTTCTCATCTTGCACGGCAAATACCTCTTGCTGGTTTCTGCTTGATGACCCGGCCGCCAGATTATTCTGCGGTGATGCCTCCAACCGGGGCTCACGCACTACCTGAGCATAAGTTCTCTGAGCTGAACTGGGTGAAGGTAGTGGAGTTTCTTCTGGGATAGGTGCAAGAACAGGGTGTGGAGTCTGTTCTTAGACGGGTTCCGGTGAGGCAGTGGATGAGGTTTCATTGGGGGAGACCGCAGATTCCGGTGTCACTGAGTTTGTAGAAGTGCTTGAAGATGGTTCAGTGATGAAGGCATCGGATGTCACTGAAGTAGAGGTTGAGCCAGCATGAGCAGGAACTACAATCGGACCCGTGAGTGTGGGTAGATCATAATCTGCGAGGTCTAAGAAGTCTAAAGCAGAAAAGTTAGCAGAAGAATCTGTGCTCGGTGGTGCGGTGAACAGTTCAGGAAAAGAGGCATTTACATTACTTGGACTTGCCACAGAATAAGTTTCGGTTTCGGAAAAATCAACATTTGAGCTTTCCAGGATGGTTCGGGTCCGTTTGTTGAAAACCCTATAAGCCTTCGAGTTATGTGAGTATCCGATGAAGATAGACTCGTCAGACTTGGGTTCAAACTTTCCCAAATCATCCCGGTCGTTTAAAACATAGCATTTACATCCAAAAACTCTAAAGTAATCGATGTTAGGCTTACGCTGTTCGACCATCTCGTAGGCGGTTTTACCGGTCCGCTTAACGATCAGGGTCCGATTCTGCGTGTAGCATGCTGTTGATACTGCTTCAGCCCAAAATGATTGAGGAACTCCAGAATGAGCCATCATGGATCTCGCTGCTTCGACTAACGTCCGGTTCTTCCTTTCCACTACCCCATTTTGTTGAGGTGTGCGCACGGCTGAGAAGTTGTGAGAGATTCCTACATCTTCAAGAAAGGATTGCAGCTTTGCATTGCGAAACTCAATTCTGTTGTCACTTCTCAACTTCTTCACTCGGCGACCCAAGAGAACTTGAATCCGCTTGATGAAGGCAATGATTCGATCGGCTGCGTTAGACTTGGCTCGTAGGAATTCAAGCCATGTGAACCTTGAGAACTCATCAACGAGGACTAAAATGTATTTCTTTCGGGCTAGGCTCTCGGTTCTGGTAGGTCCACAAAGATCCATATGAATCATGTCAAGGGGACTTTTGCTGTTCGTGTCCATCCTCGGTGGATGAGAGCTTCGCGTCATCTTTCCTTGTTCGCAAGCGGGACACAGTGTATCCTTGGAAAGGCGAGTCTCCGGTAGTCCCTTGACGAGATTTTTCGAAACAAGCTTGTTCATGTCTTTGAAATTCTGATGGCAGAGTCTTCGATGCCATAACCAACTGTCCTCCTTTGATGCTTTTGCGAGCAAACAGATTGCATTCCTCGGATCAGAAATTGCTTCAAACTGTGGGTGTGTCTGAGGGATTGAACGGAAGACGGTGGAGTAGAGATTGCCATTCCTTCGTGCACTAAGGATGACGTTGTTGTCTTCATCATTCACGTCACTTCCGTATTGAAATTGCTTCACCCAGTATCCGTTGTCACAGAACTGACTGGAGCTGAACATGTTGTACCCTAACCCCTCGACATACCTTACATCTTTAATGATGTATTTCCCATCCGTAATTTTCCCATAACCCACCATTGGCTTAGGCGTCTTGTCGGCTGTTTTAACATATCCCTCGAACCTTTCAACATAGTCGAAAAGGAAGGATCTCTGACCAGTCATGTGTCTATATGCGTTGGAATCGAAGTACCACACATGACTGCCCTGCAAGACAGACTAAGCTTGTTTAGGGACCCATTGCCAAATGGGTTCCTGTGGGTTAGAAACAGATAAATCAGTCGGTGTAGTCCCATTTTCGGATTTCTCCTTAGGCGGAGGGGACTTCATTGACGAAGAGGATTTTGCTTTCCCTCTTTTTCTTCCCTTCTCTTTCGGGATTTGACATTAGAATTAGGAGCATAGAAAGAGTTAGGCACACCATAACGCAAAAAATTATCAAACATAAAACACATGTCATTGCGAAAAGTATTAAAGGCATCGTTCAAGTTATGATTACAATTAACAGACATGTTTGAATTCATTCCTACACTAGGTGGAACATAGCCTAAACCCGCACAGCTAGGACTATGTTTCTTAGGGAAAGCAGAAAAAGAGTTGTTCCTTCCATGATGATCCTTTCTTGGTGGCTTCACATTCGGTCCACCATCTTTCCTCCTCGCATCTGCATGAAAAGCAAGGTGTGAGTTAGAGGACGGCTTTGTGGGAATGGAGTTGCCACCTTTTCCAGATGACATTTTAGAAAATTTAGGTTTTGTGGAATTGAAAGATTGATTCGGTTGTAACTGAGAGGTCTCACCCACTTCAAAGGAACTTGAATGAAAGTCAAGACTTTTAATGGGCTTGACTGAGTTACGAGCATCGTTAGACTTTGAATGCTTTTTCTGGAGTCCTTTGGGTGCGTGAGGCTTAACTGACTTACCCTTGTCAGTACCAACACATTTTTCACCCTTAGGGTTACTTTTCTCAGAAATAGGAGCTCGTGACTCAGTAGGCTTCTCAGATTTGACAACAACAGATTTTGGCTTCTTTGGAATAAAGCCTGAAGGATCATCATCCTCATCTAAAAACACCTTCATATCATATTCAATATTTGGATCTTGGACAGTCTTGGGTTCGGCTATCCTGTGGTGTGAATTGGGGGGGTTCATCATCATCTGAGACTATGGAGTAATGGTCCTCAGTACCTAAGACAGGTTTGGGTTGGGGATAGGCTATCGGATGGTTGAGGATTGGAGCAGTCTTATCATTAACTGAGTCTGAAAAGTAGAGATTTTCAAGATTCATTACTCTCCTTTTTAAAATGGAGTTAGACACCCGTTGGTTGGTTAAAGATTGGCGATACATTATCCTTTCATCATGATCAAGTTCTTTTAAAAGTTCAAAATGGATATCTAGGATAACGTATCGAGTTTGAAGATCCGCAACCTTGATTTGAAAAGCAGTGAAAGCTGAGGTTGAGATCTCACATTCTGAAGAAAGCCTAATTCTCTCGGCATTTGCCTCAAGTAAGTCTTTTTCCAGATTGCGAACCAAGGTGTCTTTCTCCGAAAGAATTACTTTCAGATTCAAGATCTGATGTTGACATGCATCCAAATCCATGGCTTTTAACCTAAGAGCAAACACTTCCTTTTCTAGCCTGTCTAGGTCGGGACACTTAGTTGCGGAAGTATCCTCGGGTGGGATAACTAAGGTCTCCTCTGAAAACTCCATTTCCCTAGTATCATAGCTTGAGTTAAGGTCTGTGTAGTTGATGGGAGGCATTGCTACTCTAGGGGTTCTGGCCTTGATGCCTTCCCAAGTGGGTTCGGAGTTGGTCGGATCACTAGCCAGAACAAAGATTGGTCTATTGGAAGGAGGGCTGGTGGGTGGACTGCTAGAGGTACTGTTCGTTGGACTGGTAGTTCTAGTTATGGTCTCACCGTTTATGACTTCGGTGTACGTGACAGTCTTCCTAACGAATTCCTCGGTCACATGTCCTCCTACTAGGGCAGGTTTGGGCTTGGAGGCTGCCATTCACTCAAAACTGTATAGATGAGAAGGTGCTTTATCTAAAACATGGTTTTCAGACAGACCTAGGCCGGGTTTGGCTTTGTAAAAAGGATTCTTTTTGGCATGCTGAGTGAGGATACTTAAAGTCTGTTCAGATTGTCCTCTTTTGAAATTGTTGTCCTCAAGCTCTTGGATTTTTGAAAACAACCGAGTTCTTTCTTCCGAAAGTAATTGGAATTTAATGTTGAGCTCCCCATGATTACTGTTCAGTTCCTCATGGGCCTTTTGAAGACAACTAAGTTTGTTTGCTAAATTGGACTCTCTAATTACAGACTCAAGTGTTTCACGATTATAAACTATGGTCAAATCCTCGAGAGAGTCTTTGTAAATTGCACTGTCGATTCTAAATTTCGTGACGAGAGTCCTCTCCGATTGGAGACATCTCTCTAATTCACAAATTTTAGACTCCAACATTGCCACAGTATCAGTTATATCTGGAATAGATGATACCTCAGACGGATCAATATCTTGATAAGTGCTTGGTCCAACGGCTTTTGATCCCTCGAAGTCAGCCATCAAGCAAAGACCCTTCACTAAATGATCATCTTCATCTGAGCTCTCCTCTTCACACACCCAGTTCTCTTCATCAACCAGCAAAGCAACCCCTTTTTCCTTCTTCCTCATCAATGAGGCCTTCCTCTCAAAGTACGCGGCATCCTTGTATTTGACGGAGCAATCTCTAGCGTAGTGTCCCAACTTACCGCACTTGTAACAAGTGGTAGTGGGACTTGCGGTTTGTTGTGGAGCGGGGTTCTGGGTTATGGGAACTTGGGGATGATTCGACCGTTGAATTCCTTGTTCAGCTTGAATCAGTGGATCTTCCTTCTGAACATGCCTGGAGCTGTTTCCCCGGGAATCACCTCCGTTGAAATTACTTTTCCCGTGATTCATTCTCTCATCTTGCCTTCGATCACCTCTATTCTGCTCATACCCATAGCCTGGTCCTTGATCCAGCCTTCTACTCTCATGTCTTCCTCCATACCTGATCTCATATCCCTGACGATCGATATACCCAGATTCAGGAGTATATTGCCTCATGCTGTTTCGGTAGTTGATGTCTGAGACTTGACCTCTCCAATCTCCTTGACTACCTTGGCCTCCTTGATAGTCAAGGTACGTGTTGTCTCTTCTGGGTTGATCTCTGTATCTGCCTTGATCTTCTCTGAATCTCCCTTGGTTGTTGCGATAGCCTCCTTGATCGTATGCCTGGATCCCCACTTGCTGATAGCTTCCTCTCCCTTGATTTCCGTACTGACCTCTATCCGGCTAGTAATGACCTCCTCTACCTTGCCCCATTCTTCCTCCACTGGGAAATCCGGATCCTCGTGATCGGTTGTATCCACGGTTTGCGTTCAGTCGTTGTACACTGTGTGAGATGAGGGCAAGGGACTCATTAGCATGGAAGAGTTCTTCATCTGAGATGGAAATAATCACTGGTTCATCGGGATGTTGTACGCTTGTTCCATAGTTCGGGTTGAACTCTTGATTGTATTCCTCTTGATAGTACTGGGTAGAAACATTGTTGTATGGCATTGGTTGGACAGGTGCAGGGCTTGGTCCTCCGAAGGGCACGGCCGACAGTGCCAGAGGATCGACTGCTTTCTTGGTGCGTCCACCGGTGATGAATTCTTCGTGTTGAACCATCATGCTGAATAAGTCGTGCAGACCCATGGCTCCCAGATTCCGGCTTAACTGAATGTTGATTGCCATATTTTGCCATTCCTGAGTGAGATTCTTCAAGAACTTAACGTTCACTTCGTACTTTGATTTCTCAACCCCGAGCCGTCTCAAATCGTTGACGAAGGCATTCAGTCTTTGATAAGACTCAGTGAGAGATTCGTTTTCCCTAGCCTTGAAGCCTTCGTAGGCATTGAGTGCGCTTTCCTTCTGACTCTCCAGAGCAGTATCACCTCCTTGCATTTGTTGTTCGATTTCCAACCAAACGTCTCGTGCGTTGGTCAGACTGTCCACTCTCGCATACATGTCGTTTAGGGAGAGCCATGATCAAGAGGGTAAGAGCGCGCTTGTCGATGAGGTGTCGGGCTCTCTGTTCTGGGTTGAACATCTCGACAGGCTTCTCAACTACGTAAGCTGGTAGTTCGGGACATGTATCGGTTCTGGGAACTGCTGCGACGGTGACGGTCGGTCTGATAGGCCCTTCACGGATGGACTTCATAAGATTCTCATCCAGCAGATCTAGGAAGTGGATCATTCTGCGTTTCCACTGTTGGTACTCGCCCATCACCAGGACGGGAGGGCGAGATTCGGAACCAATGCCGATGATTTCCTTCGACATTTCTTTCTCACTGACAGACCTCCTTATGTGACTAACTTGGCTTAAAATGAAAAAGGTTTTCAAAAACAGATATTTTGAGCGCCTTGAGACACAGATAGCTTCGAGATTTAAAAGGTTTTGAAAAGCAGCTATGTGTCGGATTCGGGGAACAATTTTGCAAGAGTTCCGGCTCGAAGAGGCGAAATCCGATCTGGAAACTGAAGTTTTCCGAATCGGATTTGGCTCAAAATGGGTGGATGTGGAAAAGACACTTTTCCGATTCGGAAAGTGTTGAGTTCGGAAAAAGCACACAATTCGGAAAATGATATTTTCAGGAGCAAAACCCCAAATCAGAAGCCTGTTCTCCGATTCGGAAAATGATATTTTCCGATTCGGAAAAGAGGTGTTTTCCGATTCGGAGTATAGTACAATTTCCGATTCGAAAAATTTGAACTGAAATTTCAGCTCTCGTTTTCCGATTCGGAAAACCTGTACAGGAACTCCGAAAAATCACTCAAAATCACTAAAAATCACTTAAAAGATAAGTGATAAGACCCCCAATTTGTAGGAAAATGATTAGAAAACAGTGGGGAATCACTTATCACTTATAAAAACACTTTAAAACCACTTTTTGGATTCAAAACCCAAAAAGTTTGTAAAAACCCAAAATTTTAAAACCTTGAAAAATCTTTTTAAATCAACAACAAAGCCAAGGAATCAACAAGGTATGGCTCTGATACCAATTGTTGTCCCAAAAATCAATAGAGATGAGAAGAAATGGATGAAATCAATGTGAGAAAAACTTAAGAGCTTGAAAATATGCAACAATGGAGTTTTTGCCCAAAGTAGTAAATATCATTCCACACTCAAAACCCTAATCATCTCTTACCATTTATAGGTAAGAGGAAGAATTACAATTGTTCACAAATGGCCCCCGAGGTTCCAAACCTCAAACAAGGGCATACAAAACAGTAAATGTTCACAACTAACTGAAATTAAACTATGAAAGCTGTTAAAGATAGTGATTTCTGACTCTTCACAACAAAGAGGTCCAACAATTTCTTATTTTTATTTTAATTTACGCTTTTATTTACGCATGATACATACATAATTGTTATATAT
Organism: Centaurea solstitialis; assembly: GCA_030169165.1. Lineage (NCBI taxonomy): Eukaryota > Viridiplantae > Streptophyta > Magnoliopsida > Asterales > Asteraceae > Centaurea > Centaurea solstitialis. The sequence goes on from CM058043.1 coordinate 43,295,449, forward strand.
ATATAGAGGCAATTTCATTTACAAACCAAAGTTAAAATACAAACCTACAAACCAATTTAGCACCCTTGATTTAGAAAATGTGCGGCCAAGATGAAATTCGTCTAAATATGGTAATAGTCTTTCATAATTGAATTAAAATTAAATCAAAAAACATAGATAAGTGCGTATACGTCCTTTTAGTATTGAAATCAAATTATCAATCCCGTACTTGTTGCTTCCGATGAAATCGAAAATGAAACGAAGAAGAACGAGATGAAAGGAAGACTAATAGAGATGAAAGATTGGAGACGAAGGGAGATGAAGAGCATGAAACAGAGAATAAGGAGATGAAATCAAAGATGATCGGAATGAAGTCGGAGATGAAGAGGATTAACAAGATGATCGGAATGAACCGAAGATGAACCATGGAATGAAGACTATGTTTTACAATACTATGAAATTGGAATTTTGATGAAATGGGTTTCACCACGTGTAAGACGAAATATGTGTGGGTTTCATTGTCGGCATGTTGTAATTCTAGGTATTCACCACCAGCAAAGTGTATAATACCCTTCCTCGTAGTTTTGGGTTTCATCGCCGCCATAATGTAATTCTGGGTATTCATCGCCAGCATGTTGTAGTTCTGATATTCATTGCTTGCAAAGCCTAAGATCTTCTCCGATTGGGTTTCAAAATTGCAGACCAAGGATTATTATTGAAAAAATGTCCATAATTAATTGCCTTTCATAAGGAATGTGTATATCTAATAAAAATGGGGACCGGTCAAAGCCGCATTTGTTGAGCGGATGAGTGGCTGAGCTTGCTTTTCACGTTTTCTTAAGTTGATATGTTTCTCGTTTGAACCTCTCTCTCATGTGAACGACTTTTTCATTGTGAACGTGAGGACAACCGAAAGCGCGCCACGTGGCAATCTGAAAAACGCGCGACTAAGCTATAAGCATACTGCATAAAGCTATCATTCGGACTGAGTAAAGCTTTATGCAGTATACATAAAGCTTAGTCGCACTCTGACGCGGGAGACTTAGCGCGCGGGTTAGCTTTATTGAAACTTTATTCAGTTTGCATAACAGCTTTATGCAGTATGAATAAAGTTTGAATGAAGCTAACCCGCATGATTTATGCAAACTGAATAAAACTAAGCCGGGGAAGTCATATTGCCACGTGGCGCGTTCTCGGTTGTACACACGTTCACAATGAAAAAGTGGTTCACATTTGAACCCACCCCTAGGGGTGTGCATTGGATGACATCCAATGGATTTGAGGGGATCCAATCTGATCCAATCATCTATTGGATGTTGGATTTCTCCAACCGAACCGATCCAATCATCCTTTGGATGTTGGATCTTTCCAATCCAATGGATGATCGATTGGATCGGTTCGATTCCATCTATCGGATTTTCTTATTGGATATCCAATGGACCAGATTGAGTCCAAACAATATAAATCGGATTGGATCGGATCCAGTATCCAATGTATGATCTAATCAAATTCATCCAATCATCCATCCAATGTTTTTAATCCATTTCACAATAATTATAATTTCATATAATAATAAAAAATTCCAAACAATGGCATCATGTTTAATTTTATTTAAATTTTAATATATTATGTTATTGTTGGATGTAATTGGATGGGTCATTGGATGATAATTGGATTGGTTCGCTCGGTTGACATTGGATGGTCAATTGGATTGGATCGGTCGGTTTTGGTCGGTTCTGGACCACCATCCAAGAACCGAACCGATCCAGTTGGATGTCAATTTTTTTTTCATCCGATCTAATCCAATTACAATTGGATATCCAATCATTGTCGATCGGTTGGTAATTGGATCGGTCGGTTCTAATTGGATCGGTTGATTTCTGCACACCCCTACCCACCCCTCTATATATAGTATTAGGTTCAAATGAGAAGTGCTAAAAAAATGACAAGTAGAAAAGTGATCTCCACCACTCATCCGGTCAATAAAGGCGGCTTTGACCGAGTCTCCCCTTTAATAATCTCCACCCTCCCATGACTCGCGTCAATCATTCGTGATCACGTCCACCGTAACCGGTCAAAGCCGCCTTTATTGACCGGATGAGTGGTGGAGATCGTTTCTCTACTTCTCATTTTTTAGCACTTCTTATTTGAACCTTTCTCTCTATGTCTATATGATTAGTTGCATTATATATTTTGTCATGTTATCTTTTGGAAGAAGTGGATTAGGGGAGACATGCAACAACCTCTTCTTGCTTACCACTCAAGTTTTTCTTTACAGCCCCGAATAAAGGCAAAGGTGAGGTCCTGGCCAATTCCAACGTCACTCTCGTTTCCTTGCATCCTCAACCACCTACATGATAACAAAGACATCAGTCGACATTTCTCTAGTGAAATATCCCACATGTTGCACATTTCGTGACTATGTACGTTGATCATAAATATAGAAAAAATCTAGGTTTAATGCTCGGTATATGATTTAAAAGTACTAGTTACGGGCGAGGGGTCATGTGTTGGAATGTTGAAAGTATTAGGCGAGACACCAATACGATGCACATATTTTGTATATGCATTCACAATAAGCTATTTATGCGTAGATCAGCAGCAAGGGAAAAGAGAGAAATGCAGTTCTGTTATGGGATCTCATTATATTTGTTATGCTATTTCTAAGTATGATATGGTATTAGTTTGGAGAGGGAAAATAATCTTTTACAACCCATCCCTAATATATAACCCGTACAACTACAAACCTATGGAATCGTACAAAATTCTATGAACCGTTTTCATATTTAATATGAAATATATGGAAAGTCAATAGAATTATCATGGAAACGTTTCATTGAATTTTGATAGAATTTTATAGGATTGTAGGGATTTTACATTAGCAATGGATTATTAAGTAATGTGACTCTTAGTTTGAAATATATTTAATTTGGTTTGTACAATTTGTTTAAGGTATTAACTCTTACATTTTAAGATCAATTTTTTTAAGACTTCTAATGCTATTAGCTTCTAAAATAGTCTTGTTATAACTCGATCTCTATGATGACTTAGTAACAAAGTAACCGACACGTACACTACTAGAAAATAGGTTGTAATGCCAGATAATTTACATCAAAATCTAACTATAAATCATGCTAAAAATAATTGGTAGCTTACTATTTGTTTATAAATTTATAAATTTTATCTTTCCTCAATATGAAACAGGTTGTGTGACGATTGGTTATGGCCGAAAATACGCAAGTATCATTTGTGCTTAGATCCAGCCGAAACTGCTAAAATTATAAGCATTAAAACATTGCACAACATTATTGCTTTTCAAAAAAAAAGTTGCACAACATAATAATTCTAATAAACTTTAAAATGCGTAATGTTACTTAAAAGATAGCATTATATAGAGTTGGGTCCCAGTGAGACCAAGTTGTTATCGTGAGATCGGTGAGACCAACACTTTTTACATGAAACTTCACAACAAAATACTGTGAAAGTTAAAAAAAATCGAACATTCATCGTAAAAACATATTAAAAAACACTATCAACAAAAAAATTCAAAAAACGGAAAAAAAACGAAACATTCACAGCTCAAACAACTGTGCAGATAACAAATAAATAATTCGAACATTCACAGCAAAAAATGTTGTGAAGGTCAAAAAAAATTGAACCTTCACCTCAAAAATCACCGTGAACATTTACAACGTTTTCATGATGAATGTTCGATTTTTTTAACCTTCACAGTATTTTGCTGTGAAATTTCATGTAAAAAGTGTTGGTTTCAACCGGTCCCACAGAAACAGCGTGTTCTCACCTGATCTTAAGTCGCATTATATATATATATATATATATATATATGTATATTTATGTATGTATGATGTATACTCTCTAATTTATCATTTTACTGTTATCAGTTTTTGTGTCCATTTAAGTAGGAAGTAAATTAGTTAAATATAAAAATTTATTTCAAATTTATCTATGATCATTCTTTTATATATATATATATATATATATATATTAGTCGGTTAAGTTTTGTGAATCTCAATATTCATGTGTATGATCAACTTAAAAATATTTTGCCATCAAAGATAAATAGATTCATAAGATATCTAAAGACATAAATACATGAATACCATCCCAAGAACCAAAAGAAAGAAAGGAAACTAATGCTCCGTCTTGGGAATCAGCTGTCTCCAAGGTTCCAAATAGCGCGAGGCATGGCGTGGCGGCAAGACCAAGCCTCAAGCCTTGGAAGCCACGACGAGGTCACGGCGTTTTTCAATGCGTGACTTATGGCGGCAAATCTCTATATTATATATAACATTATACACATTAACATGCGTTTTCCTACTATTATTCAATGAATAAGTTATAATAAACAGTTTAAAGTAAGTTATATATCATAAACTAACAAATAAGGCATTAAAAAGATAAGTTACATCAAAATATTGTGTTGCAAAAACCGCGCATTACCCCATGGCGTGCCTCAGGTATAACGTGGCGTGAGACACAAGCCTTAAGCCACGGCGCGCCATGGCCGCCGTTGCGGCGAGCTTTTTTGAACATTGGCTGTCTCACATGATCAGAGAGTTGCTCACACTGTTCGAAAAAGTAAACCACCTGTTTCTCCGACCACGTAACCATCTGAGTAGTAGTAGGCCAATCCCTCTCAGCTATCCTACGATCAATATCTTGTTTTAGCCTTAGCCAAGTGCCATACGGGGTTTCCAGAGTTGTATCAGACGGCACATCCTTCACAAATTCAGCATCATCCTCAGAATCAGTCTGAACCATCATCATCACTAATAACCTGTCTATCCGGGAGGGTAAAGCCTCTTAGGGTGCGTTTGGTACGCAGACGGGACAAGACAGGACAGAACAGGACAGGACAGGACAGAACAGGACAGGACAGAACAGGACAGGACAGGTGTCCAACGTTTGGTAAGCTAGAACAACATAGGACAGGACAAGCCAGAACTTGTTAAAATGACAAGTTTACCCCTGATGAGCTGTGTACTGTTTTATTAATAAATAATCAATTTAATGCATAATAACAAAGAATTTAAAACCTTATAATACTGTTTTATTGATAAAGTCTATAAGTTGTCGCCGGAAGTAGCAGTTGCAAGTCGCCGGACATCGCCGGAGAGGGAGGCGGAGGCCGCCAGACGTCGGACGTCGCCGGAGGTAGCAGCCGCAGGTCGTCGGACATCGCCGGTGAGGGAGGCGGACGCCGCCGGACGTCGCCGGAGTTAGCAGCCGCAGGTCGCCGGACATCGTCGGAGAGGGAGGCGGAGGACGCCAGACGGCGGACGTCGCCGGAGGTAGCAGCCGCAGGTCGCCGGACATCGCCGTAGAGGGAGGCGGAGGTCGCCGGAGGTAACAGCCGCAGGTCGCCGGACATCGCCGGAGAGGGAGGTAGATCCGAGGTCGTGAAATCGAAGAGGAGATGGAGTTTGGGAGAAAGCGGTTGAATAAAAAAGAAGGGATATTTAATTAGGTTTCTTATTTTAGGGGTATTTTGGTCATTAAGTTCCTTGTTCCACTTAGTTCCATGGGTAAGGGGGTGGACACACTTGTCCCATGTCTTGTGCTACTGTGTTCTACTTAGTCCAAGGTTGGGGCGCGCCAAACGCAGGACAGGACTGTCCTGTCCTGTCCTATCCCACCCTGTCCAGTGCACCAAACGCACCCTTAACGTTGATGGGAATCGTAGGCACTATCGGTGCGCAGCGGATAACAAAAACTGATTCCCAAGCACGGATCCATCTTAAACCACTACAGATACAATAAAGGGTGTTTTACGAGGGTTTACCTTTTTGCGTGAATAAAATCCGGAACGCGAGCAGGGGTACACCGCTACTGACATCACGCGAGAGGGTTGCTAGACCACCGTGACTAATCGGAAAAACGCTCCGTTCACCCGTGTGTGAGAGAGGCCGGCGACGGTAATAATGGAGAGAGAGAGATTGATTTTTCAGAGAAAATTGATTGGATTAACTGGCTAATAATCTCAAGCCTTTTATTTATAGAGATAAATAAGACAGAGATTCTATCCAATTATAATTCCTTTGTATTTATCTCATCAATTAATCCATCAATTAATTAATTACTTAATTAATTTAACTGATTAATTATCCTAATAAATAATTAACCCATTATTTATTTCTTTTCTCTTCTCAATTATTTCTCACACACAAATATTCTCAATTAGGTGTGCAGCGGTGTGACCTACTAGTGTCTTATAACATTGGACACGGCAACTTTGTTACTGTCTCGCACACAGTCCTAACAGACTCCCACTTGTGCTAGACATGTAACTGTACTGTCACCATTAGCCTAAGGAGGTCCCTAGCCAGACACTTAGGTTAACCAAGTTATAAGATCTCTTATATCCAGAGATACAATTCACGCTTGAATTTGTACACAGGTTTATTCCTTTTGCACACGATATTTCTAAAATGAATTTGAGACATGGAGTGGAGGATTCATTTCTCAAGTTCAAGTATTTCTTGACTCTGATTTCGATCGCCTGCAGTAACGGATATCACTAAATAACACCTGTTATTCTATCCGAGCGTGGCCACGCGTTTTCTGCCAATCTTAATCGTCAAGGGGCCCGGAAATATCTCTCTTTTAGTAAAGAAGTGCAAATCCCTTCCTGACTACCTGCATTTGGATCCACGGCTTCCTCTGCTTCTAGTCACGTCCCGTATGGCCGCCCTGTTACGGTGCAGCGTTAAAACGCACTAAGAGTACAGCAGTCCTCATGTTCCCAAACCAAGTATCTCAGGTCTTAGGACAACCTATCATCAAGTCGATGCTTATGACTAGGGCTCCATGAAGCAGACTTGAAACTGGTCACTTCCAATACTCAAACACTCTGATGAGTATCTATAAATACTTGGTCACATCACTTGTGCTTTTACTCTTTACTTTGAATAAATCATCAAGTATTCATAATAGCGTTAAACTCCTTATCAAAATTCCCATCTCAATAAGTGGCTACGAAAATTTTAGATTTCATACAAAACTTTGTAAAATCATGGATATATTAAATATGCGAAAAATAGTTAATTCTAAACAAATCATGAATAAAAACCTCCATTTATTTCCATCACACTGTGAAATAAACTTTACATGATTATTTGTTCAAAATTAAACTATGGTAATAATTAATAAACTAAAACTAGCTACTGGTGTCCAGGTACTGCATCCCAATGGAACTTGCATGCGCCTCATGCTTCACCCTTGCTAGTGGCTTTGTCAGCGGATCTGCGACATTTTCTTCTGTTGGAATCTTGCATATTCTTACATCTCCTCTTCCAATAATCTCTCGGATGAGGTGATATTTCCTGAGCATGTGTCTTGACTTGTGATGTTCTCTTGGTTCCTTTGCTTGCGCCACGGTTCCCGAGTAATCACAGAATATATCGATCGGTCTAGAGACACTGGCAACCACTCTAAGATCCGATAGAAAATTCTTTAGCCAGACAGCTTCCTTTGCTGCATCAGATGCTGCAATGTACTCTGCTTCTGTAGTTGAATCTGCAATCGTGTCCTGCTTCGAGCTCTTCCATGAGATCGCGCCTCCGTTTAGGGTAAAAACGTACCCCGACTGTGATCTAAAATCGTCTCTGTCGGTCTAGAAACTAGCGTCAGAATATCCAGTGACACTAATTTCATCCTCAGACCCTCCAAAGACCAAGAACATTTCTTTCGTTCTTCTTAGATACTTGAGAATGTTCTTGACAGCCACCCAGTGAGGTTCTCCTGGATTCTGTTGATATCTGCTCGTTACACTTACTGAGTAAGCAACATCGGGTCTAGTACATAACATGGCATACATAATTGATCCAATTGCTGAAGCATATGGAACCGATTTCATTCTGTCCTGTTCTGGACTAGAAACGGGACATTGTGTTTTACTCAACACTATGCCATGTTGCATCGGGATAAATCCTTTCTTGGATTCATCCATCCTGAATCTCTTCAGGATTTAATCAATGTATGTACTCTGGCTAAGTCCGATAAGCCGCTTAGATCTGTTTCTGTAGATCTTTATGCCAAGTATATAAGCGGCTTCTGCAAGGTCTTTCATCTGGAAACATCTGCTTAACCAACTCTTTACACTCTGTAAAGTTGGAACATCGTTTCCTATGAGTAGAATATCATCTACGTATAAGACCAAGAAGGTTACTATGCTCCCACTGAACTTAGTGTAGACACACGGCTCGAACTCACTTTTGGCGAAACCAAATTCTTTGATTCGTTCATCAAAGTGTAAGTTCCAGCTTCGAGATGCTTGTTTTAATCCATAAATGGATTTTAGCAGTTTACACACCTTATTAGGATTCTTAGGGTCTTCAAACCCCTCTGGTTGTTCCATATAGACGTCTTCTGTTAACTTTCCGTTTAGAAAGGCTGTCTTGACGTCCATTTGCCAGATCTCGTAGTTAAAGTACGCTGAAATGGCCATAAGAATCCTAATTGATTTTAGCATGGCCACTGGCGAAAAGGTTTCATCATAGTCGATACCATGAGTTTGCGTGAACCCTTTTGCGACCAGTCTGGCCTTGAAAGTGTGTACATTCCCATCCATGTCGGTTTTCTTCTTGAAAACCCATTTGCGTCCAACAGCTCTACAGTGTTGTGGCAAATCAGTCAACTCCCAAACTTGGTTGTCGTACATGGATTGCATCTCGGCCTTCATGGCTTCCTGCCATTGTTCAGACTCATTGCCTGACACAGCTTCTCCATAGGATGTTGGTTCATTCAAGTCTCCGCTGTCCTGAGAGACTAGAAATCCAAGATACCTATCTGGTTCTTGTCTTACCCTACTGGATCTGCGAAGGTCCTATGTTTGCACTTCCTCAATCGGTTCTGATCGAGGTTCAACATTCTCATGTTGAATTTCTGGCTCAACAATTGGTGTAGTGTTTTCTTCGTCTACTACCTGTAGATCTACATCCTTTCTGGTGCTCCCAGAACTAAGAAACTTTTCTTCCAGAAATTTTCCATTTCGAGCAACAAAGACTTTGTTCTCTTCAGGGTTGTAGAAATAATATCCCACGGTGGTTCTGGGATATCCTACGAAGAAACACTTGTCGGATTTGGGTTTGAGTTTTTCTGAGGTGGGTCGTTTGACGTAAACCTCACAACCCCAAATTCTTAGAAAAGATATGTTGGGTTTCTTACCCTTCCATAATTCATATGGAGTCTTTTCTACCAACTTTATTGGCGCTCTGTTCAGTATGTGTGCTGCTGTTTCGAGCGCATGTCCCCAGAATGACACTGGCAGCGTAGAGTGACACATCATCGTTCGTACCATATCAAGTAAAATACGATTTCTCCTTTCTGACACACCATTCATCTGAGGTGTATACGGAGGTATGAGTTGGGATACAATCCCACACTCCATCAGATGATTGTCAAACTCGTCACTAAGATATTCGCCTTCGCGATCTGACCGTAAAAACTTGATCTTTCTGCCAAGTTGATTCTGTACTTCATTCTGAAATTCTCTGAATCTTTCAAAGCTTTCAGATTTATGTCTCATGAGGTAGAGATATCCATACCTACTGAAATCGTCAGTAAAGGTAATGAAGTACCGGTATCCTCCTCTTGCTACATGACTAAATGGTCCACACACATCTGTGTGAATTATTTCCAACAAGTCAGTAGCCCTTTCATTTTCTTTGTTGAAAGGTTGCTTTGTCATTTTTCCAGATAAACAACACTCGCAATTATCAAAAGGTTTATAATCGAAAGTTCCAAGAAAACCTCCTTTTAGGAGTAGTTCAACGCGTTTCTTGTTTATGTGGCCCAAACGACAATGCCAGAGGTAAGTTTGATCCTCAATATCCTTGGATCGTTTACTTATATGATAGATTTCACTACTGTTGTCTTGTAGATTTACTGTATATAGACCATTCACAGGTGTTGCTTTAAAATAGAAGATATTATTTTTAAAGACAGAAATCATTTTATAATCGTATTTGTAATAAAATCCTTGGTCTACTAACAAATCAAAAGACAAAACATTCTTAATCATATTTGGAATATAATAACAATTATCCAGTTCCAAAACTGGACCCGAGGGTAAACTAAGACTATAAGATCCTACAGCTTCAGCTATCAGCGGAGTGCCTTCGCCAACTCGTAGGTTCGAACGGTCCTTCCTCAGAGTCTTTCTTCCAGTAAATCCCTGTAAATGATTACAAATGTGGTTACCACTCCCTGTATCAATTACCCATGATTCATAAGAAGTGATTAAGCAATCTATCATAAAGATACCTGGAGCATCGGGTAAACCGATCTCTATCTGGTCGATATTCATCGAGTGCTCGCAAATATCCTCGCTGCCGCATTCTGGGCAACTCAGATCTCCCAGCTCATCAATCACATTAGTGTCCATGAGATCTGCAGGTTCCGGTACTCGCTCTAAACTGGCCAGAATATCTTCATGAACTTTATCCACGTCTTTCTTTGGTTCCTTCATATAGGCACTAGCTGTGTCTTGAATCTCTTTCGTGAGGGAGAACCACATGAGGTACACTAGCTCTTCCTGAGTCATCTTGTACCCCAAACGCGATAAACATTTAAAGAGCCTTCTCATTTCAATAAGATGGTCTTTAACTGACTGACCACTTTTCAGCTTCAGTGAAAAGATCTCATGCATGATCAGAAGTTTACCTGTGTACTTATAGAGACCTAACTGGTTCTCTATATCTTTCACAACCTGGTGACATGATTTAACTCTTAAATCTCCCGTGAACTCGGGTGATGTTGAGAAAATCAGAATGGACATTACATCCGATTCATCTTCCAGATATTTAAAGTACTAAGTAAAATCCCTCTTGGGAGAATTACTCTCTGGTCGTGAAACAGGTTTTTCCAGAACATACAGCTTACCCTGTGTACGCAAGATATTGTCAAGGTGCATTTTCCAAACTGGAAAATTTTGGCCTGTAAGCTTCCATTTACAGTTGATGAGTCTTAGGGATTCCTCATGGGTATAAAACGGAATTACAGATTTTGACATCTACAAATTAAGAACAAATTCCAATTTTAGTTTATAATTACATAAATTACTAATAAATTATTACCCTTAAAATAAATTTATTAGACTAGAATCCATATTTCACATGTGTCGGGAAGCATGTGATCATGTCAAACCGACTCATGCGATTTATGGTAGGTAAAACTATACCAATCGCATTTTAATACGACTTCTAGATCGTCGGGACATCGGGTATATAATCCGTGCATATTTAGTCCCTCTAGTGCATTTTGGCCTGGTACCACCCAGTGAATAAATAATTACCAAAATAGACTGCACCACCCGGGACCTGGACAAACCCTGGCCGGTACCACCCGGAGATAATTCGCAGAGTTTTATCACCCTCCAGTTTCGGTTTGAACACGGGCGTTCATAGTGTGTGCACTTACAACGCCCTACGTACCTTACACCGGAGGTGCCCCTAAAGTGAGTTGCACTTACTAATCTATGATTTGAACAAGGGTCATAAAAGCTAGTTTTCAAAAACTTTGGATCCAAATACAATCTGTATGTGTATCCAATTTTATCTTTTTAAAAGCATTTAAAAACGTTTATATCTATTAATTATGTAACTAAAACAACCACGCAATTATAACTGATAAATATAAACAACCACGCATCAAAACATGTCATAGTCAAAAACCCTTAACTATTGTCGTTCTGTGAGCCAACACAAAACGACGTTTTTTATTCCTAAGGGACAAGTCTTCTCGGTGCTCCCACTGGCTCCAAGCTCCATGATTGTCTCCTTTGGGCTCCGTCTTCAGTTCTTGGTTTATTTATAATTTCAAAAATACATACAATCGGGTTGTAAATGGCACGCAGGCCTCCCGTAACCAGTAAAGAAATAAACAAAATCGCAAGGATGGGTCAAAAGGGTTTGACTTATGACAATAAATCTTAATTAAACTAAATCAATTAAACAATTAAATCTTATTTAATCAAACTAAATTAATTATAATTATTTAATAAATTTATAAAATTAAAGCAAGGATTTTAACATTATCTGATTATAGTCCTTATCTCATGAAAGCTTCTCGTGCAAGAAACGTAAAACAGTAACCATCCTCACCAGTCGCCGTTCGCGGCGCGAAAACACTGTTCGCGGTGCGAAGCCGCTGCTCGCGGCGTGTAGCCGCTGCTCACGGCGCGTGACGGCCACCTGTGGTCACCAACGGTGGCAGCAGTGCAAACGCCACCACCGCCGCTCTCTTTGATCAATAGCAGCAGCCGATGCCTCCTCGCGGTGGCAATCGACCACTGCCACCATCAATCACCGTTACCGGCGACGACAACGATGGAATACACCACCATCATCGCCACCGGTGATACCACGACGACAACAGCGGCTAACGCCACCTATGCCGCCGCTCGCCGCCGAAGCAATCAAACGAACCAGCCACCACCACACGCTGTGGTGTGGCCGGCGACCAATCATCACCGATCATCACCCGGGAAGACCACGATGACGGCAGCAGTAATCGCCACCACCGCCACCGCTCCCGGTGATCGAAACAAAACAGTGCCATCGTCACCACCGTACCAGCGGCGATAGCAGCGGCGCAAGGCCACCACCATCGCCGTGATCGGCGAATGAAAACAAAACCAACACCACCGCCCTTGACCACGGCAGCGACAACCACCGCCGCCGATCGGTGGTTTGATTAACCGTTCGATCGCCACCACCACGTATCCGTGGTGTGGCTTTCGATCTCTCTCGGTCGATGCTACCAGCCACGGCCGGCGATAACCTACAACCAACACCGACACCACAATCGGTGGTGCGGTGTTTGGTCACGGTGGAGATACCAGCCGGTGCCGCGATCACCAACTGTGGTGCGGCCGGCGCTGTTTTCAGGTGAGAGACAGTCGGCGATTGGCCTGGTGGTACAGCCGGCTAGCTGCCGCCGTTCCACCGCCTTTTAGGTTTTTTAGAAAAATCCAATTTTTAACAAAGTAGAACAGATAAAATTCGAATTTTTAAAACCTAAAACGATTAAACAAACCTGATCCGTAGGTTTAAGAAGTGGCTCTGATACCACTGATGGGAATCGTAGGCACTATCGGTGCGCAGCGGATAACAAAAACTGATTCCCAAGCACGGATCCATCTTAAACCACTACAGATACAATAAAGGGTGTTTTACGAGGGTTTACCTTTTTGCGTGAATAAAATCCGGAACACGAGCAGGGGGTACACCGCTACTGACACCACGCGAGAGGGTTGCTAGACCACCGTGACTAATCGGAAAAACGCTCCGTTCACCCGTGTGTGAGAGAGGCCGACGACGGTAATAATGGAGAGAGAGAGAGAGATTGATTTTTCAGAGAAAATTGATTGGATTAACTGGCTAATAATCTCAAGCCTTTTATTTATAGAGATAAATAAGACAGAGATTCTATCCAATTATAATTCCTTTGTATTTATCTCATCAATTAATCCATCAATTAATTAATTACTTAATTAATTAATTTAACTGATTAATTATCCTAATAAATAATTAACCCATTATTTATTTCTTTTCTCTTCTCAATTATTTCTCACTCACAAATATTCTCAATTAGGTGTGCAGCGGTGTGACCTACTAGTGTCTTATAACATTGGACACGGCAACTTTGTTACTGTCTCGCACACAATCCTAACAAACGTACTATCAGGTTCCTTACCAAAGACTCTTTCCCACCTCCCAATGAAATAATCCAGCTTTGTGCGACTCCAAGAATTAATAATTACTGGTTCAAGTCCCACACCTCTTTTTTCAATAAAATCATCAATTTCTTTTTTGTCCAAAATCCACTGCGGGTCCTCTTCTAAAATAGAAAACTGATTGGAAACTTTAATTGGCTTAGGAATCCTCTCACTATTAAAATTAGGATCCTTAGGAGAGGGGTTATCATCATAATTAAGCTTAGCCTTACCTTTATCAAGCGGGTCAGTCGTAGGTAAAATAACTTTGGCCACGTACCTTTGGTTGATTTTGATGCCAACAACCTTAGGCCCCACTTTCAAAGGATCAACTGTCGGCTTGGGTTTATTTTTCCTCTTTGGGAAATTGAACCCATCATCCTTAGGGTTAGAGGATTCACCAACATCAGGGTTAACCTTTTTCACCTCATCAGTTGTTCGTAGCCTTATGAGACACATCTCAAAATCATGACCGAACACTTTACAGTGACAACATCTCTTAGGTTTCCAAAGAAACTCAGTTTTGAATTTCCTTAGTTTACCCAAGATAATCGCATCAATATCCGAAGGTAACTCATAATCAGCCGAGAAATTAACCAACACTCTGGCAAAATTGGCTCTACCAGACTTGGTTTCACACATTTCATCCGTGTAACGATCAACCGACACAAGTTCCCCAACTACACTAGCAATCCGACTAATAATCTCATAATCCCAGACATCCAAAGGTAATCCATAAATATCAACCCATAAAGGGATTGTTTTCAGATCAGCCTTATCAAAACAAAGACCCGGTTGCCATCTCTGAATAGAGATTGGATGCCATTAAATAACCACGGACCATTTTCAAAAACAAAGTTTAATCCTTGATCAGAATTAAATTTGAAAAAGAAATATCCTTGGTCATTTAAAATAACATCAGTAAGGCCATACTTTTTCCACATTCGTCTAGCATGATACTGAACAAATGGAAAAGCAGGCCTTTTACCAATAAAGTAGCCAGCAAGTGTTAGAGCCCACTCACTGGCTTTCTTTTGGACCAATTCATCAGGAATAATCGCACGCCTAGTGCCAAGCTCAGTTACTACCGGGGGATAATACGTGAGTTTACCTTTACCGCACATGAGGTTAGCACTTTTCTTCAGAAGATCAGCAAAAGACACAGGCTTATGAGCAACATCCGTCTCATCAGTATGCAAGTGTACCTTACCACCAGAGTCCACAAAGCTACCAGCGTTTGGAGCTTTTTCATCCGACAGATTATGTTCATTATCCGTATTCGATCCAACCTCATTAAACTTATCTGGTATTGTATTTAGAGACCTTCCCGAGGAAGAGAGGGCGGCTGCCTCTGAATTAGAAGCCGTAGGCAATACCCCACGACCAGCTAACCCGACCGGAGAGGCCAAGAACGAAGAAAACAAGGCTCAGCCGGTGACAGCATCGATGACTGCTGTTGAAGACCCTGGGCACCTGAAACATTCCTCAGCAACTGCTGAAAAGAAGCCACATCACCAACCATGCCCGTAGTCCCCGCCGGAGAGACCGACGCCCGAGCTAAGGCGGTGGTAGTAGCCATAACTGGTGAGGACAACCCGACCGTGGCCGGAGAAGCTTGCGACGCAAACCATCCCGAGGGGGCTGCAGCAGCCGCAGGCTACTGTTGAACCGGATTGCCACCACCCCCATCCACCAAAGGGGGCAACGACACCGCAGCAGGAGGAGCGGTGGTCACCGACGGTGAGGCAGGCAGCACCGCAGCAGGCGACGGGGACGCGGCGGGCAACGGCGGCGAGGGAAGATCCGGCGAGAAAAAAAGGTCGGCAGCGATGGTGTTGGTTTGGCAGACCGAAGGCACCAACGTGGAGCCCACAACGGGGCGATCATTAAGAAAGCCACCACACGCCGGTACGGCGGCTGTGGGGGCCGGCGGCGAAACGGGAAGGGACGGCGAAGCCGTGCTCTATTTTGCCTTGATCTTCCGCGCACGGTTGCGTGTAACCGGAGGGTCAAGCGGTTGATCCGCCACCATGGGAACAACGGCGGCGGCGGCCGGAAAAGTAACGGCGGTGAAACCCTAGAATCGTAACCCTAATTCTCAACGTCTATCTTCTCTTCATAAAACAATTTTTCAACTAAAAGCAGCCAACTTCTTTAGAACATTCTCCCCTTTATACAATATCCGTAAAGTTTAAAATCTTCCAGAATAATCTTAAAAGAAAATCATTTAAGTCAATCTTTTTCTTGAAGAATGCACATTAGAAACATTTTCTAGATGCTGATGTTTTTGAAACACAAGCCTAGAAGCACTCTTCAAACATCCAAGAATATCAGACTTAGTAGTGGTCATTTTTTCTTCACCATAGAGTTCATTAAGTCATTAGACTCCTATTTCATTTTTAGATTTATCAAAAACATCAGAGGTGTCGAAGCATTGGAATCACAAGAGATCTCGCCAGCTTTGCAAGAAGAAGGTTTTGAAATGTTGATAAATTTTCAGACAAAACAACATTTGATTCAGAAACATCTTTAACATGAGATCTGAGAACATCTTCAAGTTCATTGATTTTGTACCAAATTTGACTTCTTTCTTTAATCGATAAACCAAATTTGAAATTTGTTGATCCAGCTCTCCTAAGACGTGATGAAATGATAATGATCCTGTTACTTTACTTAGTGACTAGGTTTTTACTTCTGTTATAGCTTGAGGAATTATCACTGAGATTGTTCAGTGTTATTCCATGTTATTTATGCTGTAACTTATTTTTTATAATCATCAGGATCAGGAGATTAACGAGTCTGTTCTGACGTCTACTGATCCTGACCATCGAAGTGAAGACCTCCTGAAGACATCAAGATCATACTCAAGAACCATCAGCGAAGTCGAAGAATTAGCTGATGATAGGACCAGCATGCTCGTGATCTGAAGACGGAACTCAGTGATAGCAGGCTGCTCAAATTCGTATGACATCCTGAAGACTCATCAGGATACAGTGACCTCTGATCAACATCAGCATCAGAGCTTTCCTCACTGATCAGTATCCTGATCCTGAAGGATTAGTGTAATGTTATAATCTAATGCACAAAAGGATTATCCGCCTTTACTGACACAAAAAGTACATAAGGACAGTCTCTTTTCTGTTCCCTCCGTACTTATCAGACCTCAAGGCAACTGTTTACATGAACCCTCTTTTGCACACCGTGCAAAGGATATTTGTTTATAGTAAATAGTACATAGGACCACTTAGAGTGTGATACGTACACAAAAGTGTGTCTGCATGCATTTAATGCATGGGGTATAAATAGGAATTGAAGAAAGGTTCTCCAAACCACTTCTTCAACTTACTTATCACCCAAATCCTTTCTTTCTTTATCCCTCTATTTTCAATCTTCTCTTCTCACTCTAGTGCATAGTGAAAGAAACTTAGATTGTTTAGTTTAGACTTGTGTCTTTTCTATTTCTGCAACAATCTGTAAATTCATATTGTTAATACAACAAAGAATTTAAAAGTGAAAATTGGTGTGATTATATTCAACCCCCCCTTCTATAATCCCATACACTATCCTTACTTGAAGGTCACCCCTTTGGGACCAACAAGTGGTATCAGAGCAGATTCAAGCTCTCTTCTTCTCTTAGAAAAATCTTGTGATCCTCTCTCTCTTAATCCATGGCTCTTCATGCTAAGGATAACTACTTTGATACTGGTTCTGCTGGAAAACCTCCAAGGTTTAACAAAAACAACTTTGCTCTTTGAAAAACCAGGATGGAACTTTTCTTATCCGGTTCTGATCCACAAATTCCATACTTCTTGGAAAATGGACAACATGTGCCTACACAAACTGTCCATGCTGTCCCTGCTGCCGGCGACCAACCAGCTATACCCGCAAGGGAACTGGTGAAACCAGTAACTGACTGGAATGATGAAGACAGACGCCTTGTCACCATTGACACCAAGGCTAGGTCTCTCATTGCCATGTCTCTTCCTGATGACGTTTTCCACTCTGTTTGTCATCTTCGTTCTGCCAAAGAAATTTGGGACACTCTCTGTGTCCAATACGAAGGTACTGCAGTTCTCATGGAATCAAGAAAGATCTTCTTGGTTCGCCAGTATGAAAGCTTCATTCATCAAAAGGATGAAACCCTCTCCCAGATTCATCAGAGATTCAACTGTCTCCTGATCGACCTGAAGACTATTGGTACTATCCATCCTAACTCTGAGGTGGTTACCAAGTTCATGGAAGCTCTTCCTGAACATTGGGAAATCTACACCTCCTGCTTAACTATGTCCAAAGACATAAAGACACTCACACTAAGTGAGCTGTACGGTATTCTTCTGAACCGTGAGCAACAGAAGAAACTGAAAAAGAATCTCATAAGAGATACTAAAGATTCCAAAAGCACCTCTGTTGCATTGGTCTCTGATTCAGTTCCTACTGTTGCTACTCCTTCTTCTGTCACCATTACTGAATTAGAATCTTCTGATTCTGACACGTCAGACTCAGATCCTGATTTTAATGAATCTCTTGCACTTCTTACTCGCTCTTTTAAAACGTTTGCCAAAAAGGGAAACTTCCAAAGAAGGAAACCTCTTACTCTTACTGACAAGCCTAAAACAGAATCTGTTGATAAGGCTACTGCTACCTGCTACAATTGTCAGGGCAAAGGACACTTTGCAAATGATTGCAGGTACAAGAAAAATCAGTTTGCTCCTTCTTCCACCAAATCTTCCTCCAAAAATCCCAAATACCAAAGGCTGAAATAAAAGTAAAAGAAAATGAAATCTCAGCGCAAAGGTAAAGGTCTTATAGCAGAAGACTGCGATTGGGATGATGTGTCCTCTGAAGAGTCATCAGATGAGGAAGATACCACTCCAGTGGCATTGATGGCCATTGTCGAGGAACCTAACTCAGCTCTCATGGCTAAGATAGAAGAGGTCCCTGAAGAGGTTCCTACTCAAGCTCCTGAAACTTCAACCTCTGCGACTGAATCTCGCAGTCAGGTAACTACTCCTGTTATCCCTCTTGAAAGTTTGACTCAGTTAGACCTTGTAACCCTTGATCTTTACAAAGCCCTGAATGGTAAAACATCTGCTGAAAAAATGAACATTGATCTTCGTGATCAACTTAAAGAATGTCAAGAAAAGATAAAACAACTTACCATTCTGGAAGAAAACTACAAGGATCAGGTCTCTGTAAATCAAACTATTTGTATTGAAAGAGAAAAGGCTCTTGCTGCTAAAGAAAAAGCCTTAGCCGAACTTAATGCCGAAAAACTCACCATCAAAGGATGGAGTGATGCCTCTGAAAAGGTTGACGAAATATTAGCCTCAGGGAGAAATGTTAAAAACAAAAAGGGTCTTGGATTCACTAGTGGATGTCCTAGGCCTGATCGTTCCATGCTTAAATTTGGAATGTTCGTCTCCTCTATCCCTGATCCTAATGCTCCTGAAAACATCCCTTCTTCTTCTAACACACACACTAAAGGTGCTCCTAAGAGCAAAAAGAAAGCAGTTAAGGAAAACTCCAAAACTGTGTCACCTTCAAAGACCAAGAATCCTAAACCTAAGAATAACAAAGTTCTGGGTGGAGGTCCTTCAGTCTCAGGAACAAAATCATTTTCTCAAAATCCTGCTCCTAGACTAAAGATTGACCAGAAGCAAAAGACCTTGGAGAAGAAACCCATTCCTCCTCTGTCCAATGCTAAAGGTATACTTGGTACTGGTCCTGCTCATCTGAAGTTCAAAAACTTCTTCGACCCCACAAAACGCTTTCTTTATCGCAAATGTTATCACTGTGGATTAAATGACCATATTGCGAGCAAGTGTCCTGATGCTACCAAAGCTGAAAAATCAGCTAAGGTAAAGAAAAATCCTAAGACTAGTATAATAGTCAAAGGAAAGAAGGTTATCAAGACTGTTTCTTCAGTCAAGACTCCAGCCTCAAAAACTGAAAATTCAGTTAAGGCTGCCACTGACTCCACCATACCTACTGAGAATTCTGGATCCATAGTCCTATGGGTACCAAGAAAAACTTGAACTCTAAGTTTTACAGGATAAGGGCATCTGGTACCTGGATAGTGGATGCTCACGACATATGACTGGTTCAAAATCTGTCCTCTCTGACTACCGCGACGAAAGAGGTCCTTCAGTGACCTTTGGTGGAAACGGTAAAGGCCAAACACGAGGTTATGGCACCCTGACCAACGGAGTAACAACGTTCAAAAGAGTTGCTTACGTTGAAGGCCTGATGCACAATCTTCTTAGCATCAGTCAACTGTGTGATAAGAATCACAAAGTCTCCTTCTCAAAGAAAAAGTGCAAAGTCAAGAACAGACGCAAGGAAGTTATTCTCACTAGTGTTAGACAAGCTGATATCTACATCATCAACATGAATACTTTCACTGACAACTTCTGTTTTGTATCACGTGCTTCTACTGATACTAACTGGCTCTAGCACAAGCGTCTCTCTCATCTTAACTTTAAGACACTAAATCAACTTTGCATCAACAATCTTGTTGTTGGTCTTCCTGACTTTCGCTATACAAAGGTATCTCTTTGTTCAACATGTGAAAAAGGAAAGCAAACCAGGGCTAGCTTCAAATCCAAGCAGATGTCCTCCATCAGTTCTCCTCTTCAACTTCTCCACATGGATCTTTTTGGACCTGTTAATGTCCAATCCATTGCTGGAAAGAAATACACTCTGGTGATTGTTGATGAATATTCCAGATATACTTGGGTATTCTTTCTTCGATCAAGAGTGATGCTCCTGAAGAAATCATCCTGTTCGTCAGGAAAATGGAAAAGCTCAACAACCTCTCTGTTCGATCTATCAGAAGTGACCATGGTACTGAGTTCAAAAACAGTACGCTGGAAACTTTCTTTGATCAGAAAGGTATCTCCCAGAACTTCTCCTCTGTTAGAACTCCTCAGCAAAATGGCGTTGCTGAAAGACGAAACAGAACCCTGATTGAAGCTGCACGATCAATGTTGAGTGAAGCCAACCTTGCCACTCAATTCTGGGCTGAAGCTGTTAATACTGCTTGCTATACCCAGAACAGATCTCTGATAGTCAAACGCTTCAGGAGAACCCCTTACGAACTCTTTCGTAATAGAAAACCTTCAATCGAACATCTCCATATCTTTGGTTGTGTATGCTACATCCTGAACAACAAAGATAACCTTGGAAAGTTCGATTCCAAGTCTGATGATGGAATTTTCCTTGGATACTCTTCTGTCTCCAAAACTTACTGTGTGTTCAACAAACGAAGACAAACCATAGAGGAAACGATTCATGTTCGTTTTGATGAATCCGGTCCTACCTTCCCTCACCCTCAAGACAATGCTGAAATAAATCAGTGGGCTGACTCTTTCTTTCAAGTCCCTTATATTCCCATTGCTGATCCATCTCCTCAAGACCTTCCTGATGGTTTTGAAGAAACTCCTATTCCATCTTCCTAATTTCCCTTACCACCTATAATAAATGCCACCCCTATCACTCAAGTAACACCTGAACCTGATCAACCCACTAGTAGTGAAGATTTCTCTCAAACCACTGTTAGTGAACCTGCTCCTACAAATCTACTTCCTAATCCATCGATAAATGAAGCCTCCACTTCAGGACAGGTATATCAACCACCTGCTCTACGATGGACCAAGGATCATCCAATTGATCAGGTCCTCGGAAATCCCTCCCCTGGTGTTAAAACTCGACGCCAATCTGGTAACATCTGTCTTTATGTTAATTTCATCTCTGAAAATGAACCTAAAGAAATAGATGATGCCTTGCGTGATCCTTCCTGGGTCTCAGCCATGCAGGAAGAGCTAGCAGAGTTCATCAGAAACAATGTCTGACTTCTCGTCCCTAGGCCTCGAAAACGTACCATCATTGGATCCAAATGGATCTTCAGGAATAAACTTGATGAGGTTGGTACGATTATTCGAAAAAAGGCTCGTCTTGTTGCTCAGGGATACAGGCAGGAAGAGGGCATTGATTACGATGAAACTTTTGCTCCTGTGGCTAGGCTCGAAGCAATTCGACTATTCCTAGCCTTTGCAGCACATATGAACTTCAAAGTCTTTCAGATGGACATTAAAAATGCTTTTCTGAATGGAAAACTTAATGAAGAAGTCTATGTGGCTCAGCCTCCTGGCTTTGTAGATCCTAAGTTCCCTGATCACGTCTATAAGTTAAACAAGGCTCTCTATGGGTTAAAACAGGCTCCTCGTGCCTGGTATGATACCTTGTCAACCTTTCTTCTCTCTAAAGGTTTTGAACGTGGTAAGATCGATAGCATTTTATTTCTTAAGAAATATCCTAAGCATATCCTTCTTGTTCAGATATATGTCGATGACATTATCTTTGGTTCAACCAATCCCAAACTCTGCGAAAAGTTTGAGTTGCTCATGAAAACAGAATATAAAATGTCTATGATGGGCGAACTAACATACTTTTTAGGACTTCAGATCAAGCAATCTGAAAAAGGAATCTTTATCAATCAAGGTAAATATGTACTTGATATGCTGAAGAAATTTGATCTCACATCTTGTACACCGATGAAGACTCCAATGGCACCTCCTCTATCACTTGACAAGGATTCCAAAGGGAAACCTGTTGATGTGACTCTCTATAGAGGAATGATTGGCTCATTGCTGTATCTTACAGCGAGTCGTCCTGATATCATGTATTCTACATGTTTATGTGGTCGTTGTCAGGCTGAACCCAAAGAATCCCATCTGACTGTTGTAAAGCAGATTTTCAGATATCCGAAGGGAACTCCTAATCTGGGTCTTTGGTACTACAAGGACTCAGGGTTCGATCTAACAGCTTATTCTGATAGTGACTTTGCAGGATGTAAGATCGACAGGAAAAGCACCACTGGTGGGTGTCACCTACTAGGTGGAAAGTTGGTGAGTTGGACTAGCAACAAACAAAATTCTGTGTCCACATCAACTGCTGAAGCTGAATATGTTGCAGCTGGAATTTGTTGTGCTCAGGTCCTGTGGCTGAGAAATCAACTTCAGGACTATGACATACAACTCTCCAAAATTCCCATATACTGTGACAACACTTCAGCGATCCCATCGCTAATAATCCTGTCTTACACTCCAAGACAAAGCACATTGAAGTGAGATATCACTTCATCAGGGATCATGTGATAAATGGTGATATTGAACTCCATTTTGTCCCTACTGAATATCAGCTTGCTGACCTCTTTACCAAACCACTGGATGTAACACGTTTTAATATGCTCATCAGTGAACTTGGGATGTTAAATCCTGACGAATGAAGTTTATCAGGATACAAAGTTGTTAAGTCCTATAGAATAAGTTTTCTCAGGACACATACCTAACAACTCCTGAAGAATACATTTATCAGGAGATAACTCTATTCAGTACTTACAAAATCTTTGTTCAAAATCTGAATACTGATGATTCTCAGGTAAGTATTTATGTCCCTGAAACCTTATCGCATTAAATGTGATAAGAGGATTTTTTCCCAAAACAGTACTTATCTGATAAGTACTCTGATTCCAAGAAACTTAATCTTTCACCAAATTGGAATTATCCCCTGAAACCTTATCGCATTAAATGTGATAAGAGGATTTTTTTCCCAAAACAGTACTTATCTGATAAGTACTCTGATTCCAGACACATAATGGGACGTTTCCTGTTCCCCACTACGTGTGTCAGGCGCGTGAAAGCGCGTCAAGCTTCTTTTTTTCATCATTGCGTTTGAATTTAGCCGCTTTTTTCTCTCTCATCCATTTTCTCTCTCTACCCACGAGGTATAAAAACCTCACTCATATTTTTTTTCACTCTTTACGCTCACAAATTCTCTAAAGAACTCAAGCAAAAAAAGCAATCACTCTCATTCACCAAGAACACCAAGAACACACACACACTCTACATTTTACTTCAAAATCATCGTAAGTGTTTACTTTCTTTGTTCTTTCTACAAACTAAGTTGATCTTCTTCCTTTAAAACAACTTATTTTGATAAACGTTTTTCCAAAAACTCTTAGATCACTTCGTTTGATCTTAGTTTTGCCCAAAATCTTCATAGATTTTTGTTAAAACTGTTTATATGCTTTTTCTTATTTCTATTAAGAAAAATCATCAACTCCTATTTTGATATAATTTCATCAAAATAGAAGTTCTCTTTAATACCTAAAACACATTCTTTTTGTGATTTTTGGTATCTAATCTATTCCTAAGTAAAAGGATTTCACCACTTTTATGAACACTTTCTGTGTTCATTGAAAAGTGAAGAAAAGATACATATTTTGGATTCCTTAATCATCCACATATGTTAATCTGTTTATTTATAGAATGGCTGCTACTACTTCCACCTCCCTGGATGCTCAACTCTCCACAGAGGCCACTACCTTGCTGACTGCCTCTGGAAGCCTGCCTATCGTCATTCCTCAACATGACGTCCAGTTCAAGGCCAACAACTTAGTAGGCCTGTTCGACCTCCCTAAAGGCAAGGAATACCTACAGCCTGCAATGACTTTCTTATGAGCAGTCCTCTGAAGACTGCTTTCACAATCAACCCCAAGCCGAACAAGCCTCTGCTTCTTCAACTGTGGTCTACAACCATGGTTGCTCAGGAGACAAGCCCAAAAGGCGTTCGACAGGATGTCATCAAGTTCCAAATCAACGACGACATCGTCTCCTTTGGGATCGGGACCCTGCGCAAGGTCCTGGATATCCCTGCAAAGAAGAGATATCCTCCTCCCCCATCCTCTGACGAAATCATCGCTCTCCTCGATGACATTGGCTACCAATGGCCCGAGAAGGAAGGAGTCGTCCTCACCAAAACCTCTGCCACAGTCCACAAAACAGGACTGAATGTTTCGTTCTATTATATATGGAACACATTTGGTCTCTGTCTAACAGGCAAGACGGGGAGCACCGAGCAGTTCCCAACCGCCATTCAGCACATGGTGTTCTCTGCTCTGAAGAGGCGGAAATACAACTACGTTGGCCATATCTGGGATGATATGGTCAAAAAGATCAAGGCCCCCAAGCGCCTACCCAACGTCCCCTACACCCGCTTCTTCTCTGCCATCTTGGCAAGACACATGAAGGAGAACTATCCAACAGACGGAACTTTCAACTACGCCATCGGGCCAAAGTTCCTGGATCAAGTACTCCCTCATCCTGATGATGTGCCTCTATCCGCCGTCATGGTTCCTCCTCCTCAGGAACCTGAACAGGATGCTGACGAAATTCCTCTCTCTCCGCCAGTCCTAGGTACGCTTTCTCTCATCTCTTCCAAATCCTCTTCTTCTCATTCTCTGCAAGCTATGTCAGTAGCTAACCACTTACTGACTTCCCCAGCTGCAAACACTTCAGCGCTCCAGAAGCGCCCACCTCCCTCTGGATGCTCTCCTCTACCTCCCCCCAAGCACGCCAAATCTAAGGCGTCGAAGAAAAAGAACAACTGAGCTGTTGCTGGTAAGAAATACTATCTTACCCTCCCTCAAATATTTAATAGACCTTCCCCTTTATCTAAATCTTCTTTACCCGCAGATACTCCTGCTCCACAACTGCATGAACCTGAGGTTGTTCAACTGGAACACTCAGAGAATGTGGATGGCAATCGTTCTGATGCCGTTCAAGCCTCAGGTAATAAATCTAAGCATTTTATTGCCTCTTCTTCTTCTGTGAAAGCTTTTGAGTCTTCTAGTGCTCACTTAGCTACTAATTGTATAGGTTCTTTTGGAGTAGCATCTGCAGGACATCCTCAAATTCAACAGGATGATCCTTTCGATGAGTTCGTCTTCACGGACTCTGAGCGTCAGCTGAGCGCGGCTGAGCTCAGGCGCCAGTCCGCTGAAAGGAAACTTCAGGATGCCAGGGCTGCATTGCAACTCCAGGAGGATGCCCACAAGGCTCGCCTCCAGGCTTTGGAGCTCGAGCTTGCATCTGCCAAAGCTGAAGCTGCCAATGCTGAAGCTCAGGCCACTGCCGCTGCTGCTGCCGTTGCTGCTGCCACGCCTCCTCCCTCGGCCGTCCACCTCAGCATACCCTGCCTGGATACCATCCAGGACAAGGTATCGCAGATGGCCACTTCCTCTACCACTCTGCACGAGTCCCTTTAGGACATGAAGGCGACAGCGCTCCCGGCCATCACCAATGCCATCACCACCGGCTCCAACTCTCTCCTCTCTTTTCAATCTGAGGTGGTCAAGAGATTGGACGCTCAAGAAGCAGGGCTCCGAGCCCTTCAGGAGAAGGTGGCTGAACTATCTTCAGCCATCAGCACCTTCACCTCCATTGCTCCTCCACCGCCGTCGTTCACCACCATTGACCGGGATGCGCTTCAGTCCCTGGTCAGTGCCACATCCTCCAACCGCAAGCTTCAGGAGGATCTTGCCTCTCTCCTTCAGAGGTGCTTGACAACAGCTGCCATAGTCAGGGCACCTGTTGAGGGGGAGAGACAATCAGCACCTCAACACCACGGAGATCATTCCGTTTATTCCCCCTCTACCAACTGGAACATCAACAATGAGGAAGAGGGAACAAACGAAGACGACGACGATGATGATGATAATGAAGATGACTTCATCGTGGAAAAGGTTGCTGATGCCGCACCTACGCCCACTCCAGGACCCGCTCAATCTCAGGGGGAGAACCCTGGCGCTCCTGGTAAGTCTACACCCTCACCATCTAATTCTGATAATCTTCATATCTCCTCTCTCTTCAAAACCAAACCTGCCCCTGAAACCATCACCCTAACCGATAGCTCTCCTGAAGACTCACCCATAAACAATCTTCAAATAGTTGTTTACCAACCACCTAACCAATCAACACCTGAACCTACCCCTGAACCTGAAACCCAAACCGAACCTGAAACTCAAGATGTTAACTTCGGTTCTGTCACTGGTGAGATTATTCGCCTTATGGACAATAGTCCATCAGAACAAACTCGAGCTGAACTAAGCAGAATGACTTTCAGGATCACACCCTTAAACCATGAATCCTTACCTTTACATCATGTCACCCGTTTTAACCCTGAAGCCACATCCTCCAGAACCCAAGAACAACCTGAAACCGTTGTCCTATCGTCAGATGATGAATTCATCTCTGATGATTTTTCTACCCCTGCCTCCTCACCAAGATCTCCTCCCTCTAACTCTCCTCGCTCTGAAGGTGAGAACTACCCTGACTATTCTACTCATGTAAATAGGGATGGGCGTTTAGACGCTGTGATAGAGCGACTCGAGAGTACAAGAGTAAAAATTCCTCTTCGTACCTCTTGGGACTCTGAGTTCGCCTATCTATCACAGGAGGAGTACGAGGAAGGAATAAGAGCTCAGGAGGAGCACAATAATAAGCAGAAGGAAGCCTTTCTTTCTGCTCAAGCCGCGAAAAGACTTGCGTCGGATTTTGTTGAAGAAGACAACGAAATAAGTGCTGATCCTCTTCTAGCACAGAAGGCCGTACTGAAGGTCTTCAACAGGAATGCTGAGGAACAGGCTGAAGAAGCTAATACAGAGCTTGACTGGTGCAGAGACCGTCTTCATCTTAGGAAGCATGGTGCCGCTATTACAGGAATTCATCTCCGCAGAAATCGTGGAAAGAAAGGTGTTCCTGGCAAAACGTGGCTCACCGTCAAATGCTCTGGAGTAAAAGACGTTGAGCACACTCTTGACAAGTTAGATAGATACAACTTGTCAGAGTGGAATGAAATCAGAATCCTACTTCCAAAAGCCAACAAGAACTACAGGGCTGAAGTAGAAGAAGTCATAAATGGACTTATTGCTCGCATCAGAAGAACAACTGAAATTCCTGATGACTTACTCCAACCTTCTTCAACACTCCCAAGGCCTCCTGTCAGACGCTCAGTAGGCACTTCTACCAGGAGATACACTCCTTGCATTCCTAGATCAACATCTTCCGTCAGACCCTCTGACCTGTCTATGTTTGATCTCTCCTTTCCTAATGGCATGACTCTCTCTGAAGGTCAAGTCATCAGAGAACCAGTTCATGGTATTTGTGTAGGTGACAACTTCAACATTCTTCGCTTTCAACGTTTCAGCGAACTACACAAAGCACCCTCTGAACACCTGGTGACAGTTCTGTTTATTGCAAAAATCAACAAGAAAGACAGCCACGCCAGGGAATTTGTTCGTGCTGTCAGAGCTGTAACACCCCGCTAAAGCGGAATCGCGAGGTGCGACAGTTTAGATTTCATAGCAATAGGAGATAAATACCATCAAACATTCATTAAGAAAAATATATAAAGTTTAAAATCGTATTACAACCAACCAGAGTTTAATAATTACAAACATGGTAAAATAAAATACGAAGTCTTGATTGATGCCTACAAGTACTCAAAATTAAGCTTTTTCAATCACCTTCTGATTTCCTGAAAAGCATGTTAAAACAAGCGTCAACTACGAGAGTTGGTGAGTTCACAAGTTTTCATATGCACAAAAGGTTTTACATGCAGACCTTTATCGTATAAAACTTTTGACATCAACAATTGTCTAAAATATCAATTATGCAATAGATATGTAAGATTGAGCCACTCCAAACCATTTCACCCCAACGTTATACCTTATAGGCGGTCGCGAACCACGTAAGATATAACGTTCTAAATGAACTACCTCAGAGGTGGATTCTAATCCACATGTGTAGAACGTTTTCCAATGACTACCTCAGCGGTGGGATTTAACCCACATGTGTAGTCGTTAATTCTGAAATAGTGCACCCTCTACTCGTCAGTCAATAGGGTGGGTCTCTTTACCAAATAGCGCTATCCACTAAGTCATAGGCTCCTAACGAGTTAATAGTAGTGTATATTATAAGGGGAATTTTACTCAATACATATCATCATAATGCATAATTACTTGCTTGAAAGCAACGTTTATCACATTTTGCATAACTTTTGCTCGAAAGCACATTTCATAACATTTTTATCAACAACATGCTTTTCACCCCAATACCTATAAAAACAGTAAAATAGGGGCCGTGAATACTCACCTTGAGTAGCTTAGCGTTTGGATAAGCAATAGCGCACGTAACCCCGATTTCCCCTCGTCTACTAGTGCCCTATAACATACGTAATTTGATGTAAGTCTTAAAACCAACGGTCCATATTTAGCTTACGTGTTTACCGATATCCCATTATAATGCCTTTACATAACATATTTAGCTCAACTTAGTATAAGAATATGGTTTTAATAGTTTTATAACGATGTCCAAATGCATGGGAAATTTTGAAGTTCACAAACCAACTTTTGAAGAATTTGCAGATTCTGTCAGATTCACATTGTTGCAAAAAGATTACCTTTAAGCTTGGGTCCACAAGGAGATAAGTTATCAAATTTTTATCTACTGATATTGGGGGTGTTAACAACATTCCCACCAAATTTCATGATTTTTGGAGATGTTTAGCATATTTTAAAAATTCTTGTAAAATCAGTGTGCATAAATCATGTTTGGAAATACAAGTCAGTGATGTTTGTACCATAGAGAATTCATTACTACTCCAAAATTTGAATTTCAAAAGGGATATTTAATCTAACACAAATATCTAACTAATGAAACAAGTTTCACACGATTTTGATGATTTTTGAATGAGATATGACCTCTTAAATCCATGCATGTGAATCTGCCATCTTTGGACAGATTGCACCACGAATTTCTTTTCATTGGTTGAGCACGCAAAAATCCACCAAATCATGTGATATCAGATTCTTTGGAAAGCTAACTCACTGAACTTGAACTTAGACTCAAAAATCATGCATTTTGGATAAGCTATCATGGAGATATGCATGCATGAAGTTGATATAAAACTCTGACCAGAAGCTGTTGAACACTAAAAAGTTTTGACATGGTTGAGGGTTCAAAACTTGGAATTTTTGAATGATTCCAGTGGGGTTTGAACCCTAACACATAAAATATTGAACCATAAAATATTTAGAGAAAAATGAGTCCATAAACACCCTTTTTGGGTCATCCAAACACCATGCAACATTTTGTCAGCATCAAAACAGATTCAAGACTCAATATTTTCACCATAAACACATAGAATCTTTGAAAATTTGGGGGTTTATTTGATGATAAACTAAAAACCCCTAACTTATAGCAACTAAATAAAAGAAATATTCTTGAATACCATCCAAATACATGCATGAAATAGTAGAAAGATTTTCAGCCCCAAAAGAGTAACAAAACACCAAAACATGTGTGATTTTTCACCCAAAACTTGTGTTTATAAGGAGGAGTCATAGAATTTCACCATATTTGAATGTTCTTACACATTTCTAAGGTTCATTCTCGTCCTCAAACATCAAGAACAACATTCGACCATCATGGTGGGTTTAAACCTCAAAAAGAGTAAGAAAAAGCTCCAAAAAGGGCTAAAATCGAATCTAAGACATACAAACCACTCTTACCTTTGATGATACAACTATTAGGGCTTTAAACTCCTTGTTTGATCTTCTTAAAAACTCAGATTTGAGTAAGAACTTGGCTGATTTTCTTGAAGGTTTAGAGAGAGAAGAGAAAATAGAGAGAGAGAGAGAGAGGAGAGAATTTTGAATTTGGAATAATGAAAATGGATTGGGAAATGGTTAAAATCATTATTTGTTTTGGAAAGAGAGAGAGAGGTGTGTAGGGGGGGTGGCCGGCCAAGGTGGGTCCCACCCCAACCCTTTCATCCTTTTTTTTTTTTAAATAATCTAGGGTTTTATACTGTTTAAATTGACGCAGTGTCGGTTCGCGACAGTTTTTCGACAACACCGACTTTTCGAGCATGAAATTAGGTTATTAGAACAGTTTATTTCTATTTCTAATAAAATACCATATTTTATACAAGTTGACTTTAAATTTGGCATTATAAGGTTTTCGGGTGACTCTGGGCCGGTACGGGCTTTTTTTCCGGGATGTTTTCGGGATTTTTAGGTTTTTGCCTAAATTTTTCACGCAAACTAACCTAGATTCTTCTAACGACTTAAATGACTAAATTTTTACCTACGGAAACACTACTGAGTGATTTAACGAGTAGTTAACCTGAAGGCCAAAAATTGTCGGTTGTCACATTTACCCCCTGTTGAAAGAAATTTCGTCCCGAAAATTTACTTCTTGCTGCTACCACAGGGGTCTTTTGTGAAAAGGTGCGGGTATTTGCTCTTCATGAATGCCTCCCGCTCCCAAGTGAACTCCGGCCCGTGCCTTGAATTCCATCGAACCTTGACGATTGGTATTTTACTGCGCCTAAGCTGCTTGGTTTCTCGATCAAGGATTTCAATTGGTTCCTCCGTAGTGCGCAGTTGTTCATTGACTTGGATTCCTTCCAGAGGTAGGACCACTGTCTCTTCCGATAGGCATTTCTTCAAGTTGGACATGTGGAAAGTGTCATGAATAGTGCTGAGCTCTGGGGTAAGTCCAATCTGTAGGCGACTGGTCCGATTCTTTCCAAAATCTCGAATGGTCCAACGAATCGGGGGCTCAATTTTCCCTTCTTTCAAAATCTTGTTAGCCCTTTCCAAGGCGATACCTTTAGTAGCACTCTATCGCCAATCTGGAATTCCAACGGTTTTCGTCGATTATCAGCGTAACTTTTCTGGCGATCCCTGGCCGCTTTAAGCTTCTCTTGAACCATCTTAATCTTATCAGTGGTCTCTTGTACGATGTCAGGTCTAATTAATCGACTTTCCCCTACTTCCAACCAATTGAGTGGTGATCTACACTTGCATCCATATAGGGCTTCATACGGAGCACACTAGATACTGGCATGGTAGCTGTTGTTGTAGGAGAACTCGACTAAGGGTAGGTGATCATCCCAACTACCTCCAAATTCCAACACACAAGCACGCAGCATATCCTCCAACGTTTGTATGGTTCTCTCAGTCTGTCTGTCGGTCTGAGGATGGTAAGCGGTGCTCAAATCTACGCTAGTACCTAATGCTGCCTGTAGTGACTGCCAAAATCGCGAAGTGAATCTGCTGTCTCTATCGGAGATGATTGAGATTGGTACTCCATGACGCATAACTATCTCATTGACATACAGTTGCGCGAGTCCGTCAATGCTATAACTCTCTCTTATTGGCAAGAAATGCGCAGATTTCGTGAGTCGGTCAACAATTACCCATATCGAATCATGACCCTTCTTGGTCTTGGGTAGCTTGGTCACGAAATCCATTGATATCTGTTCCCATTTCCATTCTGGGATTTCCGGCTGTTGTAAAAGTCCGGATGGTTTCTGGTGTTCCGCCTTAATTCTTGCACAAGTCAGGCATTTGCTCACATAAGTGGCGATATCCTTCTTCATTCCAGGCCACCAATAGTGTTCCTTCAGTCCTTTGTACATCTTGTCAGATCCTGGATGTATCGAGTACTTTGACTGGTGAGCTTCGTCCATGATCATTGTCCTCAACTGATCGACTTTTGGAACCCAAATTCTTTCTTTAAAATAATGCACTCCGTCCGCTTTCTCCTCAAACTCCTTCTCCATCTTGTTAAGAGTTTCTTTCTTTAGATTGTCAGCCTTTAAAGCTTCTCTCTGCGCTTCATATATTTGACTTTTCAAACTGGTTTGTCCTATCACTCTCATGGCTCGCGTCCTTGTAGGCTTCACTCTTTCCTTCCTGCTTAGCGCATCAGCTACAACATTCGCCTTTCCTGGGTGATACTTAATCTCACAATCGTAATCATTGAGCAACTCGACCCACCTTCTCTGCCTCATGTTCAACATTTTCTGATCGAGAATGTGCTGGAGGCTTTTGTGGTCCGTAAAGATGGTGATTGGTGCCGTAAAGATAATGTCTCCAAATCTTGAGGGCAAACACCACTGCTCCGAGCTCCAAATCATGAGTGGTGTAATTCTTCTCGTGGATCTTCAGCTGTTCGGATGCGTAAGCAATGACTTTCTCATTTTGCATCAAAACACAACCCAAGCCTTGATGTGAAGCATCACAATACACAACGAAGTTATCCGTTCCTTCGGGTAATGCCAGTATGGGTGCATTGCACAACTTATGCTTGAGTAACTGAAACGCTTCTTCTTGTTTCTCTCCCCAAATAAACTTCCTGTCTTTTTGCGTCAAAGTTGTTAGTGGTTGCGCTATCTTGGAGAAATTTGCAATGAATCGCCGGTAGTATCCTGCCAAACCGAGAAATTGTCGAATCTCCGTTGGTGTCTTCGGAGTTTCCCATTTCTTTATAGCCTCAATCTTAGTTGGATCGACATGTATTCCCTCTTTGTTCACCACATGACCCAAAAAGTGTACTTCTCGAATCCAAAATTCGCACTTTGAGAACTTGGCATAAAGCTTTTCAGCTTTGAGTAATTCCAGTATCAACCTCAGATGTTGCTCATGGTCCTCCTTGATTTGCGAATAAATCAGGATGTCGTCTATGAAGACAATCACGAACTTATCTAGGTACGGTCGACATACTCTGTTCATCAGGTCCATAAAAACTGCTGGAGCGTTCGTCAAACCAAAAGGCATAGCCAAGAATTCGTAATGACCATAACAAGTTCTGAACGCTGTTTTGGCAATATCTTCTTCACGAACTCTCATCTGATGGTATCCGGATCGAAGATCGATCTTGGAGAAGTAAGTTGCTCCTTGCAATTGATCGAACAGATCATCGATGCGTGGAAGAGGATAACGATTCTTGATGGTGATCTTGTTCAGCTCCCTGTAATCGATGCACATGCGAAAAGATCCATCCTTCTTTTTGACGAATAAAACGGGGGCTCCCCATGGTGAAGAGCTGGGTCGGATGAATCCCTTATCTAACAGCTCTTGAAGTTGATTTGACAGCTCCTGCATCTCGGACGATGCTAGACGATATGGCGACTTTGCTATGGGGCCTGCTCCGGGAACTAAGTCAATGTGAAATTCTACCTGACGTTGGGGGGGTAATGCAGGTAACTCCTCCGGGAATACTTCGGGAAATTCTCGCACAACTGGAATGTCCTAGATTTGCTTCTCCTTTGCCTTCTTATCTACGACGTGTGCCATGAATGCTACGCATTCCTTTCGTAGATGACTTCGCATTTTCATAAATGACACTATCTTGATGTCTCTCCTTGGCTTTTCTCCATGCACTTTGAGTACACCTCCTTCGGGTAGTGCTAACAAAACTATCTTCTCGGCACAACATATCGTCGCTCGATGGTTAGACATCCAATCCATACCAACGATTATGTCAAAACTCCCTATCTTGATTGGGATTAAATCTATACTAAAATCCTTTCCTGCTAAGCCTTGAGTGCATTTTCTGACTACCTTGTTAGCCTTAACTAACTCCCCGTTAGAATATTCAATTATATGCTCCTCTTTCAAATTTTGCGATTTCTTGTTTATCTTAGGCCTGAATTCTAACGATACATAACTTCTATCTGCTCCAGAATCAAAAAGCACAGATGCAGGATAGTCGTTTAGAAGGAACGTACCTGTGACCACATCCGGATTATGCTTTGCTTCTTCCGCTCCAATCACAAATGCTCTTCCTCGAGCCAGACCTCCACGATTTCCTTGGGTTTCTGGTGGAGTTGGGTTTGCGTGAGACCTCTGGTTTCGCTTGGGACACACGTTTCGATAGTGATCGGGGATTCCACACTCATAACAGACTCGACTTTCTCCAGATCTACAATCTTGCGCAACATGCCCTGCTCGATTGCACTTTTGACAAATAATGCACCTTCCTAAGTGTTGTCGATGACACCTATCACACGCACGTTGTGGTCCTTTCCTTTTTTCTAGGGCCGGCGCCTGGATTCCAAAGTTCTTTGCTACCTTTCGATCCTTATTAAACCTCTGCCCAAACTTTCCTCTCGCAGGCTCTTCCACCTTCATCTTTCCTTTTGCACTGTCACTTGAAAACGTCCCTGATCGGACTGCATTGTTGTTAGAGCAAATATTATTGTATCCGAGATCTCAAGAAGAGGAAATAATATTCAAGTCAAACAAAGTCAAAGCATGGAGGTCAAAGAAGAAAGTCAAGCATCAAAGTCAAAGTAAAAGCATTAAATGGAAAAATCAAAGTCAAAGAAGGAAGCTTTAATGTCAAAGTCAAAGGTTTAATTAGAGGAGTCAAAGTCTTGTAATTAGAGTGTTTGACTAATTAGTCTTTGGTATAAATAGGAGAGTGTTAGTGGTAATTAGTAAGGAGCTTAATTGTAATATTCATAAGTGTGTTCTAGAGAGAGATTCTAGAGAGAGAAAGTAGATCTTGTATGAGTTTATTCATGGAATGAAGATTTTGGTTGTTTGATCCATTGTTTCTTGCACTTACAATTGGTATCAGAGCTATGGCAGAAGATTTGTGCACAATTGGATGAAGATTTGAAGAAATTTGAAGATTTTTTGAATAAATGGGTTTTTAGGAATTTTTTTGTAGATTTGTAGTTTTTTGTTGTAGATCTTGTAGATTTGTTTGTGTTTTTTGTGTTTCTGGTGTGTTTTCTAATCATCTCCAATCTTTCTAGATCAAAATTGTACTCAAATTTGAGTTTTGATTTTTGAAAAGCTTCAAAGTTCATCCATGGAGTTTTTTTTGAAATTTTTTTGAAAATTGGATGAGTTTGATCTATTTTTGGCGAGTGTTGCTTCACAAAAGTTGTTTGTAATCATGAGGTGAGCAACATATTTGAATTTGATCAAATTTGATGAAGATTTTCGAAAATTGCTCTTGGAGATTTGAGTTTGTTTTCTTGAGAGTTCATGAGTGATTGTGTGATTTAGTGTGTTTTTAATTCGTTTTTTAGTGGATTTGTGACTAAAAAGTGTTTTTGGACATAAATCTACCATTTGTTTTTGGTTTTAGAGGTTTATTTTGTGTTTTTTAAAATTTTTGGGTTGAAGGTGTTCTTCATGTTCTTGAGGTATTCTTAAGGAAGAAGGTGAAAGTTTTGGGAGTTTGATCCATAATTTTTGGAAAAGTTTGCAAAAAGTTGTTTGTGATGTCTCGAGTCTAGTTTGTTATATCTCGAGTTTATTTTTTTGTAATTTTTGGTCAGCAAAAGCAAATCTCGAGTCAGATCTCGAGATATCTTCTCTCTTACAACAAAAAGGCTTGGTAAGAGCTTGAGTCAGCAAAGAATCGCTTGGTCAGAGCCTGGTCAGAGGCTCGAAATAGACCTCTGACCGCTTTTGTGAAGTCATCTGACGTCAGCACTCGAGTCATCCCACGCCATCACACTCGAGACATCTTTTGTTAAGGTGGCGATAAGGCATTGGTTGTGTGTGTATGCGCGTGAGATTGTATTGAGGTGCATTATGTTGTGCATTTAGGAGACAATTTATTGACGCAGGTCTGACATTTTGAGAGCTGTTACCTCTATTCAGAAGAAAGCTGTCTCCTTTGACTACATTTTGTACAACTCAAGACATTTTAAAGAGTATTTTAATTAAAGTGTTAGACACTCTTGTTGACTAAATCTGACGCGAGGGTATACTTCTTCCATTTAAAGCTTGCCACGTGACACTTAGTTTGAAAAAGAAGTACGAGTGGTAGTCTCTCACATGATTTCAAGACTTTTCTTGGCTAAATTTCATCTTTCAAAGGTTAGAAACGTCAATTTTTCGGTGATGTTGCAAGATGTTTTTGGTGATCGATATGATTTTACCGGGACATCTTTCTAGTTGTTAGACGTAGAGTGCCACGAAAACTTTTGTGGAAAATATTTTTCGGGAACTTTCGAGATTGTTTGATAAGGTTTCGAGCGCTCTCAAGTCAAGCCTATGAAACATATCTCATGATTTTATGTGATGTTTGTAACAAACGTTGTTTTTGCGGGACATTTTCGATGATCGAGATGACTTTGCCGGGAAATCTTTCTATTTTTTAGACGTAGAGTGGTGTGAAATCTATTGAGAAAAGTGATTTTCGGGAACTTTCGAGGTTAATTGATAAGGTTTCGACCGCTCTCAAGTCAAGCCTACGCAAAGATTTTCAACATTTCATGCTACTTTCATGACAAACGGTCATTTTGCGGGACGTTTTCGGTGATCAAGCGGTTTTTGCCGGGATATCATTTTTTATTTTCTTCAAAGTTTGACTGATAGAGTATCCATTTTTACAATTTTCAGGTTCAATCGGCGAGTTCTCGACGTTGTTTCGCAAGCGTTAAAAGTGATACGTGAACCATTTTTCTCGCATTTTTTTGAGCTCAATTCGGGACTACCTCGAGACGTTTCGATCGTAGTTCGGTGTTACGGGTTGCTAGAGAAGGAAGTTGGTTATCGTTTAGTTTTCATTTCGTATTTTTTTGGTGTCGTTCGGTGGTGTTTTGTTAAGCTTTTGTATGTTCTTGTATCGGTTTCGTTAGTTTTATTACATTTTTAGTCCAGTTTCCGTTAAGTCCGTTAGTTTGATAACTTTCAATTTTTGTCACTTTTAGTACCTGGACTTAAAGTTTCCAAAAGTTTCATTTTCAACCCTTGGACTTTTAAACTTTCAAATATTATCATTTTTAGTCCTTGAACTTGAAACTTTCCACACTTTCACACTTTTAGTCCTTGTACTTGTGTTTTTGAGTCGTTTCAGTTTCTGATTTTGTCATTTTTAGTCATTCAAGTTTATTTTTACCCATATTCTTCATATTTTTTTATTTGTTCGATTTAAATAGTGTGTGCACAATTCATACTTCTAATCGAAGTTTCTGTTGACGATCCTTAATTTTTCTTTGTGCAGTTAACAATGGATTCTAAATTCACAGAGTTACAAACGGCAGCCGTGGATGCTTATGTGAACGATCTCCTAAACCCAAATTTCTTTGAGACAATCTATCAAAGGATCACTCGGTTCACTGACATAATATGGAAACTTAAGATAGAAAATATTTCTCTCACAGACCAAGTAGTGGCTCATGAGAAATCAACACCTTCACAACAAGCTGAACTTATTACTAAAGTTACTAATCTTGAAGATTCACTTTCAAAAGAAAGAAGTTTGATTACAAGTTTGAAAAAGGATTTGCAAAATGAGCATGATCAAATGTTGAAACATTCTTTTGGAAATGCTCAAAATTTAAAACTTTTAACTTCTTTGAGAAAAGAAAATGAATGTTTGAAAAAGAAAGTTCTTGAACTTGATGAAGATTAGAAGGTTTTCAAAAACAAGCTTATATCTTCTCAATTAAGAGTAATGGAACTTTCAAAGCAAGTAACTGATTTTGAACAAATTGTGATCATTGAGCGAAGTAACTTTGAGAAAGAAAGAAAGGTTTTTGAAGAAGAGAGAAACGTTTTTGTCAATGAGAGAAAATCTTTAGAATTAAAAAGTGAAAATTTGTCACAGAAGATATCTGACTTAGAAAGAAAGTTTGTAATTGACAGGAAGGAGTTTGAGAGGCAGATGAAGAACTCTTTGAAGAAACCGAGTCTCCGTGCTGGGAAATATCAGAATATGATGCATGAATTTGAAGAAGAGATCCAAGTTGTTCACTCAGAGAGGAAAGTTGATGACAAGAAAAGTATTGAGCTGCAAAAGCAGATTGTTGACTTACAGAATCAGTTATCTGATGTAAGACATCAATTTAAACAAAAAGAGAAGGTTCTTCGACATGAAAAGACTGTTTTAGAACAGATAATCGCTGAACCTAACAAGCCAACTCTTGTGGAGAAAGATTTTGCGGTTCAAAAGGCAGTGTTTAAGGCTGAAATAAACAAACTTACAGGCAAGTTATCAGGCTTATCAACTGACATCATAAATGAGCAACGAATGCGATCTGATCAACAGAAGAAGCTTAATGATCTTCTTGAAGAGAGAAACAAGCTTTCTTCCAAAGTGAAGGAACTTGAGGAGATAATTTTCAAAGCTCATGATTCAAGCAATGTGGATAGTGCTTCATGGGGTAATATCAACTCAAGTGGTCAGATTCGTACTTCAAATCTCTTCTATGATCGTCGTGTTGATTATTCAGGTAATCATCGTTTTTCAAATGGTAAGTTTGTTTGGCAAGTCAAGGGATCTAATGCAAAGGTAAATCATACAAAATCTTTTGCTTCTGAATCGACAGTTCAAAAAAACAAATTTTTTCATGATAAGTCTCAGTTAGTTTATTCTAGAAATAAACTACTTAGTCTTTCCAAACGAACGTCATATGGTTCTTACTCTCCAAGAAATGATTTTGTATGTGACGATTATATCGATGATCGATTTGGGATTTACAAGATTTCATCTTTTAAACCAATTGCATCTAACAAAAGAGGATCCTCATCCAAGTGGATACCAAAATCTGTTTAATTTTCATTTTGCAGGTTTGTGGCTTCTAAACAATTCGGTTTAGGACCCGGTCTTCAATGCCTGAGCTTGAATGTAAGTATCCTTCTAAACCCTTAGTATATAACTTGCGCTTAACTGTGTTTAACCGTGGTATTCATCATAAGGAACTTACTTGTGTTAGTTTCTTTCCGATTCTAAATCGTTTCACGAATTACCACGTGTTATAATTTTCTTCACATTGTTATTTCCACATCTCAAATATTCGTTGAAATTATTCGGTGGAAATACACTCGCTTGAATTCCAATTTGATTTCAATGCACGTTATTTCATTTCAATGATTCAATTCTTATTCAGATTATTAATTGTGAATTGTTCTTCACAATTAAACCTTCTAATCATTGATTCATTTCTTGAATACACTATACTCACTGAGTCCATCTGTTTAGCGGTTGAATTTTGTTAATTGGAATTCATGATCAAGAATCTTGATTTCTACATTAAATCATCAGTTGTTAGAGCAATTGAATGATTTTCTTCAACATATGGTCTTTTCAACGTATATTCCCCATTTCCATTCAAAATATGTTCCCCATATACATATTGTATCACATTTGAATCACCATCATATCACGGTCTGGTATGATAATACTCTCAGTTTCAAAGAAGATTATTTCATAATATCAACTTATGTGTGATAGGATATAGACGTTTCTATGATCAATCCAGAGCCGGATGATCTACCCAAGAAACACAACCCTAGGTTAGACCTAGTGTGTGAGGGTGTGAATGAGGTAAAATGTCCGAGAGCTTGAGTGTAGGGGGAGCTAAAAGAAAATGGTGAGTGTGAGACAGGATCAAAAAGAATAAAAGAAGATCCTTCCCAACCCTATATAGTTATCCGGGTAACCACATCATCTATTCATTCTCGATTCTTTGGAGATGAATATTGAAACAAGACATGGACCCAGTGTCGATAACTCGTGTCACCCCACCAAGCTACTCAAATATCTCTTAAAAGATGTTTGTTTCAATTCTCACGGAGAATTAGCATATCATCTATCTAATCTTCACTCGGAAGATTTAGATATTGAATTAAGGAAGACATCCTCTCCGGTCTCCGAACTTCATATTCTATGCACAAGAGTCATTGATTATCAATCTGCGTCCCAGATTGAATCAATATTTGAGCCTAATGTTTATGATGATATTTCTTTGACACTTGCACGAGTCTTTGTGATTCCAATTGCATATCTTTGTGATATTGCTGGAACAGTTTGAGAACTTAGTTTTATAACTTTGATTCAGTGATGACTGGAAGTCCTATCAGTGCTACCCCATTGCCAACACTGAAAATAGGCCACACAATTCTATGAGTTGTTGTGTCAATAGTTGCTAAATGTGCTTCTATGTTAGCCAGTTACCCATTATTTGAGGGGGAGCAAATTGATCTTGACGGGGAGTAATCTGATATGGATGAGATAGTTGATTGAGGGGACATATGGTTCTTTGATTGGTATACCAAATTTTGAGGGGGAGTAGTTCCTATGAATCAGATCCTTTGATGATGATGTCTTTGATTGTTCATGATGTTCAGGATTCTCCTACCCATCATGAGGGGGATAAGTTATATCAAAGACATATGTGAAGACATGATGAAGATATGTGTTGAAGTGTTAAAGATTCAGTTGAATATTTTAAAGATAATTGCCGATTTAAAGAGTTCAAGATATCAAGTATGGTTGATTGAAGATTTCAAGATGATTGGGTATATCAAGTATCAATGTTGGTCGTGTTTCAAGTGTTGATTTTTAATGAGGAAAATATGAAAGTATCAAGAGTTGAAGACGTAATCAGTTGAAAGTAAATGATAATTTGGTTTGTGAAGAAAATGAATTGTGAAGTATAGTTAAGGGAAGAAAGCAAAGATTAAGGGGGAGCTAAAAAGAGATCGAAATCTAAATCTTTTGAATCTAAGGTTGAAAAGCCATTAGGTTTAAAGATTGCGATAGAGTTGTGAATTTTGAAGATGAATGGATTGATTTGCTCTATTGAGAAAGTGGCTTGAAGACTTTCTATGCATATTCAAATATCTCGAGATTCATATGTCTCAAGACTTTCTATGCATATCTCGAGACTACAAAATGGTACCTCGAGACGTTGTTTGTTAGTACTCGAGTTGAAGTCACGAGACATTCAAGATTCGTGTGATAGCAGGGGTTGAAGTCAAGAAGGATATCTCGAGTGTTCTTTCGAGGATTGTGTTTTAAAAGGCATGTTAAAGTCTCGAGACAACATCTCGAGTGGTACTGTTCATCACTCGAGACAGCATCTCGAGTGGTACTGTTCATTTCTCGAGACAGTATCTCAAGTGTTACTATTCATCTCTCGAGACAGTATCTCGAGTGATACTGTTCATATCTCGAGTCATCAACTCGAGAGTCACTGTGCCTTTCTCGAGACAGCATCTCGAGAGTCTCTGTTCATACCTCGAGTCATCATCTCGAGGGTTACTATTCCTATCTCGAGTCATTATCTCGAGGGTTACTGTTCATATCTCGAGACATTCTCTCGAATACATATCTCGAGACAACACTCGAGACATTTTGTAGCTATCTTACTGTATTTGATCTCGAGTTATTGAAGAGGTTGAAGATATGATGGATTTATATTGAGAAGGTGAAAAGCTTAGTACACGTAGTGTCAAAGCTCAGAACCTAAATATCTTTGACCATTGACTTTGGTTACCTCAAGAGGGAATTCAATATTTGATGAAGACTACTTTATCTTGAAGAGTGCTATCTCAAAAATGAGATTTGTAAAAGGAGAGATTGTTATGTGTTGAGCTAATCTGTTTGATTATCATGATCTGATTTCAAGATGAATGACTTTGCTATGAAGATGATGCTTGCATAAATGGGTAGATTGTTAGTTGTTTGGTTATGTAACCGACAAAGTTTGTTTGACTTGAAGACAGAAGATCGTAAAAGCTGAAGTTCATCTTGAAGAGTGATCTCGAATACAAAGGGGGAGATTGTTAGAGCAAATATTATTGTATCCGAGATCTCAAGAAGAGGAAATAATATTCAAGTCAAACAAAGTCAAAGCATGGAGGTCAAAGAAGAAAGTCAAGCATCAAAGTCAAAGTAAAAGCATTAAATGGAAAAATCAAAGTCAAAGAAGGAAGCTTTAATGTCAAAGTCAAAGGTTTAATTAGAGGAGTCAAAGTCTTGTAATTAGAGTGTTTGACTAATTAGTCTTTGGTATAAATAGGAGAGTGTTAGTGGTAATTAGTAAGGAGCTTAATTGTAATATTCATAAGTGTGTTCTAGAGAGAGATTCTAGAGAGAGAAAGTAGATCTTGTATGAGTTTATTCATGGAATGAAGATTTTGGTTGTTTGATCCATTGTTTCTTGCACTTACAATTGTTGGTGAGGCGGTTTGCTAGGTTGACTGCTTCTTGCAGGGTCTTTGGGTCTGCTGCGGTTACATTCCCCCGAATTACTGGAGATAATCCCCAGACATAACGATCCACTC
Source organism: Centaurea solstitialis (assembly GCA_030169165.1). Lineage (NCBI taxonomy): Eukaryota > Viridiplantae > Streptophyta > Magnoliopsida > Asterales > Asteraceae > Centaurea > Centaurea solstitialis. The sequence continues at coordinate 43,337,895 of CM058043.1, forward strand.
TATTCTGCTCCGGTGCCACAAGGTGCGGTACCAGTTTGGCCAACTCGTGGAACCGGGTGGTGTAAGTGGTGATGTCACTTCCTTTCATCTCGTGGTGCCATAACTCAGCTTCCAACTTCTGTATTTCGCTTCGCGGAAAAAATTCTTCCTTAAACATCTTCTTGAAATCTTCCCAAGATATTTGTCCGGTTGCATCACGTCCGCGGGTTTGAACTTGAGTGTTCCACCAAGTTAGAGCTCGTCCTTGTAACAAGCAGGCAGCGTATTCAACCTTGTTTCCCTCCGTGCATTTGCTGATGTGGAGGACGGATTCCATGCCTTCTATCCAGGTTAGTAGTCCAATTGCTCCTTCAGTTCCATGGAATTCCTTAGGATTGCAGCTCCGAAAGGATTTGTACGTACATTCCCTTTCTCTATGCTCTTGATTGTGGTTTTGGTTAACATTGGGTCCGGCTGCCACTTGACTAACTATGTTAGGAAGAGAGGCTAATACTTGCTCCGAAACGAGCCTTGCAAGTTCCGGATCTTCTCTTCTTGGAGGCATGTTTCTAAAACATAACCATAACAAAGGCATTTAGTGACGAGCTATTAAAGTCTAAGTTCTTGTAGCTTATGAACTACACTACTTATTCTAAACATAGTGTTTTCACAAATTAACAAACTATCATACTATTCAACGAGATCATTAGTTTCATAATAATCAAACATCCCAATTATAAACATAATATGCAAACATAACATGAAATTCATTCTAAAGCATAAAGTCATAGCATAGATATCGTCGTCTAAACCAAATAACCCAAAAGATCATCATAGTTTTACAGTCATCCAAAATAATCAGAAATTGTTCGATAACTAGGCATCACGCCCCAAAATAACGATCCAAAGAGTTTTAATCATCCAAAAGATCTACCACAAGATCCCATACCCTAGAATCTAACCCTCCAAACGGCCCATCCAAACAGAAGCACAACTAAGGCCATCACCACATACACCACTGTGTACAAGTGGTGGAGTGAGGCCATAGTGTGGCTAAGGAGAGTCACTACTCGGGTCAACTGCTGGCTATCAGCTCCAACCACATCGATAAGAGAATCGATCATGTGCTCGTGGTGATCGATCATGTGCTCGTGATATCCTGGCCTCGAGCTAGACGCGCAACCTCCTGGCGCTCGGTCTGAGTCATTCCCCTCAGGCACAAGACGGGGGCACGAGCTACATGTGGTGGTCTAGGAACTGGCGATGGTCGGGCGACTGGCGGTGGTCGGGCGACTGGCGGTGGTCGGGCGACTGGCGGTGGTCGGGCGACTAGCGGTGGTCGGGCGACTGGGGCTACCGGAGATGATGGTCGGTAGGGCGGTGGGGATGACGACGATGAGGACGACGACGACGACGATCCTCCCCGGCCTCTCACTCGAGATGGTCCTGCCCCATCCCCAGTGGGGATGCGGAAGGTCATCCGAGCAGGCATAGGCACGCTCTTCCGAGCGGTGGTACGAACCCTTAGTCCGGTTCGGGTCGCAAGGACGGGTCGATGGGAGTCAGCGTCACTGTCGCTATATGGGTCGCGCTCCTGGTCAGCGGTATGGGATCGGGGAGCACCATTCCCACTCCTAGGGTGCTCAGGGGATCCGTGGGACCGGTACTCGGATGGGTCAGTCTCCTGAGACATGTTAGCTGCGATAAAAAAATTTAGTCAATACACGGAAAGCACTTTTGAAAATTTTTGTACATGTCATATGCAAACTCACACAATTTACGTTTTTCAGGAAATTTCTAGAAAGTTTCAACTTTTATTCTCTAGCCGTATGATTGGTTCATAAGTCTTATCCTACTTATATCATGGCTAGGCATAGGTGATCAGGCTCCGCCTATCTATGATATATCAGAATAGCACCTATCCTAATCATACTAGTATTTAAATTCTCATATACTTCGAAATCTATAATTAAAAGTTTTAACTTATCTTAGAAAAAGGTTGGTTATAGTACTTGGTTTTTATGAAAAACCGATGTTCACTATAACCTATGGCTCTGATACCAATTCTGTAACACCCCGCTAAAGCGGAATCGCGAGGTGCGACAGTTTAGATTTCATAGCAATAGGAGATAAATACCATCAAACATTCATTAAGCAAAATACATAATGTTTAAAATCGTATTACAACCAACCAGAGTTTAATAATTACAAACATGGTAAAATAAAATACGAAGTCTTGATTGATGCCTACAAGTACTCAAAATTAAGCTTTTTCAATCACCTTCTGATTTCCTGAAAAGCATGTTAAAACAAGCGTCAACTACGAGAGTTGGTGAGTTCACAGGTTTTCATATGCACAAAAGGTTTTACATGCAGACGTTTATCGTATAAAACTTTTGACATCAACAATTGTCTAAAATATCAATTATGCAATAGATATGTAAGACTGAGCCACTACAAACCGTTTCACCCCAACGTTATACCTCATAGGCGGTCGCGAACCACGTAAGATATAACGTTCTAAATGAACTACCTCAGAGGTGGATTCTAATCCACATGTGTAGAACGTTTTCCAACGACTACCTCAGCGATGGGATTTAACCCACATGTGTAGTTGCTAATTCTGAAATAGTGCACCCTCTACTCGTCAGTCAATAGGGTGGGTCTCTTTACCAAATAGCGCTATCCACTAAGCCATAGGCTCCTAACGAGTTAATAGTAGTGTATATTATAAGGGGAATTTTACTCAATACATATCATCATAATGCATAATTACTTGCTTGAAAGCAACGTTTATCACATTTTGCATAACTTTTGCTCGAAAGCACATTTCATAACATTTTTATCAACAACATGCTTTTCACCCCAATATCTATAAAAACAGTAAAATAGGGGCCATGAATACTCACCTTGAGTAGCTTAGCGTTTGGATAAGCAATAGCGCACGTAACCCCGATTTCCCCTCGTCTACTAGTGCCCTATAACATACGTAATTTGATGTAAGTCTTAAAACCAATGGTCCATATTTAGCTTACGTGTTTACCGATATCCCATTATAATGCCTTTACATAACATATTTAGCTCAACTTAGTATAAGAATATGGTTTTAATAGTTTTATAACGATGTCCAAATGCATGGGAAATTTTGAAGTTCACAAACCAACTTTTGAAGAATTTGCAGATTCTGTCAGATTCACATTGTTGCAAAAAGATTACCTTTAAGCTTGGGTCCACAAGGAGATAAGTTATCAAATTTTTATCTACTGATATTGGGGGTGTTAACAACATTCCCACCAAATTTCATGATTTTTGGAGATGTTTAGCATATTTTAAAAATTCTTGCTAACAAGTCAGTGATGTTTGTACCATAAAGAATTCATTACTACTCCAAAATTTGAATTTCAAAAGGGATATTTAAGCTAACACAAATATCTAACTAATGAAACAAGTTTCACACGATTTTGATGATTTTTGAATGAGATATGACCTCTTGAATCCATGCATGTGAATCTGCCATTTTTGGACAGATTGCACCACGAATTTCTTTTCATTGGTTGAGCACTCAAAAATCCACCAAATCATGTGATATCAGATTCTTTGGAAAGCTAACTCACTGAACTTGAACTTATACTCAAAAATCATGCATTTTGGATAAGCTATCATGGAGATATGCATGCATGAAGTTGATATAAAACTCTGACCAGAAGCTGTTGAACACTAAAAAGTTTTGACATGGTTGAGGGTTCAAAACTTGGAATCTTTGAATGATTCCAGTGGAGTTTGAACCCTAACACATAAAATATTGAACAATAAAAATTTTAGAGAAAAATGAGTCCATAAACACCCTTTTTGGGTCATCCAAACACCATGCAACATTTTGTCAGCATCAAAACAGATTCAAGACTCAATATTTTCACCATAAACACATAGAATCTTTGAAAATTTGGGGGTTTATTTGATGATAAACTAAAAACCCCTAACTTATAGCAACTAAATAAAAGAAATATTCTTGAATACCATCCAAATACATGCATGAATTAGTAGAAAGATTTTCAGCCCCAAAAGAGTAACAAAACACAAAAACACGTGTGATTTTTCACCCAAAACTTGTGTTTATAAGGAGGAGTCATAGAATTTCACCATCTTTGAATGTTCTTACACATTTCTAAGGTTCATGCTCGTCCTCAAACATCAAGAACAACATTCGACCATCATGGTGGGTTTAAACCTCAAAAAGAGTAAGAAAAAGCTCCAAAAAGGGCTAAAATCGAATCTAAGACATACAAACCACTCTTACCTTTGATGATACAACTATTAGGGCTTTAAACTCCTTGTTTGATCTTCTTAAAAACTCAGATTTGAGTAAGAACTTGTCTGATTTTCTTGAAGGTTTAGAGAGAGAAGAGAAAATAGAGAGAGAGAGATGAGAGAATTTTGAATTTGGAATAATGAAAATGGATTGGGAAATGGTTAAAATCATTATTTGTTTTGGAAAGAGAGAGAGAGGTGTGTAGGGGGGGTGGCCGGCCAAGGTGGGTCCCACCCCAACCCTTTCATCCTTTTTTTTTATAAAAATAATCTAGGGTTTTATACTGTTTAAATTGACGCAGTGTCGGTTCGCGATAGTTTTTCGACAACACCGACTTTTCGAGCATGAAATTAGGTTATTAGAACAGTTTATTTTTATTTCTAATAAAATACCATATTTTATACAAGTTGACTTTAAATTTGGCATTATAAGGTTTTCGGGTGACTCTGGGTCGGTACGGGCTTTTTTCCCGGGATGTTTTCGGGATTTTTAGGTTTTTGCCTAAATTTTTCTCGCAAACTAACCTAGATTCTTCTAACGACTTAAATGACTAAATTTTTACCTACGGAAACACTACTGAGTGATTTAACGAGTAGCTAACCTGAAGGCCAAAAATTGTCGGTTGTCACAAGAGCTATCCTTGATCACCGAATAGCTACTGGTGAAACTCCACTCACCATCCAAGTCAGAACTGAAGAACTTAGTGAAGACTCTGATAGCTAGGAATTTTGTAATTTTCTTTCAATACTTCATTCATGTACTCTTGTATTTTCTTTACTCTAGTAAAAACTTATATGAGATTAATGGAAATGCATTTCAGTGCATCATACTTTATTCCATCACAGTACTGAAAAAGATCCCTCAAAACAGTAAATGGGACACGTACCTTTATGAGTTCTATTTCCTACTGTTATTTCTAGACTTAGAATTTTATTTCTAAACCTTCTAGATTAAGACACTTTCTCTGTTGTCTTATCATTATCATTTACGGGGAGATTATTGATCCAGCTCTCCTAAGACCTGATGAAATGATAATGATCCTGTTACTTTACTTAGTGACTAGGTTTTACTTCTGTTATAGCTTGAGGAATTATCACTGAGATTGTTCAGTGTTATTCCATGTTACTTATGCTGTAACTTATTTTTTATAATCATCAGGATCAGGATCAGGAGATTAACGAGTCTGTTCTGACGTCTACTGATCCTGACCATCGAAGTGAAGACCTCCTGAAGACATCAAGATCATACTCAAGAACCATCAGCGAAGTCGAAGAATTAGCTGATGACAGGACCAGCATGCTCGTGATCTGAAGGCGGAACTCAGTGATAGCAGGCTGCTCAAATTCGTATGATATCCTGAAGACTCATCAGGATACAGTGACCTCTGATCAACATCAGCATCAGAGCTTTCCTCACTGATCAGTATCATTATCCTGAAGGATTAGTGTAATGTCTTAATCTAATGCACAAAAGGATTATGCGCCTTTACTGACACAAAAAGTACATAAGGACAGTCTCTTTTCTGTTCCCTCCGTACTTATCAGACCTCAAGGCAACTGTTTACATGAAGCCTCTTTTGCACACCATGCAAAGGATATTTGTTTATAGTAAATAGTACATAGGACCACTTAGAGTGTGATACGTATACAAAAGTGTGTCTGCATGCATTTAATGCATGGGGTATAAATAGGACTTGAAGAAAGGTTCTCCAAACCACTTCTTCAACTTACTTATCACCCAAATTCTTTCTTTCTTTATCCCTCTATTTTCTATCTTCTCTTCTCACTCTAGTGCATAGTGAAAGAAACTTAGATTGTTTAGTTTAGACTTGTGTCTTTTCTATTTCTGCAACAATCTGTAAATTCATATTGTTAATACAACAAAGAATTTAAAAGTGAAAATTGGTGTGATTATATTCAACCCCCCCCCCCCCTTCTATAATCCCATACACTATCCTTACTTGAAGGTCACCCCTTTGGGACCAACAAAAATTCCTTTCATTTCAATCTCTCTTTTTAGTTTAGAAAATATGCTCAAAAAATGATCTTTTTAACCAATTGCATTCTTCTTTCTTCTTCATGATCTTATTCAAGTTTAAAAACTCACTTTTCATAAAAACTTTTATTATTAACATGAACTAGAGTAAGGATTGGTTTCGATGCAAACTCTTCTTCAAAATAACTATGAAGATAGTCATCCGAAAAATTAAGTTCTCGTGTTGCATAAATTTTATTCAAATCACTATAATAAAAAGGAACGCAATTAGTTCTTATTCAGATCCTATTTAAAAAAAAACATTTTATCACCAAGACGCATGTATCTGAAATCATACATGTTCAATGCTTGTGAAAAATTGCATCATATCGCACAACATTCTGACGACTCTAAGTCTCACTTGTCTAAGTTCATTTTGTAAACAAAAGATTTTCATATTCAGATTAGAAACTTCATTTCCAACTCTTTCTTTTTGCATTTGTAAAGTTTTCACAAAATTGGCATTTTTGGCACTTTCAACTAAAAACGTCATTTCCAACTCTTTCTTTTGCATTTGTAAAGTTTTCACAAAGCTGGCATTTTTGGCACTTTCAACTAAAAACTTCACAACTAAATCATTATTCGTTTTAGACATTTCCTTCCCAAGAAGCACTCAGTTTTTTTATCTCTTTTGAGGTTATTTACAAATTCAGAAATTTTCAGCATCATTTCTTGTAATTGATCCTTAAATGCAGAGAAAGGGTCATTGTTTATCTTGACATCTGAACAAACATTCATCAGGAAAATATTCCTTCTCTGTCTTAGCCATGAAATACACATGATCTTTTGTATGTCTCTCGCTGTCAAATAAATCTGTAACATCTTCTCTGTCTGAAAACTTAATCCGGTGAACATCCTCAGCAATTTCGGCTAGGCCTGTAAACGAACCGAACGCTCATGAACCGTTCGTGATTTTGTTCGGCGGGAAGTTCGTTTAATAAACGAACGAACACGAACAAGATTTTATGTTCGTTTAAATAAACGAGCGAACACGAACAACGTTCTCGTTCTTTCAATTATGTTCGTGAACATTCGGTTATGTTCGTTCGTTTATGTTCCTGAACCATCGTTCGTGAACTGTTCGTTTATATTCGTTCATTTATGTGTGTTCATTTATATTAGTATATATAATAAAGTTTAAAAAAATACTACACAACCTCTCTCCTCTCGAGTAAAAACTTCTCGATGTTAATCAAGAATATGTAGGATTTTCTGTTTGTTCATCTTCGTTTGTTAATGTTCGTTCGCTTATGTTCGTTGATGTTCATTTGTGTTCGTTTACGTTCGTGAACCATTCGTTTAAGAGTTTAATGAACGAACACAAACGAACATGAACATCCTTATGTGCTAAATGAACGAACACGAACAGGATTTTTCGTTCGGTTAAGCGTTCGTGTTCGTGTTCGTTTAAACTTAAACAAACGAACCTGAACATGCCCCGTTCGTGTTCGTTCGGTTCGTTTACAAGCCTAATTTCGGCCTTGCATGTCATGATCAATACTTGGAATGATCTCTTACAGAAACTTCGATTAGAAGATGGAATATATTGTGTATACTTGAAATGATTTAGACAAAAAAAAATAAAGAAAAATTGACAAAGTAAGTTAAGGGACTAAAACTGTCAAAAATAGAAACGTGAAAGACTCCAAAGGACATAAACACAAGTACAAGAACTGAAAGTGTAAAAACCTAAAAACTTCAACTTCGGGGACTAAATGTGACAAAAATAAAAGTTTAAAGTACAAGGGCACATTTTGAAAAAAAAAAATCAAGTCCATTTACTAAAACTGCCAGAAATAAAAAGTTAAAAACTAACCGAACTAACAAAACAACTACAAGGACTAAACTTGAAATGAAGAGATAAAAGATTGTAAGGCCAAGAATTCAAGAACCGATCCAGATTGATCATTCATCAAACAATTAGCATACATACAAATGACAAGCATCACCCTCCCATTATAAATCAAACCACCATTTTCAAGAATTGACCCACTTCCTTATAATTAGATGCTTTTTCCAAATTAAAAAAACACTGGTGTGCTGTCCAAATTTTGTAACCTCCTCTAACAAGTTTGTATTACTATATCCTATGTAACTATGTACCAAAGGAATTTGTGTCTGCCTTGCTTGTAATTCTTTTGAGAGCCTCTAATAAAACAAGTTGCATATTGATTTTTCTATGATTACTCATATAATTCTTTTATATCTATCTTGATCTTATTGAATAGGGACCAACAAACCTAAACCACATCGATGTTCTTTATATTCACCAAGGCAAAAATTTAAAAACAAATACTCAAAATCCTAAGAAAAATGATAAATGTCAATGGAGGCTTCTCACTGATTTGGTGGATTGTGCTTTATATATATATATATATATATATATAGGGGTGGCTTCAAATGTGAACCACTTTTTGGTTGTGAAAATGAGCACAACCGAGGGCGCGACACGTGGCGGATGGCTAGGCGCCACGTCAAGTCCACGACGGATGACTAGCTAGGCGCGATTCATGGGAGGGCATTGAATTAAAGAGGGGACCACACTCAAAGCCGCCACGTGTTGTGCTCTCGGTTGTCCTCACGTTCACGACTAAAAAATGGTTCACATTTGAACTTTAAGTTCAAATGTGAACCACTTTTTGGTTGTGAACGTGAGAACAGCCGAGAGCGCGACACGTAACGGAGATTAGTCAATAAAGGCAATATATATATATATAGAGGAAAGTTCAAATGTGAACCACTTTTTGGTTGTGAACGTGAGGACAGCCGATAGCGCGACACGTAGCAAAAAATTCAGACTGACATGCGCGACTTGTGTGCATAAAGCCCGCGACTTAGTGTTATTCATACTGAATAACGCTATATTCATACTGAATAAGACTAAGTCGCGGGCTTTTATGCAGACAAGTCGCGCGTGTCAGTCTGAATTTTTTGCGACTAAGCTTTATTCATACTGAATAACGCTTTATTCAGTCTGAATAATAGTGTTATTCAGTATGAATAAAGCTTAGTCGCAGAAAATTCGGATTGACACGTGGCGCACTCTGGGTTGTCCTCACGTTCACAACCAAAAAGTGGTTTGTATTTGAACCCACCCTTATATATATTGATATATTGATGATTGGTGATTATACTGAACATATACTGAACAAAGTGCCAACTAAGTCGGTAGAAAAGACACCGTATGAAATTTGGACGGGCAAGAAGCCTAAGCTGTCTTTTTTGAAGATTTGGGGTTGTGAGGTATACGTTAAGCGTACAGTCACGGAAAAACTCAAACCCAAATCAGATAAGTGTATCTTCGTAGGCTATATAGGGGTGGGTTCAAATATATCAATATATATATATAAGTGATGATTGATGATTTGAACCCATACTGTTTTTAAAAGATTAATATTTCTATAACGTTGCACCTTTTTTTAATTATAACATAAAATTATTTTTTTGTTTTAATTGTTTTTCATATATGTTAATAAATATATGGATCAAAAAATTAAAACTAATATAAAAGTCAAATTTTAAAACTAATATAAAAGTCGGGGGTGATGGCCATGCCGAAGCTCTTGATCTAACGTTCCTCCTTTTTGTCGTTCAAAAAAATTTATAAAAGTCAAAAATAATAAATTATATTTTAATTATATATATATTGCCTGTGGGGGTGGGTTCAAATATGAACCACTTTTTGGTTGTGAACGTGAGGACAACCGAGAGCGCGACATGTGGCGGATGACTAGGTGCCACGTCAGGTCCACGGCGGGTGACTAAGCGCGATTCATGTAACAAAAAGTGGAAAAGTGGTTCACATTTGAACTTTCCTCTATGTGTGTGTGTATATATATTAGATTAATACTAATAATTGATAAATAAGAAAAAGAAACTAAGGTTTTTCTAAAAATCTCTATTGTATAATTTTAAGTAGATTCTTATTTTATTGATGTAACAATAATGTAATAATGGAAAATATGGTAACCGAGAATTTTAGAGGTTTGGTCATTATAGATGCTCTAATAAAAAATAAAGAAATTTTGAATATATCATTTCCAGGTAAAAATAAAATGGAAATGCTAAAAATATAGAAATTCTTTGGACGTTCATCTATACCAACTAGTTATTAAGAGCCCGGGCTTTGCGCCGGGTTATAACGTGGGTTATAAAGTGTGATAGATTTTATCGTTGGTAGGAAAAAATTTATATGAAACATAAGTTTGTACATATGTTGTCATATGAAATATTAGTATAACGGATTTTATGCATTGTGTTGGTTGTTTACTTATATGTTTACAACTAAAAAGAAATATATAGTGTAACTGATGTCTGTTTTACGTCGTTATATTCAAGTAAGAAAGTATACAATTGTTTTAAAAAGGTATAATGGTCATTTTACTCTCTCATTTAAAGGATTAATGGTTGGCCGTTAATATGAATTGCAAAATTCATAAAAAACTGCATACTTGTAGGTTTATTTTGTAAGAGATGAACTTTAAGGACCAAATCTATAACATTTGACAAACCTTAGGGACCAAATGTTTGTGAAAAAAACATCGATCATTTACTTATGAATAGTTTTGTTGTCCCATAAAACATAAAGAAGATGAAGAAATGGATGGAAATCAAGATTGAATTCATCAAAGTTTGAACAAGGTGCAACAATGGAGTATTTTGCCCAATATGGTAAAAATGAAATCAATACCAAAACCCTAAACATCCTTTACCTTTTATAGGTAGAAGGAAGTTACAAGAAATGTCAACAATGGCCCCCGAGGTTCCAAACCTCAAACAGGGGCACTAACAAAAGATAATGTTTACAAACCAAGGAAATTAAGCTAGAAAGCTATTAAAGATAGTGAATTCTGACTCTTCACAACAAGAGGTCCTACAATCTCCCCCTTTGTGAAGAAGTCAGAATGGTGGTGGAAGCTCCAGAGCAGGCTCCCACTTGGACATCTGCAGGTATTCCTCCCACTCGCCGATTATCCGCGCTCTCATCTGCATTGCCGCCTCGACCCGTCTGTACATCAACCGTTCCTTGAGTTTCCTCTCGATCAATCTCATCGCCTCCAGCAGCTTTCCTTTTCCGTCTATGATTCTCCGCCCAGGTATCTGATCCGCCAGTAGTCTACTCTGCATGCCATTGTAGACATAAAGAGAGTTTTTTTCAGAATTATAGTGAAAACCAAATAAATTAGCAGAACTAGGGTTAATTTTTTTGGGTTTTCAAAACTAAGGTGTTCGGACTTTGGAAGTCCGAACACTTCCTCACCATGCACCACCTGTCATTCCTCTGCTGCAGGGTCCCATCGCAGAACTTGGAGAGCTCGCCAAATCTCATAAACCTGCGCTCCCTCTTCTTCTGTGTGATGTAAAGAACCCCATGCTCAGGTATCCTGGTTGGCATGTACGGAGCGTAAGCATCGATACCAGGAACGAGCAGGTTTGGTCTAAGCAGGTTGACCTTTGGCTGGCGGCTTTCGATTGCAAGCTGGTAGTCCGTCACTCTCGCGAGAGAGATTGCGTGACGGACGTATTTCTTCAATATCTCTGTGCCATCTCTGTAGTGCTCTGGTCGGAGAATCGGGCCTTGGAGGTACTTGATGAGCGAGAGAAGATCTTCTAGATGCACCCGATCCAAGTCAGCTTCCGTGAACGACCAGTTTTGAAGCTCACCTCGTGGAACGCCGGTCCCGTACATGCGGACATCGAACTCAAGGAATAACTGATGGCCATGTCTGTAGGGGCGCATTGCAGTTACCTTGGTGAAGCGACGTCGGATCCTTTGACGTCCATGGGTGGCCCAGTTGCACATCCTCTGGTGCACGTAAGCTGTTCTTCTTCTTTTGGTCTTGATGTGCGAGATCCCGAAGTAGACCTTTCGGGACCAGGCGTGCAGCTTTTCCTGCTGGTAGATACGGGTGAACGATTCCTCAAGGAATGGACGGAAGATGATGGAGTGGTTCCAGTTGAGCTGGATGACGGTCTGAGCGGCGGTCTCTGGATCAGTAGAGTGAATGGTTCGTGGAGCGTCTGGAGTGGGGAATACGAATGCCGCGGAGAGGTTGGAGTAGTCAGAATCCCGGAAAATGTCGTCTCCCTTCTGGTATATCCTGAGACTCTGAGCAAGCGACCGCAAGATCTTCCGGGCTGCTTCCGGAATCTGGAACTCTGAGGGATCCGTCGGTGCTGCTTCTGGGAGAACGACTTCAATCTGAGCTGTGTCCGTCATCTGGGGGAACTGTACTGACTCCCCTTCCGGGATCCGCTCATATCGCCAACTCCCCATGTCAGGAATGTCCTCCGTGTCTGAATCGACATAGGGAGCGTCGGCGGCAGCAGACTCTGTAGCAGCACTCGAGGGGGCGGCCGTGGACGCTGGAGCTGGAGTGGAACCGGAACCAGAGGCAGAATGGAGGTCGGTGCGAGGCCTTTTGGATGAAGCCTGCACCTCCCCCTCATGAGGACCCGATGCCGAGTCATCAGGGTCATCATGCCTCCTTTTGGAAGGCTGAGCCTGAGACCGACACATGGCCTCTAGTTCCCGGACTCGTTGCTGTAGGATCTCGATCTGGGCTTCCTGATCTCTGACTTGGGCGGAGAGGCGGTCGTTCTGAGCCGTGTATGATGAAATGACGTACGCATGTTCCGTCTCAGTAACGTAGCCCGGCATCGGAGGCAGTTCGCCCGAAGTCGGAGGGGCGAGTCTGAGAACGTCTTCTGTCTGACGGGGGATCGGAGTCTCGGATGATGGGGCTGCCTCAGAGTGTTTGCCCTTGATTCGCCTTTTGAGCTCGTAGAGCTCCGCATCCCGGTCTTCTTGAAGCTTTCGTGACACCTCAAGATCTGCCTGTCGTTTCCTCTCCGTCTCGGCCAAGGCTTTCTCAAGTGCCTTGACCCGCGCATCTCGAGCCCGGTTGGCTTCCTCCACCGCGAGTAACCTGCTTTGGACGACTTTTAGGATGTCGTCCGAATCCGTCGGACCTAAAAGTCCCGTTCGTGAAGGGGTGGTTTTAGGGATTCCACCCGAATCCGTCAGGCCTAGAAGCCCCGGTGTTGCGTGAGCATCTTTAGAGACTTTGCTCGAGTCTGTCGGACCCTGTCCCGGAAGTACAACACCCGGTGCCACTGGGGCTCCGGTTGACGAGAAGAGTCCTATTGAGGTGCTCTCTCGGCCTGACGTCACCGCTGGAATGATGTTGACGGTGTCAGGGCTTCCGGTGGATCCTCGAAGGGCGTCACTCGACGCACCGACTCTCCCCGTTCCGGCCTCGCCACTTGGGCGGGCTGATGATGCTCCAAGTAGTGTCCTATCCAAGTGAACGACTTGAAAAGTCTCGGTGATTGGCTCTAGGACGACTGGTGCACGGAAAGAAGTCGAGAGGCGGGGAGGTTCCTCTCTCGTTTCAACACCAACAGACTCCAAGTGAGTGGTTGGTGGAAGTTGAGCTAAGTCCCCGTGTGAAGATGAAACGACCATCTGTTGAGAGATGGTCGAGTGGTCGGTTGGGGCGTGCAAGTGCGCTAGTTGGCTGCTAGCGTCTTGACCAGACACCGTAGGGTGCCCAGTCTCAGTGTGGGTTGCCTCTGTGGTGGATGGACTCAAGGTATGAGGAACTACCGTTTCTAACCTGTGCGGCTCTACCTCTTCGTCCGCATTCTCTAATTGAGCCCAAAGCTCTCCTAGTTGGACCTCAACATCTGCGGTCTCTTTTTCTCTTCGCTCTCTCTCCTTTTCTCCCCTCTCTCTCTTCCTCTTCACTGTCATATCTCCCCCAGCCGGTAGCAACCTCGGCCTCACCTTCTTCCTCACGACCGACGGTCCGGTCGTCCGATGCAAGGTCCTCGGCAAGAACTGGATCGCCGGAGATTCGGTCGTCGTTGAAGGAAGAGGTGGCTTCATCCACATCGATCACCTGGGTCTTTCCGCCCTTTGCTGGTTCAGATAACTGGAACTCGGAGTCTGACCCGTAATCCACCTGCTCTGATTCGGTGGCCTCGTCATCGGGCTCACGACGGTCCGAAGGAGTATGTTCTGGAGACTCATGACCGTCGGAGTCATCGCCTGAGGGTTCGCCGGAGGGTTCGCCACCCTGAGTAGTAACGGCCGCCGCGGGTGGTGGTGAAGGAACGTGTGCTTGTTCTTGTGGGGAAGCTTCCACGTCCTCCCCAGTCGGTTGAGGTTGTTGCGGCGGTGTCGGCGAACGGCGCTCTTCTGATGATGAATGAACGGGGGATTGTTGAAGGATCCCAGTGTACTGCTTCACCCGGAAGTGACTAGTGTATTCACGTTCGCGGGCAGCTATGGTTGTTTCTTCTACAACTGTCGGTGTACGAGCTCGACGGGTGCGATTCCGGAGCATCATCTGATAGGCATCAGCTTGAGACATGTGTGGCGTGGCGGACGTTCCAACGACTCTACCCGCTTCACCCCTCACGTCTACTCTCATCACTCCCGAGCCAGAAGCTCCCCCACTGGAGCTCTGGCCCGCCGTGCCGGAGGCACGGCTTTTAGGTAGGACGGGTTGCACGTCTTGGGCAGGGCTCCTCGGCTCTGAGGAGTCCGTAGACGTGTCTTCTAAGCCTATAGAGATTCGGTACATCCTAACAGCCTCAGACCTACGGTCCGCCAAGCCAAGTACGTTTCCAGGAATGGGCATTTCAATCTGACCTGATCGAAGACTACGGCGGTTCATCCTGCCGATCTGAACGCTCTCGAAGCGAGGGTGGCCGGATCTGCGTCGGATGGCCTGATTTCGCTGCATGTGCTCGTGAATAAGCAGACTGAAGAACCTCATCCACGGAATGGATGTATGACGGGTTCTTGCGGATCCTTGGCGAACATCAGTGACCATGTCAGCCCAAATTTGTTGGGCGAAGTCAATGCGCCTTCCGTAGGCGACCGCATGTATGACGTGCCAGAATTGAGTCGAAGCCTTGTCCACTCCGTGGGTCTTCGAGGACAAGGTCCTGTTGAGGATGTTGAAGAATGAGAACCAGATCGGTGGCAGCATCCCTTGAGCGACTTGGGAAATCCCTTTTGGTCGGTTGTTTGCAGTGAAGTGGACCCCGAGAGCGAGTACTTCGCTGAAGAGCTCGGGTCCAGAAACCAGAGGCTCGAACGGGGGCTCAGGAGTGGCGGCCGGTAGATGAAGGACTCGTCGAAGATCCTCCACAGTAACGACCAGGTCAGTGTTGTCCACCCGGCCGATGATGGTTGGTTCGCCGTCCCGGTTCTCGACACGCGAAGTGTGCCAGAACTGTTGCAGATAGATCATGGGGATCTGAGCAGTGGCTTGCATCGCGTATGCAAGGGGATGCGCCCGTAGGATCTCAAGGACCACATCATCTTGGACAGTGAAGTTCGCCAGGTCAACGAACCCGTTGTTCTGGATGATCTGGACGATGTTGGCCGGGTCGATAAGAGCTCGGTCAGCAGCATTTCCGGCAGGAGAAGTGGGAGCAATAGGTTGATCAGCCATTTCTATAAAATAAGTTAAGTGTTAGTAAGAATGCATCGTGAAAAGACTATACCCTCGACTAGACGCGAGTCGGAAAACCTCGAAAACCCATAAATGAGTTCGTATTTCCCGAGTCGAAAAACGAGCACACATACGAGGGGATGTTTTCCGATTCGGAAAAGGTACTTTTCCGAATCGGGAAACTTCAAACACTTAGAAAATTTTTGAGTTCAATAAAACACAAGTTTCCGATTCGGAAAAGGCACTTTTCCGATTCGGGAAACTCCCACACTTAGAAAAATATAGCAACACGAACAAGTAGGTTTTCCGATTCGGAAAACATGGTTTCCGATTCGGAAAATGTGCAACACTTAGAAAATTTTTGAAAGACTTGGTCTCATACGTGATTCGGAAAACCTCGGAAACCCGTAAGGGTAATTCCATGTTTTCCGAATCGGAAAAAACTTAGCTTGAAAACCGAGACACAAGTCGGATTCGGAAAACCTGATAATCCGATTCGGATTTATCTGGTTTTCCGAATCGGAAAACGTACATGAATACTCATCGTTGATGAATGCGGAAAACTTGAACATTCAAGTTTTCCGATTCGGAAAACGAGAACTGTTCGACTTCTTAACTAAAAACCGTTCACCGAACGTCGATCTAAGGCCCTAAACTATCAACATGCATCCTAAATCAGTTCATAATATGTTTCTAATCAACAGAGGATCGATTTAAAGCCCCGAAATCCCATTCCAAGAAGTTTGGGTTTCGGGTAAGTTTTGAAAAGTTTAGGCTTCGATCCGGACCTTAAAACAACAGATTAAGACGTTATAACTATATAAGGATTGATCGTAATCTTACCAGGAATCCGAAAACGTAATCTGATCGACGAACGGAGCAAAAACGAACGAAAGCGAATCGAGCGCGAGAGCGGTTACCGGGTGAGAGTTCAGAGAGAAAAAAGTGAAAATTTGAATTTTTGTGAAAAGTAAATCTTTGAAACTGGTATTTATATTTTTACCGAATTACACTGTGTTTGGGTCAAAAACACTGTGTTTGGCTCTCCTGATGACTCTCTTAACCCGACTTTCACCTATTGGCAAAAACCACCCCTGGACTAGAAGTTTCAAGAAACTTACAAACAAGTCCCTGAACTTGTATTTTCAGAAAATTTTCAAAACAGACCCTGGACTACAAGTTTCACAAAGGTGCAAAACGAGTCCCTGAACATTTAGGAATCAGAAAATAGCAAAGTTAGTCCCCGAACTTGTAAGTTCAAGACATGTACTCTACCACCCCCTGAACTTTCAAGTTCACAAAAAAGTTACAAGTTCAGCGCTCGACTCCCGAGAAAAGAGACTTACCTGGTTCGTCTCGACAGGGTTTTGTGCAAGTTCTGATCTGAAGTAACCAGAAGTCGTAATGAGGATCCACACCTACAAAATAAAATATAAGAATGGTATCCAAGGTGTTGTGGATCCGAGAACGTCAGTAAACACACCAAATATTGATAACAAGACTTTGGACTCCCCCTTGATTCATGCAGTCGCTCAAGGATTATTAACGACTCCCCCAACACTCATGCATTCACTATAAGAACTCCCGACTCCCCCTAGACCTCAGGCAGAGAGGTCTAGCATTCCTAACTTGCTTAGTAGGAAAAAGTGACGCTTCTCGTCAAACGGCTTGGTGAACAGATCAGCAAGCTGATAGTCACTCTCAACAAAGTATAGTTCTATATTACCTTTCTCGACGTGGTCTTTGATGAAATGATATCTAATGTCGATATGCTTCGTCCGAGAATGTTGAACCGGATTTGCCGTGATCTGAATTGCACTTTTGGAGTCGCAGTAGATGGGAATCCGATGCATGGTGTAGCCGAAGTCAGCTAGTTGGGTTTTCATCCACAGAACTTGCGAGCAGCAGCAGGCGGCGGCTACATATTCTGCCTCCGCGGTGGATAGGGAGACGCAATTCTGCTTCCGGGATGACCAACTTACCAACTCGTCCGCGGTGGATAGGCACCAGAAGTGTTTTTCCTGTTTAGCTTACAACCTGCATGGTCTGAGTCTGTATATGCAATTAGTTCAAAACCAGAATCCTTTGGGTACCAAAGGCCAAAATCCGGTGTGCCCTTCAGATACCTAAGGATTCTCTTGACTGCAGACAGATGTGAATCCCGTGGGTCACACTGAAAACGAGCGCATACACCCGTGGAAAAGACGATATCTGGTCTACTGGCCGTGAGATATAAAAGAGAACCAATGATTGCCCGATAAGTTTTCTGGTCAACCGGTTTACCAGAAGTATCTGCAGTTAATTGAAAATTTCTGGGCATTGGTGTGGCCGCAGAGTTGGAACCACCGAAATCAAATCGTTTTAAAAGATCTTGAACATATTTGGCTTGATTTATAAAAATGCCATCAGGGCGTTGTCGAACTTGAAGTCCTAAAAAGAACGTCAACTCGCCCATCATGCTCATTTTGAATTGGGATTTCATGGTGTTCTCAAACTCTTGGCACATCTCAGGCTTTGTAGACGCAAAGATAATGTCATCCACGTATATCTGAACGATAATTAAATCTTTACCTGACCTCTTGAGAAACAGAGTGGGATCGATCGTACCTTTCTTGTAGCCAACTCCTAGCAAGTAGTCAGTGAGAGTTTCGTACCATGCCCTCGGAGCTTGCTTGAGACCGTAAAGCGCCTTGTCCAAAATGTAGACGTGATTCGGGAATCGAGAATCGACGAACCCTTCCGGTTGTTCTACGTACACTTCTTCTTGAAGAACTCCATTCAAGAAGGCACATTTGACGTCCATCTGATAGACTGTCATGTTTTTGTGTGCAGCATACGCTAGGAAGATTCGGATCGCTTCGATTCGGGCTACTGGCGCGTACGTCTCATCATAGTCGATACCCTCTTGTTGGCGATAACCCTTGGCGACCAGGCGAGCTTTGTTCCGGATGATGAGATTATTCTCGTCGGTTTTGTTCCGGAGTATCCACTTGAGGCCGATGATAGTCTTTCTACCAAGCGCCAAACTTTGTTTCTCTCGAATTCAGCCAGCTCATCTTGCATGGCGATCACCCAGTCGGGATCGGTGAGAGCTTGCCAAACATCTGATGGTTCAAATTCGCTTAAGAACCCGCCGAATAGGATCAGATTTTCAGTGTGCTTTGCAGATCGAGTAGTTACAGGTTGTGAGGGACTCCCGATGATCTGGGAGGAGGGATGATCTTTTGTCCACCTGCGAGTGTGAGGGTGAGTGACATAAGCTTGTCGGTTGTTGGTGGCGTCGTTCTCATCTTGCACGGCAAAGACCTCTTGCTGGTTTCTAATTGATGATCCGGCCGTCGGATTATTCTGCGGTGATGCCTCCAACCGGGGCTCACACATTACCTGAGCATAAGTTCTCTGAGCTGAGCTAGGTGAAGGTAGTGGAGCATCTTCTGGGATGGGAGCCAGAGCAGGTTGAGGAGTCTGCTCTTGGAAGGGTTCCGGTGAGGCGGATGATGACATTTCAGGGGGAGAAACCGCAGTTGATTCCGGTGACACTGAGTTTGTTGATGTACTTGTAGATGGCTCAGTGATGAAGGCATCGGAAGTCACGGAAGTAGAAGTTGAACCAGCATGAGCAGGAACTACAATCGGACCCGTGAGTGTGGGTAGATCATAATCTGCGAGGTCTAAGAAGTCTAGAGCAGAAAAGTTAGTGGAAGAATCTGTGCTCGGTGGTGCGGTGAACAATTCAGGAAATGATGCATTTATATTACTTGAACTTGCCACAGAATAGGTTTCGGTTTCTGAAAAATCAACATTTGAGCTTTCCAGGATGGTTCGGGTTCGTTTGTTGAAAACCCGATAAGCCTTAGAGTTATGTGAGTATCCGATGAAGATAGACTCATCAGACTTGGGTTCAAACTTTCCCAAATCATCCCGGTTGTTTAAAACATAGCATTTACATCCAAAGACTCGAAAGTAATCGATGTTAGGCTTACGCTGTTCGACCATCTCGTAGGCGGTTTTACCGGTCCGCTTGACGATCAGAGTCTGATTCTGCGTGTAGCATGCTGTTGATACTGCTTCAGCCCAAAATGATTGAGGAACTCCAGAATGAGCCATCATGGATCTTGCCGCTTCGACTAACGTCCGGTTCTTCCTTTCTACTACCCCGTTTTGTTGAGGTGTGCGTACGGCAGAGAAATTGTGAGAGATTCCCACGTCTTCGAGGTGTGCATTGCGAAACTCGGTTCCGTTGTCACTTCTCAACCTCTTCACTCGACGACCCAAGAGAACTTGAATCCGCTTGATGAAGGCAATGATTCGATCTGCAGCGTCAGATTTGGCTCGCAGGAATTCAATCCATGTGAACCTAGAGAACTCATCCACGAGAAGCAACATGTATTTCTTTCGGGCTAGGCTCTCGGTTCTGGTAGGTGCACAAAGATCCATGTGAATCATGTCAAGGGGACTCTTGTTGTTTGTATCCATCCTCGGTGGATGAGAGCTTCTCGTCATCTTTCCTTGTTCGCAAGCTGGACACAGTGTATCCTTGGAAAGGCGAGTCTCTGGCAGTCCCTTGACGAGATTTTTCGAAACCAGCTTGTTCATGTCTTTAAAATTCTGATGGCAGAGCCTTCGATGCCATAACCAACTGTCCTCCTTTGAAGCCTTTGCGAGCAGACAGATTGCATTCCTTGGATTGGATATTGCTTCAAACTGTGGATGTGTCTGAGGGATTGAACGGAAGACGGTGGAGTAAAGATTGCCATTCCTTCGTGCACTAAGGATGACGTTGTTATCTTCATCATTCACGTTGCTTCCGTATTGAAACTGCTTCACCCAGTATCCGTTGTCACAGAATTGACTGGAGCTAAACATGTTGAAACCCAACCCCTCGACATACCTTACATCTTTAATGATGTATTTCCCATCCGTAATTTTCCCATAACCCACCATTGGCCTAAGCGTCTTGTCGGCTGTTTTGACATATCCCTCGAACCTTTCAACATAGTCGAAAAGGAAGGATCTCTGACCAGTCATGTGTCTATATGCGCCAGAGTCGAAGTACCACACCTGACTGACCTGCAAGACAATTAAGCTTGTTTAGGGACCCATTGCCAAATGGGTTCCTGTGGGTTAGATACAGATAAATTGGTCGGTGAAGTCCCCTTTTCGGATTTCTACTTAGGCTGAGGAGACTTCACTGACGATGAGGATTTTGCTTTTCCTCTTTTTCTTCCCCTTCTCTTTCGGGACTTGTCATTAGAATTGGGAGCATAGAAAGAATTAGACACACCATAACGAAGGAAATTATCAAACATAAAGCACATGTCATTGCGAAAAGTATTAAAAGCATCGTTCAAGTTGCGATTAGTTTTAACATACATGTTCGAATTCTTTCCTACACTAGGTGGAACATAGCCTAAACCCGCACGGCTAGGACTATGTTTCTTAGGGAAAGCAGAAAAAGAGTTGTTTCGCCCATGATGATCCTTTCTTGGTGGCTTCACATTCGGTCCACCATCTTTCCTCCCCGCATCTGCATGAAAAGCACGGTGTGAGTTAGAGGACGGTTTTGTGGGAATGGAGTTACCACCTTTTCCAGATGACTTTTTAGAAAATTTAGGTTTTGTGGAACTGAAAGGTTGATTTGGTTGTAACTGAGATGTCTCACCCACTTCAAAGGAACTGGAATGAAAGTCAAGACTTTTAATGGGTTTGACTGAGTTACGAGCATCGTTAGACTTTGAATGCTTTTTCTGGAGTCCTTTGGGTGCGTGTGGCTTAACTGACTTACCCTTGTCAGTACCTACACATTTTTCACCCTCCGGGATACTTTTCTCAGAAATAGGAGCTCGTGACTCAGTAGATTTCTCAGATTTGACAACAACAGATTTTGGCTTCTTTGGAATAAAGCCTGAAGGATCATCATCCTCATCTAAAAACACCTTCATATCATATTCAACATTTGGATCTTGGACAGTCTTGGGTTCGGTTATCCTATGGTGTGAGTTAAGGGGTTCATCATCATCTGATATTATGGAGTAATAGTCCTCAGTGTCTAAGACAGGTTTTGGTTGGTGAGTGACTATTGGATGGTTGATGATTGGAGCAGTCTTATCATCAACTGAGTCTGAAGGGCAGAGATTTTCCAGATTCATTACCTTCCTTTTTAAAATGGAGTTGGATATCCGTTGGTTGGTTAAAGATTGGCGATACATTATCCTTTCATCATGATCAAGTTCTTTTAAGAGTTCAAAGTGGATATCTAGGATAACGTATCGAGCCTGAAGATCCGCTACCTTGATTTGAAAATCAGTGAAAGCTGAGGTTGCGGTCTCACATTCTGAAGAGAGCCTAATTCTTTCGGCATTTGCCTCAAGTAAGTCTTTCTCCAGATTGCGAACCAAGGAATCTTTCTCCGACAAAATGACCTTCAGATTCAGGATCTGATGTTGACATGCATCCAAATCCATGGCTTTTAACCTAAGAGTAAACACCTCCTTTTCTAGCCTGACTAGGTCGGGACACTTAGTTGCGGAAGTATCCTCGGTGGGATAACTAAGGTCTCCTCTGAAAGTACTATTTCCCTAGTATCATAGCTTGAGTTAAGGTCTGTGTAGTTGATGGGAGGCATTGCTACTCTAGGGGTTCGGGCCTTGACGCCTTCCCAAGTGGGTTCAGAGTTGGTTGGATCACTAGCCGAAACAAAGATTGGTCTATTTGGAGGGGGACTAGTGGGAGGACTACTAGAGGTACTGTTTGTTGGACTGATGGTTCTAGTTATGGTCTCACCGTTTATGACTTCGGTGTATGTGACAGTCTGCCTAACAAATTCCTCGGTCACATGTCCTCCTACTATGGCAGGTTTGGGCTTGGAGGCTGCCATATCCTCAAAGTTGTATAGATGAGAAGGTGCTTTATCTAAAACTTGGTTTTCAGACAGACCTAGGCCGGGTTTGGCTTTGTAAAAAGGATTCATTTTGGCATGCTGAGTGAGGATACTTAAAGTCTGTTCAGATTGTCCTCTTTTAAAATTGTTGTCCTCAAGCTCTTGTATTTTTGAAAACAACCGAGTTCTTTCTTCCGAAAGCAACTGGAATTTAATGTTGAGCTCCCCATGGTTACTGTTAAGTTCCTCATGGGCTTTTTGAAGACAACTAAGTTTGTTTGCTAAATTGGACTCTCTAATCCCAGACTCAAGTGTTTCACGGTTATAGACTATGGTCAAATCCTCGAGAGAGTCTTTATAAATTGCACTGTCGATTCTAAATTTCATGACAAGAGTCCTCTCCGATTGGAGACACCTCTCCAATTCACAAATTTTAGATTCCAACATTGCCACAGTGTCAGTTATATCAGGGATAGAGGATACCTCAGACGGATCTATGTCCTGATAAGTGCTTGGTCCAACGGCTTCCGATCCCTCGAAGTCAGCCATCAAACAAGGACCTTGCACCAAATGATCTTCCTCGTCTGAACTCTCTTCTTCACATACCCAGTTCTCTTCATCTACCATCAAAGCCACCCCTTTTTCTTTCTTCCTCATCAGTGAGGCCTTCCGCTCAAAGTACGCGGCATCCTTGTACTTGACGGAGCAATCTCGAGCGTAGTGTCCCAACTTTCCACACTTATAACAAGTGGTAGTGGGACTTGCGGTTTGTTGAGGAGTGGGGTTCTGGGTTATGGGACCCTGAGGAGGATTTGCCCGTTGAATTCCTTGATCATTGTGAATCGGTTGATCTTCCCTTTGAACATTCTTGGAACTGTTTCCCCTGGAATCGCCTCCGTGGTAGATGCCTTTCCCGTGATTCACTCTCTCATCTTGCCTTTGATCACCCCTATTCTGCTCATACCCGTATCCTGGCCCTTGATCTAGCCTTCCACTCTCATATCTTCCTCCATATCCAATCTCATATCCCTGACGTTCAATATACCCAGATTCCGGAGTGTATTGCCTCAAGCTGTTCCGGTAGTTGATGTCTGAGACTTGTCCTCTCCAATCTCCTTGATTACCTTGACCTCCTTGATAGTCAAGATAAGTGTTGTCTCTTCTCGGCTGATCTCTGTATCTGCCTTGATCTTCTCTGAACCGTCCCTGGTTGTTCCTATAACCTCCTTGATCATAAACCTGCATACCCCCTTGCTGATAGCTTCCTCTCCCTTGATGTCCGTACTGACCTCTTTCTGGCTGATAGTGACCTCCTCTACCTTGCCCCATTCTTCCTCCACTGGGAAAACCGGATCCTCGTCCACGGTTGTATCCACGATTTGCGTTCAATCGTTGTACGCTATGTGAGATGAGGGCAAGGGACTCGTTCACATGGAAGAGTTCATCATCAGAGATGGAAATGATCACCGGTTCGTCGGGGTGTTGTACGCTTGAGCCATAGTTCGGGTTGAACTCTTGACTGTATTCTTCTGGATAGTACTGGGGAGAGACGTTGTTGTATGGCATTGGTTGGACGGGAGCAGTGCTTGGTCCTCCGAAGGGCACGACCGACAATGCCAGAGGATCGACTGCTTTCTTGGAGCGTCCACCTGTGATGAATTCTTCGTGTTGAACCATCATGCTGAACAAGTCATGTAGACCCAAAGTTCCCAGATTCCGGCTAAGCTGAATGTTGATGGCCATGCTTTGCCATTCCTGATTGAGATTCTTCAAGAACTTCACGTTCACTTCATACTTTGATTTCTCAACCCCGAGCCGTCTCAAGTCGTTGATGAAAGCATTCAGTCTTTGATAAGACTCAATGAGGGATTCGTTTTCCCTAGCTTTGAAGCCTTCGTAGGCATTGAGCGCACTTTCCTTCTGACTCTCCACAGCAGTGTCTCCTCCCTGCATCTGTTGTTCAATTTCCAACCAGACGTCTCGTGCGTTGGTCAGACTGTCCACTCTCGCGTACATATCGTTTGGGAGAGCCATAATCAGGAGGGTCAGTGCACGCTTGTCGATGAGATGTCGGGCTCTTTGTTCAGGGTTGAACATCTCAACAGGCTTCTCGACCACGTATGCCGGAAGTTCGGGACAAGTATCGGTTTTAGGTACAGCGGCAACGGTGACGGTCGGTCGGATAGGTCCTTCTCGAATGGACTTCATCATGTTTTCATCAAGCAGGTCAAGGAAGTGAATCATCCTGCGTCTCCATTGTTGGTACTCGCCCATCACCAGGACGGGAGGACGAGTCTCGGATCCGATTCCGAGGATTTCCTTCGACATTTCTCTCGCTAAAACAGACCTCCTTGAAAGACTCACTTGGCTTAAAAAGGTTTTCGAAAAACGGATATTTTGAGTGCCTCGGGACACAAAAATCTTTGAGATTTGAAGAGTTTTGAAAGTAAGCTTAGTGTCGGATTTGAGAAATAAATTTGCAAGAGTTTCGGCTCAAAGAGGCGAAATCCGATCTGGAAACAGAAGTTTTCCGAATCGGATTTGGCTCAAAATTCAAGGATGCGGAAAACAGCCTTTTCCGATTCGGAAAATACAATTTTCCGATTCGGAAAAGGTTTGGTTCGGAAAAAGGCTTGAAATCGGAAAACTGACTTCTCAGAAGCAACACCCCAAATCAGAGGCTCATTTTCCGATTCGGAAAACAAGGTTTTCCGATTCGGAAAAGGAGAGTTCTCCGATTCGGAGAATGTACAAATTCCGAGTCGGAAAATTTGAGCTGAAATTTCAGCTCTCGTATTCCGATTCGGAAAACCTGCACAGAAGCTCCGAAAATTCACTCAAAAACACTTAAAAACTTTTAGAAAACAAGTGTTAAGAGCCCCAATTTGTAGGAAAAAGCTTTTAAAACACTAGGGAATCACTTAACACTTAATATCACCCTTTTAAAACCACTTTTTGGATTGAAAACCCAAAAAGTTTTGAAAAAAAAAATTTGAAAACCTTTAAAACCTTTTTAAAGCACAAAGAAAGCCAAGGAATCAACAATGTATGGCTCTGATACCAATTGTTGTCCCATAAAACATAAAGAAGATGAAGAAATGGATGGAAATCAAGATTGAATTCATCAAAGTTTGAACAAGGTGCAACAATGGAGTATTTTGCCCAATATGGTAAAAATGAAATCAATACCAAAACCCTAAACATCCTTTACCTTTTATAGGTAGAAGGAAGTTACAAGAAATGTCAACAATGGCCCCTGAGGTTCCAAACCTCAAACAGGGGCACTAACAAAAGATAATATTTACACACCAAGGAAATTAAGCTAGAAAGCTATTAAAGATAGTGAATTCTGACTCTTCACAACAAGAGGTCCTACAAGTTTAATAAAATTATTTTATTATTCTCTTGATTAAAGTTATAATAGTTTATAATTACCAATAAAACAAAATATGTTCATAAAAAAATAAAGAAAGTAAAAAGTAAAAAAAAATATAAGTTATGTAATTTGAGAATAAAAAAAATATAAAAAATGATCTATTATAAGAAGACAATATATAATTTAAACAAACATTTTTTTGGTTAAGTTAATCATTAAATATAACAAAGTTGGATGAAGGATGAAAGTAAATGAAAATAAAAATTATAGGGATGAAAAAAGAAGTTTTTAAAGATCAAGGATGGAAAATGTTATGAATGTTAAACAACAAGGACCAAAATCGTAAATTGATCAATTATTTTATTAATAAAATTCCTTTCATGGGTTTTGTAGGGTTTAGTAATTACTAGGTATTAAGAGCCCGGACTTCGTGCCGGGTTATAAATTGAAATAGATTTTATCATAAGTAATAAAATACACTAAATAAAAATATTAGTTTTAAGAGATTTTAATCTAAAGCTTTAAAAAAATTAACTTATAACTTTATTATTTTAGTTATCTATTTGGTTGGTGACGTTATTAGTTGTATATTTGGTCATCGATATTTGACTATTTATTAACTTTATTTAATAAAAATCGTAATAAATAAGAAGTAAATGTTGTGAATGAATGAAGGTGCACACCGGTGCATGATTTTTTTCTTAATAAAGTTACAATAATTTATAATTAATCAATAAAACAAAATGCATTTAAAAAATAAATAAAGTAAAAAGTAAAAAATGTTAATTATGTAATTTGAGAATACAAAATACAAATAATGGTCTACTATTATGTTTAAATATGTAATTTAATTAAACATTTTTTTCATGAGTTAACCACTTAATTTAACAAAGTTGGATAAAAACACATGGATAAAAAACAATTGTTAAAGAGCAGAGACGAAAATCGTTATAAATATTATACAATACGAATTAAAATCGTAGTTTTATAATTTAACCACAATGACAATCTTCTAATTTAACAATGATGACAGTCTTGTAATTTAAACAATTTCCAGAGTTACATTTTTTTCCTGAAAATTGTATGGCATAGTAATACTCTTTATTGGTAATTGTAGAGGTATATAATTATTTAATTGTTTTTGTTAAAGTTATAATAGTTTATAGTTAATCAATAAAACAAAATATGTTGATAAGATAAATAAAGAAAGTAAAAGTAAAAAAACCTAAATTATGTAATTTTAAAATAAAAAATATAAACAAAGTAGATGACTAACCACTTACTTTAATAAAGTTGGATGAAGGGACGAAAATGAAATAAAAAATATAGGAACGAAAAATGTTAATCATAAAAGATTAGGCATGAAAACCGTTTTGAGGCAATTTTCAAGGGCAATACGTGTGTATGGGGAAAAGAGGTGTAAATGTGTAAAAAAAAAACAAAAATGACGGCCGCCTTTTCAATGGTGTAAATGGATGAAAACAAAATGGCATGGTATGTAATTTTATCAACTTTAAAGGTCAATTCTCTAATTTTCCTCACAGTTGTATGGTATATATAGAGTAAACTACAAATTTGGTCCCTGAAGTTTACTCAAATCTGCACGTTTTGTCCTTAAACATTAATAAATACAAAAAGCGTACCCAAAGTTCCATTTTCGCAACAGGTTTCATCCCTGCTCACTAACGACGTTAAAACTCAGTTAAGTAAGGGGTAATTTTGCCAAAGTGAAAGACAAGGGACCAAGTTGTAACTATCACACACACACACTCTCTCTCTGTCTCTTTATCATCTTCATCTCCATCTATCACCACCACACCCACCAACACCACCACCACTATCACAACCACACTCACCACCTCCAAACCACCACACCCACTATACTATCACAGCCATCACCACCGTCCCTACCGGCGACCACCACAAGCCACCGCCGCCTTAAACTCTAATTACTGTTAGGAATTATGTGCAGAGTTGACAAACCAAGTGATTATATATCCAATGTTACGAGACACTTGAGGGTCACACCTGTGAGGACCTATAAGTCGAACAAGTTAGATGAAACCCCGAAATGGAGAGTTAGGATTTATAATAGTGTATTATAAATCAATTGGGTAATTACAGTCAGAATTACCAAAGTTGGAGGATTATTAATTAATTAGGATATTATATATTTATTAGATAAATAAATATATAATAGTTAATTAATAAGTTTTTATATATATTAGATAAATATATATATTTATAATTATCGTATGCAAATTCTTTTCCAGCTATTTAAAAAAGGAAATGATTTGAGATAATTATAATAAGGAAACTGTATTCCATAGAAACTGTATTTTTCCTCCATATAAATAAGGCTTATGGGTTAAGGAAAAAGATCTAAGCTTTAAGCAAAAATCAGTTTTTCAGTTTCCTCTCTCTCCCTCTCTCTCCATCGGCGCCGACCCCCCCCCCCCAGGTCGGATTCCAGTTTTTGTTATTCGGGTTTCGATCAGTTCAACTAGAAGAACGTTCGTTGGTCGATCACCGGTGGACTATCATCAAGCAATCCAGGTAAATTGATCTAACCTAAACTATTAGGTTTAGAACTATAAACGATTAAAGATCAATAGGCTTTAATGGGTTTTTAGCTTTTATCGCTTCCGCATGATTAGATCGGAAACAACGTGTTTCTGATCGCGTAGGTTTTATCAGTTTGATTAACCTATGAGATATATCAAACCAGCGAGGTTCGATAGATCTGAGAGAATCCTCGAGTCAGTTTGATCCGAGGATACCCACAAAAACCCAACAGTGGTATCAGAGCCATTGTTAAAATCGTTTTAGTCTTATCAGTTTATCTGTTTATGCGTGATCCGTTAAATATTATTGTTTCTTGCGTATCAAGTTTAAAAATCTGATTTTTATTAAGTTTATTTATTTTTAGATTTTCGTATTAAGTTGTTATCCGTACGAAAAACCCGGAAAAACCACAACCGGATTGATGATGACTACGTTATCACATCACCACCGCACCACCAGCGAGGTGGTTGCGGCTGGCCACCGTGATCACCGGATCACACACGCCACCAGTTAGGTGGTGGTGGTCAATCCTGTTGCCGCTAAGAGAACCGCCGGGCCACACCACCAGTTAGGTGGTAGTGGCCGAAGCCCTTCGATGCCGTGAAACAACCACAGCCACACCACCAGATGGGTGGTGGCGGGTGATCTCGATTACACGATAGGCGGTGGTGGCGGCGGCTATGGCCGAAGCCGATCACCGCACCACAGATGGTGGTGGCAGTATTATTAACCACCTAAGCCGATTACGACCAATGTGGTGGCATCAATCGCCGACCGCACCACAAACGGTGGATGCGGCGACGGCTCTGTCACAATCAACCGCCACGCCACCAGATCGGTGGTGATCGGCGGCGATGGTGGCGAACGTTGTTTTCAAACCACACGACGGTGGTGTCGATTAACAATCACGGCCGCCGAATGGCGGCGCCGGTTCGATCAAAAGACAACCACCACACCACCGTATGTGGTGGCGGTGGCATCGATAGTAATTGGTGGTGGAACGGTGGCCGAAGCCAACCGAACCACCTGATCGCGTCGCGCCATGGCCAGCGGTTCACGAATCGAATAGCGGCGGCAAGTGGTGGCGATCGGTAGTGGCAGTGGTGAACTGACCACCGTTGGCTGCCGAGCGGCCGCGCCCAAACGGTGGCAAACGCCCAGCCCAACCACCAGCGAGGTGGTGGCGGCGTGTTCGCGACCACCAAGCCGAACCACCATCATGGTGGTCGCGGCGTTTTACAATAGACACGGCCAGACCACCAGTCCGGTGGTGGCCAGCAGTCTCGAGACAAATTACGATGGCGGCAGTGGCATTCTAGCTGCCGTCGTCATGGTGATTACGCAATAGCCGTTCGACGAACAAAACCACAGCGTGGTGATGGACGTTGATCCTTGATCATAGGTCAAACCTAGGGTTTTTCCGTTCTGGGCCATATTCCCTTATCAAGCCCAAAGCCCAGTTCTTTGGACCTAGCTATGGCCCAAGAGGGGTTTATCAAGTTTTGTTGTTTTATCCAAACTAATCTTTTAGGGAAATTAAAATTTTATCTGTTTTTCGAATGAGCCAGTATCTTATAATTGGGTCGATAAAACCCATTTGAAATAATTTTTGGGTAAAATGGTTTTAGTTTAGTAAAATAGGATTTATTGTTTATAAACCTCAGTTTTACGTAAAAACCATTTTTCAGTCTAAAGTTTTTGGATTCGTAAGACAGTTTTGTTTTTCGAATCGGTTGTAAAACCAGGTTTTGCAATAATTGAGACAAGATAATTTTAACGGATCCAGGTTTATTTTTCGTAATTATAATATTGCGTTTATATACATAATTGCGTAATTGCTTGAGCACTATATATGGATTTCAGTTTGATTTTACATATATTTATACATTATAGTATTTGCCAACCTAGACCCTTGACATGAACATGGGGAGGCCTGCGTGTCATTTACAACCCCTTATGTAATAATGACCTTAGGATAGAAAATTTTTCTTTCTTCTTTCGGGATGACGAGGCCAGTGGGAGCTACTAAAATTCTTCATCCTACCGGAGCTACTAACAAAACATGGCGAGGCCAGTGGGAGCTACGCGAGTTTTGAAGCGTTTGGTGGAATAGGTCATTATTGGTCCCTAGGAAACGTTGGCAAAAACTATAATTGGCTACTATGTGATTGATTTTTTTTTAGTTGCATGGTTGATTGACTATTTGTGATATCTTGCATGATTAGTAGTTTTAAATAAAATTGTTAATTTAAAACTAGGTTGCATCACAAAAGTGTATATAGGTTTTAACAGTTTCTTTAAACTTTTCAAAACAATAGTTTTTGTTTTAAGACCTATAGATGATTGTTTTATATAAAAGGCAAGTTGACAAAAACAGTTAGTTTTAATCAACTAGGTGTGCTGTTAAAACAGTTAGTTTTAATTAGCAAGTAATTTTAGAACAGTTGGTTTTAAAATTACGTGTATGTTTGAAACAGTTAGTTTAAAACATAAGTAGGCTTTATAACAATCAGTTTTTCAAAAAAACCTGGAAGTAAAGTTTTTCAAAACCCCGAAAATCATAGATCAGTAGTGCAACCCATCTAGGGGCACCTTCGGCGTAAAGTACATAGGCATTGTAAGTGATCACACATTCAACGTCTGTGTTCAAACTGAAGCTGAAGGGGTTACATAACTCTGCGAATTATCTCCGGGTGGTACCGGCCAGAGTATAGTAATCAGGTCCCCAAAATGGTGAGATCTGTTTTGGTACTATAATGTTCACCGGGTGGTACCGGGCCAAAAAGCACTTAGAGGGACTAAAACATGCACAGGTAGTTGCCATGGTCCCGAAAAGATATAGGAGTCATGTCAGCTAGACATGATTGGTAAAAGTCCTTACCTACCGAAATAAATACGGGTCTGGTGGAGCAAGAACATTACGCACATCAGGACGTATGAAATAAGGATCCTAGTCCAATAAATTGATCATTTAAGGGTTTATTGATATTTTATTGGAAATTAGTCTATTTACAGTTGCTAAAACCAAAAGTTTTATTTTGTGTAGATGGAAAGCACTGTTACCAGCACTAACAATCTTTCCCTCCGCTCTATCCTAGAAAAGGATAAACTGACCGGCTCTAATTTTCTCGACTGGGAGCGCAATCTGATGATTGTGCTCAGACATGAGAGAAAATGGTATGTGCTAGAAGAGCCACTTGGGGAGGCACCTCCGGCAAATGCTCCGGCTGCTGCCAGAAATGCCCACAAGAAGCACTCAGATGATCTCCTTGATGTCGCCTGTCTGATGCTAGCAACTATGAGCCCAGATCTGCAAACAGGGCTCATAAATACAAATGCTTACGACATGATCCGCCAGCTGAGGGACATGTTTCAGACTCAGGCTCGTACAGAACGCTACGATGCCACCAAAGCATTCAATGAGTGCAAGATGGTAAAAGGGACATCAGTAAGTGACCATGTCATGAAAATGAAACGGCACTTAGATCATCTGGAGAGGCTAGGTCATCCTGTTCCGTTGCAGCTAGCAACAGACACCATACTCAATTCACTATCAGAAGACTACAGGCCCTTCGTAGTCAATTACAATATGAATAACATGGAGAAAACAATAGCAGAATTGCACTCCATGCTAAAGACAGCTGAACTGAATATGGGGAACAAGAACAAGACTAAGGATGTCTTGATGGTGAAAGACGGAGGGGTGAAAAAGAAGAATGGGCAAGCTAGCACCAGTAAAGGAATAGGACCAGTCCAGGCCATCCAGAGTGCACCCAAGAAAGGCAAGGGCAAGGGCAAGGGCAAGAAGGTTAAGCCAAACAAAGCTAGGACCGAGAATCGCTGCTTCATATGCAATGAGATCGGTCATTGGAGGCAAAACTGCCCTAAGCGTCATGAAGCAGGTATGTAAACCTCAGAAAATTTATGATTGCTTTGACTTGTCACTTCTTACTTGTTGATTTACAAGTATACTGATACCTAGAGCAAATGATTATTGCAGGAGGTCAGAAGTGAAATGCCCAGAGGTTGCTGAGGATCAGAGTACAAGATGATTTAAGTCAAGACATTTTGAATTTATAATTTTAAAACAGTTGTTTTTGGGGGTTTATGTTTTAAACAATGTTTGAATAATTATATTTTATAATTCGATATTTTTATTTTCAAAAGTTATTGTCTTGACATAGAAATATCTGATTATGCCTGATATTCTTAAATCTGTATGATCCTAGTTGATGCCTGTTATAATTACTTTAATGAAATTGAAGTAATTTGTATAAAAACTATCAAAGCACACGAGATTCTATAGGAATGTGTTTTGAGAATAAAACATTTATGAATAATTGTTTTATAATCAAATTTTAAAGGAGAATTTAAGATATTAACTCAGATAGCGTTAATAACAGTATTTATAAAACTAGAAAGATTCCAAGTTCTGGAATTAGGATTTTAACAAATCCAGTTAAGTTTTATAAAATAAATTCTCAGGATTAACTAATCAAATTTGATCAAGTTTTATTATTCAAATGTTCTAAAAGAGAATTCAGGATATTAACTCAGATAGCGTTAATAACAGTATTTATGAAACTAGAAAGATTCCGAGATCGGGAATTAGGATTTGACCAAATCCAGTTAAGTTTCATAAAAGGAGATTCTCAAAGCTCATTACTTAAAATTAGAATTGACTAATCAAAGTTTTGACCAAGTCAATAGTAAAATTCTGAGTAATAGTTAGTTTTTATATAAGCAAGTGGGAGCCCAATTTATTCTCTATCTAGTCTCAGATAAAGAATAAAAGATGCAATTATTGATATATCTCGGAATTCATAATCCAGGTAGGATAAGAATTCATAAGATATAATTTACCCTTTTAGTCAAAAGGATAAAAGTTTCAAGACCCATGAAACAAAGGTCGTGACTGACTTTAAAATCAATAATTAAAGTGTTGGATTAAAATATAGGATTCCAGTAGATTTGCCAGTATTGCAAATGGAATCAGATTTCAGGTAGAAATCATTCATCTACACAGCAACTAAGGAAAGTTGCAGTCTTACATATTCAGGAACTGGAAGTTAGTCCAGGTTTCCAAGTTCATGGAATATGATAAAAGTCTAGTTATTGTTTTTATAAGGTGTTTGCAAAACAATAATTAGCAGATACAAGTAGATCCTATAAACAGACTTGTATTTTTGGTTATCACTTTGATTAAAATGGTAAACTTTAATCAAAGGGTTTAAACTGAAGATAGGTGATACTTCATTTTAGACCAATATTTAACAAACGTTAAATAGATATTATGAAAGTTATTAAAGAAAAGACATTCAATCTTGTTATTATTACAGCGTGTAATATGGACTATACAAGATTGATTTCTTTATCACTTTCACATTTTGCATGTTTTAATAAATCCAGGAATGAAATCAGTTTCCGATTTTTCATTCAAAATCTGTCCGTGACAACTTATCAATGTGGGAGCATGATAAGGTGTTAAAGTCATTGTGAACTTTTAGGTAGTTATGATCAGTTGCTGAATAACAGCTACAAGTGTTGTAGACTAAAAGTTGCACAGATATTTGATAGAGTAGCAAATATCGGACGTGATCCGCGGTTGAGATTGCTTCTTGGAGTAAAGTCATAAGTGAATCTCACAGTGGTTGTCCCTATCACCTGAGGTATCTGATTTGATATCATGAGGACTACTGAATTCTTAGTGCACTCAACCGCTACGCCGTAACAGGGTGGCTATAAAGGTTGTAACTAGATTCAGCGGAAGCCGTGGTGTCAAAGGCAGATATGCAAGATGGGATTTGCACCTCTTCTCAGAAGAGAGATATTTCTGGGCCCATCTTGACTGACTAAGTATACTGATGAAGTGCATGGCCATGCCCAAACGAACTGATTAGTTCTTTGTCGTTTACCTATCAGTGAAAGTCAGATAATCAAGAAAACAGAATCTTGAGTATTTAGAGTTGACACTTTCCAAGCTCATACTCACAGATGAAATATCGCGATGCAAAGGGAAAAGCCAAGATATACCCAATCAATGAACAGTAGTTTCATAGATACCAATTCCTCACGGAATGTTTATATCACCAGTCTGGGTATAAGAGTTCTTGTAACCTGGTCAGCCTAAGTGCCTGTCTAGGGGCCTCCTTAGGTCCGTATAGTCAAAGGTGGTATTGCCAACTTGCACAAGTGGGAGTCTGTTAGGAATTATGTGCAGAGTTGACAAACCAAGTGATTATATATCCAATGTTACGAGACACTTGAGGGTCACACCTGTGAGGACCTATAAGTCGAACAAGTTAGATGAAACCCCGAAATGGAGAGTTAGGATTTATAATAGTGTATTATAAATCAATTGGGTAATTACAGTCAGAATTACCAAAGTTGGAGGATCATTAATTAATTAGGATATTATATATTTATTAGATAAATAAATATATAATAGTTAATTAATAAGTTTTTATATATATTAGATAAATATATATATATTTATAATTATCGTATGCAAATTCTTTTCCAGCTATTTAAAAAAGGAAATGATTTGAGATAATTATAATAAGGAAACTGTATTCCATACAAACTGTATTTTTCCTCCATATAAATAAGGCTTATGGGTTAAGGAAAAAGATCTAAGCTTTAAGCAAAAATCAGTTTTTCAGTTTCCTCTCTCTCCCTCTCTCTCCATCGGCGCCGACCCCCCCCCCCAGGTCGGATTCCAGTTTTTGTTATTCGGGTTTCGATCAGTTCAACTAGAAGAACGTTCGTTGGTCGATCACCGGTGGACTATCATCAAGCAATCCAGGTAAATTGATCTAACCTAAACTATTAGGTTTAGAACTATAAACGATTAAAGATCAATAGGCTTTAATGGGTTTTTAGCTTTTATCGCTTCCGCATGATTAGATCGGAAACAACGTGTTTCTGATCGCGTAGGTTTTATCAGTTTGATTAACCTATGAGATATATCAAACCAGCGAGGTTCGATAGATCTGAGAGAATCCTCGAGTCAGTTTGATCCGAGGATACCCACAAAAACCCAACAATTACCGCCACCACCATCAAACACCCCAATCACCACCACCTACAACCTCCAAACCATTACTGCCGCCTGCCTACGACCCCCAAACGCCGCCCGGCCACCCTACGACCCTCAACCACCCCTACGACTCCTACGACCCTCCCTGCAAACCACCGCCTAGACCCAAACTCCGCCACTGCCGCTCGCCTAGGACCCCAAACCGCCGATGCCGCCCTCCCACGACCCCAAAACCGCAGCTTCCGCTCGCCTACGACCCATAAACCGCCGCTGCCGCCCTTCTACGACTCCCAAACCACCGCTGCCGCCCTTCGATTTGCAGATCTGTATTTTTTTTTGCTTTTGGTTCGATTTACAGATCTAGGTTTTCGAGTGGTGGTGGTGGTGGTGGTTTGGTGGTGGATGTGGGGGTGGTGGTGGGTGTTTGGTGGTGGTTGTGGTGGTTGTGGCTTTGGTGGTGTGGGTGTGGTTGTGGTGGTTTTGGTGGTAGTGGTGGGTGTTTGGTGGTGGTTATGGTGGGTGTTTGGTGGTGAACTGGTGATGGTGGTGGTGGGTGTTTGGTGGTGGTTGTGGTGTGGGTGGTGTTGGTGGTGTTGGTGGTTGTGGTGGGTATTTGGTGGTGGTTGTGGTGTGGGTGGTGTTGGTGGTTGTGGTGTGGGTGTTGTTGGTGGTGGCTGTGGTGGTTTTGGGTGTTTGGTGGTGGTGGTGGTGGGTGGGTAAGTGGGTGGTGGTGGTGGTGGTGGGTGGGTGGGTGGTGGTGGGTAAGGGGTTAAAGATGAAAGTGAAGATGAATAGAGAGAAAGAGTTAACTGAGTTTTAACGTCGTTAGTGAGTAGGGACGAAACCTGTTGCGAAAATGGAACTTTGGGTATGCTTTTTGTATTTATTAAAGTTTAAGGACAAAACGTGCAAATTTGGGTAAAATTCAGGGACCAAATTTGTAGTTTACTCGTATATATAATATGCCCTTTTGAATTAAAAAGTATAAAAATTATCGAAATAGGTTTTTCATAAAAATGAATGGTCTAGATCATCGTTGCATGCGTTGTATGGATAAAAGAGATTAATTTGATCTAAGAGCATTCACTATGTAGTTTTTTGTAACTTTTTTTGGAGATTTTTGAGAAGTTTTTCAAAAAGTAAAAACTTCATTTTTAGGTTTTTATATAGTGTAAAGGTTTTTCGTATGAGGTTTTTTATGAGTTTTTGCGTCATAGGTCGTAACTGTATGACCTGTTTTTTTAGAGGTTTCTCTGTATTTAATTTGTTTTAACTTTATAAAATTTTTATAAAAGTCTTGTATTAATCAGTTACATTTCTTATATATAGTTTTCATATTTAATTTTTATTCAAGTCGTTAAATTTTTTATAATAAGTTTTTATACAAAATATATTTTATTAAAATATTTAAAAAATTATGTATAATAAATACATAATTAATGCAGTGGTCTTTTCTCAATATAAATAAATATTTATTTGTATTAACTTATTATATTTATTTCTATAAATAAAAATATAAATGATATAAAGTTAAAATAGTGGGATCCTGAAAATTCTGAAAAAACTTGGATAAGCTTTTTCACTAGTGAAAATATATAGAGGTTTTTAGGTTGTTGAGATATCAATCATACATAAGAAAAAAGTTGTAAAAAAATATAATAAAAAACGTATACATTATGAATGCTTTAATATCATGGAAATATATTTTCCATAAAGTTGTCGTAAAAGAAAACGGTAAAATAAAGATAAAAAAATAAAGGGTTAAGGATTTATTAGGGTAAGAAACTATTCGTTTTGTACAAAAAATACCATTGAATCTTTTTTTGTACTCGATATACCATTGAACTATTTTTTTGTACACATTATACCATCGCAACCGGGAATAGCCGGCTTTGACGTGGATTTGTACACATTATACCATTGAACTATTTTTTTTGTACATATTATACCATTGAATTCTTTTTTTGTACACATTATACCATTAACCTTTGATATGTTTACAAAAAAATGTGGCAATGACTAAGCAATGACTTTCTTCAAGACACCACCACTACCACAACCACTACCACCACCTCTCTCCTCCTCCTCCTCCACCACTCTTTAGTTCTCCTTCGCATACTAAAATTCATTTATCCACCGGAGTTCCTTAACGACGAAGACATACTCATGGACTTCTTGCCAGAAAAGGGAAAACCCACCACCAACAGCAGCAAGGGCTCTTCCACTGGGTTTTACGGGTTCGGGTCGCATCTGAGTTCTTCGGTAGAGTTCGTCATGGGTTCCACCGAGATAGAAAAGCGACGAAAAGGATTACCTCACCGGGTTGACCCGAAAGCTCTGTAACAGGCACAACACTCTTTCAAGACGATTTATAGAAATCATATTTCAATTTCAAGGTATGCATAAAACATATGTTTAAGGAAATGTCACCTTTTTTGTAAGCATATCAAAGGTTAATGGTATAATTTGTACAAAAAAAAAGAGTTCAATGGTATAATGTGTACAAAATAAATAGTTCAATGGTATAATGTGTACAAATCTACGTCAAAACCGGCTATTCCTGGTTGCGATGGTATAATTTGTATAAAAAAAATAGTTCAATGTATTGAGTACAAAAAAACATTAAATAGTATTTTTTGTACAAAACGAATAGTTTCTTACCCTAATAAGTCATTAACCCAAAAATAAAGTTTGAAGCTTTGAATTATTGAATGTGATGATTATATATATCCATCCACCTGACGATAGTGGACGATTTTAACATTATTAATAAAAACAAGAGTGACAATATCTAATATCTTTATGGTGTGGAAAAAAGATACAATCTGATCGATCAATTATAGAGTAAGATTGGCACGTGTTTTTAAGAGAGGATAACTTTTAATAATTTTTTTTTTTAACGGCAAAAAGAGATCACGAGGCAAGGAGCTTCGGCAAAGCCATCAGTCCAGTCAAACGGACCCAAAATTTAATAAAACTAGCGAGAAGCTAGAAGGAAAACAAGAATACAGAAGAAGCCAACTAGAAACAAATATGATTATCTGTTTTGATTGTTAGGAGATGGTATTGAAATATAAAATATTAATAAATATGAACAGTTTTATAAATTGTTAGATGTTTAAATGTGTATGATTGTTTATTTATCTGATGCAACGTATACGGATTAAACAAGGATTGAACACGTTGACTCTATGAATATTCGTATTCAATCTCTTCTAAGGTTTGTTCATTTAAATAAGAGTAAATTACATATTTGGTCCCTGCGGTTTACACCTTTTACCCACACTAGTCCCTAAATCAAAATAAGTACAAAGATGGGACTCGTGGTTCTCACTTTCGCTAAATCTTGGTCCCTCTGATCAATGTTCTGTTAAATCTGTCTGTTAACTAACCCCAAGGACCAAATATGTAAAGGATATTTTGGTCATTATACCATTGTTTTGTCTTCTTCTCAAATGAGTTAAATTTGTGAAACCAAATTCCAACACCTCCTCCCACCACCTTCCACCACCATTACTAACCACCCATCGCCATCATCATCATTATCATTATTCCCAACAACCATTTACCACTTCCAACCATTGTCAAATGCATGTGTAATTAAAACAAAACCCCCTTTTGAATATTCCAAGAAACCTTACCCAAAACCCCATTGAGCTTCCTTTTCCGGTAAGCAATATCTCAACACCACCACATTCACACTATAGCCCAACGCCACCTTCAATCCCTCTCCGGTAAACCCCACCCCCATCATTAAAATCGCCCTCTCACAAGTCGGAAACCTATGGATCTAAAATCCCCCCTATCCCTGATGATTCGAGTCCGAAGTCGAAATGATGGTCCACCCATATGAGAAGTTGAAGATGACATTCAAAGATGAAGCTGAAGCAATCGAGAAGTAGTAACCATGGCGGTTTGTTCATTTTGGTTCTTTTTCAAGATCTGAAGCAATTGTGATGTTTGCTTTTCTTCCACTTCAACAACGAACATCATCAAATATTTGAGCTTTCTGAGTCCGATATTCAACAAGGATGCAATGTAATGGATCAATGCAATCAGATATGCAAGAAATATGAAGAACACGACAAAACGACAAAGCATATAACTAAAGTTGTTAGTTGCAAGAACATTTAATAACGTTAACTATCGACCCCTATATATAGAGCCGAAGTTACAAAACAACCCCTAGAGTCTATGACTCTTTTAAGAGGCGCACAAAAGTATTGTTTTAAGTCTAACTATTACAAACTGTCAAAAGACGCCCCTGACTTCTTTACAAACAGACCAGTCAGGTTCTAACAATCTCCCCCTTTGGGAAGAAGTCAGAAAGGCGGAGGATACTTCAAAGCTGGTTCCCACTGCGAGAGCTGCAGGTACTCGTCCCATTCGCGGATCGATCTCGTACGGAGCTCCATCGCAGTCTCAACCCTTCTCAGCATCAGTCTTTCTTTCAGCTTGACCTCGATCAGATTCAGGGCCTCCTTCAGCTTTCTCTTCCACTGAGTCCCCTTGTACATAGGCATATTCTCCTCCATCAGACGACGCTTCATTCCGTTGTAGACATACAGTAGAGTGCCGTCGCAGAAGCTAGATATCTCACTGAACCGCATGAACCTCCGCTGGTTCTTCCTGAAGGTGATATACACAACACCATGCTCTGGGAGTTCCGTTGGGAAGTAGGGCATGTATTGGTCAAGAAGATTGGCCTCCAGGTTGGGACGCAGCAGATTCACCTTCTGCTGTTTGCTTTCGATCGCCATCTGATAGTCTGTGAGATGCGCGAGGTTGATCGAGTGGCGTACATATCTCTTGAGGACTTCCAGACCGTCTCTGAAGTAGCCTGGTTTCAGAATCGGGCCCTCAAGGTGTCTGATCAAAGTGAGAAGATCATCGAGATCTATGCTGTCAAGATCAGCTTCAGTGAACATGAAATCTCGGAGGTCTCCGTCAAGCTTGCCTGGGTTGTACATCCGCACGTGGAACTCAAGGAATAGCTGGTGTCCGAATTTGTAAGGTCGGACGTCAGTTACCTTGGTGAACCGGAGCTTCCTTCTAATCTGCCCATGCTCGCTCCAGCTGAGCTTCCTCTGGTAGACGTACGCGGTACGGCGGCGACGCTTCTTGACATGAGACAGGCCGAAGAAGACTTTCTTGGACCACGTGAAGAGGCGTTCCTGTTGGAAGATCCGTGTGAAGGATTCCTCCAGGAAGGGCCTGAATATAACTGTGTGGTTCCAACCCAGTCTGATCGGCTGCTGAGCAGTGAAAGCTTCTGGCGTCTGTACCGTGGGGAGAAAGGCGTCGTACTCCGCACCAGAGACAATGTCATCTGATCTCTTCCAAAATCGAAGGCTCTGGGCATGCTGGTTCAGGATCTTCCTTCCCTCGTCAGAGATACGAAGGTCGGAAGGATCCAACGGCGCGGTGTTTGGATCGATCAGGTCAATAGCAGGAGTCACCTTCTCGTGAGGAAACTGGACGGTCGTACCCACGGGTATAGCCTCGTACCTCCAGTTTGCGGCTTCTTCCGGTATGTCTTCGTCGGAATCATCGTTCACAGGATCTGGTAAGTCTGTAAGATCGGCAGGCTGATCTGCTGGTGGAGCGGTGTCGGCCGGTATATCATCGGCGGCGGTTCCGGAGCCGGAGGGGAGGTCTAGGCGAGCCCTCTTAGACGGTCCCTCCCCCTCATGAGGATTGGCGGCGTCGTCCGGATCATCATGCCCGCGCTTGGAGGGTTGAGCCTGAGACCTGCAAGTTGCCTCAAGCTCGCGGATCCTCCGCAAGGCAATCTCCAGCTGCATATCCCTCGTGGCTACCAGCTGCTTGTACTGATCCACCTGTCTCTGAAGGGCATCGTTCTGAGTGGTGAGCTGAGCGATGACAATCTGGTGCTCGGCTTCAGAGACAAAGCCGGGAATCTCCTCAGCTATTGGTGGTGGTTGGAGACGGAGGACGGGAGTAGGAGAGCGGCTTGAGTCGCCGAAAGACGGGCGCTCCCCTTCCTGGAACTTGCCTTTGATAAAGCGTCTGGCTTCGTCCAGTTCCTTCTGACGGTCCTCGTCGGCTTTCCGCAGTGCCTCGATCTCGGCTCGACGGGCTTGGTCTTCCTGTTCCTTGACTGCTAAGGCCTTTTCAATGGCCTCTAGACGTATGTCTTTCGCCGCGTCAGCCTTCTCGATGGCTTCCAACCTGCTTTGGACAGCTTTAAGGATGCCGTCCTAATCCCTGGGTTCCAATCTCGAGAGGGTCAACACCGGTTCATTTGCGAAACCGGTGGACAGGGAAAGCCCCGCAAAGGTGCTCCCTTGGCCCGCGCTGACGACTGGTGTAGCGTCAAGTGCAGCGGGGCCTCGAGTGGAAGTCGCCAGATGTGTATCTAGGGGCTCTATGACTCGATGTGGTGCGAAAGAAAGCGAGTGCTGGGGATGAGCATCTCTAGATTCAACACCGATCAACTCCGAATGAGTGAAAGGTGGAATAGGTGGTATGGCCCCGTGATCTGATGAAACGACCACCTGTTGGGAGGTGGTCGAGTGGATGGCTTGGGTGTGCATTTGCGTTGGTTGGCTGCCAACGACTTGACTACTCGGAATTGGCCGAGTAGGATCTGTGTGGGATGCCTGTGTGGAGGATAGACTCTTGGTTGGTTGGGTTCCGATTTCTGGCTGCCTAGGTTGGGCCACTTCTACTTCGGCCTCTTGTCGGGCTACTAACAGTTCTTCATCCTGTTGGGCCTCTTCTCCTTCGGCCTCTTGATTGACCGGACCCTGGCTCTCTCCCTCGAAACCTTCACTACCCGCACCGATCTTCATCCAAGACTCGCTCTCAGCCTGTTCGGCGGCCTCGGTGTTCAACGTTCGCTCTTCCGTCCCGGAGTAATCAAGTAATTGGACGGAGTCGCTTGCGTTGAAGGAGGAAGTGGATACGTCGTCGTCTAAGGTCTTGCCTTTACCTTTTCCTTTCCCCTTGCCTTTTCCCTTGCCCTTACCCTTCCCCTCTGCCGGGCCTTCCTCTGGATCGGAATCTGGTGGCGTCGTGTCCGACGAGCTGCTGGAAGGATCACCAGAAGGATCCGTCGGTAGTCTAGAGGTGGTGGCCTGAGGAGGCGGTGAAGTATGGGCTGGTTCTTCTTCTTCTGGTGATGCAGCAGTGATGTCTCTCGCGGAGCCAGAAGGAGTAGATCCCGAGGCATCTGTTGGAGTAGATGATTCATGAACCTCCGGGGACTCGTGGACAGTTGGGAGTCCAGGAAGCCTGGTCGTGGATCTACGTTGTGGAACGTATGCTTTTACCCGCGGAGTTGGCAACTGCAGATCATCGTTCATTCGTTGGCGAAGACGTCTCAACCTTTCTTCTCGAGTCTTTGGAAGATCGGAAGATGTAGAAGCTGAAGCATCGTGAGCGGTCATGGATCTGCGGATAATACTACCCAAGTTTTCCCTCACGTCTACACTCATCACATTACCCGAGCCAGAGGCCCCCCCAGTGGGACCCCGGCGCCTCGGACGTAAGGCCCGAGGACTAGAAGGGACGGGTTGCGCACCCTGGGCAGGACCTTCCGGTTCTGGACGGTCCATAGGTGCGACTCCTAGACCTAAGCGATTCCTATACCTAATGACGCTCGGTGCTCGCTGGTTCAGGCTGTTGAGGACGTGATCAGGAATTGGCATCTCGTACTGGCCTTCGGTGTAGTCACGCTTGGCGATCCAGCTGATCTTCTTCGGCTTGATGACTGGATGACCGGAACGGCGTGGAATGTCCGGATTGCGTTCCATATGGTCACGGATGATGAGACCATAGAACCGCAACCACGGGATGGAGTGATGTCTGGTGCGCTCCCTGGTCGTCAGATCCTTGGTTATGTCGAGCCATAACTGGGCGGCGATGTCGATGTGGCGTCCGTAGGCGACGGAATGAAAGATATGCCAGAAGGACGTCGTTGCTTTGTCCAACCCTTTCGTCTTCGAAGACAGACACCTGTTCATCAGGTTGTATATTTGTGCCCACATTGGTGGCAGATGGCTCGTGGTGATCTGAGACACGCCGTTCACATCCTCGGTGACCCCGAGAGCTAGAAGTTCGCTCATCAGAATGGGGCCCGATACCAGCTCGTCGAACTGCTGGTGGCCGCCATCAGTAGCGGCAGGGAGGCGAAGGATTCGGCGGATGTCCTCCATAGTAATTACCAGTTCGGTGTGATCCACTCGACCAATTATCGAGAAGACTCCGAACCTGGTGTCCAGAACAGCTGATTTCCAGAACTGCTGGAGGTAGATTGCCGGTACCTCGGCAGTGGCCATCATGGCATAGAAGATAGGATGAGCTCGTAGGATCTCCCGTACGATCGTGTGTTGCATCCGGACAGAAGAGAGGATCACATACTCGTTGTTCTGAAGTATGTGAACCATGTCCGTTGGTTCAATCAGAGCTCGATCAGCTTCTGGATCAGTTGGGGAAGAAGGGTGTTCTCTCTGGTTTGCCATTTCTGACATAGACAGATAATAATTTTAAAAGTTAGTCCCTTCTTAACACGAATTATGTGTTCTGACAAAAAATTCGGCAGAGTTTCGACTAGTCGCGAGTCA
Organism: Centaurea solstitialis; assembly: GCA_030169165.1. Classification (NCBI taxonomy): domain Eukaryota; kingdom Viridiplantae; phylum Streptophyta; class Magnoliopsida; order Asterales; family Asteraceae; genus Centaurea; species Centaurea solstitialis. The sequence continues at coordinate 43,382,135 of CM058043.1, forward strand.
GTTTATCGAAGATTCCCGAGGGAATCTTTAAAACTGAGTCGAACTTGCAAAACGGATTCCCGCGAAACTCATGTCGAGATTTTAATATAACCCGAAACAGGATTCGACGCCACAGATTCAGGACCGGCTTAGAACGCGAATCGGTCTATGGACAAATCCCGTATGGTGATTTGTTAAGAACGATTCTTGCAAAAAGCCAAGTCCCGAATCGGGGGTTTGAAGTCCCGAATCGGGGGTGTCAAGAACACACTATTATATAATAAAGAGGTCCCGAATCGGGACATATACAATATATCTAAGAGTCCCGAATCGGAGGTGCATACAATCAATATATATATATTTTCTAAGTCCCGTATCGGGAAATTGTAATACAAGAGTCCCGAATCGGGAGATTAAATTATGCAATACTAATGTCCCGAATCGGGAAATCGAAATCCCCGAATCGGGAAACCTAAAGTCCCGATACATGTGTTTGGGAAAGTCCCGCATCATGAATACCAAAGTGTCCCGCATCAAGAACACCAAAGTCCCGAATCGGGACTTTGTCGAACCAGACGCGACTGTTCGAGTTCTCGACGTCAAATCGACCCAAAAACAATTCAAATCAATCCTAAACTAGTTCTATGATGTACATTACTGATTTAAACACGTTTAGACATAAGAATGGATCAATCTAACGTCCCGAAACTCGAATCCAAGGATCTTGGAGTCTCGGGTTTACCCGATAAGTTTAGGCTTCGATCCGATCAATAAACGACGTTGTTTAGATGAATCTGAATACATTAAGTCGTTAGAAATCTTACCAGGATCGTAATGAAGTAGTCGGATCGATGAATGGATCGATAACGAACGCTCGGGGAAGCCGGGAAGTCGATGGATCGAACGGGGTGTTCTTCGTGTTCTTGATCGTCAGAGAGAAAACTGATAAGCGGTTTTGAATTTTGAAAGTGATAACTGAATTCAGTTATCAATTCCCGCTTTTATAATTTTGATAACTAATCAGGTATTTTGAAAATTTTATCTGATAACTACTCTCACAGATCACGACTATCAAGAAATGACGAAACGAACCCCGAACTTAAGGTTTGAAAGAATTTCAAAACTTCCCCTGAACTTGTGGTTTTCAAAAGTTTGCAAAAACGGTCCCTGAACATTGAAGTTTTGGAGACTGGCAGAACTGGTCCCTGAACTAGTCAAAATCAGAACCTGTCACTTCTAGTCCCTTAACTTAACAAGTTCATAGATTTTACAAGTTCAGCCCCTTGACGTTTATTGAAACGACTAACCTGGAAGTTCCGAGATCGGTTTCAGCCGTACTTCTGACATCGGTGGTCAGAAGGTTTAAACTTTGGACAACGGGTCCTGAACAGAAGTATTCAGAAACCGTACTTCGGTTCTACAACCTGCAATAAAAATAAGTGTGGTATCCTTTGCAGATTGGATCCGAAAGTGATAGAGATTAAACAACATTTATACAAAAGCTCCCCCTAGATATCTGTGACACAGGAGCTCCCCCTACACACATGCATAATCATTAACTACTGGCTCCCCCTAGAAATCTGCCGGGGGATCTAGCATGCCCAATTTACTAAGTAAATAGTAATGGCGCTTCTCGTCAAAAGCTTTAGTGAACAAGTCAGCTATCTGACGTTCACTTTCAACGAAAAATAGTTCAACGTTACCTTTCTCGACGTGATCTTTGATAAAGTGATATCGAATATCAATGTGTTTCGTCCGAGAGTGTTGAACTGGATTTGCCGCAATCTGAATGGCACTGCTAGAATCACAGTAAATCGGAATCCGATGCATGGTGTAGCCATAGTCCGCCAGTTGAATTTTCATCCAAAGAACCTGTGAACAACAACATGCTGCAGCGACATATTCTGCCTCAGCTGTTGAAAGGGATACACAGTTCTGTTTTCTCGAGGACCAACTCACTAACTTGTCCCCTAGAAACTGGCAGGCTCCTGACGTGCTCTTCCTGTTTAACTTACAGCCTGCATGATCTGAATCTGTAAAGGCTGTTAGTTCAAAACCAGAATCCTTAGGGTACCAAAGGCCAAAATTAGGAGTGCCCTTCAGGTACTTAAGGATTCTCTTGACAGCCCCGAGATGTGACTCTCGAGGGTCGCACTGAAAACGAGCACAGACACATGTGGCAAACATGATGTGGGGTCTACTTGCCGTGAGATAAAGCAGAGAACCAATGATCGCACGATAAACTTTTTGGTCAACCGGATTACCAGAAGTATCTACAAGGCGCCAGACTCTGTTTCTCTCGAATTCGGCAAGCTCATCCTGCATGGCCCTTACCCAGTCAGGATCAGAAAGAGCGTCCTGGGTATTGGTTGGTTCAAATTTACTCAGGAAGCCGCCGAAGAGGATCAGGTTTTCATCTTTCTTTGAAGAGCGAGTTGTCACTGGAGCAGATGGACTACCGATGATGTTGGTAGTGGAATGGCTTCTGGTCCATTTTCTGGAATGGGGAATAGGATCGTATTCCATGTTGTTTCTTGAGTCATTCTCATCCCGTATGGCGGAGGAGAGAAGACTTGCATCCGGATCAGTATTCAACACAGTCTCCGGACGGGGTTCACGAACCACTTCAGCATAAGTTCTGGATGGAGAAGGTGGTGGAACAACTTCAGGAATTGGTGCAAGAACAGTGGACACTGTCTGTTCTCGGACCGCTTCGACTGCATTTTCAGGAGAGGGTTGTGTTGAAGAGAGCTGAGAGGGGGAGAGAACAGTTTCCTCATTCAGAGTGTTAGAAGAGGATTCTGTTTCCGTGATTGGGTTAAGTACAGACACCGGTTCTACAGAGTCAGAAGAGGTTTCTCCTACAACGGTAGAACAGGATGTGCTCTCATCCACAAATGCATCAGCGGATATGGTTGTCGATGAAGGAATGGAATGATCAGCAGGAGCAGGAACAATGATTGGACCAACTAGGGTCGTTAGATCAAATTCTGCTAAGTCAACAAAATCAAATCCAGGCGAGTCAGTAGGAACAGTTGTGCTCGGTGGTGAAACAGTGTGCAATTCAAGGAAGACAGAACTATCTGAACTAGGGCTGGCACTAGAATACATCTCTGTCTCAGAGAAGTCAACGTACCGACTCTCAAAGATGGATCGGGTCCGTTTGTTGTAAACACGGTAAGTCGCTGAGTTATGTGAGTATCCAATAAAGATAGACTCATCCGACTTAGCGTCAAACTTTCCCAGATCATCTCTGTTGTTCAGAAGATAGCATACACAACCGAAAACTCTAAAGAATCTAATATTCGGCTTACGCTTGTTGACCATTTCGTACGCGGTTTTACCAGTCCGCTTAACGATCAGAGTCCTGTTCTGAGTGTAACAGGCAGTTGATACAGCTTCAGCCCACAGGGATAGAGGTACACCTGAATGTGCTATCATGGATCTAGCAGCTTCGACCAACGTACGGTTCTTCCTTTCTACGACTCCGTTTTGCTGGGGAGTACGTACAGCAGAGAAGTTGTGAGAGATGCCCACTTCTTCAAGGAAAGACTGGAGCTTCGCGTTCCGAAACTCTGTACCGTTGTCGCTTCTCAGCTTCTTCACCTGACGACCCAAGAGGACTTGGATACGTTTGATGAAGGCGATGATTAGATCAGCAGCGTCAGATTTGGCTCTAAGGAATTCGAGCCATGTGTACCGAGAGTATTCATCGACAAGTACAAGCATATATTTCTTGCGTGCAAGACTTTCGACTCTCATCGGTCCACAGAGATCCATATGCAGCATGTCAAGGGGATGGTGACAGTTTGTCTCCATCCTTGGAGGATGCGAACTCTTCTTCATTTTCCCTTTCTCACAGGCCGAGCATAAGGTGTCTTTAGATAGTCGCGTCTCCGGTAGACCATTGACAAGGTGTTTAGATACGAGCTTGTTCATATCTCTGAAGTTCTGATGAGACAGACGCTGATGCCACAGCCAGCTTTCTTCCTTCATTGCTTTTGCGAGAAATACCACTGTTTCCAGTTGTTGAGGAACAGCATAAAACATTGTGGTATATAGGTGACCGTTCCTTCGAGCGCGTAGAATCACGTTCCCATCCTCGTCTTCAATGTTGCTCCCGAGAATGAATGTCTTCACAAGATATCCTCCATCACAGAATTGGCTTGAACTGAGTAGGTTAAAAGGCAGTCCTTCAACATAGCGCACATTCTTGATGACGTGTTCTCCATTCGTCATGCTTCCATATCCTATGATCGGTAGACGTCTCTTGTCTACAAGCTTGACAAAGCCTTCAGCTCTAACGACGTAGTCGAAGAGGATGTTGCGCTGCCCAGTCACATGCCTGAAGGCTCCAGAATCAAAGTACCACATGTGACTGCCCTGCAATGCGCAAGATCAAATTTGTTTAGGAACCCATTGCCACATGGGTGTCCTACCGTTAGAAACAGATAAAGCAACCGGTGAAGTATCCTTTTCAGATTTCTCCTTAGGCTTAGGAGACTTCACTGGAGACAAAGCACTTTGCTTTGTCGTTTTCTTTTCTTTCCCGGTGAGGACTACCTGACTTACTATAAGCATTTGCATTACCAGGCATATCAACACGCATGTAATTATCAAACAAGGAACAAATATGGTTTTTAAAAGCTGTAAGATTATCAGATTTCGCTGAGCGATTAAAGTGTACAGACTTTGATTTCATGTTTGAATTACAACTAGGTGGGTTGTAGCCAAGACCAGTATGATCATGACCACCCCATTTAGGGAAAGCATTAAAAGAGTTCTTCTTCTTCCGATATCTCCTTCTTCGTGGCTTCACATTCGCAGTTCCATCACCTGTCCTCGCATCTGCATGAAAAGCAAGTTGTGAGTTGGGTGACGGCTTAACTAGAATGGATTGACCACCTTTGAAATTAGCGGTGGTTTGACAAACTGATTTTATCATTTTCAAAGGTTGTTTAGGTTTGGAGTTCTCACCTACATCAAATGAACTAGAATGAAAGTCTAGTCCCTTAATGGGTTTCACCAAGCTACTTGTGACAACAGATTTTGAATTCTGTGTCTGTGTTACTGTGGGTGTGTGTGGCTTAACTGACTTCCCTTTGTCAGTACCAACACATTTTGCACCTTCAGTGTTTATCACAGACACTGATGCAAGTGGCTTGGGAGAACTGATTTGCTTTATAGCAGGTGCCTTTGGCAAAACAGGTTTTCTTGGAATATAACCTGAAGGAGGATCATCAGCGTCCAAAAACACCTTCACATCATACACAACATTAGGATCTAATGCTAGTTTAGGTTTGGTTGACCTAAAGTCTGGTGTGATTGGTGAGTTGCAGGTACAAGAATCCCAAGAGTCAGATTCTTCTAAGAAGGACACCCGTCTTTTCAACTGATTGATTTGACAACATTGATTCGCGAAAGTTTGACCAAACATCAGTTCCTTTTCATAAAAGAAGTCCTTTTCCATTGTGGTATTTATAAATTGGACGACTAGTTGTGTTTGGAGATCCGCAAATTTGTTTTTAAAACATGAGCAAGAAAACTCTGCGATCTCACATTGGGTTGACATATTAATCCTTTCGGCATTTGCCTCATGATAACTATGTTCCAATGATTTGATATGGCTGTCCTTTTCAGAAAGAATCGACGCAAAGTTCTTTAACTTATGGCGACAGGCATCAAGTTCTACTGCTTTGGACCTAAGATGGAACAATTCCTTTTCTACACATACTGGGGCAGGAGGCTGAGTTGCGGAAACATCCAACGGTTGGATAACATCAGCGTCCTCGGATGTATCTATCTCCCTAGTGTCATAGCTAAAGTTTAAGTCCTCATAGTTGATGGGTGGCATTGCTACCTTAGGTGTCCTAGCTTTGATGTCTTCCCAGCTAGTGAAAGTATTCTCTGGATTACTAGCAGGGGTAAAGATGGGACCCTTAGCAACAGGACTGGAAGGTGGACTACTGGTTGAACTATTGGCAGGACTGGTGGTAAAAGATACGGCTTTTCCATCTATTATCTCAGTAAAGGTCACAGTCTGCATCACATAGTTGTCATTGTCTTGTCCTTTGACTGACCTAGGTTCAGGTTTGGAAGCACTCATACTGTCAAAGTTGTATAGATGTGCAGGCGCTTTTTCAAGAATGCTTTTCTCTGAATGTCCCAACCCAGGTTTGGCTTGATAAAAGGGATGTTGAATGGTTTGCTTGGTAAGCAGACTCAAGGTATGTTCAGATTGTCCTCTCTTTAAATTATTTTCCTCAAGCTCTTCGATTTTTACAAATAATTTTGTTCTTTCCAAGGAAAGAAGGTGAAACTTGAGCTTGAGTTCTTCACGACTACTTTCAATTTCGTCGTGAGATCTTTGAAGATCAAGGAGCTTGTTTTCGAGGATAGATTCTCTAATCCCAGACTCAAGTTCCATTCTGTTAAAATTCTCGGCGAGGTCCTCTAAACTACTTTTATAAACAGCACTCTCTATTCTGAATCTCGCGACGAGAGCTCTTTCCATTTGGAGTTGGCTCTCAAGTCTTAGAGTTTCAGACATAGACAGTTCATCAGGTATTGACAATAAAGAACAAGAATGTACCTCAGATTCTTCATCAGTAGAGTCGTTTGGGGAACCAGATATACATGGTTCCTCAAAGTCAGCCATGAGGCAGTGTCCTTGTACGGCTGATGGGCCTTCATCATCTGAGTCTTCTGGTTCCATGATCCAGTCTTCCTCATCAGCTAACAGCACCTTGCCTTGCTCTTTCTTCTTCATCACGGCAGCCTTCTTCTCAAAGTAAGCAGAGTCTTTGAGCTTCTTCTTGCATTCCGATGCATAGTGACCCGGGTCACCACAGTTGTAGCAGGTGGGAACCCGAGCGGGGTTTCTGTTCTGATTGGCTGCGGGTGGAGCTTCTAGAGCTGGTAGCTTGTTCTGTTGTGGAAGTTCAGTTCCACCGGTGTTGTTGTGCTGTCGACCATCATCATTTGTTTTCTGGTTCTGGTTGTTGTAGTTAGAACCAGATTGGTCGTTCCACCTTTGATTATAACCACCTCCCTGATAACCTCTGTTACCGTGGTAGTTGTTGGAGTTGTACTCCTGATCCCTTTGCTGTTGCTGGTTGTTGTTGTAGCTTTGTCTTTGATCTTGATAAGATCCTTGATTGTTGTACCCAGACCTATCACGTTGTTGATAGTTGTTTGTTCTTCCTTGATCGTTTCTTTGGAAGTTTTCTCTTGACTGGTACCCTCCTTGGCTAGACTGACCTCCCACAAACTGAGGTCCTTGTCTGAATCTGTTGAAGCGTTGGGGATTTCCCCGGAATTTAGCCATCAAGGCGAATGAGTTCTCCAGCTGAAACATTTCCTCTTCGGTAAGTCCATCATCAAGAACTACCGGTTCTTCAACGGTGTAGTTTTCATGAGAGGACGATCCTCTGTTTGACATCAAGGCTAGAGTAGGAGGATCGATTTTCTTTTCAGTTTTACCGAACAATGTTTCTTCATGAGGTAGCATCATGCTGTACAGATCATGAAGTCCAAGCTGGCCAAGATTCTGGCTCACTTGGATGCTGATTGTGACAGATTGCCAGAGTTTGTTCAGTCTTTTGAGGAATTTTACATTCACCTCGTACTTGTTCTTCTCTAAGCCAAGTCTTCGCAGATCGTTTACACAGATATTTAAACGATTGTAGGTTTCAGTCAGCGTCTCTCCCTCGCGAGCACAGAAGCTTTCGTACGCGTTCATAGCGTTCTCCTTTTGGCCTTCTAGTGCCTTATCACCACCCTGCATTTGCTGTTCAATGCCCAGCCACATTGCTCTGGCATCTTTACAGCTGTCAACCCTCGCGAACATGTCATTAGGCAGAGCCATGGTGAGTAACGTGAGAGCACGTTTATCAATGGCTGCACGAGTACGTTGTTCATGAGAGAACATGTCGTAAGGTTTTTCAACCTCATATGCAGGTAGATAGGGAGTGACCTCGGTTCTGGCTACTTCAGCTACAGTAACCGTTGGTCTGATTGGTCCCTCAGTGATAGAGACCATCAGTTTGTCATCCAGTAAGTCGAGGAAGTTAATCATTCGGCGTTTCCATTGCTGGTATTCGCCGACGACTAATACTGGAGGTCGTGTTTCAGAACCGATACTGATAATTTCTTTTGACATTGCGTCCTTGGAAATAGGATCTGTTTTGAGTAGTTGGTGTTTTCTGATTGGACAGAGCTTCCGCACTTAAAGCGCTTCCTTTTATAGAAATTCGAGAATTTCAAAAAGAAAGGCTAAGGCGGGAAAGACAGAAAGTCCCGATACGGGAGAGTGAAAGTCCCGATACGGGTGAGAATGAGTCCCGATTCGGGAGTTTTAAGCCAAGTCCCGATTCGGGAAATGAGAGTCCCGATTCGGGAGTTCAAATTTTCCAATTCGGGAGTGACAAAAGATCCGATTCGGGAGTTTCAAGATCTGATGCGGGAGTTCTAGATTTCCAAATTGGGAAATCAAGTGTTCCGAATCGGGACACTTGTGTCCAATTCGGGAACTGATGTACCGATGCGGGAAATCAGAAACAACGTCAGATTTCTGTCCAAAACTACCAAAACAAGGGCTCTGATACCAATTGTGAGTCCGATATTCAACAAGGATGCAATGTAATGGATCAATGCAATCAGATATGCAAGAAATATGAAGAACACGACAAAACGACAAAGCATATAACTAAAGTTGTTACTTGCAAGAACATTTAATAACGTTAACTATCGACCCCTATATATAGAGCCGAAGTTACAAAACAACCCCTAGAGTCTATGACTCTTTTAAGAGGCGCACAAAAGTATTGTTTTAAGTCTAACTATTACAAACTGTCAAAAGACGCCCCTGACTTCTTTACAAACAGACCAGTCAGGTTCTAACAAGCTTCAATTTAGTGTATCTTCTACTCAATAGTTTATTGATTTAGACATAAGGCATCTCTTACTGATTTATTTGATTTCAAGTGAAATGATGGAAACATAGGATGGGTTTGACGTTCGATGTTTGGTTTTGATTTTAGATTTCAATTTTGGTTTAGGTTTAGACTTCGTTTTTGGATTTGAGTGGCTTAAATTCTGATCTTTGATTTTGAGGTACTAACCGGACAAGGTAACTGGAAGTAGTTTCAGATTTGAGTTTGGAATGATGTCAGGACTCAGGATAGGGGGTACTAATCGGAGAAGGCAACTAGATCGAAGATGTGGTACAACAATGATTTGGGGAAAGACAAAAGAACTAAATGACCAAAATACCCTTTACAGATTTGGTCCTTGGGGTTAGTTAACGGACAGATTTAACAGGACATTGGTCAGAGGGACCAAAATTTAGCGAAAGTGAGAACCACGAGTCCCATCTTTGTACTTATTTTGATTTAGGGACTAGTGTGGGTAAATGGGGTAAACCACAGGGACCAAATATGTAATTTACTCTTTAAATAATACCAAACCCTAGACTTTAAAACATGAATTCTGATCAAGAACTCAAGAGTACGTTGGGAGGAAAACGAAAGTTCTCTGATTATTGATTTGTCTTTCCACATAATTACACAACTGAAACTTAAATAATAAGAGAATGTAAATGAAACGGGCCTAACAAAGCAACGGGCCGAACATGAAAAGGCTCAAAATAAAAGCCCAAAAAGACAAAAAGAAAAACACGAAAATGTCCAAAAAGTAGTTTAAATGGCGTTTTCGCAGTTTAAAACGGTGTGCTTCCTATTCCAAGCTTCGATCCGATAGGTGGACCGTCTAAAATGGACACCCGGAGCCAAAATTATGCCCTTTCAAAGCCGACCCTGTTCGGTACCCTAATCATGGGCCTCTAAAAACTTCAAGGCCCTTTCTTCCACGTCTCGACCCGCATCATTATCCCTAAAAGATTCAACATAAATGTGATGGCACATTCAAGCGAGTTTATGAATGAATGAAATCAGTTGACGGAGCGGCCAAGGACGAATTGTGTTAATTGAAGTGAACATCGATGATCGACACTCATTATAGAAAAAAGGCAATAAAAGAAGGATGTTATCAGATTTGTGAGGATGTGGAGTTTTAATCATATTCCACACATCAAAACCCGGATATAAGTGTTTTAAGATGTTTTGGAAAAACAACACATGAATCTACAATCTTCGTGTTTTACGTTTTTGCAAATTTTGTGGTACATCTGTGTTAAAACCGACATTGAAATCGAAAGAATGAATGTTAGATGAAAATAAGAGATAATTAAGTGGCTAGATCCATAGGTCATGTTTGTTTTTTTGGTTTTCAGCTTTTATTTGTCATTTATGTTTGAATAAATCAAATATAAAATAATTCAGACTGTTTTTGTTTTTGTTTTTTTGGTTTTGTATCAAAGAGGTGTAGCTCAAGTGGCAAAAGGCTTGGGGATAGTGGATGGTATCCATTGGTCTTGGGTTCAAACCATGGGAGTAGCACTTCGGTGATACCCAAACTTTGGGCCGGCCTTTGTGTCGGTTCGGGTTCAGGTAACGGGCATGCCAGTCTATGGGCATGTGGGCTCGGCCATAGGTCGGGCTTAGTCGTGTCTGAGCGGTTCCAGACTATGTGGACTGGGCCGGGTCGCCGCGGATTAGTCGGTGTTGCCCAATTGGATGCCCGGATACCGCGGGTGCGTGTGTGAGTTTATTGCCGTACAAAAAAAAAATCAGACTGTTTTTGTTATTTCTTTTCTTTTTTCAGTGCTTTTAACTCTCAATGTCCTCGGATAAATTAAGTGATAATCTAGCCAGTTAAATATCTCTTATTCTGTCCAACACCAATATTACCAATATTTTATATTTCAACGTCCATTTTAGTTCAGGTGCATTTCGAATTTGCAAAATCGCATGCAAAACATGAAGATTGGTTTAATAAAATAATAATTTCTCTCTCCTACTGTTAAGTTTAAAAAAGTTCTCTAAATTTAAAAATTAAATATAAAATGATAAATATTTAATTCTATATATAAGATTTAATAAAATACTAATTTCTCTCAATTACTTTTAAGTTTAAAGAATTGTTTAAATTTAAAAAAAGTTGAAATTGTTAAGTTTTTTCTATTATTGAAAACAAGATAATAATACTATTAATAATGTTTAAAAAACCTTTTTTTTTTACTATTTTAACATTACCTAAAAGTAAATACTAAGAGCATCCACAATGGAGGGTCTTTATTGGGTTTTTATAAGAATCTCCGCTATGGGACAGGGGTTTTTGTTCAGTCACAAGTTTGTATTTGAATTCAGATTCTTGTAATAGTTTTCTATTCGGTTATATAATAATTTACATAAGTAAAAATTATATTATAAATAAGAAAAGGGAACTGTAAGAATCTCCATTGTAGAGTTTTAAGGAGGTTCTTAGTATGTTGTTACGCCAATAATGTGATAGGAAAATGTGATAAGTGAGGTTTTTAAAGGTTCCACCATTGTGGATGCTCTAAATAATGTTGACAACAATAACCAAATCATCTCTATGTAACAATTAAAGGCTTCTTTGGAAAACCCAAAACTACGTTACTTTATTTTTTTGGTTCTTAATTATGCCGTCATCCGGTCACCCCGGTGGCTCTAAATTTTGTGGTCAATTTAGTTACACGTTTAGTTATTATGGTTACCATCATATAGGTTTATTCATGGGAGAATCGACTATTTTATGTTAATTAATTATGAGATCAAATCTCATCCACCCATTGGCATAAAGAATAATAAAAAATAAAAATCTCGCCTAAATTATCACCTCAAATAACCATCCCTAAAAATAAGTAAAATAATAAAATGATTGGCTAAGAATGGATCTCATAGTTATTGAGATTTCGAGTCGCGAAAAGAGTTCTCGAGTCATGAAGTATGCAAAGATTACTTTCTTCTTGTGCAAGTTTACTCTCATTAGATGATCAATACAATCTCCTTTATTTTTGGAAGAGATAATAACCTCGCATCACGAGGATAATCTTGAGACGCGAGATGGATACAGTTTTGGCTTTTATAAATTGGACTTCCAGCCTAGGTTTCAATATGCATCATCAGATGCAATACAGAAAATGTTCAGAAGTTTATGAACCACCAGTTGAAGAAGTTGATAAAGCACAATGATACTTCGACGAATGTGACACAAAAGAAGATTGTTGGTGTTACGTCTTCTATAGCTATACGGTGTGAACAATGAATTCATCTTTTTGACTTTGTTTCTAATAGATTTAGTATGTCTATATGCTAACTTTATTAGTACTCATTATGGGATGATGAACTTTATTTGTAGTTTGATTTTAATCTTATGATATGATGGTTTGTTTTCGAATTAATGATTATTATTCCGATTCAAACTTATAGTTTTAACCTTCATTATTTTGATCCTTTAACCAGTCGCATCTAGAGGTAGAGAACTCTCCCTAGTTAATTAGTTTCCTCCGCCTTTTTCTTTGGTGACCTGATAGGCGATCTACCGGAAACGGAGATTGGGATTGTGATTCGATAACCTAGTTATAGATTTGGTAAAAACCAGTCTTTGAGGAGAACTCTCTTAGACTAAAGAATCAGGTGAACACCAGTTAATTGGATAATAATCTGGTTTGTATCAATTGTAGGAGGCTAGGAGGAGAACTCCCCAACTGTAATACAATTGTTATTAAGGAAGACTAGGAAAACTCCAGTTGATCAAACCCTAAAAGAACTAATCTATTATTGTTTTAACTGTTAAATCAAACTACTATAAAGAATTCTATATTCATAATGAGTACACTTGTTTAATCAAAGTAAAAGTTTTAATCTATATTATTTGTTTTTAGTTTATTTGTTTTCTAATTTAATTTAGCTTCAAAACCTTTTCAAAACCAAAAAGCTTTTTCATTAGATTAATTAAATTAATTATAGAATTGATTAAAGTAGCTTAACTGTTGCTAGTGGTAAGAACGATGTATGGACTTGCCATTAATCTACTATTAGCGATCAGGTTAGACTTATCTGCATTATAGTAGTTAGTAGAGGTATAAAATGGATTAAGATTGAGAGGAAAATTCATATAGTAAAAATACCACACTAGTTATACTATTGCTATGCTACTTGTTTGTTTCTTTTTGGCATTATAGTAGTTATCCTATCATCCCTACCTATTACTGCTCAAAGGAGCAGTAACAAGGTATTTTTTTAGATCAATTCACATTGGACATATCATATAGAATTACATTTCTTGAATGAGAGTAAAATCTAAGGTATGGGTTTGTGTTCGTCCAAGAAGCGTGAATCGTTGCTCGTGCACCACAATAGCAGCACTCCTTCTTCAGTAAAGTGAAAAGATGAGATGAAGTCTAGAGTTGAATGCCATAAAAAGGCTTATGTCGGATGCGAGAAAGGGAGTATATTCATTAAACCAAAAGAAAAGAAAAAATGGATGGACACTTTTGCCCTCTTGTGCCTTGCACATGGGCTCACTTAACAAACTGATATAGACAATCACCAGGGACAAGTCCCAATGGAAATTGCATTCTTGAAAGATCAAATCCATAATAAACGAAGTTTAGGGATGAAATTCGTAAAATTTAATATACCACCAAGACCAAATATGTAATTTACTATAATTTTTATAAAATGATTTATAATTTTAGCACTCCAAGTTCCCAAGACACACATTCTGGTCCCTATCTTAAAATTTATCATTTTTTATTCATTGATTTACTTAGAATAATAAATGGTACCATTATGACTTATTAAATATACCTCTACTTAAATTAAATTTTATTTTCAAATAATATCTTATAAAATAATTAATGCATTATATTTAGAAAGTTAGTCTAAAAAACTTGTTACAATAGTTAAAAACATCATATGAACGTAATTATATTATAGTAACAATTTACCATTAAATATAAAAAACAAAACAACAATAATATATAAACACAAAGATAAAATCAATAATTAGTTATAAACCATCACAGTTTATAATAATAAAGATAAAAATAAAAATTCTCAAAAAACCATTTGGACTAAAAACGTAATTTACTTCTTTTGAAATTTGATTGTCCAATCACGAGAAAAGGTGAATGCAAAGAGTTTTATTTTTATTTTTAAATCCTTGACAACCAATATTATGTAATCTATAAATTGGCTTCCCTTCTCTCATTTGTTAGTCGTGGGCATTCATTTTCTTTTGGAGATAAGATGGAGATGAACATGGTGGTTGAGAAGGCTGATCAAACAGCCTACGAAGGAGAGGGTGGCGGATATTACATATGGTCGAACTCAAAAGTGCCATTGTTGAGTCAGTCTAAACTTGGTACCGGCAAACTTCTCCTCCACCCTCTCGGTTTTGCTCTTCCTCACTATGCGGATTCTTCTAAAATCGGCTTCGTTCTTCAAGGTATGTCTTTTCTCCGGAAAGTAATCGGATATTTGAACTAAAAATTTAATTATGTTATTATAGTACTGTTTTATAGGATTTCAATTTATAGTTATGAATAGTTGTGCATCTTATGTTAAAGTACTCTACAATGAGTTGACATATAGGATGTGTTTATGGATTTTATGACCCTTTTGGACGTATAATAAATTTTTATGTCACATTTGAAGCAAAGTATCTTCATCTTATATTTAGAAAACCTGTTTATTTTTGTTTCTTTTTTGTACTTTTATTTATATAAAACATGTTTCAAAATAATGCAATACAACATTTAAAAGTGTCGCTTTTGGAACATTATATATATATATATATCATATATGAGACACAATTGTTTAAACTTATACTTAAGTGCTCGATAACAGTTTCATAAGATATTTAAACGTATTCGACATCATATAAAACCAAATTTGTTATACGAGTTTCATTTCATAATCCATTGTTAAAAATCTCATGATTTAACTAACTATGTTATAGATGCGCTATGATGTGTGTTGCGATATTAATTATAAAATTAGAGTAAACTCTATATTTGGTCTTTGAGGAGTAAAATATCTTGAAATGGAAACTTTGATGAGTCTGAAAACTTCATTATGATATTCTTAATTTACTCTAAATATCTTGTATCTATTTCATTGTCTTTTTCTTATTTGCCCTTATCTATACTTGTCACTTTTTTATACCAAAAAGATAATGAAAAAGATAATTTTAAGTAGTATATTACATAATATTATATAATATTTATAATATTATATATAGGGTTTGGTTCAAATGAGAACTCATCTTTTATTGTGAACATGAGGATAGTCAAGAACGCAGCACATGGTATATTCAGTCTGAATAATCATGTATTATTTAGACTGAATGATACAGAATTCAATATTATTCAAACTAAATAATACTGAATATAGTATTATGCAATTTGAATAATTTTGAATGTTGTATCATTCAGTCTGAATACACCACGTGGTAATCTGAATCGGCGCCTAAGGTTTATTCGAACTGAATAAAACTATTTTTCATTCAGTCTGAATATTCATGTTCTATTTAGTCTGAATATATCATTAATATTGTTATGTGGCGCGATACGGCGATACCAGTGGTCCTCACATTTACAATGGATCGAAAATGAGTTCACATTTGAACCTATATAGGGTCAGGTTCAAATGTGAATTCATCTTTCACGGGTGAATGTAAAGACCACTAGTATCGAGCCATGTGACAATATTTGGTTATACTGAATGAATAAAGCTTTATTCAGTCTGAATAAAGTTTATGTGCCAATTCAAATTGCTACGTGACACGATTATATTGATCCTTTACATTCACAATAAAAGATGAATTCACATTTTTAAAGTTTCCTATATATATATATATAGTATTAGGTTCAAATGACAAATGATAAAAAACTATGAAGTAGAGAAGTGATCATAGCTTTCCATTTTTTGAATAGGAAAGGGTATTTTGGTAATTATTCCAATTGTTCATGTATGAATCATTCGTATTATTCATATATGAATCATTGTGGTGTGAAGATTCATATAATAATAATTCGTATCTGAATCTTTGTTTTATGAAGGTTTATATATGAAGTTTCATATATGAATCTTTGTGAATTGAAGATTTATATATGAATCTTTGTAATATTAAGCTTTGTTATATAAAAGTTGTTATATGAACATTCAGATATGAATCTTCATACTACAATGATTCATATATGAATAATTGGAATGATTCATATATGAACAATTAGAATAATTACCAAAATACCCTTCCCCTATTCCACAAAACTTACGATACTCCTTTAATAATCTGTTTCATCAATTAATTAATAACCATTGATCAAATAAATAGAAGGCTATGATCACTTCTCTAGTTCATAGTTTTTTATCACTTCTCATTTGAACCTCCATCTCTCTATATATATATAGCAAAGAGCTAAATTTTATTATATTTATACTATATAATAAAAAATCAATAGTTAAAATTTAAAAGTATTCTTGTTCATCTTCTCCCAACTCCCAAGATAGAAGACTAGCATCAGGTACCTAATTTTTCTCTTCCTTTTCTTCTTTCTTTCTTCTTCGCCTTCTTCTCTTCATTTTCTTCATCTTCTACTTCTTTTTCTTCCTCTTTTACTTCCTTTCTTCTCCAGATTCTTTCTTTCGTTCTTCGTTTCTTCATGAGAGGTTTTTTTATGCTTAATTTCCATGAAAAAAATATCCAGATCTGAGTTCTAGATCTCGTTGATCATTTTTAACAAGTGATATAGTTTTAACTTTAAATAAACAGATCGATCGTGGGATAAGATGAAGAGGGATAATGAGGCTGTGTTTTCAACAAGGGTAGGAGCTGTCATTTTATCGTGGACAACATAGCTATTTGGGTTGTGCGAATAAGCCAACTAATTTTTCATTAAGCCACCACAAGAAAACAGCCTAAAATGTCTATGCGAATAAGCTGATTCAGCCATTAAGTCGTTAGTAAACACACCCTAAATTTTTTTGTTAATTTAATCGCCTGGCAATGGGGGGTTCCATGATGTGGGTTAAATCGGTTTTGAAATTTACTCTCAATCTTATCTTCAACTAATTTGATAACTATCTATAATTTCAAAATACACAAAATCAAGGGTCTAGAATTGGTTTGTACATTGTGTAACATTCATCCTCGACCAAAAACTAATATAAATAAATGGTTAAATTAATGAATTTTAATAATTTTAACAAAAAACGTACGTCTATAGGAACATTATGGATGTTCTTCCATATATTTGTCCTCTCTCCTCTCACCTCTCACAACCTCTCCATGGAACACTTAGGCCATCCGCTATGGGTGTTGGTAGGGAGCTGGTACCGAACCGGTACCCTCGGCAACACCGCTTAGGATATCCGGCACGGCACCTGCTGCCGAAATTGCTACCAAACTCTCTTTCTTCTTTGTGTCTATCTCTCTCTTCCTTTTTATTTTTTTAAATAATTGTTTAGATTGGTATGGAATTGGTATGAATGTGGATGGATTGGTAAGGTATCGGTATCATTGGTACATCTGATGTGGCACTGAGGTGGCAGTTGGTACCATTGATAGTTTGGTACCAATTGGTACCATCGCGGATGACCGGTCATCCGCTATGGCAGCCGTTAGAAGGCCGGTACTGAACCGGTACACCGTCGAGGGTATCCGGCACGGTATCCGGTATGGTACCGTGGTGCCGGGTTTGGTACCAATCTCTCTCTCTCCTTTGTGTCTTTCTCTCTCTTCCTTTTTATTTATTTTTTATTTTTTAATTAATTGTTTATATTGGTATGGAATTGGTATGAATGTGGATGGATTGGTAAGGTGTTAGTAAGTTTATGTGGCGCTGAGGTGGCAATGGTACCAACCGGCACCATTGTGGATCAATACAAATATACTATTTCAATTAGACATTTTGAGCACCCTTTTTATTACATATTGTGATCGCCTTGTGAACACAACGAGACATTGAAAAACCAAGAACAAAAAACCAAAAATAACTATAGATCGCTGAAAACATTGTGTACGGTCGAATGTCTTCTCTTTTCATTAAACACATACATGTGCATGTGCGTGGAAGTTCAAAGGAGAACAAATTTTACAAAAAAATGCGAGATACCATTTTTAAATCAAATATATATGCATGCGACCTTTGACGTGATCTATATCGTGCACCAAGTCATCCGCACACCACCAGATCGTGAAATGTGATAAGGATGTTCTCGTATGCTCCAAAAATGAAGGTATTCTTGTTTAAATTCCACACACGCGCACACACACACATATTTGTGTGTGTGTATTATAGAGAGAGGGAGGTAATCATTTGAGAAGACAGTTATTTACGATATCTCTCCACATTATAGGGTTTAGAAGTGAGTAATCATAGTCTGAATTACGATCTCTAGGTTTATTTTTTGGATCATAAAATTCTCATGCCGTGGACCAGGATCACTGAGATTCAAATGTGAAGTACCATGTTTGAGTTTGATTTTTGAAATAGAAAACATATTAGTTTAGGTTCAACAATTACCATGTATGGATTGTGAATACAGCTCATAGTTCTCACAAAATACAGAATTCTCTGTTGAATAGGCCCCGCTAGGCATTTTCATTTGTGAACCATAATAAAGGTGTGAACTTGATTATGAACCAAATCATAGCCCTTGATCAACTAAATCAACGGATGTGATTAAGTCAATGGAATTCTAGTAATCGTCCACTTAATCTACAACATAGAACTGATAATTGAACGGCCAAGATTGGGTATACAAGTTCACAATTTTTTATTGGTTCACAAATAAAATCCCTATATATATATATACACGAAGGATGTTTGAGAAAAAGAGTTAAGGTGAGAATGGTAAGAATGATTTAGACCATTGATCACTTTTAATCTCAAATTCATCCCATTAATTAACTGTACTTGATTGAGAATTGATGTAAAACATCTCAATGCATCTCATCCTAATGTGCATAGTACAGTTAACGTTCCATTCTTTTAACTTTCTTGCAATAACTTTACTTTTTGTTGGATTCCAACCATGAATCCTTCAATAAAGGTGGGGGTATTTACAAAAATGATCATTTTATCCTTTGTAACTGTACTTGGTTTGGTTTTTGACATGAGTAATTCAACATACATTTATAGGTACCTGCACAGTTGGGTTAGTGTCACCAAATAGTCCAGAAGAAAAGGTTTTGCTGATCAAGAAAGGCGATGCGATTCCACTATCATCAGGGGTGGTGTCATGGTGGTTCAACGGTGGTGACACCGATGTGGTAATTATATTCTTAGGTGAAACCACCAAAGCCTTAGTCCCTGGCCAATTCACCTACTTTTTTGTGGCTGGAGTGCTAGGAATTCTAGCCGGATTTCAATCCGACTTCGTAGGGAAAACCTTCAATCTCAACCAAAAGCAATCAGAAGTTCTTGTGCGCAGCCAACCAGGTGCATTGATTGTTAAGCTCGAAAATGGAACCAAATTTCCAGAACCAAGTAAACACATCAAAGAGAAGTTGTATGAAAGCATTGATGGTCCATGCGACGATCACATTATCGTCAAAGGTGGTGGACTTATCAATTCCTTAACAGAAAAAAACTTTTCGATGCTTCGTGAGATCGGTCTAAGTGCTAAATTTGTGAAGTTGGAGGGCAATGCTATGTTGGCACCAAGTTATGTGACAAATGGATCAGTCCAAATCAGTTATGTCAGTAAGGGAGGTGGTTGGATTAAGGTGGTGGCCAGTGAAGGGAAGCCTGCATTGGATAGTAGAGTTGAAGAAGGTGATTTGTTCATTGTTCCTCAATACTTGGCAATTGCTGAGATTGCAGATGAATGTGGAATGGAAGTTTTCTCTGTCATCACTTCTTCAAAGTAAGTTTCATAATTTCTTCCTTTTACTTTTAAATAAGTATTAATCTTTTGATTTTAAATATTCAAACTTTTGCAAATTTAACAATTTATACAAGAAAAAGATTCTCTTAGTGTCATCCTTTTATAGTTTATTGTACATTTTATACAAGAAAAAGATCCGCTTTGGATATTGAATTTGCAAGATAAGGGGTCGTTTACCAAATTCTTACTTGGTAAGTGTTTACCGACAAGAGAATCACATTGAATTACTTATCATATAACATCTCTTGCCATTAAAATAGATTGTTGGTAAGAAATATAAGTCTGGTAAGCACTTAGTGAGTAAGCTTCTCGATTCTCACCATCATCAATCTATAAGGTATTGATATTTGTAAGTGCTTATCCCACTAAACATTTAGTAAACGCCCCTAAGTCAATACTAACTGTCATATCTTTTTGTGAAAATGAGTTTGCAAGTCAGGTATCGCTAGAAAAACAATCTTTGTCTTAGATGTTGTATTTTTCGAAAAAGTGATTTGATTGATGGGATTTGGTATGATACTTATGAGATGGATGATATTCTTTAGAGTAGAAAACATACATTCCAGCCCCCCAACCCACATTCATATGTGAAATGTTGAGCCCGTTTGATTTTACAAAACTGAGTTACATTAAACATTCAAGACGAATACAATAATTTTGACCTTTGTTTTCAATTGAATATTGTTGTCTATTTTTTTTCCGCAGCCCGATTTTTGGAGAATTGGCTGGAAATAATTCAGTTTGGAAGGCTTTCTCACCAGTCGTCATACGATCTGCCTTAAATATTAGTGAAGAATTTGAAGAAGTTTTCGAAGCCAAGAACACAAAAAGCATAACAATCGTCGCTCCGAGTAATTAATTTATAAGATGGTCAAAGTGAAACGCAAGATGGTTGCATGTTGTTTGTACACCTATTTAAATAACGATGTATTTGGATCTTTTCTAAATATGTCTTAAAATAAAACAAGCTCATATATGTGCTTGCTTAAATTTGCTTTCGTTTATTTGTTTAAGTTGTATTGTGGGTTGTATTGTTGTTTAAGATGTCATGTAATATGATCCGAATTTAAATAAATAAATTTTTTGTGTGCACTTGTTGCTTAATTATGGATATGAAAAATAGTTGTGTTATTATTATATGTTGTAACGAAAAAAGAACAAATTTAAATGGCTTAATAATCTTTCCAGGTAAATAGATCACAACTAGTTGTACACCGTCACAGTGAAATTTTAATTTAAACCAAGAATTAAAAATCAATGCAACTATTATTCAATAAAATAAAATATGATATTTTACATAAAATTGAAGGAATAATGACATGTAGTGATGAATCAAATATAAAGAACATGAAACCAAACACTCTAATGAGCTACACCAAACAACAAAATAAATGTGACTAACAGAAAAAATAAAGGCTTAAAACTTGTCACAACACCACTCTAATTCATTGAGGTTGTTAATCGATAATATAGAAACTAATTTAAGTCAAACACCCAATATATCCTAACGTATTTTAGGTTGAAGGTAGGATATGATTGTTAGCTTAGCTTTTATATTTGGGCCCGGCCCATTTGCTTTTAGGGTTTACTTGTTTTAGGGTTTTCTTGGCTTTATATAGCCGCTCTCGCTTCTTTGTAATTCACGCTTCTCTATTCAATAATACAATATACTTTTGGCTCTTAATCTTCATGGTATCAGAGCTCAAGTATCGATCCAATATTTGATGCTCATAGACGACGTTGTAGCAAGCACCGGTTTCGTGAATAATTTCTGGTTCATGATTTCTGGTAATTTCGTTCATAATTTCTCGTTTCGTTTGATTTGTTGAGTTTCGTCTCGTTCTGTTTGATTTTGTTTTCGTCTAATTTGGGGCTATTCGTTGTTATTGGGGCTATTTACTGCTTTCGTTCATCTTGTGGTTGATTGATTTTCTTTTGTCGAAACCATGTCTCCCAAAGATAATTCTCTTCAGTCTATTAACACTCAATTAGATGGAAAAAACTATTCGTATTGGAGTTATGTCATGAAAAATTTTTTGAGGGGTAAAAATATGTGGGGTTATGTCACTGGTAAAAGCAGTAAACCGATGGATGAGAAGGCTGCAAATTATTCGTTGTTGGTGGATTCATGGGAAACTGATAACTCGAAAGTTATCACTTGGATTAATAACTCTGTAGCACAATCCATTGGGACTCAATTAGCCAAGTACGATACGGCTAAAGAAGTCTGGGATCATTTGGAAAGATTGTACACTCAATCGAACTTTGCAAAACAATATCAGTTAGAAACTGATATTCGTGCCCTTCGACAGAATGAGTTGAGTGTTCAGGAGTTCTACGCTGCTATGTCCGACTTGTGGGATCAGTTGGCTCTTACTGAATCTGCAGATTTGAAGGCTTTTAAGCCTTATATTTCTAGAAGGGAAGAGCAGCGCTTGGTTCAGTTCTTGATGGCATTACGATCTGATTTTGAAGGATTACGTGGCACAATTCTTCATCGTAACCCTCTTCCCACAGTTGACTCGGTTGTTCATGAACTAATTGCAGAGGAAACTCGTTTGAAGTCTTCTGGTGACAAGGATCCTAAGTTGCCATCTACTCCTGCTGTCTTTGCTGTTCCTCAAAGACCTCAGAATAAAGCAAGGGTAGCCCCTGATGAATGTAGTTACTGCAAACAGAAGAATCATTGGAAGTCCCAGTGTCCACTGCTATTGAATAAGGGAAAACAACAACGACCACAACAGCAACAGAACAAAGCCCCTGGATCGTTTCAGTCACCCCCTCAGTTTCGTCCTCCTGGTCCGACTCCTTGGGCACCTCGTCCACCGCAGTTTGCTGCTGCTGCTGCTGCTCCTTCTCCAGTAGAGCATGATTTTCAGCCTACTGGCACACCACCACCATCTGCTTTGGATCCTCAGGTCTTTGAGCAATTTAAACAGTTCCTTGCCTCTAATCCAATTGCCATGTCTGCCTCTATGTCTCATTCAGGTTCAGGTTTGTCTTCGACCAACACTTCAGGTATTCCCTCTTCCTTATGGATTCTAGATTCAGGTGCATCTCATCATATGTCACCTCATTTGATATCTTTTACATCCTTGTCCCCGAGATCACCAGTCTCTGTTATGTCTGCTAGTTCTACGCCCATGCAAGTAGAAGGTGTTGGTTCTATTGTCACTCCCCAGTTGTCTCTTTCCAATGTCTATTATATACCCACACTTGCTTTGAATCTTGTTTCGGTTAGCCAACTATGTAAAACCGGTTATTGGGTTTTCTTCTCTGATTATTTGTGTTGTGTACAGGACCCGCGGACTCGGAAGGTGATTGGGGTAGGCCATAAGCTAGGGGATCTCTATGTCGTGGATGAACTCAGAGTTTCTGGTGTTGCGGCTTCCGGTGTTGATTTGTCTTCATTTCGTTTGAGTCATTCTTCTTCAGTTTTTTATCTTTGGCATGTTCGTTTAGGGCACGTGTCTGCGTCACGGTTACAGTTTTTGGCCTCTACAGGCGCTTTGGGACAGTTGAAAAGTAGTGATATTTCTGACTGTAGTGGTTGTAAACTGGCAAAATTTTCTGCTTTACCGTTTAATAAAAGTATGTCTTGTTCCTCTGCTCCTTTTGATCTTGTACATTCTGATGTGTGGGGACCATCTCCTGTGTCTTCAAAGGGAGGCTCCAAGTACTATGTGTCGTTTATTGATGATTATACTCGTTATACTTGGGTTTTCCTCATGAAACGCAGATCTGATTTTCTCTTGGTGTATAGTAACTTTAGAGCTTTAATAAAAACGCAACATTCTGCTGTCATAAAATGTTTCAGGTGTGATTTAGGAGGGGAATATACCTCTAATGACTTCACTCAGTTACTTGCATCTGATGGTACCATCCATCAATCATCTTGTACTGATACTCCTCAACAAAATGGAGTTGCTGAAAGGAAACATCGACATCTTGTTGAAACTGCTCGTTCATTGCTTGTTTCTTCCGGAGTTCCAAGTGTTTTCTAGGGGGAAGCGCTTCTAACCGCTACCTATTTGATAAATTGAATTCCCATAGCTCATAACTCTGGTTTGTCTCCTTTTGAGAAACTATATGGTGAGTCACCCGATTACTCCTCTTTGCGTGTTTTCGGTTGTACTTGTTTTGTCTTGCGTCCTCATGTTGAGAGAAATAAGTTATCTCCTCGTTCTGCTTTGTGTGTCTTTCTGGGGTATGGTATTGGTCAGAAAGGATATCGTTGCTTTGATCCGGTAAGTCAAAAACTATATGTTTCTCGACATGTCACTTTTTTGGAACATATTCCTTTCTTTTCTATTCCGGCCCAGTCTCATGATGTGACGCAATCAGATCTCCGATCTATTGATCCTTTTGATGTTGACACTGATGATACCTTCCCTGATGTTCCTGCTCATGAGACATCTGCAACATCAGACCCCCCTGAGACATCCACGTCTTCTGATTCTGCTACGCCTATGACCGCTCCCGCACCTGATGAGACCACGGACGTCCCTCCTCGTAAGTCCACTCGTACTCGTAAGTCTACCAAGCTCCCTGATTTTGCTTATTCATCCTACTCAGCCTCATTTGCTTCCTTTATTACTAATATACATCGTTTGACTGAACCTGAATCCTATCGAGAGGCTATTTCTGATCCTCTTTGGCAGAATGCAATGGCTGAGGAACTGACAGCTCTTTATCAGACCCACACGTGGGATCTAGTCCTACTTCCTTTTGGAAAGCATGCAATTGGTTCTCGATGGGTATTCAAGATTAAAACAAGGTCGGATGGGTCTGTTGAGCGGTACAAGGCCAGACTTGTTGCTAAAGGATACTCCCAACAGTATGGCATGGATTATGATGAGACCTTTGCACCAGTTGCAAAGATGACGACTGTTCGAACTCTTATTGCTGTTGCTTCTATTCGTCAGTGGAAAATTTGTCAAATGGACGTAAAGAATGCTTTCTTGAATGGTTATCTTCACGAGGAGGTGTACATGACTCCTCCCCCAGGTGTGGCTCATAAACCAGGAGAAGTGTGTCGGCTTCGCAAAGCACTGTATGGTCTCAAGCAAGCTCCTCGCGCTTGGTTTGAGAAATTCTCTACGGTGATTACTTCTCTTGGTTTCACCCCTAGTAATCATGATTCTGCGTTGTTTGTTAGATGCACGGGGGCAGGTCGGATTCTTCTATCCTTATATGTGGATGACATGATTATCACTGGAGATGACCATGACGGTATTGAGTCTCTGAAGCAAGAACTGGCCCATCGTTTTGCTATGAAGGACTTGGGGACGTTGCGTTACTTCTTGGGTATTGAGGTTGCTCAATCCAAGAAAGGCTATCTTCTTTCCCAGACAAAGTATATATCGGATTTGTTTGAGCGTGCTCGACTTTCTGACAAGAAAACTGTTGACACGCCTCTTGAGACCAATGTTCACTATACTCCAACAGATGGTGTTCCTTTATCAGATCCGAGCTTGTACCGTACTATTGTTGGAAGTTTGGTTTATCTTACGGTTACACGTCCAGACATTGCTCATGCAGTTCATGTGGTCAGTCAATTTGTTACAACTCCTACTACTGTTCATTGGGGAGCTGTTCTTCGCATTTTGAGGTATCTTCGTGGTACTCAATTTCAGAGCCTCTTGTTCCCTTCGACATCCTCTCTAAAGTTGAGTGCCTATAGTGATGCCAGTTGGGATAATGATCCTAGTGATCGCAAGTCTACTACTGGGTTCTGTATTTTTCTTGGAGATTCTCTTATCTCATGGAAAAGCAAGAAACAGGATGTTGTTTCTCGTTCGTCTACGGAGGCCGAATATCGTGCTATGGTAGTAACTACTTGCGAGATTGTTTGGTTACGTTGGCTTCTTGCAGATATGGGTGTTGATGTTTCGCAACCCACTCCATTGCATTGTGACAACAAAAGTGCGATGCAAATTGCGAAAAATTCGGTCTTTCACGAAAGGACGAAGCACATTGAGATTGACTGCCACTTCACTCGTCAACATCTGCAGCTCGGGACTATCTCGTTGCCTTTTGTACCTTCAGCTCTGCAGATTGCTGATATTTTCACCAAGGCTCTACCTGCATCGCGTTTTCGTTTCTTATGTGACAAACTCTCAATGCTTATTGTTGTTGCATTGTGAGTTTGAGGGGGGATGTTAGCTTAGCTTTTATATTTGGGCCCGGCCCATTTGCTTTTAGGGTTTACTTGTTTTAGGGTTTTCTTGGCTTTATATAGCCGCTCTCGCTTCTTTGTAATTCACGCTTCTCTATTCAATAATACAATATACTTTTGGCTCTTAATCTTCAATGAAGATACGATAGTAATACAACTTGTTATGATGACGTAACAACATCTTCGTTTAAAATCTACCAGTAAACACAATACACAATTTCATTTCGAGGAATTTATAACTTTTTGTGCTAGTACAGTTCAGAAAGATTCAAAGATGGAATAGAAGGATTCAATGAAGAAAATCAAGTGTTCATTGTATTATTGAAGAGCTCCTAAAGGCTTACAAGAACACACATATACACGCACTTAATCGACTCTCATTGAATTGCTTACACTAACCCTTGCCCCAAGACCCTCTAAATAGGTGTCCAACTACACATTAAGTCCAAGCCCACTAAGCCCAATAACAATAAACTAAATATTACAATTAAGTTTAAAAATGATTTTATAAAACTTTCACTAATTAGAACAATTTGGTCCTAACATTTTGTCACTACTAACAATGAGTGTTTGATAAGTCAATATATTCTAACCTTTTGTTTGGATAAAGTTCATCTAAGCTTCGCCTAAACTACATGCATCCTTGGCAATTTGGAACTAAAAATTCGGCCGTTAGAGACCAAGGCTATGTTTGGCAAACTAGCTTATAAGCTAGCTGATGACTGATAAGCTAGCTGATATCTGATAAGCTAGCTGGTGACTGATAAGCTAGCTGATAGCTGATAATTGGCAAAAACTAACTTATGAGTATGTAAAATGACCGAAAATGACATTTTTAATAAATAATCAATTACAAGTATTTTATAATATAATTAAAACAAATTTTAATAATATAATTAAAATAAATTTCTAACAATGCAATATGTTAATAATACAAACAATAAAAATATATATAATATAATATATTGAAGTAATATAAAATTGATTATTATTATTATTATATATTGTTAGGACCAAATTGTCCTAATTGATCAATGTTTTATAAAGTAAGCTTTGAGCTTAATTGTAATATTTTGTTTATAGTTATTGCGCTTAATGGTCTTGGACTTATTTGTATTTGGACACCTATATATAATAAAAATAAAAATAAAATGATCAACTTCACGAGTCTTAGATAATTAATAATTTTAAAAATATATAATTAAGAATTAGATATAAATATTTTTTTTATTAAAGTATTTAACATGTTTTAACTATATAACATTTTAAAAATTATTATATTTACTTTTTGATAATTAAAGTTATTAAATAATATCTAATATAATTAATAACATTTGAAAATAAATAATATGTAATATATAATTTAATTTAATTAATAATTAATTTTAATTATTAAAAATTAAAATTTATTAATAATTAATATATAATTTTAATTAATAATAGTTAATATTAAAAAGGGGTATAATTGGAAAAAATCACAAAAAGTTTCTCATAAGCTACTCAAAGTAGCTTATCAAAAAACTAGCTTATAAGCTACTTTTGGTCTTACCAAACATGTAAACAGAGAAAATAAGCTAGTTTATAAGTCAGCTTATAAGCTAGCTTATTTTTACCAAACAATGCCTAAGTCTGGCCACAAGATGCGCACGAAGGAATCCGAACCTGGGGTAAACGCGATACCATCCACATCCCCACATATCTTACCGCTACGCCACAAGCCTTGTGTTTAATATATTCTAACTTATGAACTTGATGCAATTTATTAGTTTTTTGCTCAATTTACTTGTATAACTATAAACATTCCCAAACGCCCTAAAAAACAATGTATCACCTTATTATATTTTGATACCAGTATATGTTAATTCAAACATTTTTTTTAAACGTGGATTTATCATTACATAAGTTGATAAACATCAGAAAACATATTTAAAAAAAAAAAAAGCAATCCGTAACACTCCTTAATTTGTTGCAACAAAAATGTCCTTTTAAGCAAATTAAGGCTATAACTAAATTTATCTACCAAAAACATCTTTCTTAAATCTCGAGTGAAGCCCTATGTATTCTTTAAACTCAATCTATTCAAAAACAATTCTTCCAAACACGAGTTATACAACTATAATCCCTATTCATATAATTGGCCGATTTTACAACTTCGATATCAATGCAGATTCTAAATGTAACTAAGCAATCCTTCTCTATACATAGCCATTGAAGCCTACGATTTCATGACATCCAGTCATTAAATGAGCACCTGTAGAAGTTTAATACATAACCTACGAAATTATGACGATCTTGGGAGAACTAGTCTATCATATGCGATTTTATATGATTTTTTTTCATCTAAGATTAGGAGTCAGA
Organism: Centaurea solstitialis; assembly: GCA_030169165.1. Lineage (NCBI taxonomy): Eukaryota > Viridiplantae > Streptophyta > Magnoliopsida > Asterales > Asteraceae > Centaurea > Centaurea solstitialis. The sequence goes on from CM058043.1 coordinate 43,410,473, forward strand.
AATTGAATAACAATATTTGTTTCGCATATATGTAGTCGGTTCTTAATGTGCACGTTTATGACATACTTGTGTAAGAAATGTAACATTTTTTTTTCCATTTTGTGAACCAAGTACATGTATGAAACAAATATATGCTAATCAATATTGGGTTAATTACATGGGTATGTATCAAACTTGTCACGTTTTATCATTGTATGTACTCAACTTATAAACTTACCATTGTGTGTATCGAACTTTCTAAAGTTGTCATTGTATCCAACTTTATCAAAACCTATCATTGAATGTATTCTACTTGTCACGAAAGTGTATCGAACTTGAGGTTTTGATAAAGTTGGATACATACAATGACAATTTTAGAAAGTTCGATACATACAATGGTAAGTTTATAAGTTGAATACATACAATGATAAAACGTGATAAGTTCGATACATACCCATGTAATTAACCCATCAATATTCAGTACATTAGATATTACTGTTACATGAGGAAAAATCATGTAAAACAAAATCGTGAGTTAAAAGTTCTCATTGATCTCATATTTTGGAGTTCTAAGACGATTATGCCTCTATGTATTTATATATAGAGAGAGAGAGAAAAGATCAAGCGAGAAATTAAATATTTTACGAGAAGACAAAAAATCCCAACATCATATATGATTACACCCTTTTGAGTTGTTTAAGCATATAAAATTAAGTGTCTATTATCACGACAAAAGAAACTTTAGTTAGTGAGCAAAGTTCTAGTAGCAAAGTTTTAGTGGCTACTTATGTTTTAGAGTAAAATACATTTTCGGTCCGTGTGGTTTGACAAAAGTCTCACTTTTGGTCCCTACAGTTTAAAAAATACACATTAGCCACTACAATATGCGATTTGGTCCAATTTTGGTCTCTCTGACTAACGGCCGTTAAATGAAACCGTTAGTTTGGGGTTAATTTGATTTTTTTTTTTCCATTTTTCTTGTTTTTAATTTAAGAATAACCACAAGGACCAAAAGTGTAACTTACTATATCTATGATATATACACATGACACACCCTCATTTATCTTCAACATCCATCCACCATCCACTACCACCACCACACACCCACCACCACCCACCACCCACTACCTACCACCAACAGTTCAACACCACCATCCACTACCACCATCTACCACGACCACCCACCACCCACCACCACCCACCACCAACACCACAACCACACACCACCAACAGTCTACCACCACCATCTATCATGACCACCCATCACCGCCACCGCCGCCGCCCATTCCACACCACACATCACCACCGCCCACTCCACACCACACACCGTCGCCGCCGACCATAACCACCTCCACCATCCGCTGCTACAACCCTAACCCTAACACCCCATCCACCACTGCAATCCGTCGTTATTCCACCCCTTTCTCCGCCGCCAACCCCACTACAATCCTAACCCTAATCCTAGCTTCTTCGACGGATCTGACCTCGCTCTGCCATCGGCGGCCCTCCACCTTCCCGGCGTCTCGTTATCCGGCCATGGTGAAGCTCGGTGGTGGTGGTTTCCCTTCCATCCCTACTCTAGGGGTTCCTTCATTCAGATCTGGTGGTTGTGGTGGTAGGTGGTGATGGGTGGTAGGTGTAGGTGGTGGTGGAGGATAAAATGGGTGATGGATGGGTGGTGGTGCTGTTGGTGGTGATGGTGGATAGTGATGGATGGGTGGTGTGTGGTGGTGGATGGTGAAGAAGATGAAGATGAAGGATGTTTGTGTGTGTGTGTGTGTGTATATATATCATAGATAGAGTAAATTACACTTTTGGTCCTTGTGGTTATTCTTAAATTAAAAACTAGAAAAAATGGAAAAAAATCAAATTAGCCCCAAACTAACGGTTTCATTTAATGGCTGTTAGTCAGAGGGACCAAAATTGAACCAAATCGCATATTGTAGTAGCTAATGTGTATTTTTTAAACTGTAGGGACCAAAAGTGAGACTTTTGTCAAACCACAGGGACAAAAATGTATTTTACTCTATATTTATATTTTGGTTACTAAATGTGATATTTGTTGTAGAGTTGGAAGGTTCTTGTGACCAACAAATGATGGTCACTATAAATGGAAAGGGTTAGTGACTAAAAGTTAATGGTCACTAAGTGTTTTTCACTATTTAGAGTTGGAAAGGCTTTTGTGACCAAGAAATGGCGGTCATTAAGTGGTTTTTATTAGTTATAGAGTTGGAAAGTTTTGTGACAAAAAAATATGGTCACTAAGTGCTTTTTATTACTTGCAGAACTAAATGAGATTGTGACAGAAAATGAAAAGTAACTAAATTGAAACATGGTTAGTGACCAATAATGGTCATTAGCGTTGTGTTTTAGCATAAATCATTTTAGAACACTTTATTTGATTTCAAATGTGAACAAACACTATAAGGAAAATGATTTTTAGAGAAACTTCCAAAGAAGGATTCAAAAGTGTATCTAAAAACAATCTTTAGATAAGTACTTGGTCGACAAAAGTGCATCTAACAACCAGGGGTGTAATTGAGCAGCAGGGCCGGCCCTAGGGGCCGTGCAGCCGTGCGATCGCACAGAGCATCAAAGCCCCCAAGGGGCATCAAATTTCTATATAATGTTATTAGTATAGGTATTAGTTTTAATAATTTATGAGTTTGAGGCTCTATACAATTCCCAAAGTATGGTATTATGTTACATTATCAATTTAGTTGATTCTGATTTAGTGAAATTCTCCATTATTCCATCTACGTTACATGCTTTTGCATCAATTAAAGGATTGAGAAATGGGCAGATTGCATATTTAAATTGCTTTGCAGCCTATGCTTAGAAATTTAGGATTTAGTCATTTTTTGTTTTTTGCACCATTGCACTTGTTTTTTTTTTAATCAATTTCAATGACCTTACTCTTTTTTTATTAGTCTTGACATCTATAAATCTAATTATTTACCATTTTAGTTAAAACTAATTATAGTTTTTCTTGTTTTTTTTTCTTTCTATGCATGGAGACATCGTTTTAGACGACTTATGTTTATATTTTGTAATTTGGTGTTTTGGTTCATATGTCCCCCTTTGTACTCTTTGTTTAGTTAATAAAAATCGGCGTAGGGATGAGCCACATAACTTGGCTAGGTTCCAAACCTTTTAAAAAATCGTATCGTTCATCATTTCATTTGCTTAAAAGATAAACATAGGGCATAACTTTGTATTTCGCACAGGGCATCCGAAACTCTAGGACGACCCTGTTGAGCACAGACAGCTCGTGAGATACTTAAGATCAACTTGAAGAGTATTCAAAATTGACTCGTAATTTGTCGATTCGAGCTCGAGCTCGAGCTAGTTGAGTAGCTAATCGAGACGAGTTTGACCTATAAAATATCCGGCTCGAGCAGCTCACGAGTCGTATCAAGCTTTTGTAAAATTAGTCATACCCGTATATGTATATGTATATATTAATATATTGCGTATGAAAGTGATTAATAATTAATATTTATTGTTAGGACCAAATTGTCCTAATTAGTGAAAGTTTTATAAAGAAAGCTTTGAGATTGATTATTTTGTAATTAGCTAGTTAGTGTAGCTAATGGGCTTGGGTTTGGGCTTTTGTAATTATGCCTCATATATAAAGGGTTTATGCTTGGGAAGAGAGTGTGAGAAGTCATTCCAATGAGAGCCATCTAAGTGAGTTAGTGTGTGTTCTTGTAAGTCTTGAGAGTTCTCATAATAAAATCAAGAACTTTCATCTTTTGTCTAGATTTCTTCTCTTAATCCTCTTATTGTTTGATTATTTGGGACCAACAAATGGTATCTGATAACTCCAAAATTATACATGTTTTGGTCGTACTTAATTGCTTGAATTTACCCCATTTCTTACCCATTTCTGATCCGATTACTCATGTTTTGGGCTGGTTCATACTTTTGTAGGTTTTGGAGGCCTTGGAACGGAAAAGTACGAGAAAAAGCGGAAAAGCGTGGAAATTGGACAAAGTCAACTCAGAGAGCTTTTCGCGTCCGCGAGTTTTTAAGCTTGGCGCCGCGAAGTGAGCCAATTCTAGAATGTTCATGCTTTTTCACTGACTTCGCATCGGCTTTGGAGATTTTAGCGCCGCGAAGTAGGCAAAGACCCATGACGGAAGATTCCAGAACTTGCTAAAAAGGAAAAATAGGGTTAATTAAGTGTCTCGTGCCGTGAAGTTGCCTCCTCGCGATCGCGAAACGAGCCTCCGAATGCCTTTTAAATACCAGTCTCCTCCTTCAGTCCAGAAATCATCTTCGATCTTGATCTGCAATCAATAATCAATCTTCATCTTAGTCTTAGGTTGTGAGAGAGAGAATTGTGCTGATACGAGTGATACGATCTACTCGGAGTTTGTCCTCCGGTTCTCGATCATCTGTTGCTGTACGGTCGGTACAATGTCTGTCTTTTATACTATGTTGGCTGTTTTCATTATGTTTAGTGAGTAGTTTTATTTAGTGGTACTTATTATGGTAGATGAACCTTGTGGATGATGTTTTTATGAATTAATTGATTAATGGTTTGTTATTGGTTTATTGAGTGTGATTTTATGGTTCCAGTTTGATTCGTATTGTATGGTATTTGTGTTAGGATTATGTGCAAGATAGTAACAAGGTTTACCGTGTCCAATGTTATAAGACACTAGTGGGTCACACTACTACACACCCAATTAGAGATCAAGTGGTTTGATGGAATAATTAATTAGTACAAATTAATTATTAAGTGAGAAATAAATAATAAATAGTTATTTATTATTTAGTTATATATATATAAAATATCAGTTGGAATATTTTATTGGATTAATTAATAGTTAATTAATTAAAGGGTTAAGTTATTTAATAAATAGTTTATTAATTAAATAAAGAGTTTGAGTTTGATTAAATAAGCTTAATGGACCTTTTAATCAAACGGGCTTTCTTTATTGGGTACTGCCATATTTAATTTTATAAATATGGCAAACCCTAGTCAGTTTTATTCATTCGATCAATCTTAACTGAAAAGAAACCCCAGAGAAAAACCAAAAACCCTCCCATCTCTCTCTCTCCATCGATTTTATAGAGGAACCCGACGGTGGTCTAGCAGCCGATCTCACGGTGGTGCAGTAGCGGTGTATTCCCCGCCAGCAGTCCAGTTTTGTTCGCGTAAACCAACAACGAGGTAATTTTTCGTAACCCTCTTTTGTGTCTGTATGAGTTTAGGATTGGATCCTCGATTGGGAATCAGGCAATTTTATTCCGCTGTGCATGTTTTGTAGCCTACGATTCCCAACAGTGGTATCAGAGCCACTTCCTAAACCTAACAGATCAGGTTTAAGCTGTTTGTAAGTTAATTAGGTTTTTGTAAAAATCACTACTTTTTCGTGTTAAAAATCTGATTTTTAGTAAACCTAACGAAACAACGATCGGCGGTGGAACGGCGGCAGTTAGCCGGCCGGACCTCCAGGCCGATCGCCGTGAATCGAACCACCATAGACACCGCCGGCCGCACCACCCGATTGGTGGCTGCGGCGTCGGCTATCTCGGTAACCGCCGGCCACCCGCTTGGTGGTTTTGGCGGTGGTATCGATTGCTTGGAAAACCGCCGGCCACCAGCTTGGTGGCTGTGGCGGTGGTGTCGATTGAATGGAGAATCGCCGACAGGCGGTGGATGATGGTGATCGACCACCAAGGCGGTGGCGATCAACCGAGCGACGATAGACGGCGGTGGCAGTGGTGATCGCTGCTGCCGTCGAACCCTTGATCCGCCGCACCACCAGTCACGGTGGTGAAGGCGATTGTTGTTCTCGTCCGCCGCGCGACCACGGCGGCAGTGGAGGTGCGATCCGCTGCTGTCGCCGGTGGATGGTAGTGGTGGTTGTTTGATGCGATAAGCGTGGTTTCGGCCACGGGTAAAAACCGACGGGCGGCAGTGGTGGCTCACGAGCCGCTGCTGTCGCCGGCGATGAACAATACGACAGGCGGCGGTGGTGGCTTTCAAGCCACTGCTGTCGCCGGCGATTGATGGTGGTACGGGCGGCGGTGGTGGCATGTTCGTCATCATCGCCGGCAATGGAGATCCACCGATTGACGGCCACGTTTTGGCGGATCGGTGATAATCAAAATTGTTGTTCCTTTCGATTGTTTATCGTTAACGGGTCTCAGTTGGGATCTGTTTCCGGATAGACTTCGAGGTAGGGATCGTTTTTAATCAGATAAGGTTAAAACGATTCAGGATTAAATTAATTTTTGGTTTTATAATTATCCGGTTAAAATTCAGTTATATTTTAATTCGTTTAATTGTAATGAGTCATAGCTGAACCCTTTTAGACCCGTGGTTGTGTTTTTTATTTTATTTATCCGTTTTAGAATAGTTGGGAGGCCTGCGTGCCATTTACAACCCTTCTTGTAATTTCAAATTATTAGAATAGTTTGGGGGCCTGCGTGCCATTTAAAACCCATTTGTAATAGTTAGTTTTAATCATCAAGACGGAGACAAGATGACAACCATGGATCTCGGAGCCAGTGGGAGTGCCAGAAGACGAAGAGTTTTGTCACTTAGGGTTGAGACCGTTGTTTTGTGTTGGCTCACAAAACAACATTAGTTTAAAGGTTTAGGCTATGACTGTGCTTTTTATATTTAAATTGCGTGGTTGTTTTACGTAATTGTTATTAAATATAAATTGCCTTTTTTTGAACAAATTGTTTAAAAAATTAAAAGGATACAAATACAGTTAGTGTTTGGGTCCAGTTTTTCAAAGTTTTTGAAAAAGGGAACTGGCAATTTTTACCCTTGTTCAAATCATAGATTAGTAAAGTGCAACCCACTTTGGGGGCACCTCTGGTGTAAGGTACATAGGGCGTTGTAAGTGCACACACTATGAACGCCCGTGTTCAAACCGAAACTGGAGGGTGATAAATTCTGCGAATTATCTCCGGGTGGTACCGGCCAGAGTTTGTCCAGGTCCCGGGTGGTGCAATCTATTTTGGTAATTATTTATTCACTGGTGGTACCAGGCCAAAATGCACTAGAGGGACTAAATATGCACGGACTATAAATATCCGATGTCCCGACGATCTAGAAGTTGTATTTTTCGAGTTGGAATACGATTGGTATAGTTTTACCTACCATAGATCGCATGAGTCGGTTTGACAAGATCACATGCTTCCCGACACATGTGAAATATGGATTCTAGTCTAATAAATTTATTTTAAGGGTAATAACTTATTAGAATTATATAATTATAAACTAAATTGGAATTTATATTCTTCTGTAGATGTCTCCAATTAGCATTCCGTTTTATTCACCTGAGGAATCACTTCGCCTTATTACGGGCAAGTGGAAGCTTACGGGCCAGAACTTTCCAGTTTGGAAGTTACACTTACAGAATGTTTTGAGTGCCCAGGGTAAGCTTTATGTGATCAATAAGCCCATGTCACGACCTAAAAGCAATGCCCCTGAAGAGGAATTTGCTGAGTATTTCAGATTCATGGCAGATGAATCGGATGTAATGTCCATTCTAGTTTTCTCTATGTCACCCGAGTTCACGGGAGATTTAAGAGTGAAATTCTGTCACGAGGTTGTGAGAAATGTGGAGAACCAGTTAGGTTTCTACAAGAATACGGGCAAACTTTTGATCATGCAAGAGATTCTCTCCCTGAAGCTGCAAAAGGGTCAGTCAGTTAAAAACCATCTTATAGAAATAAGAAGGCTTTTTAAATGTTTATCACGTCTGGGGTACAAGATGACTCAGGAAGAGTTAGTGTATCTCATGTGGTTCTCCCTCACAAAAGAAGTTCAGGACACAGCTAGTGCCTACATGAAGGAACCAAAGAACGACGTGGATAAAGTTCATGAAGATATCCTGGCCAGTCTAGAGCCAGCACCCGAACCTGCGAATCTCATGGACACTGATATAATTGATGAGCTGGGAGATCTGAGTTGCCCAGAGTGCGGCAGCGAGGATATTTGCGAGCACTCGATGAATACCGACCAGATAGAGATCGGTTTACCCGATGCTCCAGGTATCTTTATGATAGATTGCTTAATCACTTCTTATGAATCATGGGTAATTGATACAGGCAGTGGTAACCACATTTGTAATCATTTACAGGGATTCACTAGAAGAAAGACTCTGAGGAAGGACCGTTCAAACCTACGAGTTGGCGAAGGCACACCGCTGATAGCTGAAGCTGTAGGATCCTATAGTCTTAGTTTACCCTCGGGTCTAGATTTGGAACTGGATAATTGTTATTACATTCCAAATATGATTAAGAAAGTTTTGTCTTTTGATTTATTAGTAGACCAAGGTTTTTATTATAATATGATTATAAAATGATTTCAGTCTTTAAAGATAATATTTTCTATTTTAAAGCTACACCCGTGAATGGTCTATACACTGTAAATCTACAAGACAACAGTACTGAAATCTATCATATAAGTAAACGATCCAAGGATATTGAGGATCAGACTTACCTCTGGCATTGTCGTTTGGGCCACATAAACAAGAAACGCGTTGAACTACTCCTAAAAGGAGGTTTTCTTGGTAATTTCGATTATAAACCTTTTGATAATTGCGAGTCTTGTTTATCTGGCAAAATGACAAAGCAACATTTCAACAATGAAAATGAAAGGGCTACTGCTTGCTTAAAATAATCCACACAGATGTATGTGGACCTTTCAGTCATGTGGCAAGAGGAGGATACCGGTACTTCATTACCTTTACTGACGACTTCAGTAGGTATGGTTATGTCTACTTGATGAGACATAAATCTGAAACCTTTGAGAAATTCAAGGAGTATCAGAATGAAGTACAGAATCTACTTGACAAGAAGATCAAGTTCTTACGGTCAGATCGTGGTGGCGAATATCTCAGTGACGAGTTTGACAATCATCTAATGGAGTGTGGGATTGTATCCCAACTCACACCTCCGTATACACCTCAGATGAATGGTGTATCAGAAAGGAGAAATCGTACTTTACTTGATATGGTACGAACGATGATGTGTCACTCTACGCTGCCAATGTTATTCTGGGGAAATGCGCTCGAAACAGCAGCACACATACTGAACAGAGCGCCAACAAAGTCGGTGGAAAAGACTCCATATGAATTATGGAAGGGTAAGAAACCCAACATATCTTTTCTGAAAATTTGGGGTTGTGAGGTTTACGTCAAACGACCCACCTCAGAAAAACTCAAGCCCAAATCCGACAAGTGTTTCTTCGTTGGATATCCCAAGACCACCGTGGGATATTACTTCTACAACCCTGAAGAGAACAAAGTTTTTGTTGCTCGAAATGGGAAATTTCTGGAAGAAAAGTTTCTCAGTCTAGAGAACACCAGAAAGGATGTAGATCTACAGGTAGTAGACGAAGAAGACACTACACCAACTGTTGAGCCAGAAATTCAACATAGCAATGTTGAACCTCAATCAGAGCCGATTGAGGAAGTGCAAACACAGGGCCTTCGCAGATCCAGCAGGGTAAGACAAGAACCAGATAGGTATCTTGGATTTCTCGTCTCTCAGGACAGTGGAGACTTGAATGAACCAACATCCTATGGAGAAGCTATGTCAGGAGTGAGTCTGAACAATGGCAGGAAGCCATGAAGGCCGAGATGCAATCCATGTATGACAACCAAGTTTGGGAGTTGACTGATTTGCCACAACACTGTAGGGCTGTTGGGCGCAAATGGGTTTTCAAGAAGAAAACCGACATTGATGGAAATGTACACACCTTCAAGGCCAGACTGGTCGCAAAAGGATTCACGCAAACTCATGGTATCGACTATGATGAAACCTTTTCACCAGTGGCCATGTTAAAGTCAATTAGGATTCTTATGGCCATCTCAGCGTATTTTAACTACGAGATTTGGCAAATGGACGTCAATACAGCCTTTCTGAATGGAAAGTTAACAGAAGACGTCTATATGGAACAACCAGAGGGGTTTGAAGATCCTAAGAATCCTAATAAGGTGTGTAAACTGCTAAAATCCATTTATGGATTAAAGCAAGCATCTAGAAGCTGGAACTTACACTTTGATGAACGAATCAAAGAGTTTGGTTTTGCCAAAAGTGAGTTCGAGCCGTGTGTCTACACTAAGTTCAGTGGGAGCATAGTAACCTTCTTGGTCTTATACGTAGATGACATTCTACTCATAGGAAACGATGTACCAACTTTACAGAGTGTTAAGAGTTGGTTAAGCAAATGTTTCCAGATGAAAGACCTAGGAGAAGCCGCTTATATACTCGGTATAAAGATCTACAGAAATAGATCCAAGCGGCTTATCGGACTTAGTCAGAGTACGTATATCGATAAAGTTCTGAAGAAATTCAGGATGGATGAATCCAAGAAAGGATTTATCCCGATGCAGCATGGCATAGTGTTAAGTAAAACACAATGTCCTGTTTCTAGTCAAGATCAGGACAAAATGAAATCAGTTCCATATGCTTCTGCAATTGGATCAATCATGTATGCCATGTTATGTACTAGGCCCGATGTTGCTTACTCAGTAAGTGTTACGAGCAGATATCAACAGAATCCGGGTGAACCCCATTGGGTGGCTGTCAAGAACATTCTTAAATATCTGAGAAGAACGAAAGAAATGTTCTTGGTCTTTGGAGGTACTGAGGATGAAATTAGTGTCACCGGATACTCTGACGCTAGTTTCCAGACCGACAGAGATGACTTCAGGTCACAGTCAGGGTACGTCTTTACCCTAAACGGAGGTGCGATCTCATGGAAGAGCTCGAAGCAGGACACGATTGCAGATTCAACTACAGAAGCAGAGTACATTGCAGCATCTTATGCGGCAAAGGAAGCTGTCTGGCTAAGGAATTTTCTATCGGATCTCAAAGTGGTTGCCAGTATCTCGAGACCGATCGATATATTCTGTGATAACTCGGGAGCCGTGGCGCAAGCAAAGGAACCTAGAGAGCATCACAAGTCAAGACACGTGCTCAGGAAGTATCACCTCATCCGAGAGATTATTGGAAGAGGAGATGTGAGAATATGCAAGATTCCAACAGAAGACAATGTCACAGATCCGCTGACAAAGCCACTAGCAAAGGTGAAGCATGAGGCACATGCAAATTCCATTGGGATGCAGTACCTGGAAGCCAGTAGCTAGTTCTTAGTTTATTAATTATTGCTATAGTTTAATTTTGAAACAATGTAATCATGTAAAGTTTTATTTCACAGTGTGTTGGAAATAAATGGAGGTTTTATTTTCATGATTGTTCCAAATTAGCTATTTTTCGCATATTTAAATGTATCCATGATTCTTACAAAGACTTGTATGAAATCTAAAAAATTCCGTAGCCACTTATTGAAATGGGAATTTCAATAGGGAGTTTAACGCTATTATAAATACTTGATGATTTATTCGAAGTAAAGAATAAAAGCACAAGTGATGTGACCAAGTATTTATAGATACTCATCAGAGTGTTTGGGTATTGGAAGTGACCAGTTATCAAGTCTGCTTCATGGAGCCTCAGTCATAAGCATTGACTTTATAGGTTGTCCTTAGACCTTAGATACTTGGTTTGGAAACACGAGGACTGTTGTACTCTTAGCACGTACTAACGCTGCACCGTAATAGGGCGGCCATACAGGACGCGACTAGATGCAGCGGAAGCCGTGGATCCAAATGCAAGTAGTCAAGATGGGATTTGTACCTCTTTTCAAAAGAGAGATATTTCCGGGCCCCTTGACGATTAAGATTGGCAGAAATCGCGTGGCCACGCTCGGATAGAATAACAGGGGTTATTTAGTAATATCCGTTACTGCAGGCAATCGAAATCAGAGTCAAGAAATACTTGATTTTAAGAAATGAATCCTCCACTCCATGTCTTAAATCACTTTAGAAATATCGTGTGCAAAAGGAATGAACCTGTGTGCAAATTCAAGCGTGAATTGTATCTCTGGATATAAGAGATCTTATAACCTGGTTAACCTAAGTGTCTGGCTAGGGACCTCCTTAGGCTAATGGTAACAGTACAGTTACTAGTCTGGCACAAGTGGGAGTCTGTTAGGATTATGTGCAAGATAGTAACAAGGTTTACCGTGTCCAATGTTATAAGACACTAGTGGGTCACACTGCTACACACCCAATTAGAGATCAAGTGGTTTGATGGAATAATTAATTAGTACAAATTAATTATTAAGTGAGAAATAAATAATAAATAGTTATTTATTATTTAGTTATATATATATATATAAAATATCAGTTGGAATATTTTATTGGATTAATTAATAGTTAATTAATTAAAGGGTTAAGTTATTTAATTAATAGTTTATTAATTAAATAAAGAGTTTGAGTTTGATTAAATAAGCTTAATGGACCTTTTAATCAAACGGGCTTTCTTTATTGGGTACTGCCATATTTAATTTTATAAATATGGCAAACCCTAGTCAGTTTTATTCATTCGATCAATCTTAACTGAAAAGAAACCCCAGAGAAAAACCAAAAACCCTCCCATCTCTCTCTCTCCATCGATTTTATAGAGGAACCCGACGGTGGTCTAGCAGCCGATCTCACAGTGGTGCAATAGCGGTGTATTCCCCGCCAGCAGTCCAGTTTCGTTCGCGTAAACCAACAACGAGGTAATTTTTCGTAACCCTCTTTTGTGTCTGTATGAGTTTAGGATTGGATCCTCGATTGGGAATCAGGCAATTTTATTCCGTTGTGCATGTTTTGTAGCCTACGATTCCCAACAATTTGAACTCGTTGGTTGGGTGTATCTGTTTGACCTAGATAGATAGACTCCGTTAGGTTAATCAACCTTTCTTGACCTTCACTTCGGTAACACGGAGAGTTGTGTTAGGTGGTTAGCTCAGACCGAGAGCAGCTAGATAGTAGAATTCCGTGCAATAGTGATAGAATTGTGTGACTGGTACTAGACTGCCTGACAATCAGTTTATGTATTAGGACTAGGAAGACCAACCTAGTTGACAACCATAATCATCGCATGTTAGGGTGTCCTTGACTTAAATTCTTACAATAACCAATACAACCATACCTTTGGTAAAGTTAAATCATCCACTTGGGGAGTCGTTATTACCATGATAAGTACTACTGTTTTCTCTTATAAAGTTTAAATCATCTTCTTTTTGCTTCTTAGTTAATTAGTTTATTTACTTGTCTTTTAGTTAATTAAACCGTTTTCCTAAACCCCCCCATAACTCTAGATTAATTAAACTAGTTAGGATTATTAGTCTACATAACTTGACCGTTCCCAGTGGTAAGAACGATACCTGGACTTTCCTACACTATATTACTCGCGATCAGGTACGCTTGCCTGTGAATGTGGTAATTGTGGTTAGGCATTAGAGGTTAAAACTTGTTTCGCTTTTTATATATAATATTTACCGCATCAGTATCAGAGCCAAACAAATCATCAGATTTGTTTGTTCCTATTGAATCATTCAAAGAGGATTTTTTTGGGTTTTGAAGCTTTGTTCTTGAAGAAAGTTTGAATATGAATTTTTGGGGTTTGGATCTTGATGGAGATGATGAATAATGGATGTTGGGTTATGATTTGAAGCAACTTTAAGCTTGATTTCATGTATTTTACAAGTTGTTTCTTTGATTTTTTTTGGATCTGAAATGTTTTTGGATCTTCAAGTTTCCCGACCCGGAAAACTCGTATCTTCAAGTTTCCCGACCCGGAAAACTCGAATCTTCAAGTTTCCCGACTCGGAAAACCCAGATTTCCCGAATCGGATTAAAAAAAATTCCCGACTCCAAATCCCAACTCGGTGACAGTAAAAAAAAAATTCCGACTCCAAATCCCGACTCGGGAAACAGTGTTTCCCGACTCGGTGAACAGTAAAAAAAACTCTGTTCAGAATCATCTTTAGGTACACTTTCAAGATTATACGGTCAATCGAGCTTATGATTCATCACTTTCCGCTGCGCTTTAGATCCACCCAGATTCAGATACAGTTACGCTTCAAAATCCCTGGGCTTAATTAGCTTCCTTTCTTTCCCAATTGATCTGTAAAGATCTCATCAACCCGGTTTCTTAGCCCAATTCAGTTTTCAACCATGAAAATTGAACTTCTCTCATTTCCCCAACAGCTCCAGTTTTTTTGGAAGACATGTCTGATTTGTAACGATTTCAAAACGACGGTGATCGGATTCTGCATTTGGTTAGATTACTCAGAAGTCTGACGCTCTCCAACCATTATTCTAGAGTTTTTCTTAGATGGAATTATTCCTCTTAGGCGTGAGAGTTGAGTTTTTCCTTTGGATGCCACCTTCGGTGAATGGTACTATTGTTATGTGCTCAATTCCTAACCACTTTACCGTTGTGGAGACTCGGTTGCGATCTAGAATTTTGAGTGATGGTCGTCATCCATCTGACTAAGAAGACCAGATCTTGATCTGATTAGTTAACATTTTGGAAGATTTCAGGAAATCGACTATTTTCTGAGCAGTAGAGAGATCAAAGCAGAGTATCTCGTTCAGCATCTACTCCCAGTTTTTCATTCCATACGGTGTTTCGGTGATCCAAGCTTCAGTGTCTCCCAAATTGTGAGATTATCAGACTTAGAGCTCTTTTGCTGAATTCCTACTCAACACGCGGTTAAAGACAGATCCTTTATTTTTCTTACTGATCTGCACTGTAACTCACACATGCATCTATCCCTTTGTTTTTCTTGGCGGGAGATCAACATAGTTGGGTGAATCAACATGCTCTGCTGCAAGCTGTTGTATTCTGCGGTTATCAGACGTGTCGAGTTATTTACAGGTTGAGCTGTAGTTTGTGCAATCAGTCGCGGTTATTGCAAATCGGATCTGGTCTTTCAGTTGAAAGTAAAGACAAAGAGCTACAATCGAGGGGGAGCTTGGAGATCAAAAATGTAGCCGAACGCCACTAAAGTTTTCTGACGAAAGCAAGGGGGAGAAGATCAGAGATGCTTCCTTTATAAAACTTTAGGGGGAGATTGTTAGGACGAAATTGTCCTAATTAGTGAAAGTTTTATAAAGGAAGAGAGTGAAAGTTTGAGATTGATTATTTTGTAATTAGCTAGTTAGTGTAGCTAATGGGCTTGGGTTTGGGCTTTTGTAATTAGGCCCTATATATAAAGGGTTTATGCTTGGGAAGAGAGTGTGAGAAGCCATTCCATTGAGAGTCATCTAAGTGAGTTAGTGTGTGTTCTTGTAAGTCTTGAGAGCTCTCATAATAAAATCAAGAACTTTCATCTTTTGTCTAGATTTCTTCTCTTAATCCTCTTATTGTTTGATTATTTGGGACCAACTGTTATGCATTTTTTAAGGCACAAACAAGTCGAGTCGAGTCGAGCTCGGAAGTGTCAATACCTGTCACGAGTTTGAGTTTGAAATTTTAGGCTCGATCGAGTTTTAGTCAAGTTTCGAGCTTCGAGCTTGAGAGTCGAGTCGAGCTCGAGCCTGGCACTGTGTCGGCTCGACTCGGCTTGATTACAACCCTGCTAACAACAATCTTTAGAGAAGTATTTGGTCGACAAAAGAGTAGCTAAAAATAAGACAACTTTTAGAGAAGACTTTTAGCCAAAGCATACGCTATTGAAAAAGTCTCTTAATGTTGTAGATACGTTTTTCTAAATAGCTTCTCTAAAAGTCAAACTAAAATATTTATATTTGTAACTTTTAATTGCTGATTAATTTTTGTTCACAATCTTAAGCTTTTCGTCTAGAAACTCCCTTGTATGTATCTCATTGTTGCTTGCTTTTCTTCCCATTCAAACTACAATTTGTATAACTTCAAGTTTTTTCTAATATTCAGCATTGAAATATTCTATTACCCTAATCATGCAGCAGGTTTTAGGAGGAAACTTCAAGCTTCCCAGAATGAACGATCTAGAGCTCTTAATCTGTTTTTTTTTTTAACAAAGAGCAGATAAACACACACGCCCCGACCGAGACCGAAGTCGAAGTCGAAGAGGTATCCGGGATTTATTTGGGCACCTGACTAATCCTCTCGACCATGGAAACCGTTACCAGCCCATAGCCTCGCCCATGCTCGGCCCGAAGGTCGACCCATCCACTTTTTATGCGGTTGTAAATGGCTTTTTACATGGCTTTTTGGATCCGTGTCAAATTTGCATTACTACAAATGTATTATAATATAATCCGAATACTGTATTACTTACCTTGAATAATGCATATATAATATTCAGTCTGAATATTATTTAGATCGAATATGAGACACTCTTGATTGTCCTTAGACTGATAATGAAAAATGAATTTCTATTTGAACTTGATCCTATATATAATATATAAAAGATTATCAAGGATGTCTTCTGGAAACTTATAGTAAACGAAAACGCTAAAATAAAGCAACATATAAGACTAAATTAAGTTTGAATTATTGAATGTGATGGTGAGATCCACCTAAAAAACAATATCTAATATCCTTGTGATATTAAAAAAAGATCGCAATCTAATTAATTATAAAGTAACATGACGATTGTTTTTTATAATATCCCTCGATTAAATTCAATTTAAATATGTCAATTTTAGTGAACATTAATAACCGAATAATAGAAGAGGAAAAAGAAGAATGATGTTAACAGATTTGCAAGGATGCAAAGTTTTAAATTTGTCTCACACGCCAAATGTCCAATTAAGTGATTCAAAATGTTTTGAAAAGACAACACATACATCTACAGTCTTCATATTTTGCGATTTTGCAAATTTGGAGTGTGTTTGCGCAAATTGACAACGAAATTGAAAGAATGATGCATGTTGGATGAGTATAAAAAGTAATTAAGTGGTTAGCTTACTAGTTAACATATTAAAAGTTAAGAAGACTCTTAACAAAAAGTAAAAAAAGAAAAACAAATGATTTAATTTATTTAATGTCCAACCAAGTCAAACACAATGACAATTAAAAGGTTATTTTAAATAAATAAATAAATACCAACACCTGACTTTCTGTTTTGGTTATTAATAATTAATATCGTGATCCGCTATCAACTCTTAATTTCACGTTCAAACTAATTACATTTTTTTTGTTACTGTTACATCTTATATCACCTTTTCCGTTAACTTTTCCGTTAACGGAACTAATTACTTCGTTAACTTTTCCGTTCTTTGTTCATTTCATTATGTGTTTTCTTTTTCTGTCTCTTTTATTGAATAATCTAATATGTAATAATATATAAAAACTAAGACAATAAAAAAGCTAAAATTACTGGAATATCTTAAAGGTAAAAGACTTCTTTTATAGGCGTTAGTTAAGAGGATAAAAAATATAACATCATAGTTAGAGTGACCAGAATTGTAAATGATTTAAATTAAGGATTAGAGTTAATAGTAGATCACACAAACCGAAAATATAATCACTCTTAATTATATGTATATATATGGGAAATATCAAATATAAACCCTATCTTACGAACTATTAAAACCAGTCATAATCGTTAATCTAATCTAAGAATTATGTGATTCCATTTTGTGTCCTAATAGATAAGCCATGATAATAATGAATAAATATTATTAGGTTCCTTGTATATCCGAGTTTAGTTAATGAACAATGATAATTGTCTATAAATAGCTCTAGCATTTTTCTAATATAATAGTTTGTATAGTTTCACTACTAGAAAGCAGGCATCAACGACCAAATATTCTGCCGCTTATCCATCGTCGTTGTTGACATCTGTCTTTGATCCATCGTTGAATGTCTGTCGCAGATATAAATTACAGAGGTTTATATATGAACACGTAATTCATATATGAATAATTTAAAAATAATTAATATTTGAGTTACACTGGTTTACAAGTGAATCATACGGGTTTATATATGAAGCCGTTTCCGTCTATTTGCATAGTTTGTATTTTAAGAGTGGTTTACAAAATATATTAACCTTGTATGTGTGTGTGTGTGAGTGTGTGTGTGTATATATATATATATAATATTATATTTTAGAGTTAGGTTCAAATGCGAACTCAATTTTGGTTGTGAACGTGAGGACGAATCTAAGCCACACATCTTCGGTTACGGTGGACGCGATCACGGAGGATTGACGCGATTATTAAAGGAGGGGACCCGGTCAAAACCGTTTTTATTGACCGGATGAGTGGCTAAGATTCGTCCTCATGTTCACACCCAAAATTAAGTTCACATTTGAACTTTCCTCTTATATGTTATAATATTATAAGTTCCAAGATTAAATCAAGAATAACTTAAAACACTATAAAAACAAATACTCTACTTTTAAAAATAGGAGGATTAGTATTTTAGTTTTCAACAAACCATAAGGATTAAAAACACAACTTACTTCTTTTGAAATCTGATTTGATCATGTGGGTGAGAAAAAGGTGAACCCCAATTGTTGTTTTTTATTCATGTCAACTATTACTTCGTAGTTCGTAGTCTATATAAATGGTCTTCCCTTCTCTCTCATAGTTAGCAGTGGATATTTATTTTCTTTTGGTAATAAGATGGAGATGAAAATGGTGGTTGAGAAGGCCGATCAAACGGCATACGAAGGAGACGGTGGTGGATATTACGTATGGTCGAACTCAAAAGTGCCATTGTTGAGTCAGTCTAAACTTGGTACCGGCAAACTTCTCCTCCACCCTCTCGGTTTTGCACTTCCTCACTATGCGGATTCCTCTAAAATCGGCTTCGTTCTTCAAGGTATGCTTTTTTCGCTTGAAAGTAATTGGATCAATATATATACTAATACTTTAACTATATTATTATAGTGCTTTATAGGATTTTAGTTTATATTGACAACCGAACCACTCGTTTAGTCTTCTTCCTGCCTCCCAGTTAGGCCCTATCTCGTTTTCGAAGTCTCATTTGGATGAGGCGCCGGTGCTACTAAATGCAACTCTCATTTCAACATTCTTCTCTATTGGCCCTTCCTTCTCTATCTGCCTAGAGAACCTCTCTTTCCCTACAAGGCACTAGAAAGTCGACCTACTTTCCACACTATGTTGACTTGACTTCTGATCCCAGTCATTCCCCACCACTCTTTCACACATAACACTGAATTTCGTGTTATGCAGTATGCATAATTAATAATGAGTCTTGTGTTATGAAGTCTGCATAATACATCATTATTCAGACTGCATATGCGAAGTGGATTAAGAATGCGTGTTAAGATAAATTAGAGATATTTTTGTATCTATTTCTGTCTTTTTTTTACCTTGACCATATCTATTAACTAATTATGCTTGTTACCTTTTTTTATCAAAAAATAATCGAAAAGATTATGCATGTGATGTTATCTTTATTATATTAAAGAATATTATATTATATTGTTAGGACCAAATTGTCCTAATTAATGAAATAGTCACCAAATAGTAAATTTGTCTATTCCATTCCAACCTCCAGCCCGTCACCATCTCTATTCCTTTCCTTCTTTCCAGGCAGTTAATTTGTCTGTTTTTTCTGTGTTTTGCAACAGTCTATATATGTTTGTGTGTTTCAATTGTTAAATTAATGAATTTATAATTTGGTAATTTGCAAGAAAAAAAGACGTTATGGAGGGACATTATGAATACTTTTTCAAATCATTACATTGGGATCATCTTGTGAAACAATAAACACCAAGACACAATTCCTTGAAAATATATATGGTAAAGAATCAGATATATACATTGGGACTGTAAACAAATCAATAATCAAAATTGAACCTCGTATTTTGTTAAATATTTTGAACGTATTTTTATTATATATTATGATCGTCTTGTGAATATAACATAACATTATAAAACCAAGAACAAAAAACCAAAACATCGTCTATCAGTGTTGTGGTGGAGCGGATAAGACTTGGGGGTTCATATCGCCTAACCCGGGTTTGAATCCCTCCATACGCAAACTTTGAACATTTACAAAGGGACATGTTTTAACCTTGATCTTGCCGGGATTAGTCAGGTCATAGACTCGAACACACTTCACGTAAAGGAAAAAAAAAATCCACATTTATAGGTTGCTAAAAACATTGGGTATGGATAAGGATAGACGTCTGTGAATAAATAATTTATACTTTTATGGGAGTTATTAATTTCATATTTAGTCAATTAGGGATGTTACGGATATCTTATTTTATTTGGGGGATAGAAATAATTCAATGCTTTTATGAGTTGTACTTATATTAATAAATTACTCTCTTATACTTTTTTTTTTTAAATAATAGCATTATAATTATTTTAAAATAGTAATTCAGATTCGATCTAACGGATCTCCGAGATTTCAGGGTTATCATTCAATTAAGCTTGTATAGGAGGAATCGTCTAAAATGTCAAAATACATTTTGGATTTTATATCTTAGTCATTTCTCTTTCAAAATTGCAAAAATAACCATCAACTCAGGGTTCATTTAATTAACCTTGTATAGGGAAATTGGCCAAAATGGCCAAATTACATTTTGTATTTCACCTGGAGCCATTTCTCTTCTAAAATTGCAAAAATATCTATCAACTCCGCAATTTCGGACCGTAATGCAATTTTGTAAAATAAAATTGAAGATCAAAAGTTGGGTCTGTAAGTGGCTCCTCAATTACGTTCCTGGCTCTTCAATTATGGATGTGGCTCCTCGATTACGAGCCCGACTCCTCGATTAAGTCCCATAAGTAAAACCGTATAGTACAATTTGACCGTTAAGCTCCTCTAACAAAAAAAAATAATAATAAAAGAAAATCAATAATTGGTCCAGTTGAATTTTGCAAAGTTTGCATTATAAAAGTGGTTAGCAAGTGATGACGTATATATGCACGCGCGTGCGCGCACACACAATATTTACAGGAACGACCGTTCTATGCTTTGCGGTTGAAGTCATTTTACATACAACATACCCCCTCCCAATCGATCGATACATCGAGGTTGTTTGGTTTGGTTCTTAACATGAGTCGTTCAACATACATATATAGGTACTTGCACAGTTGGGTTAGTATCACCAAATAGTCCAGAAGAAAAGGTTTTGCTGATCAAGAAAGGCGATGTGATTCCACTACCGGCAGGCGTGGTATCCTGGTGGTTCAACGGTGGTGACACCGATGTGGTAATTATATTCTTGGGTGAAACCACCAAAGCCTTAGTCCCTGGCCAATTCACCTACTTTTTTGTGGCTGGGGTGCTAGGAATTCTAGCCGGATTTCAATCTGACTTCGTAGGAAAAACCTTCGATCTCGACCAAAAGCAATCAGAAGTTCTTGTGAATAACCAACAAGGTGCATTGCTTGTTAAGCTCGAAAATGGTACCAAATTTCCAGAACCAAGCAAACACATCAAAGAGAAACTATATGAAACCATTGATGGTCCATCGGGCGATCACATTATCATCAAAGGTGGTGGACTTATCAATTCCTTAACAGAAAAAAAACATTCCGATGCTTGGTGAGATCGGTCTAAGTGCTAAATTTGTGAAGTTGGAAGGCAATGCTATGTTGGCACCAAGTTATGTGACAAATGGATCGGTCCAAATCAGTTATGTCTGTAAGGGAGGTGGTTGGATTAAGGTGGTGGCCAGTGAAGGAAAGCCTGCATTGGATAGTAGAGTTGAAGAAGGTGACTTGTTCATTGTTCCTCAATACTTAGCAATTGCTGAGATTGCAGATGAATGTGGAATGGAAGTTTTCTCTGTCATCACTTCTTCAAAGTAAGTTTCATAATTTCTTCCCTTTACAATCAAACAATCAAGACAGTGTTGTGGCGGATTGGTTATCGCTCGGGGGTTCATAGCGCCCTAACCGAGTTCGACCATTCCCATGCCCATGCCTGGGGACATTTAAGTGGGGGTGGGGCCATGTTTAGCCCCCAAAATTTCTGGAGATTAGTCGGGCATTGGCCCGGACACCCTTCAAAAAAAAAAAGACAGATGCGTTAATTTTGACCCAATTGAATATTGTTGTCTAAAATGTTCTTTTTTGTTTCGTAGCCCTATTTTTGGAGAATTGGCTGGAAATAATTCAGTGTGGAAGGCTTTCTCACCGGTCGTTTTACGATCTGCCTTAAATATTAGTGAAGAATTTGAAGAAGTTTTTGAATCCAAGAACACAAAAAGCATAAGAATCGTCCCTCCGAGTACGTAAGTAATTTATAAGATGATCAAAGTGAAACGCGAGATCGCTGCATGTTGTTTGTATATATCCCTATTTAAATATAAATAATGATGTATTTGGATCTATTTCCGAATATGTCTTCGAATAAAAACAAACTCATATGTGCTTGCTTAAATTTGCTTCCGATTATCTATTTACTTTGTCTTGTGGGTTGGATGTTATGAAATAAATAATTTTTATTTTTGCATTTGTTGCTTAATTATGGATATGAAAATAGCAGGCCCGACCCTGGCACGTGCGGCCCGTGCGACCGCACAGGGAATCAAAGCCCAAGGGGGCATCAAAATTTCATATACTACTAGTTTACGCCTTTTCGGTTTGATAATTTAGGACTTGGGTTTAAATGAAACAGGATATTTAGACATAGGATTTGTATATGAAAAATGGATTGATATTTTTTGCTTCAAGAAGTGCACAAAAACATCGTTTTAGGTGATGCAAATTTATATTTTGTGACTTGAGGTTTTGGTTTTTATGTCTCTTTTGTATTTTTCATTTTAATCAATAAAAATCGACGTAAGGATAAGCCGCCTAACTTGACTAGGTTTCAAATCCTTTACATAAATTGTGGCTTTCGTCATTTCATTTGCTTAGAAAACAGACATAGGAGGCATCTTTAAGCATGTTCGCACAGGGCATCAAAACTCCTAGGAACAACCCTGGAAAATAGTTGTGTAATTATTAAGTACTAACCAAAAAGAACACGTTTGAATGGCTAAATCCTTCCAAAAACTATTTTAATATGTAAACAAGAACGTAAAACAACGATTTTAATATGTAAAAAAGAACACAAGCCATAATATTTTCTGTAACTAAACAAAAACGAAACATTAGTTCATACGCTCATCGGTTTTTCCATATATAAAATTAATTAAAAACAACAAAAACTAGTTTCGAATTGAAATCAAGATAAAGTTTGAAGCTAAATTTAAATGTAGGAAACTACAATTGAAACATGAAATTTTTAAAGATATTGAAACTAAAAGTATAAAGTTAATAGGACGGAGAAGGCAATGATGCGGCATCGAACCAACGAACGACTACCACGAACAAACACACACACCCGCCTCCCCGACGGTATCGGGAATTCATGGCAGCATACTAATCCGCCATTATCTGGCCCAACTTACGTTGGACCTAGAGTCCAACCACAGTCTTTGACTGGGCTGGGAGCAGCCCAGTCTATGACTGGACCGGCCCAAGGACTGGGTACTAGTCATGCCTTCAAATTAACTCCCCTTGGATTCGAACCCGAGTACACTGGGATCCCATACATAGCCCCCAGGATATTACCGCCTTTAGGAATACCAATTGAGCTAGACATGATAAGGCCCTGACCTGGGGCCGTGCAGCCCGTGCGATCGTACAGGGCGTCAATGCCCAAGGGGCTTCAAATTTCTATATAATATTAGTAGTATAGGTAATTAGTTTTAATAATTTATGAGTTTGGGGCTCTATACAATTCCCCAAGTATGGTATTATGTTACATTATTAATTTAGTTGCCTTTGATCTAGTGGAAGTCTCCATTATTCCATCTACGTTACTTGCTTTTGCATCAATAAAAGGGTTTGAAAATTGGCAGATTGCATATTTAAATTGTTTTGCAGCCTATGCTTAGAAATTTAGGAGTTAGTCAATTGTTGTTTTCTGCACCATTGCACTTGCTGTTTTTTTTAATAAATTTCAATGACCTTACTCTTTTTATTAGTCTTGACATTTATAAATCTAGTTATTTACCATTTTAGTTAAAACTAATTATAGTTTTTCTTGTTTTTTTATCCTTATATGCATGGAGACCTCGTTTTAGGTGGCTTATTTGTTTATATTTTGTAATTTGGGGTTTTGGTTCATATGTCTCCTTTGTACTCTTTGGCTATGTTTGGCAAGCATAGCTTATAAGCTAGCTGGTAGCTGATAAGCTAGCGGATAGCTGATAAGCTAGCTGTTGATTGATAAGCTTGCTAGTAGCTGATAAGCTAGCTGTTGAACAAATTATGTTTGGCAAAAACTAGCTTATGAGTATGTAAAATGACCAAAATGGGTATCTTTGAATTTAATAATTAATATTAATAAGGGTATAATTGGAAAAAAACTACAATAAGCTTCTCATAAGCTACTCAAAGTAGCGTTTCAAAAAGCTAGCTTATAAGCTAGCTGATAAGCTAGCTGATAAGCTAGCTTATAAGCTAGCTGATAAGCTAGCTTATAAGCTAGCTGATAAGCTAGCTTATAAGCTAGCTGATAAGCTAGCTTTCTGGTACATGTTTGGATGGACCAGCTTATAAGCTAGCTTATAAGCTAGCTTATGCTTGCCAAACACAACCTTTGTTTAGTTAATAAAAATCGGTGTAGGGATGAGCAACATAGCTTGGCCAGGTTCCAAACCTTTTAAAGAATCGTATCGTTCATCGTTTCATTTGCTTAAAAGATAGATATAGGGGCATAATTTTGTATTTTCACACAGGGCATCCGAAACTCTAGGAACGGCCCTGGACATGATTTGTAGAGAAATAGAGGATAAACATACATTTTTCATTACTTTGCGACTGAATGAAGATAAATAAAGGTTGTAGATGGCGATAATGACCGACGTGAGGTGAGGGATGCCGTTTTTCAACTCTCATGAGTCTCATCCAAATTAATCAGGATCAATGAAATGTATTTTTACATCTTAAAAGTAATAAAACTTTTTAGAGACCTTTTCAAAGTGTAACTAAAGGCTTTGTGTTAATCATTAGAAACCCTTCTTTTATAAACGATACATAAAACTTCCCTAAAAAGTAGCGTCTTCATTGAATCCTTTTAGTGACGCTTTATATTTTTCTTGTTAAAATCTTCTCTAAAACATAGCTTTAGTTAGTTGCACTTTATAATACTCCTCTAAAAACCTATTTTCATGTAGTGTGTTAAGAAGGCATAGCTTCCCGCTTGTTTTTTGAACATATTTTGGCCGGTCTCTTGGGGAGGGTAATGACCATGTTGAAACTCTTGCTTCGGTTCCCTTTCTTTGCTGTTAAAAAAAAAGATCAGAGGACGAATTAATGGCACACTAAACACAAACCAAATTCATTGGAGAGCAATAGAATGTTGGGTAGCTCTTACTTGTGATTTATGCATTTGTTTGCAGATTTTACAAGTTCAATATCTATGCAGGTCCCAAATATAGCCATGAAACCTCTGATTCCATTACAACCATATAGCATCCTGTCATTAAATGAGCACATATACAACTTTAACATAAAACCTATGAAATTGTGATGACTTTGAGAATAAATTAATGTATCATGTGTTATTTTATATGATTTTTTTCCATCTAAGAATAGGATTTAAAATATTAATTAACATATATTTATTCCGCATATACTTGGTTCACAATGAGCTTGTTTGTGACGTATTTGTGTAACAAAAAATACACATAAGTTTTTCAACATTGTTTTCTTGAAACGGCGAATTTATTAACAAAAGCAAGACACTAGCAAGGCGCTAGTCCACAGAACATGAGTTACAGAAAAGGGATTACAACACCAATCAATCCAACTGATGTTCCCATTGTGATCCAAGTACATATGAAACAATAATCAATATTGAATACATTAACTATTACCCTTACACGAGGAAAAAATAATGTAAAACAAAACAGTAACGTAAAAGTTCTCATGAATCTCACAAATTTGAATTTTTCAAAGTCTCAATAAGATTAAGCGTCTATGACACTGTGTTGTCAATGCGATATGTGTCTAATTAGGCCATCAGTTATAAAACCCAACTTATCCTCCCTTATCCATTGTCACATTAGCGCCACATCATTTTCTCACTCTTACCCTTTACCTTACCCAATACATGTGTTATACCCAACCCAATATTATCCATACTTTTAATTTTATTTAATTAAGAGAGAAAGAGAGAGAAAAGACGAGAGAGAGAGAGAGAGAGAGAGAGAGAGATAGAGAGAAAGAAGAGGGGTGGGAGTGGGGGTAAACATTTTTGCCTAACCCGTGGCCGCCCACACGTTCAGGGCCGTGGCGGTGTTCCCGCTCCAAGCCGATGGAAGCCGCGCCCTACCCGCTGCCAACGGATGACCTCATATACATATAGTTAATTACCCGTTTAATTTTCGTGTTTGTGTGGTGTCAACCCCTTTACTTAGGCGGATTGAAAACTGTTACCCAAACCCCTTTTTTTCGTGTCGGATTAGCGTGTCGTCGTGTCAGTTTTTGCCAGGTCTAGATAGTATGATACTGAGATTTCTCATCTTCTAACAACAAAATGTTTAACTTTTCATTTGAATCCGCCCTTATTCATGTATACATGTATTATTGATGATGTGTTCCATACAATTGTATATACAATTGCAATCGTCTAAGAAAACGCTTAACCTATTGTTTATGTAAGAAATATATCAGAATGAAGCTTGAATATTTCTAGGCGATGTTGAAACGCTAACTATAATGGGGTTTTTGAATTATTAAGAATAAAATGATTACATAAAAAGGATATATTATACATGATAATACGAACTATGTCATACAATTTACAAAGTCAACAACTTAATTTATGAAGGTACGTGAAGCTTTTTCACTTTTAAATACGTCTACATTTCATATTATACGTACAATGTAGTATAAGACTTAAGTCATAAATTAAGCTTATAATGGTTATATATTTATCTTATACCAAAGTATATCAATAAGTTGATTAGACGTTTTTATTAGTTTTAAAATATGATTGGTAAGCTTGATTTATCATTATAATCCCCTCCCATGGTCCCACCTTTTCTGGAATAAAACAAGACATTGGCTCTCTTGTTAACAATGGGTGGATTTATACCACTGAAAGCAGTATAACCGACGCTATTTTTCGACATATTTCCGACAAATTTTTGACGAACTCAACAAAAGTTAATACTACAGTCCGTCAAAAATCAACAACAAATCCGTAAATAATTTTTTTCCAAAAAAATTAAGGTATTATGTGACCGATAATTGTGATGGAATTAATGACAAAACCTGCCACAATTTTGTTAACCAAAATGTCCTAATTAGAGAAAGTTTTATAAACTAAGTTTTGAGAATAATTAATGTTTAATTAGCTAGTAATTGTAGCTAATGGGCTTGGACTTGATGTAATGGTCCCTATGTATAAAGGGTTTAGAGTTTGGGAAGACGGGTGAGAATTATTTTCCAATGAGAGTCAATTAAGTGAAGTGTGTGTGTTCTTGTAGGTGTTCTTGAGAACTCTCTAATAAATGCAAGAACTTTTCATTTCATCTTCTTGATTTCTCTATGAAATCCTCTTATTGTTTGATTGTTTGGGAGCAACAATTGGTATCAGAGCCAAGCAAATCATAAGATTTGTTTGTTCTTATATATGGAATCATTTAACTAAAGGTATTTTTTTTTGAAACACCTATTTTGGATCTGGGTTTTGCTTATGGAGGTTCCTTATTTTTGGATATACAAGATGAAGATGGGTGTTTGGGTTGGGATTTGAAGCAACTTTAGACTTAATTTTTTGAATATTATAAGTTGTTTCATCATTTTTCTTGGATCTAGAATGGATTTTGGGTTTGGAAAGTCGTCTCCCGACTATTCAGATCTGAAAACCGACTCGGACTTCACCCAAAGTCCGACTCCGACTTCAAAGTTGGATTTTGGAATCAGATTTGTGGTTTTTGCCTTTTGGAGTCAAAATTAAGCTGTCGTTGGAATTCAGAATTGGAATTGTGGAGTTAATATTGGAATGGAGATGTTTAATTTGGAAAATTGTTTTTCGTGTTGGAATTTTGGAATCGTGAAATCGGATTATTTAGATTATTTGGAGTCGGACTTCGTAATTAATTCACTGGCTAAAATCGAAACTAGAAGTCCGTGTCACGTGCCTTTAACATGAATTGAAACTGTTTTTTCTGGAAATCCGACTCACGTGCTATATTCTTGGATTAAATTTAAAGTTTGTTGATTTTGGCACGTTTGGTCCTTGTAGTTTGAAGAGTGTGACTCTTTAAATTTTTAAGTTTAGAAATTTGATGCTACCCAGCCCCTGGACTATTCTATAACATGTTTGAAGCTTCTGTCACTTCTGATCCCTGCACTTTTCTATCAAGATTAAGTTTGACAAAGTGACAGATCTTATCCCTGAAGTTTTATCAGATATTATCTTGAGATGCGCTTTCAAGTTTTTGAAGATTATACGATTAATCAGACTTTCGAGTTTTATTCTTTTTGGGCCACAATTTCTTAATGGGCTTTGATGTTAATTTGGCCCAATGATTGATCACTTTCAGTTGCGCTCCAAATCCACCCAGATTCAGGTACATTTGATGTTTCAAAATCCATGCGCTTAAATAGCCACATTTCTTTCCCAATTGGTTCGTAAAGATCTCATCATAATTTCTCTCGTATCCCAGTTGTTCCAGATTATATGAAGAAGCTGACAAACTAGTGAACACACATCCAATGTTACAAGACACTTGAGGGTCACACCTGTGAGGACCTATAAATCGAGTAAGTTAAATAAAACCCAGAAATGGAGAGTATGAATTTATAATAGTCAATTATAAATCAGTTGGGTAATTTCAGTCAGAAATCCCAAAGTTAGAGGTTGTTAAATTAATTAAGATAATTATATATTTATTAGTAAAATAAATATATAATAGACAATCTAATTAATTAAGATAATTATCTAGAAAATTTTTTTCTTAAAGAAAAAGATTAGATAATTATATGGAAACAGAATCAGATGAGGATTCTTTCAACTGATAATCTATAAATAAAGCCTTAGGGCTATAATTCAATCAATTCAATTGATAATCAGTTTCCACCCGAAAAATTCCCTCCTCTCTCTCTCCCTTTGATCACCGCCGGCTACTCACCCAAAACCAGTTTGGTTTTTCGGTTCAACTTGGGTTTTTGAGTTCTGCTAGAGGAACACTCATAAGGTTGATCACCGGTGGATTATTACTCAAGCAATCCAGGTACTTTAAACGTGAATTTTATTGTTTAAATAATTAAAATGAAAAGATCGTGGTTTTAGGGTTTTAACCATAAATCGCTTCCGCAGTTTTAGTGTTCGTCGAATCAATTTGACTCGTGGATCACAGCAAAATCCAACAGTGGTATCAGAGCCACAAGTTTTATCGTTCTAATTTATTTAAACTGTTATAGATCCGATAAAATTGTTTCTTGAAAAAGGTTTTTGGTTGATAATCGTTTTTCATAAAAATTCATTTTTTTATCAAGGTTTAGGTAAAAATTTGATTTTTTTTATCAGTTAGAATTAAAAATCAGTTTTTTTTATCAAGTTAAAATCTTTTCAATTATGTTTTGTTAATCATGTTAAAACCAAAATCGTACGAATAACCCGGAAAAACCACCACCAGATTGGTGGTAGCTGCGTTTGTCGCACCACCGCTACACCACCAGTATGGTGGTCGTGGCTGGCCGCCGTGGCCGATCACCGGACCGCACCACAACGGCCCTAACTGCCGTTTGCAAGCCACCAAGCCACGCCACCAGTTAGGTGGTAGTGGCCGGACTGTTTACCGAAAACAAAGCCATCGCCGTGCCACCAAGTCAGTGGTGGCAACGGCGGTTTTGATGGCGGTTGTGAAACGACATAGCCGAGGCCAAACCACCAGCGTGGTGGTGACCGGCATTTTTGAATAGTGGCCGATTGACCAAACCCACATCCAACGGCCGAGGCCGTACCGCCAGTCGGCGGTGGCCGCACCGCAACCACCAGAAGCCGCGATCGCGGTGGTGGATGGCGGTGCCAATGCTAGCCATCGACGATTAATTGTCGGCCGCACCGCGCCTAGCGGTGGCGGCGTTTCGGCTGTTGATTAACGCCCGACCATCCGCACCACAGATTGGTGGTGGCGGCGTTGGTTATGTCAAACGCCGGTGATGGTGATTCGATCACAAGTGGTGGTTGCGGCAGCGATGGTCAATCGGTGACGGTGGTAGCATTCGATGGTGGCGGTGTAGTTTTTCGATCCGCCGATCACAGCGCCGAGTGAGTGGCGATGAGGATGATGATGATGGCGTTTGATGGCGGTGGCAACCGGTTGTCGTTACCGCTGTCGACCGCTGAACGCTAAACCAATGGGGTGGCGGCGGTATTGACAGCAGATTGCTGCTGGTGACGCCGATCACCAGTCGAAGCAACGATTGCCGATTAAGGCTGTTCGCGACGCGAGTGTCACCCTAGCGGCATGAGTGACACTTACAAACCATCTAGGGGTTTTCCGTTGATTTTGGGCTAGAGTTTGTTTGCGAGCCCAAAACCCAGTTTTCGGGCTTGGCTTGAGGCCCAAGAAGTTTTTGATAGTATAAATCTTATCCAAGACCTTTTAATTAGAAAATTAAGTTATTCTTAATCATGTTTAACAAACCAAGATGTTTTTGTGTCATGTCTTTAACCAGTTGGTCAAATCTACGACACAATTTACAGTTTAATAATTCTCACCGATCAGTTTGCTCGGTGGAACCGGTTTGATATCAGTTTAGGATAAAAGACGAATATTTCATAATTTTCGCTTTATAAAATAATCTTGTTTTATAAGAAAATTCTTTTTCGAAATATTTATTGGTTTATAAAATAGTTAGTTTATTAAAACCAGTTTTTACGGTTAACGGCATGAGATAATTTTAACGGATCTAAGCTTCTTTTATCACTTTAGTTTATTGTTTATATATATATATATAAATGCGTGGTTGCTTGAAAATTTCATATGTCAATTATGGGCTTGCCAACTTAGACCTTTTGGATTTTAATTATGGGGAGGTCTGCATACCGTTTACAACCCCTTTGTAATAATGACCATAGGATAGTGTTTTATTCTTTCTAACAAAAATGTCGGAGCCAGTGGGAGCTATGTAAAGAAAAGAAAAAAAAACACGTTTTTCTTTTCTGGAGTTCTAACAAAGATACCGAGGCCAGTAGGAGCTATACAAGAAAATTTCTGAAGTCCTGACGAACGTGCTGAAGCCAGTGGGAGCTACGCATTTTTTTTAATTTTAGAATTATAGGTCATTATTGGTCCTTAGGAATAAAAGTTGGCAAACCTATAATTAGTTATAACTGCGTGGTTGTTATTATCTGCGTGTTTATTAAACTACGTGGTTATTTTGTTCGTGATAGTTAGTTAATCAAGATGTTTTAAGATAAAGGAAAGTTTTAAAACTAGATTAAAATCACGATGTCAAGTAGGTTTTAAAATTAAAGTCACTAGTTTTCCAAAACCTTTTACGGTAGATTTTATTTTGAAACCCATAAAATTGTAATTAGATTGTTTAAAGGCAAGATTGACAAAACAGTTAGCTTTGGTCAACCAGGATGCCATCAAAACGGCTAGTTTTGATTAGCAAGTATGCTTTTAAAACAGTTAGTTTTAATTAGCAAGAGCCTTTTTAAAAACAGTTAGTTTTTTAAACAGCGTATGTTTGAAACAGTCAGTTTAAACATCAGTTCCTATTTAAACAATCAGTTTTTCATAAATTACAATTTTCTAAATAACTGGACATTAAAAGGTTTTTCAAAAATTATTTAAAACCCCGTTAAATCATAGATCAGTAGTGCAACCCATCAAGGGGCACCTCTGAAGGTACGCGGGCGTTGTAAGTGAGCACACCTTGAACGCCCGCGTTCAAACCGAAGCTGGAGGGGATTAACAAGACTCTGCGAATTATCTCCGGGTGGTACCGGCCAGAGTAAAGTGTCCAAGTCCTGAAATGGTGAGATCTGTTTTGGTTCTGTTAAGTTTACCGGGTGGTAACGGGCCAAAAAGCACTTAGAGGGACTGAAACATGCACAAGTGATTACTGTTGTCCCGAAAAGATCTACGAGTCATGTCAGTTAGATGTGATTGGTAAAAGTCCTTACCTACCGAAATAATACGTGGGCCTGGTGGTGCAAGAACATTACGCACATCAGGGCGTATGAAATAAGGATCCTAGTCCAATAATTAATCATTTATGGGTTTATTGATTTTATTGGAAATTAGTCTATTCACAAGTTGTTAAAACCAATTTTATTTTATGTGTAGATGGCTAACACTGTTACCAACACAAACAATCTTTCTCTCCGTTCGATCCTAGAGAACGATAAACTCACCGGTCCAAATTTCCTCGATTGGGAGCGCAATCTGATGATTGTGCTCAGGCATGAGAGGAAATGGTACGTCCTAGAAGAGCCTTTAGGAGAGGCCCTTCCAGCTAACGCTCCAGCTGCAGCCAGAAATGCTCACAAGAAGCATTCAGTTGACTTGCTGGACGTTGCTTGTCTTATGCTTGCAACCATGAGCCCAGATCTTCAAACAGGGCTCATGAACACAAATGCTTACGACATGATCCGCCAGTTGAGGGACATGTTCCAAACGTAAGCTCGTACAGAACGTTATGATGCCACAAAGGCATTTAACGAGTGCAAGATGATCAGAGGGACCTCAGTAAGTGACCATGTCATGAAGATGAAACGTCACATGGATCACTTGGAAAGGCTCGGGCACCCAGTTCCGTTGCAGCTAGCAACGGATACTATACTCAACTCGCTGTCAGAAGATTACAAGCTTTTTGTGATCAACTACAACATGAATAACACGGAGAAGTCAATAGCTGAATTGCACTCCATGCTTAAGAGTGCCGAGTTGAATATGGGAGCCAAGAACAAGACCAAGGACGTACTAATGGTGAGGGACGGAGGAGTAAAGAAGAAACATGGGCATGGAGGCACCAACAAAGGAAAGGATCCAGTACAGGCCGTTCAGAGTGCACCCAAGGTTCGTGAAAACATCAAAGGCAATGGCAAGGGCAAGAAGGTTAAGCCAAACAAAGCAAGGACCGAAAATCGTTGCTTTACATGCAATGAAATTGGTCATTGGAGGCAAAACTGCCCAAAGCGTCATGAAGCAGGTAAGTAAACCTCAGATATTTATGATTGCTTAGTTTGTCACCTTTTACTTGTTCGGTGTACAAGTATACTGATACCTAGTGCAAATGAATATTGTAGGTGGTCAGAAGTGAGTGCCCAGGAATTGCAGAGGATCAGAAGCACAAATCTCTTTAGGATAATTATCAAGACATCTATTTTAAATTTATTTTAAAACAGTTATGTACTTTTTATGGTTACATTTTATTTTGGGAATATTTTGAATGGTTTTAAAGTTTTGAAATTTTAAAATTTATTGTCTTGAAATATCTGTTGTGCTTATTATGAATGAAGTCAAATTTTGACTTAATTCAAGTTTAGATCCTAGATGTTGATGTTTGCACTAACGAAGTCTTATATATGAAAACTATCAAAAACACACAATGTACTAAAAGCTCAAGGAATGTGTTTTTAGAGTAATACAAATTATGAGTAATAGATTATATAAAGTAACTTGTAATCAAAGATTAAAATTACTCATGTGTTTTATAGAATTTAGTATATTATCTCAGTTATTGTTGATAATATCGGTATTTATGAAACTACAAAATTCCAAATTTTGGAATTAGGATTTGAGCAAAGTCCAGTTTTATAAATGATGAAATTCTAAAGTGACCATTACTTAAAATAGAATTGACTAAGTTTTGACTAAGTCAATAGTAAATTTTGAGTAAAAGTCAGTTTTCATATAGGTTAGTGGGAGCCCAGTTTATTCTCTATCTAGTTTGAGATATAGAATAGAAAATGTGATTATTGATTCAGTATATCTAGGAATTATAATCCAGATAGGATACAAATTCACCAGATATATAATCTACTCCTCTAGTCCAAAGGGTGGATCAGTAATTCAAAACTTTGAAAATAGATAAAGCCATGATTGACTTTAAAAGAGAATCAATAATCAAGTGTGTTGAAATAACTTAGTAAAAGAGTACTAAGGTATCTTTTAACTATAAAGTATTATAAAAGGCCAAATTAAATTTCCTGCAATTTGCTAGCTAGGTAATTAAAAATTTTATCCGATTTCAGGTAGAAATCATTCATCTACACAGCAGCTAAGAAAAGTTGCAGTATAGCTTTTACATATTCAGGGTAACTCGGAGTTTGTCCAGATCTCCAAGTACAGGGAATATGGTAAAGGAAGTCTAAATTTGTTTTATAGTGTTAGCAAAACAAAAATTAGCCGTAACAAGTATAAAATATCAGTGGGTATTAGACTTGTAACGTTTTTGGTTATAACTTTGATTAAACTGGTAAACATTAATCAAATGGTTTTAAACAGAAGTTAGGTGATACTTCATTTGAGATCAGTATTAACAAACGTTGAATAGACACAGTAAAAGGTAATTAAGAGATGCTATTAATCTTAGTATTATTACACGGTGTAATATGGACTATACAAAGATTAGTCTCTTAAATTCTCTTTTAAAATTTTGCATGTTTTTGTAATCCAGGAATGAGACTAGTTCCCAGTCTTTCATTCGAAAATTGTCCGTGACAACTTATTGTGGTGGGAACCCAATAGGGTATTAAAGTCATTGTGAACTTCTGGGTAGTTATGATCAGTGGTTGAATAACAGCTACAAGTGTTGTAGACCAGAAGTTGCACAGATATTTGATAGAGTAGCAAATATCGGACGTGATCCGCGGTTGAGAATTACTTCTTGGATTTCGTCATAAGTAAATCTCACAGTGGTTGTCCCCATTACCTGAGGTATCTGGTTTGATGTCATGAGGACTGCTGGATACTTAGTGCGTTCAACCGCTACCCTGTAACAGGGTGGCTATAAAGGGCGTAACTAGATTCAGCGGAAGCCGTGGTGTTAAATGTCGATATGCAAGATGGGATTTGCACCTCTTCTCTAAAGAGAGATATTTCTGGGCCCCTTGACTGACTGAATAGACTGATGAAGTGCATGGCCATGCCCAAACGAACTGATTAGTTCTTTGTCGTTTACCTATCAGTAGAGGTCGGATAGTCAAGAAACAGAATCATGCGTATTAAGAGTTGACTTAATCCAGGCTCATACTCTTAGATGGAATATCGTGATGCAAAGGGAAAAGCCAAGTTATACCCAATTTATGAACAGTTGTTTCGTAAATATTATTCCTTACAGAAAAGATTAAATCACCTATCTGGGTATAAGAGTACTTGTAACTTGGTTAGCCTAAGTGCCTGTCTAGGGGCCTCCTTAGGTCCGTGTGATCAAGACGGTATTGCCAACTTGCACAAGTGGGAGTCTGTTAGTAATTATGTTCAGAAGTTGACAAACTAGTGAACACACATCCAATGTTACAAGACACTTGAGGGTCACACCTGTGAGGACCTATAAATCGAGTAAGTTAAATAAAACCCAGAAATGGAGAGTATGAATTTATAATAGTCACTATAAATCAGTTGGGTAATTTCAGTCAGAAATCCCAAAGTTAGAGGGTTGTTAAATTAATAAGATAATTATATATTTATTAGTAAAATAAATATATAATAGATAATCTAATTAATTAAGATAATTATCTAGAAAAATCTTTTCTTAAAGAAAAAGATTAGATAATTATATGGAAACAGAATCAGATGAGAATTCTTTCAACTGATAATCTATAAATAAAGCCTTAGGGCTATAATTCAATCAATTCAATTGATAATCAGTTTCCACCCGAAAAATTCCCTCCTCTCTCTCCCTTTGATCGCCGCCGGCCACTCACCCAAAACCAGTTTGGTTGTTCGGTTCAACTTGGGTTTTTGAGTTCTGCTAGAGGAACACTTGTAAGGTTGATCACCGGTGGATTATTACTCAAGCAATCCAGGTAATTTAAACGTGCATTTTATTGTTTAAATAATTAAAACGAAAAGATCGTGGTTTTAGGGTTTTAACCATAAATCGCTTCCGCACTTTTAGTGTTCGTCGAATCAGTTTGACTCGTGGATCACAGCAAAACCCAACAAAGACATGTCAGATTTGTAACGATTTCAAAACAACGGTGATCCGAGTCTGCATTTGGTTAGATTACTCAGAAGCCTGACGGTCTGCAACCATTATTCTAGAGTTTTTCGTCGATGGAATTATTCCTCTTAGGAGTGGAGTCGAAATTTTCCTTTGGATGCCACCTTTGGTGAATGGTACTATTGTTATATGCTCAATTCCTAACCATTTCATTGTCGTGGAGATTCATTTGTGCTCTAGAATTTTGAGTGACAGTCGTCATCCATCTGACTAAGAGGACTAGATCTAGATCTGATTGCTTGACATTTTGGAAGATTTCAGAAAATCGAATATTTTCTTAGCAGAAGAGAGATCAAAGTTGAGTATCTCGTTCAACATCTACTCCCAAATTTTCATTCCATACAGTGTTTCGGTGATCCAAGCTTCAGTGTTTCCAAGTTGTGAGCTTATCAGATTTAGAGTTCTTTTGCTGAACTCTAATACGCTCCGGTCCAAAACCCTACGGCCAGGATCCGAAACACTCCTGTAATTCGAGAAACAGGAAGGAACTCCAAAGACTCAAAATTATTATTCGCTACCTCCACAAAGCAAAACACGTCCCTATAAATAATGTTTAACAAAACCATACTTACCAACAATAGACCTATCCTAATATAGGATAACCACAAACAAAGTTTAAATAAATATAATAAAAATATTACTCCTACTTATCTCATAAAAAAATACTCCTACTTAATTGCTGGTGCTTATCTTCTGCGCTGGTAAACTCGCCCAAAACGAGCAGACGTATCAAACTCCTACTCAATACGCGGTTAAAGACAGATCCTTTATTTTTCTTGCTGATCTGCATTATAACTCACACATGCTGATAACACCAAAATTATACATGTTTTGGTTGAGCTTAATTGTATGACTTTACCCCATTTCTCACCCGTTTCTGATCATTTCACTCACCAATTGAGCTTATTATTTCTTTTGTAGGATTTGGAGGCCGTGGAACGGAAAAGTACGAAAAAGGCGAAAAAACGTGAAAAATGCACAATCTCAATCCAGGGGCCTTTTAGCGATCGCGACATCTCAGATCTAGTGCCGCCAAGTTCGATAATGCCGAAATCCAAGGTTTGGCGAACGCGAAAAGGGCTCTGGACGCTTCTTTTAAATACCAGCCTCCTCCTTCAATTTTGATATGCACGCATACACGTATAGAGTTAGATAGAGAGCTTGTGAGAGAAACATCTAGCTAGAGAGTAGTGCTGATACGCTGCGGGGTTCGATCTTCGATCATCCGTCGTTGTACTGTCGGTATCATGTCTACTATCGTGTTTTCTGTTTTGATTATGTCTAGTGAGTAGTCTTTTATATTGGTACTTATTGTGGTTGATGAACCATTGTGGATGATGATGTTATAATTAATGTTTATTGGTTTGTTTTTGGTTAATCGAATGTGTGTTATGGTTCCGTTCTGATTTATATTGTCTGGTTATTTGAACTCGTTGGTTGGGTGTATCTGTTTTGACCTAAATAGATAGACTCCGATAGGATAATCAACCTATCTTGACCTACCCTTCGTCCCAGAGAGTTGTGTTAAGTAGTTACTCAAACCAGGAGCGACCAGGTAGTAGAAAACCTTGCAATAGGAATAGGATCGGATGACCGGTACTAGATTGTCTGACAAACGACCTAAGTATTGGGACTAGGAGGATCAATACCTAGTTAACAGCCATAGTCATCACATGTTAGGGTGTCCTAGACTTAAATTCCTACAATAACCAAAACAACCAAACCTTTGGCCTATTTTAATCATCCACTTGGGGGATTCACTATACCATGATAAGTACTACTGTTTTCTCTCATATAGTCTTAATCAATCTTTTAATTGCTTCCTTAGTTCTTAGTTAATTTAGTTGTCTTTTTAGTTATTAAAACCTTTTTCATAAAAACCCCCCAAAGCTTTAGGTTAATTAAGCTAATCTAGATTAACAATTTACGATAACTTGACCGTTCCCAGTGGTAGATACGATACCTGGACTTTCCTACACTATATTACTCACGATTAGGTACGCTTGTCTGCATATGTGGTAAGACCGTGGCTAGGCTTTTAGAGGTTAAAACTTGTTTCGCTTTTTATATACAATAATTACCGCATCAAGTTTTTGGCACCGTTGCCGGGGAACGGTAGTTGTTAGATTTTAGTCTTTATTAGTTTTGTTAATCGATTCTTGTGAGAGATTCTTTCCCTTGCAAGTTTTTCACTTTCTAGTTTAATTAGTTATTTTTATTTTATTTGATCTTATCTCTTTGTTTCCCGCAAGTTGCCCGTAACCGTTTGTTGTGATTTCAGTCACGACGGACTTGTTAGAGCCATTTGAGGAGCCGGAGAGAGAATTCAGAAAAAGAAACAAAAAGAAGTCGAAAGCTAACAAAGTTCGCCCGAGAGCTTTGATTTTTGAGATGAGGGACGAAGCACCGATGTGGACCGCTCGGAGAGCCGCTCCTACCGTACCCACCAATCCGATCACGAAGCCGGACCTAAATAAAGAGATCCCGGGGAAGCTCCTTCACATGATCAAGGACCTTACCTTCGACGGGTAAAACGATAGCAATCGTATCGTACACATGGAGAACTGATGCGGTAATTATCATACATAAAAAGCGTAACAAGTTTTAACCTCTAATGCCTAGCCACTGTCTTACCACATATACAGGCAAGCGTACCTGATCGTGAGTAATATAGTGTAGGAAAGTCCAGGTATCGTATCTACCACTGGGAACGGTCAAGTTATCGTAGATTATTAATCTAGATCAGTTTAATTAACCTAAAGCTTTTGGGGGGTTTTTATGAAAAAGGTTTTAATATTAAAAAGACAACTAAATAAACTAATAACTAAAAGCGATTAAAGAGATTACTTAAGAACTTATATGAAAGAAAACAGCAGCACTTATCATGGTATAGTGAATCCCCAAGTGGATGATTTAAATAGGCCAAAGGTTTGGTTGTTTTGATTATTGTATGAATTTAAGTCTAGGACACCCTAACATGTAGTGATTATGGTCTTTAACTAGGTCTTGGTCCTCCTAGTCCAATACTTAGGTCGTTTGTCAGGCAACCCCGCACCGGAAATCCAATTCTAACTCTATTGCATGATTTTCTACCTCCAGGTCACTCTCGGTCCAAGTAACCACTTAACACAACTCTCTCGGTCAAGGGTAGGTTAAGGTAGGTTGATTATCCTATCGAAGTCTATCTACTTTAGTCAAACAGATACACCCAACCAAAGGAGTTCAAATAACCAAACAATAATAATCAGAACGGAACCATAACACACATTCAATTAATCAAAAACAAACCAATAAACATTAAGTATCAAATCATCATCCACAATGGTTCATCGACCATGACAACTACCACTATAAAAAACTACTCACTAAGCATAACGAAAACAAAAGCAATAGTAGATATCGACATGATACCGACAATACAACGACGGATGATCGAAGATCGACTCCCGCGGCGTATCGGCACCACTCGGACTCTCACTCTCGTTTCTGCCTCGTAACCCGTACCGAAAATCATGCTTTTAACTGAAGGAGGAGGCTGGTATTTAAAAGAAAACGTCCAGGGGCCATTTGGCGATCGCCAGACTGCTGGTTTGGCGATCGCCAGACTGCTGGTTTGGCGACGCCAGACACTTAGGTCAACCCTGGTCTTCAATTTTGTCAAATCTGGCGGTGCCAGATCTGGAATCTCGCGAACGCCAGATTGCTACTGTGTTGACTTTGTGCATTTTTCACGTTTTCTCGCCTTTTTTCGTACTTTTCCGTTCCACGGCCTCCAAATCCTACATAAACAATAATAAGCTCATTTAGTGAGTGAAATGATCAGAAATGAGTGAGAAATGGGGTAAAGTTATACAATTACGCTCAACCAAAACATGTATAATTTTGGTGTTATCAAGAACTTCGTGGATATATGTGATCTGTTCAAAACGGAGGAAGGCCGAGATGACGCGATTGGCCTTCGAGTCTTTCCTCTTACACTTGCCGGAGAAGCTAGAGCTTGGTTGCGCGCGTTGGAGCCAAGTTCGATCACCACTTGGGAAGGACTTCGCTCAAAGTTCCTTTCCCGATTTTTTCCACCAACTAAGATCGACAAGTTAAGAGCCGAGATCCGATCCTTTCAACAAGATGACGGGGAGACGATATCCGAAGCATGGGAATGTTTCAAGCACCTTTTAAATTCGTGCCCGGGTCACGGATTGAATAAGAGTGAACAAGTCCAAACCTTCTATAGTGGACTTGCTTATTCTTCACGGGTTACATTGGATTCATCTGCCGGAGGTGTCTTTATGTTCAAAACACACACGGAAGGATACAAGCTTCTCGAGGACATGCTCATACACAACATAGATTGGAGGACGGACAAGCGCCTACAAATCCCGAGAATGGCCGGAAAGATCTCAACCGACTTCGATCCATCCGATGAACTAGCCTCGATGAAAAACCAACAGGTAAAGTTTGAGCGAAAAATCGAAGAACTAATTGAATCTGTTCATGCTTTGCAGGTTGGATGCGAGGAGTGCAAGGGACCACACTTGACTAAGGATTGCCCGAATCGACCGATGATGACACCGGAGGAGGTGAACTACCTTAACCGAGGCGATTATCAAGGGAGGTGGAACAACAATCGTAACTTCATTCCTAGACCTCCCGGTTTCTTTGCACCAAATCAACAAAACCAAAGACCGGATGGAGAGCCGCGTGTTTCTATCGAAGACCGGATTATACAATTCATGGATGCACAAAAGAAGCTAAATGATGAGGTAGGTTCATACTTACGTAACCACCAAAGTACTATCCAGAATTTGGAATTGCAGGTTGGTTGTGTTTCGCAAATGTTAAGTGAAAGGACTCAAGGGGAGTTACCAACGCAAACCCAAGACAACCCGAAGGTGGAGAACGCGAAACCGATGCTCATGATGACCGGAGAACCATCAAAGAAGAAGTGGACGGACATCTACACAAAGAAGTATGTGGAGAGCGATAGTGGTAGTGAACCCGATTATGCCACGGACTATGACTCGGAGGGGTTCACCATTTCGTTCGAGCATCTAGGACTCAAAGGACCCATTGCTTCAAGTGATGATGAAGAGGAAGATGGAAAACAAGGCGGATACGCGGAGTTCATGATACCAAAGAAAGAGGATAAAGGCAAGGAGAAAGAGAAAGAAAAGGCGCCGGAAGATGAACTCATCTACATTGCACCTATCAAGCATGATCCGGGGAGTTACAACTTACCTATTTCTGGTCATAAATTTAATGGTCTTGCTTTGGTAGATTCAGGTGCCGCACTTAGCATGATGCCTGTTGGTTATTGCAGGAAAATGGGAGTCAAGAAGATCGTTTCAACAGACTATCAATACCAAGGAGTGAACGGATACATGACAAAGCCGTTAGGAATAGCGGAAGGAATCCGATTCGAATCGGCAATTTTGTCTATTTTACGGACTTCGTCATAGCTAATCTTCCAAAGGATACGGAAATCCCGATAATCCTTGGGAGATCTTTCTTACATACCGCCCAAGTGAATACCGATATGCGGAATCAAGTGACGAGCTTGGGGTATGGAGAAAAACGAATTTACTTTGATCCCAACGGAGATCCGGTCACACATCTCGATGAACCATATGAAGATCCTTCTCTAGCCTACAAGAAGAACACGAACCGCCCGTTACTCCCTCATGAACACGGAAAGAAGACGGAGGATTATCCGAACCCGATACCTCAAAAGGAGCAAACACCCAATGGGTCGGGACCCTCCAAGAAGGAATACAGGAAGAAGCGGGGCTCGTCAGCCCGACGTGCCAAGAAATGAGCCGAAAAAGGGGTCGAGCATTAGACCCATTCAAAAACGAAGCGCTTCTCGGGAGGCTACCCGAGCTTTTTCTTTCTTTTTCGTTTTTATGATTTTCGTATGTGTTTTTGCTAATCTTATTGTTTGATATTGCTTAGGTAACCATACGGAGGAGATAGACGCAAAAATCGAGCAAATCCGACGCGCGATAGAGTTTTTGAAAAGTTGGAAACAGAAGGCAACTCGCGATCGCCACTTTTTAAGTTTGGCGACGCGAGGTTGGCAAGCCTTGGGTACAGGTAAAATTTTCGAATCTCGCGGCA
Source organism: Centaurea solstitialis (assembly GCA_030169165.1). Taxonomy (NCBI): domain Eukaryota; kingdom Viridiplantae; phylum Streptophyta; class Magnoliopsida; order Asterales; family Asteraceae; genus Centaurea; species Centaurea solstitialis. The sequence goes on from CM058043.1 coordinate 43,452,556, forward strand.
TGAAGAGGCCGTTTCGCGACGCGAAGTTTTCCAAATTAGGGTTAATTTTTCGAAAACTGCCCATTTGGCGACGCGAAACTATCTGTTTGGCGACGCTAAACCAGTGCAGATGGGTTTTTAAACCCCTTTTTTCTCACTTTTTCAAAATACACAACCCTAATTTTCTCTAGGCGCCGCGAACCCTTCTCACGTCTTTGCGAAATCCGAACTTTTTGAGCTTCAATTTCATCATTCTCCATGGCCAAGGTATGTTTCCACACTTTAATTTCATGAGATTAGCTTGATTTGGTAGGATTGGATCTTGTTTTGGGCATCAATGGTGTTTGTATGCTTTTATGGATTTGACATTGTTCTTGAAACACCATTGATTGTTTAGTGCTTATTAGTTTATGCATGCTATGTGGTTTGATTGAAATTTCATTCTAGCATGTTATTTGATTGTTTAATCTAGTGAATGTGCTTTGATGATAAGTGTGGGGATTTTGATGACATAAAAATCCCCCATTCTTGTTTAGATAGCTAGATTAGTTTGTAACTGGGGTTGGACTAAGAGTTCAAGTGTGGGGATGTTCCACATCCCCTTTGATTTTGGTTTTTCATGTATACATTTGCTAGTTGAACTTATTAGTCGTGGAAGTTTTGTCTCGTTGAATTTTGATATGAATGAACCTTGTCTTGTGTTTATTGATCAAATGTGTCTAAGACAATGGTATTTAGATTTTGTAGAGACAAAGAACACGCTCATCGACTTCCACCGCAACTAACTTCCGTGCACCGGATGGGAGCCACATTTTCACCTTCTTCATGAATGACCCAACGTTGAACGCTCCAAAGCGGGAGGAATACCGGGATACTGTGAACCGGCTTCTAACCCGTCAAGTTCTAATACCAAGGAGAGCCTATTGGAATCTCCTTAGATCCTTGGGAGTTGAGAACGAAATCAAGGCGACTTTCGAAAAGCACGCCTATGACGAAGATGGCACCGAGTACTATATTTGCCATGCATGGGAACGAGTCTTTGACATTTCCGAAACCCTCTATCGCGAGCTTATCATCGTTTCGATACAATCAAGGCCCTTGAGGAGTTCTATCAGTCGTGCATAACTTTCCGACTCGGGGGAGTTTGGCGATCGCTTTCATTGGTGGAATTTGCCGTTGCCTTGGGGATATATACCCAAGCTGAAGTAGATGCTCCCGGATTCGTGGAGTACATGTGGGCGATTGCGAAGAGGCCGGACGGTTTTGATCCTCAGTTGGCTTGGGCGATTTTGGGTGAAGGTAACTATGGTGGTAATATCAAGGTCAAAGGCTTTCTTACTTCTTCAGACCGAATTCTGCACCGCATGCTTATTCACGCGGTGAATGCTCGTTCCTCGAGTGAGGAAAAGTTTCTGTGTACGATCTTTGGCTTCTTGAGCAGCTTTCTACGGAGGACAAGTATCCGAATGCTCCGTATCTCATTGCCGTGCAACTCGCTAAGGCGAGTGGTTATCGAAAGGGTAGCCGATTGGTTGGTGGCCAGTACGTTACGCTCCTAGCCAAGCACTTTGGTATCCTAACCGATGGTGCCATTGCCTCGATGACTGATCTTGGTGAGATGGGGTTGATTGACATGGACCAACTCTGTGGCATGGGTGTGGCATTGGTTGATCATTTACTTAGCGGGGATCGGAACACATGGATTCGCAACCCTCAAGCTATCTGGACGAGGAGTCAAGCGAGGAGAGCACCGAGAAGCACGCAAGAGACCGGTGGAACAAGTGGGACGAGTGCGGTAGAACAACCGGCGGAATGGACTGCATATTCGGGTTACCAAGACTTGAGTAACCGACTCTCGGAGATGTCGTTGTCTTATGGCAGCCATCATCAACATATGGAGTACAACACCACGGAGGCTCTTCACCAAGCCAATTGGCAAAGTGGGGTGATGAACCAAATGGCCTCTCACTTCGGTATTCAACCGAATACCGCTTATGCTCCATCATCTTTTTGGCCATGCTCCGAGGATATACCGCCCGGTTACCCGACTTTTGAGGATTGGCAAAACCATCCTCGTGGCCCTTATTGATCTCTATCTATTTATTCTCATTCGATATGGTTGTCGTAAACTATTTTATTATGCTTTGTGTGGTTTCTTGGTTTGGTTGAACAATTTTTATTTTTGTTTGGTTTGTTTAGGATTTTAAGTACTCTTTAATTGTTTTAGTTTGATTTATCTTCTTTTGTTCGTTTTTACTTTTTATTTTTTCTTTTGGTAATAGATACAGCGACCTATGATCTTGAATCGAGCACGATATTTGGAACACTCTCTCAGATCAGAACAGATTTCGTCACATAACCCGGGAAGTTTCTCTTTTTCCCAATTACTCCTTAATTGTTTTGATTGTTGCATTGCGGACACTGCAAACTTTAAGTGTGGGGTAGGGGTTATGTAGACTTATCTGTTTAAATGGGTTCACTTTTTGCTTTGTGGATTGTCGTTTTTCAAATTTTTGAAAGCTTTGAGATTTGACCCCAATTTTTTTTCGAAATCTGAGATTGTTTTTGGAACTGAGTTGCTTGCATAGGAGAACACTAAATAGGATTAGTTGAGTAAAAGGATGCCTTGGAATACCAATTACCATGAGTGCCTCACCCAATTCCTTTGAGAGTTTGAGCCTAATTGTTATCTATTCTGTGAGGAATACCGACTTTGACCCAAGGTAGAACTTGTCATTTGAATTCTTGTCGAGACCACATAAGAGAAGTATTTATCACCATTGCACTGATAGAGGCCTTCGTTTCTAACCCTTTTAGCCTTCGTCAGATAACCTCATTATAAGGTTATTTGATTTTCCTAGCCTTTGTTTGGAAAGTACTCATCTTTAGTACTTCATCCCTTGTAACCATTTTGAGCCTTAGCCTTTTCATTTCTTTACCCACTATACACTTTATCCTTTAGCCCAATTTTTTATCCATCTTTTGGCCGTAACTCAAAGTTGGATGCTTGTCATGTTTTTGGTCCGTTTTATGAAATCTGACAAATAGAGAAAGGGATTGTGAAAAAGAGAGAAAAAAAAAGAGTAAAAAGCAACATAGTTGCTACTCAAGAAAAGAAAAATAGAGAGCTTGAAAAGAAAGAAAGAAAAGAAAAGAAAGATAGAAAACGACTCATTAAAAAGAAAAATCAAAAGAGTCGATGTGCTTAAAAGAAAAAAAAAATATCGAAGCCATAAATAAGCAATATGCTTAGGCCGATATACATGTGATAGTGATAGTATCCCGAGCTCTAAAAATCTCAAAAGCCAGATGATTAATTTGGGTCTTGAACTGATTGGTTTTCAGGTTTTTGCTACAACCCTTAGTCACTTATATATCCTTTATCCTACCCTTAACCCTTAGCCTAACATTACAACCCTAAAGTCCTCTTGACGGTTGACAACTTCTCAGTGGTGGAGATTAGATTTGGTGACAAGCTTATACATGCGAGAATTAGTCGAGTATTGGTGTGATCACTTACAAATACACTTTTGCCCCCGAGAGATACACTTTACATGATTATTCATACTATATGAGGGTAAAAGGTTGATCTTGGTATCCGATTACTTGATGTGTCTTGTTTGTGTGTTCAATTGTGTGGGTATACTTTGTTCTCTTGAATGATCTTGGGTGGAGATAATTTTGGAGTTATCTTTCTTATCTTTCAGTCTTTTGATTGAGGACAATCACAGCTTAAATGTGGGGATTTTGATAACCCCAAAATTATACATGTTTTGGTTGAGCTTAATTGTATGACTTTACCCCATTTCTCACTCGTTTCTGATCATTTCACTCACCAATTGAGCTTATTATTGCTTTTGTAGGATTTGGAGGCCGTGGAACGGAAAAGTACGAAAAAGGCGAAAAAACGTCAAAAATGCACAATCTCAATCCAGGGGCCTTTTAGCGATCGCGACATCTCAGATCTGGCGCCGCCAAGTTCGATAATGCTGAAATCCAGGGTTTTGCCCTAAGTGCTTCGCGCCGCGAGGAAGCCGTTTGGCGAACGCGAAAAGGGCTTTGGATGCTTCTTTTAAATACCAGCCTCCTCCTTCAGTTGTGATATGCACGCATACACGTATAGAGTTAGATAGAGAGCTTGTGAGAGAAACATCTAGGTAGAGAGTGGTGCTGATACGCTGTGGGGTTCGATCATCGATCATCCGTCGTTGTACTGTCGGTATCATGTCTACTATCGTGTTTTCTGTTTTGATTATGTCTAGTGAGTAGTCTTTTATAGTGGTACTTATTGTGGTTGATGAACCATTGTGGATGATGATGTTATAATTAATGTTTATTGGTTTGTTTTTGGTTAATTGAATGTGTGTTATGGTTCCGTTCTGATTTATATTGTCTGGTTATTTGAACTCGTTGGTTGGGTGTATCTGTTTTGACCTAAATAGATAGACTCCGATAGGATAATCAACCTATCTTGACCTACCCTTCGTCCCGGAGAGTTGTGTTAAGTGCAATGTTCGAAAAAGCTCGCCGCAATAGTCGCCATGGCGCGCCGTGGCTTAAGGCTTGTGTCTCACGCCATGTTACGCCTGAGGCACGCCATGGCGTACTGGGTGGTTTTTGTAACACAATAATTTCATTTAACTTATATTTTTAATGTCGTAATTGCTAGTTTTTTATGTATAACTTACTTTAAATTGTTTATTATCATTTTTTCAATGGGTAATAGTAAGAAAACATATGTTTATGCATATAATATTATGTATGATATAGAGATCTGCCGCCATAAGTCACGCCTTGAAGAACGCCATAACCTCACCATGGCTTCCAAGGCTTGAGGCTTGGCGTTGCCGCCACGCCACGCCTCACGCTATTTGGAACCTTGGTTAAGTGGTTACTCAGACCGAGAGCGACCAGGTAGTAGAAAACCTTGCAATAGGAATAGGATCGGATGACCGGTACTAGATTGTCTGACAAACGACCTATGTATTGGGACTAGGAGGATCAATACCTAGTTAACAGCCATAGTCATCACATGTTAGGGTGTCCTAGACTTAAATTCCTACAATAACCAAAACAACCAAACCTTTGGCCTATTTTAATCATCCACTTGGGGGATTCACTATACCATGATAAGTACTACTATTTTCTCTCATATAGTTTTAATCAATCTTTTAATTGCTTCCTTAGTTCTTAGTTAATTTAGTTGTCTTTTTAGTTATTAAAACCTTTTTCATAAAAAACCCCCAAAGCTTTAGGTTAATTAAGCTAATCTAGATTAACAATCTACGATAACTTGACCGTTCCCAGTGGTAGATACGATACCTGGACTTTCCTAGACTATATTACTCACGATCAAGTACGCTTGCCTGCATATGTGGTAAGACAGTGGCTAGGCTTTTAGAGGTTAAAACTTGTTTCGCTTTTTATATACAGTAATTACCGCATCACATGCATCTATCCCTTTGTTTTTCTTTGTGATCTACATAGTTGGATGAATCAACATGCTCTGGTGCAAGTTGTTGTATTCTGCGATTATCAGAGGTGTCGTGTTATATACAGGTTGAGCTGTATTTTGTGTGATCAGTTGCGGTTATTGCACATTGGATCTGGTATTTCAGTTGAAACTGAAGATAAAGAGCTACAATCGAGGGGAACTTGGTGATCAAAATGTAGCCGAACGCCACTAAAGTTTTACGAAAGGGAATTGATCCTTCCACAGCAAAGTTTAACAATACACAACAAATTTATATAAAAAGACTATTTTACCCTTCTCTATCCTTTTGTCTTTACCCATTTTCCTCTTCCTTTCCCAATCCCAAGTCCCAACGCAACCTCCATTTTTTTCATCATTTCCATCTCCAAATTAGAAGCATCGTCGTCATCGTCATTATTTTCTTCCGGGTTATGTTCCAGGTCATCGTCATCGTCATCGTTGGAGCATCGTCATCGTCGGAGCAGAAGGTAGCAGGTCGATGGTCGGCGGAGCAAAAGGCAATAGGTCCGGCGGTTCATGGTGGTGTCGCTCCAAACGGATTTCTCGCAAACGGGGCGTTGTTTAATGATATGGTGAGTTCCGTACAGTTTAATGATATGGTGAGTCACACTTACGGATTTCTCCCAAACGGAGCTTTGATTTTGGCCGGTGCCTCGCCGGAAAAGTTTTTTAATCGCCGGAAACTTTTTCTTCGCCAGAAAAGGCTTCTACAACCAGTCGCCGGAAAGCTTTTTATTTGCCGGAAAAGTTTTTTACAACCAGTCATCGGAAAAGTTTTTTAATCGCCGAAAGGAAAGCATCTAAAACCTTCTCGGAGCTCTACCCGACTTTCTGGATCGACTCCGATAACGGATCTACATACATCTCAACTCCTAGACCCAATCTTCACATGTGAAATATCAGGCTCCTTTGGTTTTGCAAATGAGTTACAATAAACATTCAATATCATTGCAATAATTTTGACCTTTTGTTTCAATATATTGTTGTCTAATGTATGTTTTTTTTCGGCAGCCCTAATTTTGGAGAATTGGTTGGAAATAATTCGGTGTGGAACGCATTGTCTCCTGTGGTTTTACGGTCTACCTTAAATGTTAGTGAAGAATTTGAAGAAATTTTCAAATCCAAGAACACAAAAAGCATAACAATTGTCCCACCTAAATAATAATGATGTATTTGGATCTGTTTATGATCACAATATATTTTGTTCAAACAAAGACGCTCATACCTGCTTGCTTAAATTTGCTTTACTTCATCTGTTTAATTTGTTTTGTGGGTTGGATCGATGTAAACATGCAATGAAATAGTCAATAGCGTTACTTGTTGTGGCGGATTGGTTATCGCTCCGGGGGTTTATAGTGCCCTTACTGAGTTCGAGCCTTCCCTTGCGCATGTTTAGCCCCCAAAATTGCTGGGGATTAGTCGGGATTTGGCCCGGACACCATTCCAAAAAAAAAACATGCAATGAAATATGGTTCGTGCTTAAATATGTAGTTTGTTTTTGTGCATTTCTTGATTTTAGTTAATTATGAATATAAAAAATGAGAACGTTTCATCGCTGTAAATGTCGAAATTAGATTTTCACAAATCGGGCAAACCTATAACGATGAAACTTACACTATAATTAGAAATAGAGGGAGGATGGCTATATATTTTAGAAACCAATTATGCCAACAAAATTTGCTTTATTAGACTCCAAGTATGTCCATGTAACCTACTAACTAATATGTAGGACTATTAAATTGTGTGTCCTATATTCAAATTTTTTTTGATGATGTTGTTTGTAGATGTTAAAATTACGTTGTTAGGGTGGTTTTGTGCAATCTAGCGGGTTCTTTTAGAACAATATTCACTACTAGAAAAATGTCTATCAATGTTGTGGTGGAGTGGATAATGCTTGAGGGGTTTAATTATAACGTCTAAGCAGGGTTCGAATCTCTTCACGCGCAACATGTGAACATTTACAAGCTTAGGCCGACCCTCAAGAGCTCCTTCTTTAGGATTCTTTCGGAGGCGCAGAAAAACGAGCTAGAGGTCCCCTTCTCGGAACAAGAAGTTAAAAACGTTGTGTGGAGTTGTGGCCATAACAAAGCCACCGGGCCTGACGGTTTCACCTTCGAGTTCCTCCGGAAATTCTGGGGCATCGTGGGAAGGGATTTTCTTGATGCTGTTAAATATTTTGAATCCAACCCTCTGATCAAATCTCGAAGCAACTCCTCCTTCGTTACCCTCATTCCCAAAGTAAGCGACCCTCTCACGCTAGCGGACTTCCGCCCTATAAGCCTAATCGGTTGTGTAAGCAAAGTCATATCAAAAGTACTTGCGGAACGTCTTAAAGGGGTCCTTGACTCGGTCGTTTCTAACTCCCAAACGGCATTTATCAAGGGGCGCAGTATCCTCGATGGGCCTCTAATGGTCAACAAACTTATCAGCTGGGCGAGAAAGAAAAGAAAAAAGTTATTACTTTTTAAAGTTGATTTCGCGAAAGCTTTTGAGACTCTTAATTGGAACTATCTTGATGGTGTTCTCTTGCAAATGGGATTCGGCGACAAATGGCGATCTTGGGTGAAGGGTTGCATCTGTACTGCGAAGGCCTCGGTTCTCATCAACGGCTCCCCTTCTAAAGAGTTCAACTTGAACAAAGGAGTGAGACAAGGAGACCCTCTCGCTCCGTTCCTTTTCATTTTGGCTGCGGAAGGGCTCACGGTAGCCATGAAAGATGCCCGTCAGAACAACCACTTCAAAGGAGTCTGCCTTAACAACTCGGAAGACGAAGTGTCAATTTTCCAATTCGCGGACGACGCCATTTTTGTGGGAGATTGGTCTTTGGCTAACGCAAAAAATTTAATCTGTATTCTTAAATGTTTTGAAGTCTGCTCTGGCCTTACAATAAATATGAGCAAAAGTTGTTTAATGGGATTGTCGGTAAGTAAAGAGGAAATAACTCGCATCGCCAATCAACTCAAATGTAAAGAAGAGTCTATTCCTTTCGTTTATCTGGGTCTCCCGGTCGGAGGCAATACAACTCGGGTTGCAAGTTGGCAACCCCTTATAAACAAGTTCAAAGAAAAGCTCAGCTCGTGGAAAGCCAAGACCTTATCGTTCGGAGGCCGGTTGTGCCTCTGCAAATCGGTGCTTGGGACCTTAGGCAATTACCTCTTCTCGTTGTACAAAGTGCCACCGAAAGTCATTAATTTGCTCGAAAGCTTAAGAAGCAGATTCTTCTGGGGATGGACTGACGACAAGAAGAAGATCAACTGGCTTGCTTGGAACAAAGTTATCAGTGATAAACATGTAGGCGGGCTCGGCATCGGTAGCTTGCGAGCCTTAAACCTTACTCTTCTCTTTAAATGGAGGTGGCGAGAATTAACGGAAATAGACGTCAAATGGCAGAAAGTCGTGGCTCATTGCAACGAAGGCTATTCCCCTCTAAACCCCACAAGGCAGAATGGGGGAACTTAGAATCGCATCCGAGGGGTTGAAAAAGATATCGCTGATCTTGGAATTAACATCTCGTCACTGCTTCAACGGAAAGACGATGAAAGGGGCTGGAGTTGGGAACTAGAGGCGAACAAAATTTACTCGGTCAGGTCGTTGCGTAAACTGATCGATGGTATCTCTACCTATTGCAAGTACGGAAACCGACTGGATCCAACAGCTTCCCAGCAAAATAAATATTTTCATTTGGCGTGCGTTGCGAAACCGTTTGGCAACTAGGGACAATCTGAAGAAAAGAGGGATCTAGATTGCCTCTGAAGTCTGCCCTTCGTGCTTATCTGCCGACGAAAACATCGACCACTTGCTGACTACCTGTTCAACCTCAAAACTACTCAGTGCTCTGCTTGTGTTGTGGGTGGATTGGTGGCCTGGTAACGAGTGTACGGTTTCAGGCGTTTGGTCGACAATTCGTTCGATTGGGGGAGGCTCAACGCAGAAGGTAGTCCGTTCGGCGATTGGGGCGGCTTTCTTCTGGTGCATTTGGGAGCAACAAAATCGCATGGTGTTTAATACAAGACCAAAGAAGGAGATCGATTTATTCCGTGACGTTCTGTTTCTTGCTTTTGATTGGGTTAGAAGTCGTGTTAAAGGCTGTAAGTATATTAGCTGGGATTGTTGGGTTCGTAATCCTTTAAATGTTGTCTCCTCTTGTACTGGCCTAGCTCCTTGCTAGCTTTTCGTAATGAATTTTCTTGCTTGCTGTAAAAAAAAAAACATGTGAACATTTACAAATTAAGGGACATGCTTTAGCCCTGATCTTGTCGGGGATAAGTTGGGCCATAAGCTCGCACAAACACTCTTCCAAAAAAATCACTACTAGAAAAATGGTCATCGGAACGGAATATTTCGGTTGCTAATTAGCAAACAAATGAAATCCGGCAACAAATTTTTTTATGAAGTGAGATTTCTCATTTTAATATTTTTGTGAAGTAAGATTGCCCCAAACAAATGAAATCCATCCGGCGAGGATTTAATTAGAATGTTGGTCCCTTGACTTGTAGGTCAGTTTACACTTTTGGTCCTTATCTGTTTTGGAAAGAATTGTTTGTGCGGATTTCATGGCTATTTGGTAAGTTTTAGGGAGAACCATTTATGGGATGTTAAATGTATTTTTAAATAGTAAAATGGGGCTAGACTAGTTGCTAGAGGGGTCACCCTCTTAGAGTAGAATTCTCAGGTTCAAACCTGGACAAAGATGTTTCTAACAACTAACTAAGATGCTGTTAAAATTGTATTTTTAAATAGCTTAAATAATTAAATTTCTAAATAATAATAATTTAATGTTTAAAAATTAAATAAACTTTGATAAAAATAGTAAATAATAAATATTATTGATGTTAAAAAATTACAGTTCATCGTTAATATGTCGGTATTTGAAATATTTGATATAAAAAAACAATTCTGTTTTGGACATTTGGCTGGAAATCTCACTACTATCACTTGTTGTTTTACATTGTATCTCAAATGCATATATATATAGAGGAGCCTTCATGTAAAAACCATTTTTTTATATATATATACACATATATATATATGGAGATCAAGGATGTGATTCTTCATGCTTATATCGGGGCGATCTGGAGCATTAGAAACGGGATTGTTTTCAATCAAGCAACTATGAATGCTTCTCGTATTGCGAATGATATCCAAGCAGATGCTTTTTTTTGGGTTCGGTACAGAAGTAACTTTGGTAGAAGTTTGTCTTGGTTAGATTGGTGTTGTTTTTCGTTCACGGTGTAGTTGCTTGTTCTCGGGCTGCTAGCGCCTTGCTAGTCCCTTCTCGTTCTTAATAAAATTGCCGCTTCAAAAAAAATATATATATGAAGATTTAAACGAAAATGACATCAATTTAAGAGAATACGAGAATAACTTTTATATATAAAATCATATATGATTAACAAAGGAAAAATTCTGGTACAAAAAACATGCACAAAATCATATATGATTTATATAGTAAAACATATATGAATTCCGCAGGTCACATGCGACTCACGACCAGCATGTGACCCGCCCGCTTCCCTTTATTTTTAGTTCATTACTTAATCATATATGATTTTGTACACAAAAATTCATTCTCTTATTCTTTTAAAAAGATATCATTCTCATTTGAACATCTTTCTATATATATATGTTATGAAGTATTTGAAGAATTTTTAGGGTTCCAGAACATAGAAAGCATAACAATTGTCCTTCGGAGAAGTTCAATTAACTGGTGAGGAAAAAGTATACTTAATGACGCTTATGTGGACGTGGGATGTATTATGTATATATAATGTGAAATATCAAGATTTGTATTTAAGTAAAATATTTGTTTTTTGAGCATTTGTTGCTTATGGCTCCATATTTCTAACTAATTTTTTTTAACGGTGATTCAATAAAAAACCGAGACTAACAAAACGCTTTGAAAATTCCATATTTCCAGCTAATCAAATGAGTCTTTTAGAATTAGACACTTTAGAAAATTCATGATCTGTTTATTTGCAATGATTACTAGCATATATAAATATTAGTTATATATATTATCATCAAAATTAAACTAGAAGGAAAATAAACCCAAATTAAGGATCAACATCATCTCTCTAATTAAAAGACATACATTACACTCCAACTAAGTGAAGTGAAAATACTAGCTACGTCCTTCAGCTACATACTAAAATTATTAAACTGATAACTAATGTTGCTAGCTAGCTAGATACTAATTAATTAAAAGTTTACGTTCGAGAAGTAAGTTTGGCCAGGAACAAAGCCGGACGGAACAGCATTCGTAGCTATAACGACGTTGTTAGTTGAAGCTGATGTGAGCCTGAATGAGAATGGACCAAGGAAATTAGATGGGTTAACGTCGGCTTGCCAAACCGCACCCCATATGTTCCTCATGGGAACAAACCCTTGTGAACCAGAATGTGCAATCTCCACAGACCAAAGTCCACCATCTCCATTTCCATATTCAATTGCAGTTGCAAACCAGTAAGGGTTTGTTGCTGCATCAATCTTGAAAGCGATATTTGCTCCACCATAGTTGCATGCTACCCTACACATACATATATATACTTTCCTTTAATCTTTCAATGAGCATATATTTACTAGCATCAATAAAAGATAACAGATATAACAATTAGAGGTAGGTTCATGCAAGAACCTACCCAATTTGGAGGAACAAAAGAACTATCTATAGCCACATATTGATGTAGGTCCCATATAATAAAAATCATATATGATTTTTTATTATAAGAGACCTACATGAGCCCACATCATATGTTATGTGATTGTGAGGAGTTCATTTGTTCGTGCAAATTAGATATATTCTTATTTAAACCTACTTCATAATAATTAAAGGGGTGTGTATTAATTAAAAGACATCAAATGTAATCATATATGTTTAAATTGAACCTTTGGTATTGGATATCAACTTGGCCTAGATTACGAAGATTGTATTCTTGTCCTGGATTCGCCATTGCTCCAAATGCGAATCCACTTAAATCAAAATGAAACGGAACGTCGTTGCATGCTCCGGGGCACTCATCCGTTATCGTCACTGTAATAGGTTTTCCCGAGCAATATGGAGTTCGATTGCACTTAATCTGATCGATAAAAATCAACCATATAATTATTATTAAAAACCGTTATTTATATACCGTCAATATATAATCACAATAATAAAAACATACTCTCGTTATCTTATTTATAAACATATTAATGAAATCACTTTTTGGGGGTTTATAATAAATTTAGTTCATGAATATTAACTACCTGATAGCAATTCCCACATCCTTTGCCATTCAAAAAAATTCTAGAATTTCCAGCTGCTATCATTGATGAAAATGGAGCTAACTTCACATCATCAGCCCAACCACAAGCTCCTCCTGAACACAGTGCATATATATATTTAATCAACAACAACTATAGATACATATATATATATATATTATTTATGATATTAAACAAACTTTATATATGTTGAAAATGAAATTGATAGATGTAATATTTACCACTTCCAGAGCCATTTGGATCCCCATACCATGTTCCCAAAGCTGGTGAAAACCAATCATCACCATTGACAAAGACTTGAAAATGGCTTGTCAAAAGGGAACAAAGTAAGCAAACAACAATGAAATTAGAAAAAGGTTTTTGAAAGTTGAAGGCCATTTTAAATTGGTTTGATTTAATTAATATTCTTGGTGGGTGGGATTATTGATTTAGTGGGTATTTATATATAGGTGATTGGAATGCCGTAATTAATACATAGTGTGTGTATATGTATATTTAGTAGCAAAATCACAGTTCGTGAAACGCTCTGATTTTCAATCTTCCTTAATTTTTGTATCATCTCATGAAAATAGTAAAGCATATTTTCAGAAGGGATCTTTTATAACGTACTATGCTTAATTACTCATTTTTTTCAAAATTAGAAATCGTAATACTTTCCATTTTATCTTGTTCTAATTAAGAAATGGTTGTTTAAAGAATTTCCAGGGAAATTTTCACTTACTAGTGGATAATTCTGATCATGTAATAAGTTTCAATCGTTAAGTAAATCTTGCCTTAGTTCATAAGACCTATATACTATATATACCAACCTTTATAAAATTCTAATTTTTTTACGTTATCCCTTGACATGCATGTATATTCTCAAAATATCTTTGTATTGTATTCGAGCATTTCGAAGCCCCACTTGAAACATCTCCAACAACATTGCTAAAATAGAAAAAAATTGGATTTTGTTTGCTAAATTGCTCCTAGTCTCCAACAGCTTTGCTATCTCAATTGCTAAAATAGAAAAATATAAGCATAATTATTTGTTTAACTTTTAAAAAAAGTTATTGAAATACTGAATGTATTGTATCTATTAATAAATAAATGATGATGGATTATCTGATACAAGAATTGTCGGAGATGTAAAGAAAAAGTTTTAGAAATTTTATGTTTTCATTCTTTATTTTAGAAATATTATAAAAATGCAGTCCATCTTAGATTTTAAACAATATTGTGCATTGTCAAATGTTTTTCTAAAATAAATCTATCTTTATATATAATTAGAATAGTTTTCAACATCTTAACTTAAGATTTAATTTTTTAAAATACTTCCCAATTAAATGTCTTTTCTTATCATTTTTAATTTATAATTTACATTTTATAACACTTGATTAGTTGGATTGTTCCTTTGTGAATTCCTATACAAAGGTTTTGTAGACGATGTGTCTCCGAGTATTTCTTGATCATTTCCTATAAGAAGAGAAGTTCCTCTAATTCTATGAATTTTTCTAGAATACTCTTTTTTTGGAAGAGGTATCCCAGACCACATTGGGCCCAGACTAATCCTCGGCAATTTTGGGCCGAAGCCCGACTGCTAAAGCATGCAGCCCGGGGTCGAAGCCCCCGTACCTCCAGAATGCGTCCCCCAGGGCTCGAACTCGGGTTCACCACTATGTAATGCCCAAGCCTTACCACTAGGCTAACACTCCTTTGGTAAAAATGTCTCTAATAGGACTTGAACCCATGACCTCATTCTAGAATACTCTTTTCTTCAATATCATTCAAAAAAGTTTCGGATTGCCTAGTATTCCACCAATTAGTAACCTTGGATTCCAGACTTTTTTGAAATGAGAGAGAAATCCACCAGGGCAAAAATACTATAGATGCAAGATATAAAATAGGAGTGAATGCTTTCTTTTTTACCATTTTTACATCTGTGAATTATTAATGAACCCATCTCATTCGTCGACCCTATGTAATCTAATATTTCTCTCACGCATCAGTTCTATTACAAGTTATCGAACCTATGAATCTATGCACTCTTTTTTATTTGTGATTTCGTGGTTTGGCCTTGAATCTCGAAAAAAAATACAGAAATAGGTGAAAATTTTGAATGAATAAATAATCAAAAAGACTGTTTGCCTATATCTCAATTGGTCAAATTCGAAGCACATATCTCCTTTCGATGAATGCCCGGAAGAATTTAAATAGTGAAAATGAATATTATTCAGATTTTGAGACGAAAGAACTCCTTCTCTATCATTATATCAAAATATCTTATATTTCGAAAAATTTTAACTGACTATGAGTAGTCAGGGATAGCATAATTGAGGGAAATTTATCAAGAATATTGTGAAAAATGAGTGTCAAAAAACGACATAAATTGGCTAGTTATCATTATAAGAGATTCAATTTTTGGTCATTAAGGAGCACAAAAAGTATAAAAATAAGCTTCTAAAAAATTACAAGATCTGGTCTATCTGAATCTAAAGTCTCAATCCTAACAAGTAGTTAAAAAAGGGGGGAATTTCCTTATATCGAAATGGTTGATTATGAGATATTTGATTTGTTTCTGATTTTATATTGCATTGAGTTGTGTATATTTCGATACATATAAAAGATCCCCAAAAGAGTTTTATTTTATACTTGTTGCATATATGTCTGCTTTGACTCGAATGAATGTTCCGAAGAAACCTCAATTAAGTTATGTTATAGAAAAAGAGGCTTCTTGCGTTTTTACCCTCCTGCTAAGAAAGCATTGATTTCTCGGCTCATTTGTTAAATTTGTTAAAATACTTCAATTCACGCAAGAAATAGGCCACCATTGCGTTTTTGATTTTTTCAATAACTCATTGACATCTAATTAATTTGTTTCCAGTATACTTAAAATCGGAATTTATGTGTGTTGCTTTTGAATTCTCTGTTTTAGCATATATTAAAAATGATTAAACAATTTATTTCATTGTTAAAATATTTGATTGAATTGGTATGCTATTTTGCAAAGTTAAATATTCAAATAACGATCGGAGTGGTTCGGTTTTCTTGCATCCAACGAATGTCAATCGATACATATATCTAAAAGAAACATAACATCTACATAAAAAATATATTTTCTGCAAATATCATATTATCAAAAAATAATATATCGGCACCATCAATTAAAAATTGAAAATTAAAGATGAGAATACAACTTAAAACTAAATATAATAAAGGGGATAGTTCATCGAAATGTATTAAACTATTCTTAAAAACCTATTATGAGTATCTACCAACCAAAATTGTTTTTTAATGTATCAAACTTTTTTTTTCTATTGTGTGTATCACATGACTTGATACCGGTTGAACCGGTAAACTATCGCCAAAGACCCAGAACCATCGCTGGAGACCGCCCGACAACCGTATCTCCATCGGCAACCATCGCTCGATTCCATCATCGTAGATACCCATCACCATCGAAAACCGTTGCTGTCGAGAACCGTCACCGTCGCTGAGAACCACCGTTACGCCGTCGAGAACCACCACCCATAACCGTCACCCAGAACCACCACCCAAAACCACCACCCCAGAACCATCGACACCCATAACCACCACTATCGCCGCCTAGAACCACCGCCACCTAGAACCAACACCCAGAACCACCGCCGCCTATAACCACCACCCAAAACCACAACCGTTAAGAATCATCATCACCGCCCAAAACCATCGCTGTTGCCGTCCAGAATCACCACCTAGAACCACCGCCGCCTAGAACCACCATCATTGCCCCCTAGCACCTCCGGCCACCGTCCCAACTGCAGGTGACCGGTTGAACCGGCCACGATATACACAATAGCAAAAAAAATAAAGTTTGATACATCAAAAAACATTTTTGGTAGGTGGATACACACAATAGATTTTTAGGGATAGTTTAATACATTTCAAAGAACTATCCCCTATAATTAATACATGTAGTTTTGACGATTGGTTTTGTCCAGACCATTCAAAAGAAATTCAAACTGTAGAACAAATCGGATGAGCGGTTTGATTGTTTTTCAAATTGAACCGAACTTCCTACTCAAACCGGTAAAATTGAACACAACCACTACGATATCAAACAATATTTTAGTCTCTCAAACCGGTATCGTAAACAACAATTTACTTAGTAAGCTTCTACTGGGTAAGAGTTGTCAATCTCACTTACTGGGTAAGACTCTCGGTTTATGTTATCATTCTTACCGGATAAAATAGTCATTTTTATGTTCGTCCCGCAAGGTAAATTGTTTCGATAAATTAACACTTATCGGGGTAGGGTCAAAGATCAATTTTACAAAAAATGGGATTTCTTGTTGTGGGTGCAATTTGCTTGAAAATAAAGAGAGTAAAAGTAATGAAAAAAAAACCCGGTTGACTATTTAAGAAATAAACTGTGAACCGGATAAAAAGTAAATGCGCATCCGGGGAATCGAACCCCGGTCAGTACCGTGGGAGGGTACTATGATACCACTACACTAGATGCGCCCTTTTTGTAACTTTTTCAACTCAAAGATATATATTCAATAACAATATTACCGATTTATGATTTTCTTGTGAGACATTGATTTTTTTAAAAGATGAAATATCATAAAAATACTAATATAAAAATTTAGGAGTTATTTTTTCTATTAAATTTTGTATGGGTTAAATTGTAATTTAGGGATTGGATTTTCCAACTCTTCTACTTTGGCTATGTTTGGCAAACTAACTGATAAGATAGCTTACGACTGATAAAGTAGCTGATGAATAAGTTACGTTTGGCAAAAACTAGCTGATAAGGTAGCTTATGACTGTATAAGGACAAAAAAAAGACATGTTTGAAAATTAGTAGTATAAAGCTTAGCAAGGGTAGATTTGGAATAAAAAAATAAGAAGTCTCATAAGTCACCAAAAGGTTAGTGAGAGTAGCTTTTCAAGAAGTTAGCTTATGAGATAGCTTATGGTCCATCCAAACATGTACCTGACTTATAAGCTAACCTATTATTACCAAACATCTACTTAATTATTTACTTAATCTTTTTGTTAATCATGATCTTTGGGCCAACTTAATTATTTGCAGGTTAACTAATCTCATAATCCTTGGAGATCAACCCAAAGACACCTAGAGTGGCCTTGTAGGATTGAAACCATGCTTCTTCTGTAACTTCTGGGTCACCTACTTATCAAGTTAACATGCCTTACGACACCATGCTTTTTCTCCTTGATCAAAGTGAATTATACACTACTTATGTTCGAAATAAAAATTAATTTTAATGACTACATAGACTTGTTTGACACCATGGGTTCTTCTTTGTTGATGGTGTTAAAATTGATATAGGCAAGGTTGCAATAGAAATTGAAAATCAAGTTGAAGGGTACAAACAGAAAAATTGGAGCTGCAAGTAAATGTCATCAGCATATGAATGTTGATTTTGGGTTTCCTTATTTGACCATATTTTCTTCCCGATTACATGATTTCCATTCCATTCCATATTCTATTTTTTTATTGCTTTTATTTACTTTCCTAGTTTTAGCCAAAGTAGGAGTTTGGTAATTTATTATTTATGCTTTCGTAATTTAGCCTATAAATAGGACTTCATATTTGCTTTGTAATTCATCTTTTCAATCAATAAAATTTAGTTTCTTGAGAATTTTCTCTTTCGTTCGAGTTTCCGTTTGTGATTCTCGTTCCGTTTCAAAGGGTTTAGACGCTTGTCGATCCTTCCGCAAACCTACGCTGCGTCAGTTGGTATCAGAGCAGGATTCGCCTGTCCTTTTCACTAACCATGGCAGATCAACAACCGTCTACCAAAACAGATCTCGTCGAGATGACGGCGGCCATTACCACGTCTCTAGACAATCTGACGACGGTTGTTACCCAAGTCCTCGCCCAACTCAACAACGGCCCGCGCCAGAGAAAGGAGAGACACATTGAGCCGGCTAGGGTTCCGCTTGGCGGTAACCGTAATCGGATCAACCAATCCAGTTCCGAATCCGAAGAGGAGGAGGAGGAGGAAGAAGAACCAAACAATCAGAGAAGAAACAACCATGATTACCGGATGAAAGCGGATATCCCGTTTTTTTACGGAACCATGGGAGTAGAAGACTTCCTTGATTGGCAAAGCGAAGTGGATCGATTCTTCAAGATCATGGAGATTCCCGAAAGCAAGCAGATAAAGATGGTTGCTTTTCGCCTTAAAAGCACCGCCGCTGTATGGTCGGACAAACTCGTGCTACAAAGACAACGTCAAAGAAAAGGACCGGTGCGATCATGGAGAAGAATGAAGCAGCTCATGCTAGAACGATTCCTACCAGAAGATTATGAGCAGATTCTATACAAGATGTACCTCGAATGCAACCAAGGTATGAGATCTATAACTGATTATACTGCGGAGTTCTTACGATTGTCCGAACGTAATGAAATTGGAGAATCGGACGGGCAAAAGGTTGCTCGTTATATCAGTGGTTTAAAGCCGACGATCCAATGAATGTACTAATCGGAAAACCGTTGGTTTAGTAGACGACAAAGAGAGCGAAGAGGACGAGTATGATGGTGCTGAGTTTGCCGAAGAGGACCTCTCGGAGAAGATCAACATAGTGCTCCAACGAGTCTTGCTTTCATCAAAAGAAGACGGACAACGTAATAATCTTTTCAGATCTCACTGTTCGGTCAACAACAAGGTATGTGATTTAATTGTGGATAATGGTAGTTGCGAGAACTTAGTGTCGCAAAAGTTGGTGGATTACTTGAAGCTACCAACGGAACCTATTGATACACCTTATTCTCTTGGTTGGATAAAAAGAGGTCCGCAAGTTCGGGTAACACAAACTTGCAAAGTGCCTATCTCTATTGGAAAACACTATAAAGAGGATGTAGTGTGTGATGTTCTTGAGATGAATTCATGTCATATCCTACTTGGCCGACCTTGGCAATATGACAATGATGTCACGTATAAAGGAAGAGACAATACTATGTTGTTTCGTTGGGGTGAGCACAAAATCGCAATGACACCTGTTCTGCACTTTGAGAGAGACACAAAAAAGAAGGAGAAAAACTGTTTGGTCGTTGCCATGAATAAACACCCGCGCAAAGAAGTCGAACTGATTACCAAGAAAGTTACTGTGTGCAACAGACCGGAGCCGGTCAAGCACGGACCGTTCAAAGTTACTGTTCCATGCGGTTTCCAAAAAGGTTCGGATAAGACTCAATCTTTTGGTAAGAACTCGGGGTCGAGTTCTTTGAAAGTGGAGGAGACTGATATAGGCAAGGTTGCAATAGAAATTGAAAATCAAGTTGAAGGGTACAAACAGAAAAATTGGAGCTGCAAGTAAATGTCATTAGCATATGAATGTTGATTTTGGGGTTTTCCTTATTTGACCATATTTTCTTCCCGATTACATGATTTCCATTCCATTCCATATTCTATTTTTTTATTGCTTTTATTTACTTTCCTAGTTTTAGCCAAAGTAGGAGTTTGGTAATTTATTATTTATGCTTTCGTAATTTAGCCTATAAATAGGACTTCATATTTGCTTTGTAATTCATCTTTTCAATCAATAAAATTTAGTTTCTTGAGAATTTCTCTTTCGTTCGAGTTTTCGTTTGTGATTCTCGTTCCGTTTCAAAGGGTTTAGACGCTTGTCGATCCTTCCGCAAACCTACGCTGCGTCAGTTTGTATGAGAGTAGGATTCGCCTGTCCTTTTCACTAACCATGGCAGATCAACAACCGTCTACCAAAACAGATCTCGTCGAGATGACGGCGGCCATTACCACGTCTCTAGACAATCTGACGACGGTTGTTACCCAAGTCCTCGCCCAACTCAACAACGGCCCGCGCCAGAGAAGGGAGAGACACATTGAGCCGGCTAGGGTTCCGCTTGGCGGTAACCGTAATCGGATCAACCAATCCAGTTCTGAATCCGAAGAGGAGGAGGAGGAGGAAGAAGAACCAAACAATCAGAGAAGAAACAACCATGATTACCGGATGAAAGCGGATATCCCGTTTTTTTACGGAACCATGGGAGTAGAAGACTTCCTTGATTGGCAAAGCGAAGTGGATCGATTCTTCAAGATCATGGAGATTCCCGAAAGCAAGCAGATAAAGATGGTTGCTTTTCGCCTTAAAAGCACCGCCGCTGTATGGTGGGACAAACTCGTGCTACAAAGACAACGTCAAAGAAAAGGACCGGTGCGATCATGGAGAAGAATGAAGCAGCTCATGCTAGAACGATTCCTACCAGAAGATTATGAGCAGATTCTATACAAGATGTACCTCGAATGCAACCAAGGTATGAGATCTGTAACTGATTATACTGCGGAGTTCTTACGATTGTCCGAACGTAATGAAATTGGAGAATCGGACGGGGAAAAGGTTGCTCGTTATATCAGTGGTTTAAAGCCAACGATCCAATGAATGTACTAATCGGAAAACCGTTGGTTTAGTAGACGACAAAGAGAGCGAAGAGGACGAGTATGATGGTGCTGAGTTTGCCGAAGAGGACCTCTCGGAGAAGATCAACATAGTGCTCCAACGAGTCTTGCTTTCATCAAAAGAAGACGGACAACGTAATAATCTTTTCAGATCTCACTGTTCGGTCAACAACAAGGTATGTGATTTAATTGTGGATAATGGTAGTTGCGAGAATTTAGTGTCGCAAAAGTTGGTGGATTACTTGAAGCTACCAACGGAACCTATTGATACACCTTATTCTCTTGGTTGGATAAAAAGAGGTCCGCAAGTTCGGGTAACACAAACTTGCAAAGTGCCTATCTCTATTGGTAAACACTATAAAGAGGATGTAGTGTGTGATGTTCTTGAGATGAATTCATGTCATATCCTACTTGGCCGACCTTGGCAATATGACAATGATGTCACGTATAAAGGAAGAGACAATACTATGTTGTTTCGTTGGGGTGAGCACAAAATCGCAATGACACCTGTTCTGCACTTTGAGAGAGACACAAAAAAGAAGGAGAAAAACTGTTTGGTCGTTGCCATGAATAAACACCCGCACAAAGAAGTCGAACTGATTACCAAGAAAGTTACTGTGTGCAACAGACCGGAGCCGGTCAAGCACGGACCGTTCAAAGTTACTGTTCCATGCGGTTTCCAAAAAGGTTCGGATAAGACTCAATCTTTTGGTAAGAACTCGGGGTCGAGTTCTTTGAAAGTGGAGGAGACTGATATAGGCAAGGTTGCAATAGAAATTGAAAATCAAGTTGAAGGGTAAACAGAAAAATTGGAGCTGCAAGTAAATGTCATCAGCATATGAATGTTGATTTTGGGTTTCCTTATTTGACCATATTTTCTTCCCGATTACATGATTTCCATTCCATTCCATATTCTATTTTTTTATTGCTTTTATTTACTTTCCTAGTTTTAGCCAAAGTAGGAGTTTGGTAATTTATTATTTATGCTTTCGTAATTTAGCCTATAAATAGGACTTCATATTTGCTTTGTAATTCATCTTTTCAATCAATAAAATTTAGTTTCTTGAGAATTTTCTCTTTCGTTCGAGTTTTCGTTTGTGATTCTCGTTCCGTTTCAAAGGGTTTAGACGCTTGTCGATCCTTCCGCAAACCTACGCTGCGTCAAAAATGGAAGCTTGTAAGTTCTAAGCTCTACATACGAAACCATATTTATATATTTTGTTTATTATGACATAACATCAGAAATTTGCTTATATCCCGAATGATCATAACATTAACAAATTAATCGAAGTGTTTTTAATTAATTAAGCCATAAGTAAACACTCTGGTACGTCTTTTCTTCTTTATATCATTAAAATCATGCATTAAGTTAAAAGTAAATAATTCTGGAGTCTTATATTAAATTCATCACAACAATAGGTCTTATATTTAATTCAAGTAAAAAGTAAATAATTCTGGAGTCTTATATGTCTTTGCACAATATTTGCACCTTCCTTTTATCATGGTCCCAAAATTTTATCAAAATGATCCCATACAAGTGACATTGTTTTCGTAGGTTTTACGATTTTTTTGTTTCCAGTGGTGCAAGTGCACTACTATCACCTTGCGATTGAGACATCCCAAAATGCAATTCTATAAATGTAAAGATAAAACAAACTATCATTAACCAAAAACTAACCTAAGTAAACTGTGATATATATATATATATATACATAATTAACAATTTCACAGTCTTTGTGAATTGTGATAGACAGAGACTGTGAATTGTGAATTGTGATAGGCATACACAATTTCGCAGTCTTTGTGATACACATTCATGATCACATATATCTCCCATTTCCAAATGCTAAGTAGAAAGTAGTAATAAATTACCAAGTAACCAACTAAACCATAACCAAGTTCACAGTTTGTTAGTCTACTCACATACTCACCAACACATAAGTTACAAAACATTGTAACACAAATTCACAAATATAATAATCTGTTATAACAATATTCACATCATAATATTACAAACACAAATATGACATTCTGTTATCACAATATCACATACATATACAATCTGCAAACATCAAATATATATACAATTTGTTATCACATACACTGTGATTATAAATCACAATTTTAAATTTCAGTTTCACATGTAGTCTCAACATCTATCCACCTCCGACTTCAACAGTGAGGATATAACAAACTAGGTAAATAAATGTAAATAGATGTAATTGATTACTGTAATTCTTTCCATACTATTAGCTTAGGACATTGTATTCTATATATTGAGAGGTGATAAAAAGATGAGGCAACCAATTTACATACCTTTTTAACTTTTCATATTAAAACTTTTTTCTTTATCTAGTTCTAATATATATATACCAAAAAACTGTGTATTACCGATGACTGTTTTCGATTGTTTACAAACTGTTTATTTTTTATTTAATTATTAATTAGTCGTCGGAAAACTATCGAAAAATAGTCTAAAATCGTTGGTAAACTGTCGAAAAAAACGTCAGTAAATGAAACAGTGGAAGAAAGGTCATAAGAAAAACCATTGGTAGCTTTTACCGACTAGCTTTTTAGCGATGCTTGTTTTGTCGGAAAACCGTCAATAAAGCCTATATATTTTCGACGATGCATCAACTGTTTCTGCCTTTGGTAAAGATATAAGTAGTGTTTTGGACATTTGGCTGGAAATACATAGATCAATTTATCAATATTATTTGTTTTAGATTAAACCTTAAAATGCAAGAATTTGAAAAACTTTTTAGGGTCAAGAACATAGCAAACATAACAATTGTCCATTGGATAAGTTAAACTGGTTAGGGGATAGAATACTTAATGATGAAACTTACATGGGCGTGGAATATATAATGTGAAATATCATTTGTATTTAAATAAATTGTTTGTTTTTTTGTGCATTAATTTGTTGATTATGAATATCAAAAGCTATTGAAGGAGTGTAAAATCAAAACCTAAAAAAGCCATACATTACTTAATTGCATATATGCGTTATATTATCATCGATCAAAATTAGAAGGAAAGCTAGAAACCCAAATTAATTAAGGATTAACAATATTATTAATTATCTCTCTAATTATTCAAAAGCCATACATATTACACTCCAACTAATATTTTGAAGTGAAAATACTAGGTACGTACTTGAGCTACATGTTATTATTATTATTAAACTGATAATTAACTACTAATGTGTTAATTGCTGGCTAGAAATTAACTAAAAGTTAACGTTGGAGAAATAAGTTTGGCCAGGAACAAAGCCTGACGGAACAGCATTCGTAGCTATAACGACCTTGTTGGTCGGAGAGGATGTGAGCCTGAACGAGTAAAAAATAAAAAAAAATATAATCATTTATTTCTTATTGCAACAACTTCTTGTTGCTATAGGCAAAAGTTTTAAGTTAAATCTTATCTAATATATATAAGAATTTTTCAAATTATTCCTTAGAGTTAGTATGCTACCATCTTCACATTTTTCAAATTTCCGTTCTAATCCATCGACGTCAATGTCAACTCTAGAGCTAGAAGTTTCATAATCCATGGATGGTTCCATTAATTTACCAACGTTTTTTCAACTACTAAGTAGTAGAAGATAAAATAAAAAAGAATCAGTTAGTAAAGTAAATTATGATTGTTTTTAACCTTCAGTCCTATCATCGGTAATGCACAGTTTTTTAGTGGTGTGTGACTTTGTTTGTTTTGTGGGTTTGGATGTAAATTTACTTATGATTACTAAAATTAATCGGCTAGTGTAAAATCAAAATTGAAAAACACAATTTACAACATATTAAAGGTCTTTTAGAATCAAGGTTTGATCGTTCTAAGATGTCTATTTATTTGCAATAATTACTTAATTGCATATATATATATATATATATGCGTTATATATATTATGATCGATCAAAACTAGAAGGAAAGAAACCCAAATAAATTAAGGATTACCATTATTAATTATCTCTCTATATAATTCAAAAGCCATACATATATATTACACTCCAACTAATTAATATTTTGAAGTGAACATACTACGTACGTACTTGAGCTACATGTTATTATTATTTTTAAACTACTCATGATAACTACTATAATGTGTTAATTGCTGGCTAGTTAGCTAGAAATTAACTTAAAAGTTAACGTTTGAGAAATAAGTTTGGCCAGGAACAAAGCCGGACGGAACAGCATTCGTAGCTATAACCACCTTCCTGGTCGGAGAGGATGTGAGCCTGAACGAGTAAGGAGCACGGAAAGACGGGTTAATGTCGAATTGCCAAACCGCACCCCAAATGTTCTTCATGTGAACAAACGCTTGTGAACCAGCAGGTGCTATCTCCACTGACCCAAGTCCACCATCTCCATTTGCATATTCTATTGCAGTTGCAAACCAGTTAGGGTTTGATTTTGCTTGAATCTTGAAAGCAATCTTTGTTCCACCATAGTTGCATGGTACCCTATATATATACACATAGATTAATTAGATTATCAATTATTGTTACTTATTAAACATCTCTTATAGTTATATTACTTTCCCATGAGCATATATATACTTAATTACTAGCATCAATATATATATATAATATAACAGATATAATAGTAAATTAAAACACATGAAATATTTAATGAACCTTTGATATTGGATATCAACTTGGCCTAGATTACGAAGATTTTCATCTTGTCCTGGATTTGCCAATGCTCCAAACGCGAATCCACTTAAATCAAAATGAAACGGAACGTCGTTGCATCTACCAGGGCACTCATCCGTAACCGTCACCGTAATAGGTCTTCCCGAGCAAAATGGAGCTCGACTGCACTTAATCTGAAAAGAAAAAAAAAAAAACAATCAACGATCGACCATAATTATTATTATTAAAACCCTTTATATATATATATATATATATATATATATATACTGTC
The DNA here is from genome assembly GCA_030169165.1 of Centaurea solstitialis. Lineage (NCBI taxonomy): Eukaryota > Viridiplantae > Streptophyta > Magnoliopsida > Asterales > Asteraceae > Centaurea > Centaurea solstitialis. Next base: position 43,478,623 of record CM058043.1, read on the forward strand.
AATATAAAATAAAATCAAGTTGTTATTAATATTACCTGATAGCAATTCCCACATCCTTTGCCACCCAAAAAAATTCTAGAATTTCCAGCTGCTATCATCGATGAAAATGGAGGTGATTTCACATCATCAGCCCAACCACAAGCTCCTCCTGTACACAGTGCATATATATCTAATCAAAACAACAACCATACATATATATATATATATATATATATATATATGATATCAAACAAATTTATATATTTTGAAAAAGAAATTGATAGATGTAATCTTTACCACTTCCAGAGCCTCTTCGATCCCCATACCATGTTCCCAAAGCTGGTGAAAATCCATCAGTACCATTGACTAAGACTTCAACCCCATCAGTACCATTGACATAGACTTGAAACCCATCAGCTGTACCATCATCACCATTGACAAAGAGTTCAAAATGGGTTGCCAAAAGGTAACAAACTGAGAATAACACAATGAAATTTGAAAAGGGGTTTTCAAGGTTGAAGGCCATTTTGCTTAATTTGGTTTAATCTTTTGGGTGGGATTTTATGGGTATTTATACATTGGTGATTTGGAATTAATTAATGGCGTAATTAATATATATTTAGTAGCAAAATCACAGTTCGTGAAACACTTTGATCAATAGTCCTTGATATAACGTCTCATAAAAATGGTAATTAATTAAGCATATTTTCAGAAGGGATTCAATTCATTTAACATACTATGCTTAATTAATTACTCAATTTTTTCAATAGAAATCGTAATACTTTCCGTTTTATCTAGCTTGTTCTAGTTAATTAATTAAGAAATGGTTAAAGAATTAATTGCCATGGAAATTTTCAGTTGCTAGTGGATAATTAATTCTGATAATATAATAAGTTTTGATCGTTAAGTACACCTTGAGTTAAGTTACTTAATAAGACCATACCAACCTTTAGGCCTTATGAGCCTCACTGTCACATTTGCGGTACATCAACTTTTCCATAAACTCACAATAAGCCCTTTGGAACCCTCTCTATTGGTACTCGAACCTACCAAACCAAATATCCAATACACCCACCCTCCCATCCCGCTATGCTAAGTGTGCCAAGCCCAGGCCTCCCGCTACGCATGGCCTTATAAAATTCTATTTTCTCTAAGCGCTCATGATCTACCCTATTTTCAAGAAAGATACATACCTTTCTATTACTTAGATTTTATTTTCAAGAGAGATACATACCTTCCCATTACTTAGATTTTAATTTCAAGAGAGATACATACCTTCCTATTACTTAGATTTTAAACAATATATCGTCCATTGTCAAAAGTTTTTCTAAAATTGATCTATCTTTATATATAAATAGAATAACCTTTTTTCAAACATTTAAATTCAAGATTCAATTTTTAAAAACACTCTCCTATTAAATATCTTTATTCATGGTTTTTAATTTATAACTTACATTCTATACTCTTCTTGAAACCTCACCGCATCCTAATAGAGCATGGTTGATGTCCTCAACCGTCCCCCACATCTCGGGCATAACATGGAGTCAAGATCCATTCCCATTTTATCGAGTAACGAGCGTGTGGGGATACGACCAAGCTTAACCCTCCACATGAAAAAGTTTACTTTCTTTGGAACTAGTGAATTCCAAACTATGATACCACTACACTAGACGCGCTCTTTGTCTAATTATTTCTATTTTAAACTATATATTTATTAACAATATCACCGACTTAAAATCAATCCCACCCGTGGCGGTCATTATTAATTTTTTTTAATGATCATCATCTTAAAGAACAAATATCATAAAAACACTGATAACAAACAGGGGAGGATCTAGCAAACAAATCCTTGAGAGTGATTCATTTAAATAAGGACAAAATGAATCAAAACAAAACAAATTGTCTTGGTTCCTTTTTGTTTAACGAAAAACTTATACTCAATTGTTTACCAAAGTTTTTAATACTTTAATTTTGTAACCATGTTGATCGGTAATCTACCATCATCTTGACATGTACATCTAGTTATGAAATGTTTATGAAAGAGTTACGACAAAGTGGACAAGAATTTCAACATGGTCATGAAATATTATATTGAATGGGTCTTGTTTTGAAGGCATCTGCAAGTGGATGTCTTGATGTCCATGCATATCAAAATTAACCCGGTTCCTCTTCAAAGGTAAAACAATCTTTTTTAGAATATGAAATGATGAAATATGATATATAGATTTGTAATTATGGCATGAAACTTTCACATAATCTTTGACTCCCAAAAAAGTCACAAAATCACTTACATACTTTGCTCCATTTGCCACTAATATTTCGTCTTTTCGAGTGAATTCCCAATTCCCTCCCCTATCTATAAGCTTGGTGAATTACCTTGAGTGTGACACACTGTTTAATTCCAAAATCGCTCTAAACTCTGGAGTCTTGATCTAGTAATGTGGTATTTCAGTGAATAGGTTTGCTTGTATCCCTTATTTTCAACAAGACGATCAATAAGTCGTCATTTATTGCGATTGTAACAAATATAACACTATAAATAAGTTTTGTTGTTGGAAATTTGCTTTGAGGTATAATGGTTACTTGGTCCGAGCACTTATCAGTGAGAATAACTCGCAACCAAAGGCTTAGAAGTTCTAGAAGTGGCATCACACATCAAGTTATATATGGACGGTAATGTGAAAATGATCACTCGTGTGTTGGTACTAATGCTTATGTTTCTTGAAATATTTAGAGCGAGCAATCATTATGTTTCTTGAAATATTGCGTGTCAGTTAGGAAAACATTGTCGTTTACCTTTTTCTTTATCTACTACTAAAACTTCTCGTGTGTTTGAACTTATTCATTCTGATTTATGGACTTCACCTGTTACTAGTTTGAGTGGTTTTAAATATTATGTTCTCTTTTTGGATGATTTTTCTCACTTCTTATGGGTGTTTCCTTTACGTGCTAAATCTGAGGTGTTTTCTGTTTTTAAAACGTTTCGTGCTTATGTTCTAAATCAATTTAAAACGGACATTCAACTTTTCCAATGTGATAACGGTCGTGAGTTTAACAACCAACCCTTCTTGGATTTTCTTAAAACTCATGGCATCAAAATACGCTTTTCTTGTCCCTATACGTCTCAACAAAATGGAAAAGTTGAACGCACTATTCGCACTATCAATAACACCCTCCGCACGTCCCTCATCCAAGCATCTCTCCCGCCCAAATTCTGGGTTGAGGCTCTTCTTTCTTCTGTTCACACCTTCAACCTGCTTCCGTCCACCACCATTCAGTACAAGACTCCATTTGAGGTGTTGTTTGGTTTCTTTCCTACCTATTCTCAATTGCGAGTTTTTGGGTGTTTGTGCTATCCCAACACTTCGCCCACTAGTGCCCACAAGCTTGCTCCTCGATCCTCTGCCTGTGTCTACCTCGGTCCCAGTATGGATCATCGTGGGTATCGTTGCTTAGATATCATCACACAAAAGGTCATCATCTCCCGTCATGTCAACTTTGATGAAACCCACTTTCCGTTTCCTGACTTCCAGCCTCGTCCCTCCTTGGAAGACTACGATGCGTTTGAAGTTGATGATACCCTCCCTTCCCTCTCTACCATGGTCAATACTTCCTCCCCTCCGCCGGTTGCTGGTCCTTCTGCCTCTGTCTCCTCTTCTCAGCCCCCACCCACTGAACCTTCTGGCACCTCTTCTTCTGCTGAGCCTTCTCAGCCTCCTGCTTCCTCCGGTCATCCGATGACCACTCGTTCGCGCACATGCTCTCTTAAGCCTAAACAGATCTTCAACCTTTCGGTCACTAGTGACATCTCTCCCATTCCTCGGTCTCCTGCTCAGGCCATGTGTGACCCTCATTGATGGGCCGCCATGGATGCTGAAATAGCTGCCATTCTTTCTAACTACACGTGGGATCTGGTTCCTAAACCCTCTGATGCTAACATAGTTGGCAATCGTTGGCTGTTTCGCCATAAGTTTGACAGCAATAGACGTCTTGAGCGTTACAAGCCCGTCTTGTTGCTCAGGGTTTCTCACAGCAACCCGGACTGGACTTTGATGACACTTTCAGTCCCGTTGTCAAGCCTGCCACTATTCACACGGTTCTTAGCATTTCCACCTCCCGCAACTGGCCTATTCATCAGCTTGATGTTAAGAATGCCTTTCTTCATGGTGATCTCACTGAAACTGTTTACATGCGTCAGCCTCCTGGCTATGTAAACAGTTCTTTTCCCGATCATGTCTGTCGCCTACGCAAGGCTCTTTATGGCCTTAAGCAGGCACCCCGTGCGTGGTATCATCGTTTTGCTGTCTACCTCTCCTCTTTAGGTTTTCTTAGCAGTAAGACTGACACCTCTCTTTTCACGTATCATCGCGGATCTGATACTATCTTCCTCCTTCTTTATGTCGATGACATTATTCTTACTGCCTCCTCTCCTACTCTTATCTCCATGGTTATCTCTAAGTTATCCTCTGAGTTTCCCATGTCTGATTTGGGTCCGTTATCCTTCTTCTTAGGAATTGCTGCGTCTCGTAGCAAGTCCAGACTCTTTCTTTCTCAATCTGCCTTTGCTTAGGAGATTCTAGCACGAGCTGATATGGTCTCGTGCAATCCCTGCAGCACACCGGCTGACACCAAAACAAAGCTTGCTGTTGATGGTGAACCTGTTCCTGATCCCACCTTATATCGAAGCCTTGCTGGTGCCCTACAGTATCTGACCTTTACTCGTCCTGATATTGCCTATGCCGTCCAACAGGTCTGTCTCTTTATGCATGACCCGCGTCTTCCGCATCTCAATGCGCTTAAACGCATCCTACGGTATTTAAAGGGTACTCTGTCTCGTGGTCTTCATCTTAAGGCGTCAGCCGTTGATCGCTTGGTTGCCTATTCAGATGCCGTCTGGGCCGGCTGTCCTAACACACGTCGGTCTACCTCAAGGTTTTGTGTCTATCTGGGTGACAATCTCGTATCTTGGTCCTCCAAACGGCAGCATGTTGTTTCTCGCTCTAGTGCCGAGGCCGAGTACCGGGGGATAGCCAATGTGGTTGCTGAAACTGCTTGGTTGCGAAATCTCCTCCTCAAGTTGTGTTGTCCTCTCTCTCGTGCCACTGTTGTTTTCTGCGATAATGTCAGTGCCATGTACCTAGCATCTAACCCTGTTCAGCACCAGAGAACCAAACATGTGGAAATAGATTTACATTTTGTTAGGGAGCGTGTTGCGATTGGTCATGTGCGTGTTTTGCATGTTTCATCCGCCTATCAGTATGCTGATATTTTTACAAAGGGTCTACATGCGAGTTTGTTTTTAGATTTTAGAAATAGTTTGAACATTCGTTTACCTCCCGATCAAATTACGGGGGTGTGTTAAATATTGTATAGTTCAGGGACCCTCTTGTAACCTTTGTATCTATATATTGTTATCAATACACGCAACCCTAAGTACGGGTTTTCAACATATTTCACACATTTGAAAAACTGAGAAAAGTACAGTATATGCTTTAATTAGATTACAAAATCTGAAAAAACACAAGATATTTTTCCCACTAATTTGTTTATTGTTATTTTTGCAAAAACTTGATGCGAACTTCTTGGGTCATAAAGTTTATGTCGATGCTAGTTCGTGTGGGAGATGGGACAAAGATTTGGGAGGATAATGTTCAGAATTCTCATTGTCAACGGATCCTTGGAGTTTTATGTCAGGTTGTAGGTAAATAACTTTGAGGAAGAGGGTGGTAAGTCATCTATTGGGTCCAAACGGAGTACAGAGTTGGTGGAAGATCAAGTTAGAGAGTCACAAGAGATGTTAGTAGAAGACGAAGGTGCATTGAAAGGAGAAAGGGTTGATTATTTTGTTGTCCTCAATATGGATTTGTCGGCGCAAGAATCGCCGACTTTGGGAAGGCATGACATCGTCTCAAATAAGGAGTCATTGAATTTTAATTTCAAAGATATTGGATTGGGTTTGTCTAAGAAAGGCCTAGGTTCAAATATAAACTCAAATCTTTTTGTTCTAAGTGGGGAAAACGCATAGAGGCCAACCACTAGTGGATCTTAGGTTGAACACATACAAGGTCGTGCTCGGGAGAGGGCGGGTCGGCGGTACGCCCAGGGCCCACAAGAAGTAGGGCCCATAAATTTTAGACTTTAGTATATATAATAGTAATAAAAAAATGTAAATAAAAGGGACTCAATTTTTTTAGTATCTAATATGATCCTAAAAAGAATTCTGTTTTATATTAAAGGGGATAGTTCTCCGAAATGTATCAAACTATACCCAAAAATCTATTTTGTGTATCCACCTACCAAAAATGCTTTGTAATGTATCGAACTCTTTTTCCTTCTATTGTGTTATAAAATCACCTGCTACCTACTTAGCCGGTAAGCCACCGCCGAAGACGTCGCCGGAGACCCAATACCGCTGCTGCAACCACCACAAACCATCACCGGAGACCCATTGCCGCCGTTGCATATCATCACCACCGCTTTATAGCCGGTAAAACATCATCGAAGATCGTTGCCAGAGAGCGAGAACCACTATTCAAACCATGACCGTCGTTGTTGCAAACCATCACTATCGTTGTTGTAAACCATCACCCCCACTGTTGCAAACCATCACCGTTGCTGCTTAGTCGGTAAACCATCGCCGGATTTCAACCAACAACCTCTAGCAAATTCCGACCAACAACCGCCGTTGCATAGTCGGTAAACCAATGCCGGATTCCGGCCAACAACCTCCAGCGGATTTCGACCAACAACCTTGGTAAAAGTGTTCGAAAATGTTTCGCAAAATCTTTGAAGGTTGCTGTTTGAGATCATTAATAGTGAAGAACAACAAGAAAAAATCAAAATCAAATTGGGGGAGTCCAAGAAAATGAGTTTGGTTGATCAAAATCGCTGGATTCCAACCAACAACCTCTAGCCACCGTCCCCAACCCCCGTTAACCGGTTGAGTAGGTCACAATAGAAGAAAACCTTAATTTTGATACATTAAAGAGCATTTTTGGTAGGTGGATACACACAATAGATTTTTTGGTATAGTTTGATACATTTTGGAGAACTATCCCATATATTAAAGGATAAAATATGTATTAATTAATTACATTGACAAAAACAATATATAATATCAAATTGGTCGTTCACTTTATAATATTGATTATTGTTTTTGTCGGTTTTTTAGCTAGTACTAAAGTCTAAAACTACTTGATTTGAAAAACCTTAATATATTTAGTACTAAATTGGTTTTATAGAACGCCTAAACTTTCTAAGATTCATAACAAAGTATTTCATGCTTTATATGACTCAGATTTTATTATTTAAACCTCTTTCGTTAATAATTAATTAAAACAAATAATTATTCCACACAACTGGTAAATCCAATTATCTCTAATTGAGTGTGTAGCAGTGTGACCCACTAGTGTCTTATAACATTGGACACGGTAATCCCTGTTACTGTCTTGCACATAATCCCTTCAGACTCCCACTTGTGCCAAACAAGTAACTCAACTGTTACCATTAGCCTAAGGAGGTCCCTAGCCAGACACTTAGGTTAACCAGGTTATAAGATCTTTTATATCCAGAGATACGATTCACGTTTGAATTGTACACAGGTTTATTCCTTTTACACGCGATATTTCTAAAGTGAGTTTTAGACATGGAGCGGAGGATTTCAATCTTAAACTCAAGTATTTCTTGACTCTGATTTCGACTGTCTGCAGTTACGAAACTTACCAAATAACAACTGTTATTCTATCCGAGCGTGGCCACGGATTTCTGCCAGTCTTAATCGCCAAGGGGCCCGGAAATATCTCTCATGAAAAGGAGGTGTAAATCCCATCTTGACTATCTGCATCTGGATACATGGCTTCTGCTGCATCTAGTCACGTCCCGTATGGCCACCCTGTTACGGCGTAGCGTTATAACGTGCTAAGAGTACAGTAGTCCCCACATTCCCAGACCAAATATCTCAGGTCTAAGGACAACCTATCATCAAGTCAATGCTCATGACATAGGCTCCATGGAGCAGAATTGAAAACTGGTCACTTCCAATACTCAAACACTCTGATGAGTATCTATGAATGTTTGGTCAAATCACTTGTGCTTTTATTCTTTACTTTGAATAAATCATCAAACATCCATAATAGCGTTACAACCCTGTTGGAGTTCCCACCACAACAAGTCGCTACAGATATTTTGATTTCTCACAAAAACTTTGCAAAAATCATGGATAATTAAATATGCTAAAATTGGTTAATTTGAAACAATCATGAATAAATCCTCCTTATTTCGAGCACACAGTGAAATAACACAACTTACATGATATAAAGTCTCAAAAATTAATCCACATTAATAATCAATAACATAAACTAGCTACTAGTATCCAGGTACTGCATCCATATGTAATTAGCATGGACCTCATGCTTTACTCTAGCTAGCGGCTTTGTCAGCGGATCTGCGACATTCTCGTCCATCGGAATCTTGCATATTCTCACGTCTTCTCTTCCAATGATCTCTCGGATAAGGTGATACTTCCTGAGTACATGTCTCGACTTGTGATGTTCTTTGGGTTCCTTGGCTTGCGCCACAACACCAGAGTTATCACAGTAAATATCTACGGGTCTAGAGATATTGGCAACAACTCTAAGATCCGAGATAAAATTTCTGAGCCAGACCAGTTCCTTTGCTGCGTCTGATGCTGCAATGTACTCTGCCTATGTAGTGGAATCTACTATAGTATCCTGCTTCGAGCTCTTCCACGAGATCGTGCCTCCATTTAGGGTAAAAACGTACCCTGAATGTGATCTAAAATCATCTCTATCGGTCTGGAAACTAGTGTCAGTGTAACCCGTGACACTAATCTCATCCTTAGAACCTCCAAAGACCAAGAATATTTCTTTGGTCTGTCTCAAATACTTGAGAATGTTCTTGACAGCCACCCATGGGCTTCACCTGGGTTCTGCTGGTATCTGCTCGTAACACTTACTGAGTAAGCAACATCGGGCCTAGTACATAACATTGCATACATGATCGATCCAATTGCAAAAACATATGGAATCGATTTCATCTTATCCTGATCTTGACTAGATACAGGACACTGTGCTTTACTTAGCACTATGTCATGCTGCATCAGGATAAATCCTTTCTTGGATTCATCCATCCTGAATCTCTTCAGTATCTTGTCAATGTATGTACTTTGACTAAGTCCGATAAGCCGTCTAGATCTATTTCTATAGATCTTAATGCCAAGTATATAGGCGGCTTCTCCAAGGTCTTTCATCTGGAAACATTTATCTAACCAAGCTTTTACTCCTTGCAAGGTTGGTATATCATTTCCAATAAGTAGAATGTCATCCACATATACGACCAAGAAGGTTACTATGCTCCCACTAAACTTAGTGTAAACACATGGCTCAAACTCACTTTTGGTAAAACCAAACTCTTTGATTCATTCATCAAAGTGTAAGTTCTAGCTTCTAGATGCTTGCTTTAGTCCATAAATGGATTTTAGCAACTTGCACACTTTATTAGGATTCTTAGGATCTACAAACCCATCTGGTTGTAACATATAGACATCTTCTGTTAACTTCCCGTTAAGGAAGGCAGTCTTAACATCCATCTGCCAAATCTCATAGTTGAAATATGCTGAGATGGCCATCAGAATCCTAATAGACTTTAGCATAGCTACTGGTGAAAAAGTTTTGTCATAGTCGATACCTTGAGTTTGCGTGAAACCTTTAGCAGCCAGCCTTGCTTTAAATGTGTGCACATTTCCATCCATGTCTGTTTTGTTCGTGAAAACCTATTTGTTCCCGACAGCTTTACAGTGTTGGGGAAAATCTGTCAACTCCCATACTAGGTTGTCGTACATGGATTGCATCTCTACCTTCATGGCTTCCAGCCATTGTTCAGACTCACTGCCTGACACAACATCTCCATAGGATGTAGGTTCGTTCAAATCCCCATGGTCTAGGGTGATTAGAAATCCATGATACCTATCTGGTTCTTGTCGTACCCTGGTGGATCTGCGAAGGTCCTGTGTTTGCACTTCCTAACAGTTTCTGGTTGAGTCTCAACATGCTCTTATTGAGTGACTGGCTCAACAATCGGTAAAGTCGTATATTCCTTTACTTCCTATAGATTTACATCATTTCTAGTATTCTCGAGACTGAGAAATTTGTCTTCCAGAAATTCTCCATTTCGAGCCACAAATACTTTGTTCTCGCTTGGATTTAGAAGTAGTATCCCACTGTGGTCTTGGGATAACCTACAAAGATACACTTATCTGATTTGGGTTTGAGTTCTTCTGAGGTTGCACGTTTGACGTATACCTCACAACCCCAAATCTTCAGAAAAGACAACTTAGGTTTCTTGCCCGACCAAATCTCGTATGGGGTCTTTTCTACCGATTTCGTTGGCACTCTGTTCAGTATATGAGCTGCTGTTTCGAGCGCGTGTCCCTAGAATGACATTGGTAGTGTGGAATGACACATCATTGATCGTACCATCTCTAGTAAGGTACGATTCCTCCTTTCTGACACACCATTCATCTAAGGTGTATACGGAGGTGTGAGTTGTGAAACAATCCCACATTCCATCATATGATTGTCGAAATTTTGACTAAGATATTCTCCACCATGATCTAACCTCAAAAACTTGATCTTCCTGTCAAATTGATTCTGTACTTCATTATGAAACTCTTTAAATTTCTCAAAAGCTTCAAACTTATGTATTATTAGGTAGACATAACCATACCTACTGAAGTCGTCAGTAAAGGTAATGAAGTACCGATATCCTCCTCTTGCCTCATGACTGAAAGGTCCGCACACATTTGTGTGTATTATTTATAAAAAGTCACTGGCCCTTTCATAGTCCTTGTTGAAAGGTTGCTTTGTCATCTTGCCGGATAAACAAGATTCACAATTACCAAATGGCCTGAAATCAAAAGACCCTAGAAGTCCTCCTTTCTAGAGCAGCTTTATGCGTTTCTTGTTTATATGTCCGAGCCGACAATGCCAGAGGTAAGTCTGATCCTCAATTTCTTTGGATCACTTACTTACATGATAGATTTCATTATTACTTTCTTGCAGATTTAATACATATAGACCGTTAGTCGGAGTTGCTTTGAAATAAAAGATATCATTTTTAAGCAAGAAACCATTTTATAATCGTATTTAAAATCAAAACCATGGTCTACTAATACATCAAAAGAAATAATGTTTTTGATCATCTTTGGAACATAGTAACAATTCTCAAGTTCCAAAACTAGACCCGAGGGTAAACTAAGATTGTAAGATCCTACGGCTTCAACTACAAGCATCGTGCCTTCACCAACTCGTAGGTTCGAATGATCCTTCCTCAAAGTCTCCCTTCTATTGAATCTCTGTAAATGATTACAAATGTGGTTACCACTGCATGTATCAAGTACCCATGATTCATAAGAAGTGATCAAACAATCTATCGTAAAGATACCTGGCGCATTGGGTAAACCAATGTCCAACCGGTCGATGTCCATCGAGTGAGCACAAATATCTTTGCTACCGCATTCTGGGCAACTCAGATCTCCCAGCTCGTCAATCTAATCGCTATCCATGAGCTCAACAGCTGCTGCGGGTTTTGGCTCCAGACTGGCCAAAATATCCTCATGAACCTTTGCCACGTCCATCTTTGGTTCTCCGATGTATTCACTAGCTGTGACACGTATCTTCTTCGGGAGTGAAAACCACATGAGATACATCAGCTCCTCCTGAACCATCTTGTATCCCATTTGTGACAAACTCTTAAAGAGTCTCCTTATCTCTAGGAGATGATCTTTAACGGATTGACCACTTTCCAGCTTCAGTGAAAAGATTTCCTACATGATCAGATACTTCCCGCAGTTCTTATAGAAACCTAACTCATTTTTCTATATCTTTCATGACCTTGTTGCCACGAACTCAGGTGAAGTAGAGAAAGAGAGAATCGACATCATGTCCGACTCATCAGCCATAAATTTAAAGTACTCAGCAAAATCCTTTTTAGGAGAATTGCACTTGGGTCGTGAAACGGGTTTCTCAATCACATACCACTTACCCTGTGCACTCAAGACATTGTCAAAATGCGTTTTCCAAACTTGAAAATTTTGGCCTGTAAGCTTCCACTTGCCCATAATAAGGCGAAGTGATTCCTCAGGTGAATAAGACGGAATAACAATATAAGATATCTACAGAAAAGAATAAAATTCCGATTTAGTTACTTGATTATTAAACTTTCTAATAAATTATTACCCTTAGACAAAATAAAATTTTAGACTAGAATCCATATTTCACATGTGTCGGCAGGCGGTTTGGCACGCAAGCCGACTCATGCTATTTTTGTAGGTAACCACTTAAACCAATCGTATTTTAAACGAAAACACGACTTCTAGATCTTCGGGACATCGCACATTTAAAATTTGTGCATATTTAGTCCCTCTAGTGCGCTTTGGCCCGGTACCACCCGATAAATTGTAACAAAAACCAAAATAGATCGTACCACTTGGGACTGGGTGTACTCTGGCAGGTACCACCTGATTATCGCAGTCTTTTCACCCCCTTTCAACTTGGGGTTTGAACGCGGGAGCCCAAGGTTTGCTCAATTCCAATGCCCGCGTACCTTACGCCAAAAGTGTCCCTAAGTGGGTCGCACTAACTAATCTAAGTTTTTCCTAAGGGGTTTTTAGCCAATTTTAATTCTAAAAGCTGATTCGAAAAACAAACTGTAATCGAACCCTTTTGTTTTTAAAAACTAATTCATTAGATTTTAGAACTATGTTTTATCACAACCACGCAAGTATAAAATGAACCACGCAGGATAAAACATAAAACGTGTCATAGCTTTGCCCTTAACTATTGTCAATTTCGTGAGCCAACACGAAAATTAACGGTCTCAAACCTATGTGACTAAAAAACATAAGGCATGAAAAAGACTGGTGCTCCCACTTGTTCCAGCATCCTTGGTTGTGTTTCCAAACTCCGTCTTTTGCTTGTTCAACATCTTGAAAAATTAACAAATCTAATTTTTTTACAATAATGGGTTGTAAATGGCACGCAAGCCTCCCAACAAAAATTAAATAAAAATTACAAGACGTACAAAAGGGTTGCAAATGGCACGCATACCTCCTTTAACCAAAACAAAACGTTAACACAACTATAGGGTCTAGGGCTTAGCTATGACAACCAAAAACAGTTTAATCAATTAAACTAGACGCAAAAATAATGCTACCAAAAAACATAAAATCTCAAATTAATTTTTAAGATTATCTCTCAAAAATATAATTGAATTAAAATAAAATTAATTTTTTATCCAGGGTTTAAACCTATCTGGTTAAAATTAAACCCTATCACTGCCAAGCCTATCTGGGATACCGGTGATGACACACGCGAGACTGCCGGTACCACCGATAGCAACGGTGACAACATCCGGTCACCACCGTCGCCACCGGCGGCCGACGACAACAACAGCCGGGGCCACCACCATCGACACTCGGCGACAATCAAACCACAGCCGCCTCTGCCACCATACCATACCGCCACCGACCGCGATCGACAACAGCTAACTTCTGCCACCGTCACCTTGGCCGGTGACCGGCGAAACAAAGAACCGCATCTCGCCACCACCATCTGGTAGTCAGCGATCGTTGGAACAGCCGCCACTATCGGCACGACGACAACAGCGAACAACCACCATCAACGCCATGGTTGGCGGCGTTCAAATCAACAACAACCACCATCGCCGCCGACTTACACCAATCGACGAATGCGGCTTAAGAGCCACCATCGCCGTGACCGGCAAACAACAACACCACCGTCGCCATCGTCCGGCGACAACGACAGCTTGGAAACGCCGCTGCCACCGACAATCAATGCAACAACAACAACTTCAATCGCCGCTGCTGTTATCGCGCCTCGGCGATCGAAAACGTAAACCATCGCCACCACCGGTGCGACAACAACAACGATCAGCTGCCGTCGACGCCGTGGTGTGGCGTCCGATGAAAAACAAACACAGCCACGGCCATCTCCGTGGCGAGGCCGCAAGGCAGCCGCCGCCATCACGATGGCTTCGTCGGCAATCGACCGGGCGGTCCGGTCAACTAACTGCCGCGTTCCACCGCCGATCGTCGCATTCATGTGGTTTATTCGATAAAAATCAGATTTTTATTCAATCAGATAAAAACATAATTTTTAAACAAACCACAACCAAAAAACCTAAATTTGTTTTAAAACAAAAAAAACAATTAACAGATAATGAATAACATATCTGTTATGATAATGGAAGTGGCTCTGATACCACTGTTGGGAATTATTAGGTATAACAAATGTAGGTTCCAAATCAATCAATCAAGAACACTTAGATCACTATGATGTAAATGCTAGGTACATGATCCAAGGTAGATTTCATTCAAACGTGTAAGAAAAGAGAGAGTACAAATGAAGATTACATCCACTATTTATACTAACTCTAATGGACTAGGCTTTTTAAAAAATAGATGGGCCCTACACAATTGGGCCTCAACTACAAATTACATAAATGGCAACAAAGATTATGAAATAGTAAAATTGACACAACTAACTAGATTTTCTAACAATTTCCCCCTTTGTGTCAATTTCTCCGCTTCTGATGATGGCTTGATGACTTCTTCCTTGAAGCTTCACTCTCTTTGGGCTTCTTTGACGATCCTTCTCTTCTCCGTGATGGTGGTGGTGGCAGTCTCTCTTGATGCTTCTCGGCCGGTCTCTTTAAGGTATCTGCCATACCTCTTAACTCTATCTAACATGACTGTCTTTCGTGGCTCCACATACTTTCAACGATTAGATGGTACACCCTTGTCCTTCTCAAAGATCACCTACGGATGTGAGACTGGCGGTTGAACCCATTGACCATGGATCAGTCGTTGGGGGCCATGAGTAACAAGGTTGATCGGAGCTCTAGGATGTGGAGACGACGTGCGTGAAGAGGAGATTGATGTGGTGGAGGCATGTCACATGTAGGCGGTGGAGAACTGTACATCTTCATACCCGGAAGTGACTGATGTGGTACCAGAAGTGGAGAGTCAGAACTATAG
The DNA here is from genome assembly GCA_030169165.1 of Centaurea solstitialis. NCBI lineage: Eukaryota > Viridiplantae > Streptophyta > Magnoliopsida > Asterales > Asteraceae > Centaurea > Centaurea solstitialis. The sequence continues at coordinate 43,493,675 of CM058043.1, forward strand.
CTCTCCATGCATGACTCATAATCATCTGAAGGAACATCATCTGAAGCGGCTACGCGGTCAGGGTGAGAGATTTCCGGGTTGACAAGAATGACAATCTCTCGACCCTCCACTGAATCTGTCGTCGGGTTCTGACCAGGCTGAGAATGAGATACATGGCACCGGTCCCCATATGAGTACCGGAAGGAGCGGCACCGGAAGATGTGCCTGTCAGAACTGAGGAGCCAAGTCAAGCCTTCTTATGGATTTCCCCTCACGGCGATCGGGGTCATCTCGGTCGTCGTGTCTGCGCTTTGGTGGCTCGGCTGACGCACGACACGTAGTCACAAGGATCAGATCTGTGATCGCATATCCGAGATTGGACCCTTGACCACTTTCAAATCACCTCATACCTCCGTTGTTAAAAAAATTAAGCTTCCTTTCGAGCCGCTGGATAGATGAGACTACCTCTTAAGAAGAGGAGGTAGCCGACTCGGGATGGTTCATGGGAAGTGATGTGTAAGCAAACTGCTGTAGATAACCCAGAAGATTGGTTTCTTCCTCGTGGAGATTCCCACAGGAGATCGGGTTCACCATAAGAAACCCCTCAACTCATCAAACGAGTACTCGGGTGTAGTCGGTCTCGGAGGTGGTAATGTACAAACTCCTCATGGACAAATTTTAGGGCATTGTCCATAATATCCCTGACAACGGATGCCGGGTAAGTAACTCCGGTGTCACATAGACGATCCGTTTGCACAACCGTTGAGACAACGGTGTGGCCTACATTCACGGTTTGCGTGATGATAGCCGTGGTAGGTCTTCCCTCTGGTCCTCGTGAAATGCCCATCGTGGACACCACTCTCGGGGTTCCGATCACGTCACATAGACTCGTGATGCGTGGAGCTGAGACTGCGTCACATAGACTGGCAGTATGTGTACCTAAGAGTGTATATGGCTCTAGACTCTGGTGCACATGAAGGAAAGGTGGGGATCGGGGCAGGGATCTTCCTGTTTCAATATCATTACCCTCCAAGTGAGGGCTTGATAGCCGTTGTGCTTTGTCCCCGTGGAATGAAACACCCACCTTTTGAGAGATGGATGAGTGGATAGGTGGGGAGTGCAATTGCACCTCTGGGTGGGAGGTGTCTGCTTCAATACCCGCATCTAACGAATGCGTGCAGGTAGCGGATGTGGCTGCCCGGCGTCTACCTAAGGATAGGCGAGGACCGGTTAAAACCTTTGGTCCAGACTCCCACTCATCATTTCTTTCACTTCCCTCACTCAGCTCACTATCATAACTATCTTCGACTGTTTTGTCTCCCTCAAACCTTATTTCAACCTCACCGGTGTATTTAGACTCAGAATAATAATCCACCAAAGCAAAGGGTGTGTTGTTACTCCGTATGGGTAGAAAAGGTTGAGAAGTGCCTGCTCCGGTCTGATCATCGTCACCGCCTAAGTTACCCCCGTCATCTCCCCCGACTCCTCATCCTCACACCCTTGGTCATCACCCCCAGATGAATGACCACTCTCAGAACCCTCACTCTCTCGACTAGGGGATACCTCCGGGGTGCCAGCCTCCGGCTCTAGAGGGCCTAGTGGAGGAAGTGATGCTAAGTAAGTGATGCGGTAATTATTGTATATAAAAAGCGAAACAAGTTTTAACCTCTAAAAGCCTAGCCACTGTCTTACCACATATACAGGCAAGCGTACCTGATCGTGAGTAATATACTGTAGGAAAGTCCAGGTATCGTATCTACCACTGGGAACGGTCAAGTTATCGTAGATTGTTAATCTTAACTAGTTTTAATTAACCTAAAGCTTTTGGGGGTTTTTTTTTTATGAAAAAGAGTTTAATAACTAAAAAGACAACTAAGTTAACTAAGAAGCTAAGAAAGCAATTAAAAGAACGATGAAAACTGTTGGGGATTGAAGTGTACAGACGCGCAGCGGATAACAAAAAGTAATCCCCAAGAGCCGGATCCAATCCAAACCACACATATACAATCATAGGGTGTTTTTGAGGGTTACCTTTAAAACGCGAAAAATCCGGACAACTGGTAGGGGTTGCACCGCTACTGACACCACGCGAGTGGGTTGCTAGACCACCGATACTGATCGAAATTCGATCCTCGTGTGAGAGAGAGAGAGAGAGAGCCGACGGTTAGAGAGAGAGAGAGAGTTTCGTAGGAATTGTTCAACTGATTATCAAGCCTTTAACCCTTTATTTATAAGTTAAAATAAGACAGTGTTTTAATCAGATTGTAATTCCTTTTATAATTATCCTTAATTAATTAATCCTTTAATTAATTCCTTTAATTAATTAATTTACTGATTAATTAAAACCAGTAAATAATAATTATTGACTAATAATTATTTATTTCTCTCTTCTCATTTATGTCTTACACACAAATCCTCAATTAGGTGTGCAGCGGTGTGACCTACTAGTGTCTTATAACATTGGACACGGTAACCCTGTTACTGTCTCGCACACAATCCTAACAGACTCCCACTTGTGCTAGACATGTAACTGTGCTGTTACCATTAGCCTAAGGAGGTACCTAGCCAGACACTTAGGTTAACCAGGTTATAAGATCTCTTATATCCAGAGATACAATTCTTGCTTGAATTTGTACACAGGTTCATTCCTTTTGCACACGATATTTCTAAAGTGATTCTAAGACATGGAGTGGAGGATTCATTTCTTAAAATCAAGTATTTCTTGACTCTGATTTCGATTGCCTGCAGTAACGGATATTACTAAATAATACCTGTTATTCTATCCGAGCGTGGCCACGCGTTTTCTGCCAATCTTAATCGTCAAGGGGCCCGGAAATATCTCTGTTTTGAAAGAGGTGCAAATCCCTTCTTGACTACTTGCATTTGGATCCACGGCTTCCGCTGCATCTAGTCACGTCCCGTATGGCCGCCCTGTTACGTTGCAACGTTAGGACATGCTAAGAGTACAACAGTCCTCATGTTCTCAAACCAAGTATCTCAGGTCTAAGGACAACCTATCAAGTCAGTACTTATGACTGAGGCTCCATGAAGCAGACTTGATACTGGTCACTTCCAATACTCAAGCACTCTGTTGAGTATCTATAAATACTTGGTCACATCACTTATGCTTTTATTCTCTACTTCGAATAAATCATCAAGTATTTATAATAGCGTTAAACTCCCTATTGAAATTCCCATTTCAATAAGTGGCTACGGAATTTTAGATTTTATACAAGACTTTGTAAAATCATGGATACGTTAAATATGCGAAAAATAGTTAATTTAGAACAATCATGAAATAAAACCTCCATTCATTTTATCACACTGTAAAATTTACATGATTGTATTGTTTAAAATTAAACTACAGTAATAATTAATAAACTAAAAACTAGCTACTGGCTTCCAGGTACTGCATCCCAATGGAATTTGCATGCGCCTCATGCTTCACCCTTGCTAGTGGCTTTGTCAGCGGATCTGCGACATTTTCTTCTGTTGGAATCTTGCATATTCTCACATCTCCTCTTCCAATGATCTCTCGGATAAGGTGATATTTTCTGAGTACGTGTCTTGACTTGTGATGCTCTCTAGGTTCCTTTGCTTGCGCCACGGCCCCCGAGTTATCACAGAATATATCAATCGGTCTAGAGACACTGGCAATCACTCTGAGATCCGACAGAAAATTCCTTAGCCAGACAGCTTCCTTTGCCGCATCAGATGCTGCAATGTACTCTGCTTCTATAGTTGAATCTGCAATTGTGTCCTGCTTCGAGCTCTTCCACGAGATCGCGCCTCCGTTTAGAGTAAAAACGTACCCCGACTGTGATCTGAAATCATCTCTGTCGGTCTGGAAACTAGCATCAGAATATCCTGTGACGCTGATTTCATCCTCAGATCCTCCAAAGACCAAGAACATGTCTTTCGTTCTTCTCAGATACTTGAGAATGTTCTTGACAGCCACTCAGTGAGGTTCTCCTGGATTCTGTTGATATCTGCTCGTAACACTTACTGAGTAAGCAACATCAGGCCTGGTACATAACATGGCATACATAATCGATCCAATTGCTGAAGCATATGGAATCGATTTCATTCTGTCCTGATCTTGACTAGAAACAGGACATTGTGATTTACTTAACACTATGCCATGTTGCATCGGGATAAATCCTTTCTTGGATTCATCCATCCTGAATCTCTTCAGGATTTTATCAATGTATGTACTCTGGCTAAGTCCGATAAGCCGCTTAGATCTGTTTCTATAGATCTTTATGCCAAGTATATAAGCGGCTTCTCCAAGGTCTTTCATCTGGAAACATCTGCTTAACCAACTCTTTACACTCTGTAAAGTTGGAACATCGTTTCCTATGAGTAGAATATCATCTACGTACAAGACCAGGAAGGTTACTATGCTCCTACTGAACTTAGTGTAGACACACGGCTCGAACTCACTCTTAGCGAAACCAAGTTCTTTGATTCGCTCATCAAAGTGTAAGTTCCAGCTTCGAGATGCTTGCTTTAATCCATAAATGGATTTTAGCAGTTTACACACCTTATCAGGATTCTTAGGATCTACAAACCCCTCTGGTTGTTCCATATAGACGTCTTCTGTTAACTTTCCATTCAGAAAGGCTGTTTTGATGTCCATTTGCCAAATCTCGTAGTTAAAGTACGCTGAAATGGCCATAAGAATCCTAATTGATTTTAGCATGGCCACTGGTGAAGAGGTTTCATCATAGTCGATACCATGAGTTTGCGTGAACCCTTTTGCGACTAGTCTGGCCTTAAAAGTGTGTACATTTCCATCCATGTCGGTTTTCTTCTTGAAAACCCATTTGCGTCTAACAGCTTTACAGTGTTGTGGCAAATCAGTCAACTCCCAAACTTGGTTGTCGTACATGGATTGCATCTCGGCCTTCATGGCTTCCTGCCATTGTTCAGACTCATTGCCTGACACAGCTTCTCCATAGGATGTTGGTTCATTCAAGTCTCCGTTGTCCTGAGAGACTAGAAACCCAAGATACCTATCTGGTTCTTGTCTTACCCTACTGGATCTGCGAAGGTCCTGTGTTTGCACTTCCTCAATCGGTTCTGATTGAGGTTCAACATCCTCATGTTGAATTTCTGGCTCAACAATTGGTGTAGTGTTTTCTTCGTCTACTTCCTGTAGATCTACATCCTTTCTAGTGTTCCCAGAGCTGAGAAACTTTTCTTCCAGAAATTTTCCATTTCGAGCAACAAGGACTTTGTTCTCTTCAGGGTTGTAGAAATAATATCCCACGGTGGTTCTGGGATATCCTACGAAGAAACACTTGTCGGATTTGGGCTTGAGTTTTTCTGAGGTGGGTCGTTTGACGTAAACCTCACAACCCCAAATTCTTAGAAAAGATATATTGGGTTTCTTACCCCTTCATAATTCATATGGAGTCTTTTCTACCGACTTTGTTGGCGCTCTGTTCAGTATATGTGCTGCTGTTTCGAGCGCATGTCCCCAGAATGACATTGGCAGCGTAGAGTGACACATCATCGTTCGTACCATATCAAGTAAAGTACGATTTCTCCTTTCTGACACACCATTCATCTGAGGTGTATACGGAGGTGTGAGTTGGGATACAATCCCACACTCCATTAGATGATTGTCAAACTCGTCACTAAGATATCCGCCTCCGCGATCCGACCGTAAAAACTTGATCTTTCTGCCAAGTTGATTCTGTACTTCATTCTGAAATTCTCTGAATCTTTCAAAGCTTTCAGATTTATGTCTCATAAGATAGACATAACCATACCTACTGACGTCGTCAGTAAAGGTAATGAAGTACCGGTATCCTCCTCTTGCCACATGACTAAATGGTCCACACACATCTGTGTGAATTATCTCTAACAAGTCAGTGGCCCTTTCATTTTCTTTGTTGAAAGGTTGCTTTGTCATTTTGCCAGATAAACAAGACTCACAATTATCAAAAGGTTTATAATCGAAAGTTCCTAGAAAACCTCCTTTTAGGAGTAGTTCAACGCGTTTCTTGTTTATGTGGCCCAAACGACAATGCCAGAGGTAAGTTTGATCCTCAATGTCCTTGGATCGTTTACTTATATGATAGATTTCACTACTGTTGTCTTGTAGATTTACTGTATATAGACCATTCACAGGTGTTGCTTTAAAATAGAAGATATTATTTTTAAAGACAGAAATCATTTTATAATCGTATTTATAATAAAAACCTTGGTCTACTAACAAATCAAAAGACAAAACATTCTTAATCATATTTGGAATATAATAACAATTATCCAGTTCCAAAACTAGACCCGAGGGTAAACTAAGACTATAAGATCCTACAGCTTCAGCAATCAGCGGAGTGCCTTCGCCAACTCGTAGGTTCGAATGGTCCTTCCTCAAAGTCTTTCTTCTAGTGAATCCCTGTAAATGATTGCAAATGTGGTTACCACTGCCAGTATCAATTACCCATGATTCATAAGAAGTGATTAAGCAATCTATCATAAAGATACCTGGAGCATCGGGTAAACCGATCTCTATCTGGTCGATATTCATCGAGTGCTCGCAAATATCCTTGCTGCCGCATTCTGGGCAACTTAGATCTCCCAGCTCATCAATCACATCAGTATCCATGAGATCTACAGGTTCCGGTACTGGCTCTAGACTGGCCAGAATATCTTCATGAACTTTATCCACGTCTTTCTTTGGTTCCTTCATATAGGCACTAGCTGTGTCTTGAATCTCTTTCGTGAGGGAAAACCACATGAGGTACACTAACTCTTCTTGAGTCATCTTGTACCCCAAACGTGATAAACATTTAAAGAGCCTTCTCATTTCAATAAGATGGTCTTTAACTGACTGAACCCTTTTCAGCTTTAGTGAAAAGATCTCTTGCATGATCAGAAGTTTACCTGTGTGCTTATAGAGACCTAACTGGTTCTCTATATCTTTCACAACCTGGTGACATGATTTAACTCTTAAATCTCCCGTAAACTCGGGTGATGTTGAGAAAATCAGAATGGACATTACATCCGATTCATCTGCCAGATATTTAAAGTACTGAGTAAAATCCCTCTCGGGAGAATTACTCTCTGGTCGTGAAACAGGTTTCTCCAGAACATACAGCTTACCCTGTGCACGCAAGACATTGTCAAGGTGCATTTTCCAAACTGGAAAATTTTGGCCTGTAAGCTTCCATTTACAGTTGATGAGTCTTAGGGATTCCTCAGGGGTATAAAACGGAATTACAGATTTCGACATTTACAAATTAAGAACAAATTCCAATTTTAGTTTATAATTACAGAAATTCTAATAAATTATTACCCTTAAAATAAATTTATTAGACTAGAATCCATATTTCACATGTGTCGGGAAGCATGTGATCATGTCAAACCGACTCATGCGATTTATGGTAGGTAAAACTATACCAATCGCATTTTAATTCGAAAATACGATTTCTAGATCGTCGGGACATCGGATATTTAATCCGTGCATATTTAGTCACTCTAGTGCATTTTGGCCTGGTACCACCCAGTGAATAAATAATTACCAAAATAGATTGCACCACCCGGGACCTGGACAAACCCTGGCCGGTACCACCCGGAGATAATTCGCAGAGTTTTATCACCCTCCAGTTTCGGTTTGAACACGGGCGTTCATAGTGTGTGCACTTACAACGCCCTATGTACCTTACACCGGAGGTTCCCCTAAATTGGGTTGCACTTACTAATCTATGATTTTAACAAGGGTCATAAATGCCAGATTTCAAAAACTTTGGATCCAAACACAAACTGTATTTGTATCCAATTTTATCTTTAAAACATTTAAAAACGTTTATATTTAAAAATTACGTAAATAAAACAACCACGCAATTATAACTGATAAGTATAAACAACCACGCATAAAAACATATCATAGTCAAAAACCCTTAACTATTGTCGTTTCGTGAGCCAACACAAAACGACGGTCTTTATTCCTAAGGGACAAGTCTTCTCGGTGCTCCCACTGGCTCCAAGCTCCATGGCTGTCTCCTTGGCTCCGTCTTCGAGTTTCTTCGGTTATTTTATTTATAAAGAAAAATTACATTACAAAATCGGGTTGTAAATGGCACGCAGGCCTCCCGTAACCTTTAATAAATAAATAAACAGAAAAAAAAGATTACAACCACGGGTCAAAAGGGTTTGACTATGACACAAACGGATAATACAATTTAACTTAAATTTATCAAACTGATTAAAATAAAATTAAAAACAAAATTATCCCTAGGGTTCCAAACCTATCTGGTTTTTGAATAACCCTTATCCGTATTACCAACCGCAAACAACAGCTAACTGCCGCTGTTTCGCTCTGGTCGGTATCCGAAAAACACGACAGCTATTTCGGGGTCCGAGCCAAACTGTTCACGATGCAAGCTGGTCATGACCAGGCTTCGCTTGCGGCGCGAGCTAGTCTGCTCGTGGCGCGAGCCCTTGGCTCGTGGTGCCCCACCTGACAACAAACCTTCGCGGCGCGAAACGATCTGCTCGCGGGCGAGCGTGTTGCGTGGGCCGCAATCTGTGGCGATGGTTGCACGACTGTGTTGCCATTGCCATCACTCGCCACCACCACTATCGAACGACGACAGCAGCAGCGCAAACGCCACCACCGTCCCCGTCGACATCAACCACGATCGCCATCGCCGCCCACACCACAATCGGTGGTGTGGCGGTTCGACTTGGAGTACGCCGGCAGCAGGAGGGATCACCACCACTACCGACGCCTCCCGGCGTTAGCAACAAAACCACCATCGTCATCGACGACAGTGGTGATAACCACCGCCGTCGATCGATGGTTCGATCAAAGACAACCGACGGCAGCGGCTGTTGCCACCACCGCCGCTGTCCAAGCAATCGGTCGATCGCCACCCCACAATCGGTGGTGTGGCTTTCGGTTTACTATCGCCACTGTTCATCAACACCACCATTGCCGTCGCCGGCTTTGGTGGTTGTATCGAACACCACCACACCCACAATCGGTGGTGTAGTGGTTGGCGTCGTCACCGTGATCGATGGCCACCGCCACCACAATCGGTGGTGCGGTGGTTATCCGACTACCACAGCCGCGACCACCAACTGTGGCGCGGTGTGGTGGTTGTTCCAATCGATAGTCGCCGGCCACCACGAACTGTGGTTCCGCGGGCGGTGGTTTCTGGTGGTTGTGATGGTTCGGTCGGCTAACTGCCGCCGATCCACTTTTCGATCAAAAATTCAATTTAAAACAAAAACTAAACACGTAAAAATCGAATTTTTAACCAAAAACTATACGCAGATAAACCTGATCTGCGGGTTTTAGAAAGTGGCTCTGATACCACTGTTGGGGATTGAAGCGTACAGACGCGCAGCGGATAACAAAAACTAATCCCCAAGAGCCGGATCCAATCCAAACCACACAGATACAATCATAGGGTGTTTTTTAGGGTTACCTTTAAAACGCGAAAAATCCGGACAGCTGGTAGGAGTTACACCACTACTGACACCACGCGAGAGGGTTGCTAGACCACCGATACTGATCGAAATTCGATCCTCGTGTGAGAGAGAGAGAGAGCCGACGGTTAGAGAGAGAGAGAGTTTCGTAGGAATTGTTCAACTGATTATCAAGCCTTTAACCCTTTATTTATAGGTTAAAATAAGGCAGTGTTTTAATCAGATTGTAATTCCTTTTATAATTATCCTTAATTAATTAATCCTTTAATTAATTAATTATTTAATTAATTAATTTACTGATTAATTAAAACCAGTAAATAATAGTTATTGACTAATAATTATTTATTTCTCTCTTCTCATTTATCTCTTACACACAAATCCTCAATTAGGTGTGCAGCGGTGTGACCTACTAGTGTCTTATAACATTGGACACGGTAACCCTGTTACTGTCTCGCACACAATCCTAACAAAAACTATATGAGAGAAAACAGTAGTACTTATCATGGTATAGTGAATCCCCAAGTGGATGATTTAAAAGGCCAAAGGTTTGGTTGTTTCGGTTATTGTAGGATTTTAAGTCTGAGACACCCTAACATGTGACGATTATGGCTATAAACTAGGTCTTGATCCTCCTAGTTCCAATACTTAGGTCGTTTGTCAGACAATCTAGTACTGGTCACCCAATCCTATCTCTATTGTATGGTTTTCTACTACCTGGTCGCTCTCAGTCCGAGTAACCACCTAACACAACTCTCCGGAACGAAGGGTAGGTCAAGCAAGGTTGATTATCCTATCGGAGTCTATCTATCTTGGTCAAAACAGATACACCCAACCAACGAGTTCAAATAACCAAACAATATGAATCAGATCGAAACCATAACTTACATTCAATTAACCAAAAACAATCCAATAAATATTAAATCATAAAATCATCATCCACAATGGTTCATCGACCACAATAAGTACCACTATAAAAGACTACTCACTAGACATAAAAACAGATAAAACAAGAGTCGACACAGACATTATACCGACAGTACAACGACGGATGATCGAAGATCGAACCCCGCAACGTATCGGCAGCACTCTAATATCATTCTCTATCTATATGTTTATCTCACAAGCTCTATATGCGTCTCTATCTGCGTATCTCACAATTGAAGGAGGATGCTGGTATTTAAAAGGAGAGATCAGTGCCCGTTTGGCGTTGGCCAGACGGCACTTTCGCGGCGCGAGATACTTAGGGTAAACCCTAGATTTCGAATTTAGCTAACTTGGCGGCGCCAGATCTAGGACTTCGCGATCGCCAAAAGGCTACTGGATTGTCTTTGTGCATTTTTCACGTTTTCTCGTCTTTTTCCGTACTTTTCCGTTCCACGGCCTCCAAATCCTACAAAAGCAATAATAAGTCCAAATCGTGAGTGATATGATCAGAAACGGGTGAGAAATGGGGTAAAGTCATACAATTAAGCTCAACCAAAACATGTATAATTTTGGTGTTATCAGTAAGCTCTCACATTCGGTGAACGATGATCAGTGGCCTCCAGTAATGCATGTGGCATCGCCATCGGTATATCATGAATCTTTGGGGTTTACCATAAGGTGTTTGGAATATGCCATAAGGAGTGATGGGTATGGTATAAAGATACTTTCGGTATGACATATAAAGTGCTGGTATCCAAAAGGGGTGTGGTGATGGTATTCATGAGAAGTGAAGGTATCGAAGAAAAGTGTTGGATGCCAAAGAAAAGGCCTGCATGCCATCAAAAGTGCTTGGATACCATTCCAAATTTTATTCTGGACTCAAATACTGAATTTCCAATTTTTTTATTCTTTTTTTTTCTGTTTTTTAAAGGTCTGCTATGTCCTCCGGTTGTGATTGGGAGGAGGCGGTGGTGTGATCATCATCAGAACGATGAGGATTTGCAAAATTCGGGTTCGCGATTGTACCTAAAAGATAGGATGTTAGTATGGAGGTAAAGACATAATTGAGTGAATGTGAGAATAAAACACACAACATTGAATGGTACATTCGTTTACTGAAGCAATTGATTCAGTAGAGAAAAGCACAATCCATTGAGTGTGATTTATTTCTCAAGTCTGGTGAATATAGGACCCAAAAGGCCTTACCAACCGAGCATATGATGTTATTCGACAAATACCCGGTATAACCACCGAAGGTTGTACAAAGCTGGAACTCCAAGGAGTACATGATTTTTGTATCGCAATCTCATTCAGGAAGGATAACACTCAAGCACAAACACATCAATGCCGAAGCATGCACACACACATGTCCAAATACACACGTTACTCATGCAATTCAGATAAACCACACATGCTAAAGCACACTTAAAAAAATTAAACACTTAGTTAAGCGACCACGACACATTCAAGTTTGGGATTCCACACGTAGGCACGAAATCCAACTCACATTCAACTTTCACATCACAAGCACACACTTGACAATCCACAAAACTGAAACATACACACACTTGTTGATTAAGTTTATAAAGCATACACATGTTCAAGCACTCAAGACTAAATTCTTGTCGAGTTAGAGTCAACGTAAAAACCACAAGGAATAAAAAATTCCAACCTACGTGATTTTGAGGTGCACACACAACACTTAAAGAAAATGCAAGTTCAGACAGGATGGTATTCAGGTATAGGGTCAGGTCCGATTCGCTTTCCAAACAACTCAACTGAATCAAGTCCCGAGATGCAATTCCAAACAATAATCACCGAGAGGGAAAGAAAAAAAACAACAAAAGTTAAATAAAAAAGAAAGCAACCAACAAAAGAAATCAAACAAATAAAAAGAATCAAACAAATAAAATAAGAAACAGATTAAAAGAAATTGAGAAATAAAAAAAATTAAATCTTAAAACCATTAAGATAACAAAAAAAAATAAAGAAAGGTAACAAAAGGGGGTTTCGGTCAGCAAGAAAAAAAACCAAAAGAAAAGGAAAAAAAAGGGGGTGACCAGACTTTGGTTCAAACACATTCACAACACAAAAACCACCAACTATAACCAACTCATTCAATCAAGATATAGGTTGTTCACTTAGGTCCGGGATCCATAACCATTCAAGATGGATCCAAACAACGTTCAATCCTAGCAACAAATTCAGTGTGGGATTACAACAGGGTGTAGTTTCGGGATTTGATTGATGAACAATCAAGATGGCGGATTCGGTATAATCACAAACATATACAACCCAAACAAAGGGTCTTAGTAAACCGATCCGGTCCGGTCGCCGGAAGAGAGATTCGGTGCAGGTGGCTTCCGATCGAGCCACAGATCCGGTAAGGAGAGAGAGAGAGAGAGAGAGAGAGAGAGAGATCGGTCGAGAGATCCGGGTATGTTCGGTGACGCTTCTAGATTTGGTCAAGCTCCCGTTTAAGAAGATGGTTCCGGTCAAGAGAAATCCGGTTACATTCTTATCCGGTCGTCGGCGGGGATTCGGTCCGATCGCCGGAAAAACATACGAACCGGTCAGAATGGATGGTGGTTTCGGTTGAGATGAAGACGGTGAATTTGATTTCTGGTGGGGATGGCGATCTTCAGATCCGGTCACAAGAACACATCCAGATTGGTTGGGAGACACGTCGGCGAAAGAGATCCGGTCGCCGGAAACAGATCCGGTCACGGTACAGTTCTGGCGAGATCCGTATCAAGCCGGTTTCCGGTCCGGTCAACGGCTCAGGTAAAGGACATCCGGTAGAAATGCTTCGGTCTCGGTCGCCGGAATCAGATCTGGTCCGGTCACCCGTCTTCTTCTCCGGTCCGGTCATGACAGCAGATTTGGAACAAAGTTAAGTTGAAGAGATCAATCCGGTCCGATTTCGAAATTGCTCCGGCGAGAGATGAGAGAGAGAGAGAGGTCGAGATGAGATGAGAGACAGGTCCGGTCGTCCTTCGTTTTGGTTCGGTCACCAGCACCGATCCGGTCGCCGGAGTTGGCTTCGGTTGAACAAGGATCCGGTCTTGGAATGAGATCCGGTCACAAGAAAAAAATTAAAGAGAGAAAAAAAACGTTGAACTTGAGAAGAAGAAGGAAAGAAAGAAAAGAAAAATAAAGAAGAATAAGATGATGAAAAGAAAAAAAAATTAGCAAACACGTTGGAAGGAGGAGAGAAAGAAAGAATGGGATAAGGACAAAAATGAAAATCAGATTTTTTTTTTCTTTTTTTTTGAATTTTAATGATAATTTTTTTTCTTTTTTTTTGTTTAATTCAAAACAAAATAAAATAGAAAAAAAGATAAAAAAAAATAAAAAAAAATACTAGTGTATATATATAAGAAGTATAAAGCTTACCTGGGGTGCTTACCTGAGGGCCGAAGGCTAGAGGTCCGGAAGGCTGGAATCTTTCCTTGAGATATATATAACATAGAAGATAGAAGACTTGCCTTGGTAACTGAGTGTCGGGTGCCATACCTATCAACGTTCCCCCTTGGAACATGAATACATAGGGAACGTTCCCCCTTGACAGATGCACACTCATACCAAATAGTTAGTAACACAGACATATGATCAACAACACATGCATGTAGGGGCTAACATACTTACCTGTTTCCCTTCGGAACACTAACTATTCTGTCTTCGTTCCCCCTCGGAACGAGCAAGGACGGACATCGTTCCCCCTCAAATCAAAAAGTTAGTAAAAAATTAAGATATACAAGAATGATCCCACAATATTAGTGAGATGTTCCCTTCGCTCGGTCACGTGTTTGGAATGATCTGAGTCCATGAACCACACATGGCCGGCCTGCAAAATCAAGTGCAAACATTTTTAGGTACCCATTTGGGAATGGGTCCTTTCGGATTAGTAGCAGCAGGTTCGGATTCCTCTTTGCTCTTTTTAGGAGTCTTTTTCTTGGGCTTGGATTTTCTTTTCTTGGAATAAGGAAAGTGGTTATAGTGATTGTAGAATCCAAAGTAATTAGGAGCATAGTACTTATTCACAAAGGCATTTGCACCATAACCAAAGTGAAAACAATTTTGGCAACAAAAGTCACTACGATACCCATAAGCAACATGTTCACAAACATGAAAATTAAATGGAGTATGTGGTACATGACTATGAAATATGTTATTTGCAAATCTTGGCTTATGTGCAAATGGCTTCGGACGATTGCCTTCTTTTGATCTACTCTCCTTTGCTCTATGCCTATCATTTCTCAAATGATCATCTCTTACATTTCGAGAAGTATGATTCTTACTCTTGACATTCTGAGAATGGGTATGAGAAGTGTTTTTCTTCGGAGTGAAGTTGTGTGAGTGTCCCTTTGGTTTGGAAAAACTCTTGGGTTTTTTAAAACGATTTTTTTTCTTAGGAACACTCTCATTAGTTCTGGATGAACTAGCAACTTCAGACTCAGGGGTAATCACTTTTTCTTTCCCTTTGTCTTTCCGAGTTGGTTTAGGAGGAACCATGTTTCCTGGTTTAGACAAGCCTGATGATCTACCATTCTCACCAACCCTATTGGTACAATCATCTGATACAATTTCAGAAATTTGTACCGTTGATTTAGGTGCCATAATTGATAAGTCATCCATATATGAAATTGTTGTGCAGATAGGTACTTAATGGTCTGAAATCCGGTGCATCAACATTCAATGTATGGTGATGATGACGTGAGTTATCACAAGTTCCAAGTTGGATTGACTTGCTTTTGGTGTGCTTCTGGATTTGAGGGAATTTTCAAGTTCATTGATTCTACTCAAGAACAAGTCCTTTTCCCTAAGGCTCATACGCCTCTCATCCTCTAGCTCAGCCTCAAGTGTCCAATCCTTTTCTCATAAAAGGTTTTGTTATCTTTGTGCAAGACAATAATTAGGGTTATCATGTCCAATGTTATAAGACACTAGTGGGTCACACTGCTACACACCCAACCCGAGACCTATTGGATTTATTGTGTGGAAATAATTAATTAAGTTTAATTATTTAAAAGAGAGAAAAGAATAAATAATAAATTGTTTATTTATTATTTATCAGTTAGAGATAATTACTTAATTAATAAGTATAATTAATTAAAGATAATTATTGAGAGTTATATTTGGTTTGGGATTCTGTTAAACACTGCCATATTTATCTTTATAAATATAGGGTTAAGGCAGTAAGATAACCATCTGATTTCATTGTTACTTTCTCACCAAGAAATTCCAAACCTCTCTCTCTCGCTCTCTCTTTGGCCGCCGGCAGTATACACACACACACATGCTCGCCGGAATTTTCCGATCAGTCCAAAGGCGGTCTAGCAGCTAGTCTCACGGTGGTGCAGTAGCAGTGTATCCCTCACTAGCCTCCAGAGGATTTTTCGAATCGTTAAAGGTAAACGCAAGAAAACCCCCTTGATAATTGTGTTTGATTAAATTACGGATGGATCACTGTTCAGGTTGTTTTTATCCGCTGCGTTATCTGTTTATCCGAACAAAACCCCAACAGTGGTATCAGAGCCAATTCCGTATTTTTTCAGATCTGTTATTGTTAAAGTTAGTTTTGATGAAAATTGGTTTTTAGGTTTTATAAAAATCTGAATTTTATGTTTTATCGTTAAAGTTTTGATTTTTATCGAATTCCGAAACTCGTGGCAATCGGCAGCCGAACGGCGGTGATAATCGGCCGAACCACCGAACCACCGAACCACCGAATGGTGGTTGTGGTTGTTTTTCTCCCCACGGCCGAAGACCAATCGCACCACCGAAG
The DNA here is from genome assembly GCA_030169165.1 of Centaurea solstitialis. NCBI lineage: Eukaryota > Viridiplantae > Streptophyta > Magnoliopsida > Asterales > Asteraceae > Centaurea > Centaurea solstitialis. The sequence continues at coordinate 43,509,810 of CM058043.1, forward strand.
CCGCGATCGGCGACGGTGGTCGTGGTCCTTTTCCCCGATCACAGCCGTAACACCACCGGGCCACCAAAGCCACGACTGGCGATGGTGGTGGTGGTCGTCTCCTCCAGTCGCGAGCCGCACAACAGCCGCGGCAGAAGCCGTGTGGTGGCGGCGGCGGTTTATTGTTGCAATCGCCAAACCGCGACGATGGCGGTGGCGTCTTGGCGTTGCCGTTGTCGTCCTTTTTCACCGGTGGCGGCGGCGATGCCTTGGCGTCGTTGTCGTCGCCGGTTGAGCGACGGTGATGCGGCGGTGGTGTTCCAGCAGGCAAGGCGGCGGTGGCGGCGTTTTGGCGTCGCTGTCGTACGCCGGTTTTTGACAATCGTCAATCGGCCATGCCACGGCAGTGGCAGCCGATTGCTGCTGGTGTTGTGGTGGTGGCGGTTGTCGACAGTGGTGGTGGTGGTTTGCATCAATCGCCGAACATGGCGGTACTGGTGGCCGATTGCCACAGTCGCCGATGGCCACCGGTGGTGATGGCGGTGTTTTGCGCTGCTATTACCGCCGGTTAAAGGTGACGATGGTGGCGGCGATCGTAGCCGCTGTCCCGATCAACCTAGTGGCGGCGATGGATGGTGGCATTTGCGTTGCCTCCGTCGCCGGTCAATCGACAAACCGCCAACGGCAGTGCTAGTTGTTTTTGGTTTTTGATCGCCGGCGAGGCGATGGTGGCGGCGTCCTCGCCGCTACCGTCGTCCGTGGTAACCGAAGCCGCTGGTTGTTAGTGGCCGTTTGCTACTATCAAACCAACGGTTAAATGGGGATTGAGTCAATTGTTATCAGTTAGGATAATTGACAGATTCGAATCGTATTAGGTTTCGAATTTGATAAGCTTTTAATTAATTAATTATCATCAATTTTATTTTCTTGAAAAATTATTATTAAAACCTTGTTTTTAATCCAGTTTGGATTATTACGAAAAACCAGTTTTTATCAAAACAGTTTTAGTTAGTTTAATCTGTTAAGCTAGTTGTTGTTGTCATAGCCGAGCCCATTGACGTATGGTTGTGTTTTACTGCTTTATTACGTTATTGCTTTATTATTTTTCTGGTAAGGGAGGCCTACGAGCCATTTACAACCCTGTTTGTATTTTAAATTTTAAATAGTTTAGATGGGAGGCCTGCGTGCCATTTACAACCCAATTTTGTAATAGTTAAATTAGATTAGTTCAAAAGGAGTAAAGCTAGAAGACAGAGTTTCACGGAGACACGACCAGAGATGTTGGAGCCAGTGGGAGCACCAAGATTTCATGCCTTGTGGTTGATTAGTCACATAGGATTTGGACCGTTAGTTTTTCGTGTTGGCTCACGAAACTAACAATAGATCTGGGCAAAGCTATGACACTGTCTTGTTTTTATCTGCGTTATAATCATTTACTTTTAGATAAAACAATTTTTATGAAATCAGATAAAAGAGTTCGATTACAGTTTGTTTTTCGAACCAGTCATTTTAAAATTAAAACTGGCTAAAATCCTTAGGAAAATTTTAGATTAGTTAGTGTGATCCGTTTGGACACCTTTGGCGTAAGGTACGTTGGGGCTCGAAGAGATCAAACCTTGGGCACCCACGTTCAAACCCCAAGCCGAAGGGGGTGAAAAGACTTTGCGATAATCGGGTGGTACCGACCAGAGTACATCCAGTTCAAAATGGTGCGATCTATTTTGGTTTTTGTTACAATACACCGGGTGGTACCGGGCCAAAACACACTAGAGGGACTAAATATGCACGGATTTAAGTATCCGATGTCCCGACGATCTAGAAGTCGTATATTCGATTAAATATGCGATTGGTATAAGTTGTTACCTACCAGAAATAGCATGGATTGACTTGTGTGATCAAACCGCTTGTCAATTCATGTGAAATATGGATTTTAGTCTAATAAATTTATTGTTCTAAGGTAATAATTTATTATAAATATAATCAGATAACTAAAATTGGAATTTTAATTTTTCTGTAGATGTCTGCTATTACCTTTTATTCACCTGAGGAATCTCTCCGCCTGATAATGGGGAAATGGAAGCTTACAAGCCAAAATTTTCCAGTCTGGAAAATGCACCTTGACAACGTCTTGGATGCACAGGGTAAGCGATACGTGATAGAGAAACCCATTTCACGACCCAAATGCAATTCTCCTGAAAAGGATTTTGCTGAATACTATAAATTCATGGCTGACGAATCTGATGTGATGTCGATTCTGTCTTTCTCTACCTCACCCGAGTTCACGGCTGATTTAAGAGTTAAGTACTGCCATGAGGTCGTGAAGAATATAGAAAACCAGGTAGGTTTCTATAAGAAAAGTGGGAAGTACCTAATCATGAAAGAGATCTATTCTCTAAAACTGGAAAAAGGGTCAATCTGTTAAAGATCATCTTCTGGAAATGAGGAAACTCTTTAAAAGTTTGTCACGCATGGGATATAAGATGGTTCAGGAGGAGCTAGTACATCTCATGTGGTTCTCTCTCACGGACGAGATACGTACCACAGTTAGTGGATATATTGGAGAACCAAAGAGAGACGTGGCAAAGCTCCATGAGGATATTTTGGCCATTTTGGAGCCAAAAACCCGCAGCAGCTGCTGAACTCATGGACACAGATTGGATTGACGAGCTGGGAGATCTGAGTTGCCCAGAATGCGGTAGCAAGGATATTTGTGCTCACTCGATGGACATCGACCAGCTTGACATCGGTTTACTCGATGCACCAGGTATCTTTATGATAGACTGTTTGATCACTTCTTATGAATCATGGGTACTTGATACGGGCAGTGGTAACCACATTTGTAATCATTTACAGGGACTCAGAAGAAGGGAGACACTGAGAAAGGACCGTTCGAACCTAAGAGTCGGTGAAGGCACGATGCTTGTAGCCGAAGCTGTAGGGTCTTATAGTCTTAGTTTTCCCTCGGGTCTAGTATTGGAACTTGAAAACTGTTATTATGTTCCTAAGATGATCAAAAATGTTATTTCTTTCGATTACTTGTAGACCAAGGTTTTTGTTATAAATATGATTATAAACTTATTTCTTGCTTTAAAAATGATGTCTTTTATTTCAAAGAAACTCCTTCCAATGGTCTATATGTGTTAAATCTACAAGAAAATAAAGAAGTCTATCATATAAGTAAACGATCCAAAGAGATTGAGGATCAGACTTACCTCTGGCACTGTCGTCTCGGTCACATAAAGAAGAAACGCATAGAAAAACTTCGGAAAGGAGGATTTCTTGGGTCTTTCGATTTTAGATCCTTTGATAATTGTGAATTTTGTTTATCTGGCAAGATGACAAAGCAGCCCTTCAATAAAGATAATGAAAGGGCAAATGAATTGTTAGGAATAATACACACAGATGTGTGTAGTCCTTTCAGTCATCTGGCTAGGGGAGGATACCGGTACTTTATCACTTTCATTGACGATTTCAGTAGATATGGTTATGTCTACTTAATAAGACATAAATCTGAAGCCTTTGAAAGATTTAAGGAGTTTCAGAATGAAGTACAGAATCAACTTGACAGAAAGATCAAGTTTTTTGCGGTCAGATCGAGGTGGGGAATATCTGAGTCAGAAATTCGACAATCATTTGATGGAATGTGGGATTGTCTCACAACTCACACCTCCGTATACACCTCAGATGAATAGTGTGTCAGAAAGGAGAAATCGTACTTTACTAGATATGGTACGATCAATGACGTGTCGTTCCTCGCTACTAGTGTCATTTTGGGGACATGCCTTGAAACAACGGCCCACATACTGAACAGAGTGCCGACTAAATCGGTAGAAAAGACACCATACGAAATATGGACGGGTAAGAAACCTAAATTGTCTTTTCTGAAGATTTGGGGTTGTGAGGTATACGTCAAGCGACCAACCTCTGAAAAACTCAAACCCAAATCAGATAAGTGCTTTTTCGTAGGTTATCCCAAGACAACTGTGGGATACTACTTCTACAATCCTACCGAGAACAAAGTCTTTGTAGCTCGGAATGGAGAATTTCTGGAGGATAAGTTTCTCAGTACCGAAAATACCAGAAATGATGTAGACCTACAGGAAGTAGAGGAAGATGTCACATTACCGATAGTTGAGCCAGTTACTCAACAAGAACATGTTGAGACTCAACCGGAAACGGTTGAGGAAGTGCAAACACAGGACCTTCACAGATCCACTAGGGTAAGGCAAGAACCAGATAGGTATCTTGGGTTCCTAGTCTCTCAGGATGGTGGAGACTTGAATGAACCAACCTCCTATGGAGAAGCTGTATCAGGCAGTGAGTCTGAACAATGGCAGGAGGCCATGAAGGCAGAGATGCAGTCCATGTACGACAACCAAGTATGGGAGTTGACAGATTTACCCCAACAGTGTAGGGCTGTTGGACGTAAATGGGTTTTCAAGAAGAAAACTGATATGGACGCTAACGTGCACACTTTTAAAGCTAGACTGGTTGCAAAAGGTTTCACGCAAACTCATGGCATCGACTATGATGAAACTTTTTCACCAGTAGCAATGTTAAAGTCTATCAGGATTTTGATGGCCATTTCAGCGTACTTTAATTACGAGATTTGGCAAATGGATGTTAAGACGGCCTTCCTGAATGGGAAGTTAACAGAGGATGTCTATATGCAACAACCGGAAGGTTTTGTAGATCCAAAGAATCCTGATAAAGTGTGCAAACTGCTAAAATCCGTATATGGATTAAAGCAAGCATCCAGGAGCTGGAACTTACACTTCGATGTACGAATCAAGGAATTTGGTTTTACTAAAAGTGAGTTTGAGCCATGTGTTTACACAAAGTTCAGTGGGAGCGTAGTGACCTTCTTGGTCTTATATGTAGATGATATTCTACTCATTGGAAATGATGTACCAACTTTACAGAATGTAAAAACTTGGTTAAGCAAATATTTCCAAATGAAAGACCTTGGAGAAGCCGCCTATATACTTGGTATAAAGATCTATAGAAATAGATCTAGACGGCTTATCGGGCTTAGTCAAGGTACATACATTGACAAAATCCTGAAACGGTTCAGGATGGATGAATCCAAGAAAGGATTTATCCCAATGCAGCATGGCATAGTGCTAAGTAAAGCACGGTGTCCTGTTTCTAGTGAAGATCAGGACAAAATGAAATCAGTTCCATATGCTTCTGCAATTGGATCGATTATGTATGCTATGTTATGTACAAGGCCTGATGTTGCTTACTCAATAAGTGTTACGACCAGATACCAGCAGAACCCAGGTGAAGCCCATTGGGTGGCTGTCAAGAACATTCTCAAGTACATGAGATGGACTAAAGAAATGTTCTTGGTCTTTGGAGGATCTGAGGATGAGATTAGTGTCACAGGCTATTCTGACGCTAGTTTTCAGACCGACATAGATGATTTTAAATCACAGTCAGGATATGTATTTACCCTAAATGGAGGCGCGATCTCGTGGAAGAGCTCGAAGCAAGACACCATAGCAGATTCCACTACAGAAGTAGAGTACATTGCAGCATCAGATGCAGCAAAGGAAGCAGTCTGGCTCAGGAATTTTATCTCGGATCTAAGAGTTGTAGCCAGTATCTCTAGACCCATAGATATCTACTGTGATAACTCTGGAGCAGTAACACAAGCGAACAAGCCCAGAGAACATCACAAGTCGAGACATGTACTCAGGAAATATCACCTCATCTGAGAGATCATTGGAAGAGGAGATGTGTGAATATGTAAAGTTCCGACGGACGAGAACGTTGCAGATCCGCTAACAAAGCCACTAGCTAGAGCAAAGCATGAGGGGCATGCTAGTTCCATAGGAATGCAGTACCTGGATACTAGTAGTTAGTTTATGTTATCAATTATTAATGTAATATTTTGAGACATTATAAGAGTTTATTTCACAGTGTGTTTGAAATAAAGAGATATTATTTATGAAATGCTTCAGAAATTACTTTTTGCATATTTAAGGTTATCCATGATTTTTCTCATGTTTGTAAAAATCTAAATTCCATAGCTACTTATTGAGGTGGGAACCTCAGTAGGGTTATAACGCTATTATGAATGTTTTATATACAGTTGATATGATTAAACATTCATAAGTACTTATCAGAGTGAATGAGTATTGGAGGTGACCAGTTTCAAGTCTACTTTATGGAGCCTATGTCATAAGTATTGACATGATGATAGGTTGTCCTTAGACCTGAGATATCTAGTCTGTAAGCATGAGGACTACTGTACTCTTAGCATGCTCAAACGCTGCACCGTAACTGGGTGGCCATAAGGGGTATGACTATAGATGCAGCGGAAGCCATGGTTGCAGATGCGGGTAGTCAATATGGGATTTACACCTCCTTTATGGGAGAGATATTTCCGGGCCCCCTGGCGATTAAGATTGGCGGAAATGCGTGGCCACGCTCAGATAGAATAACATTAGTTATTTGGGAAGTTCCGTAACTGCAGGTAATCGAGATCAATGTCAGGAAATACTTGAGTTTATGATTGAACAATCTCAGCTCCATGTCTAAAACTCATTTTAGAAATATCGTGTGTAAAAGGAATGAAACTGTGTACAATTCAAATATGAATCGTATCTCTGGCTATAAGAGATCTTATAACCTGGTTAACCTAAGTGTCTGGCTAGGGACCTCCTTAGGCTAATGGTGATAGTTAAATTACTTGTCTGGCACAAGTGGGAGTCTGGAGGGATTATGTGCAAGACAGTAATTAAGGTTATCATGTCCAATGTTATAAGACACTAGTGGGTCACACTGCTACACACCCAACCCGAGACCTATTGGATTTATTGTGTGAAAATAATTAATTAAGTTTAATTATTTAAAAGAGAGAAAAGAATAAATAATAAATTGTTTATTTATTATTTATCAGTTAGAGATAATTACTTAATTAATAAGTATAATTAATTAAAGATAATTATTGAGAGTTATATTTGGTTTGGGATTCTGTTAAACACTGCCATATTTATCTTTATAAATATAGGGTTAAGGAAGTAAGATAACCATCTGATTTCATTGTTACTTTCTCACCAAGAAATTCCAAACCTCTCTCTCTCGCTCTCTCTTTGGCCGCCGGCCGTATACACACACACACACACGCTCGCCGGAATTTTCCGATCAGTCCAAAGGCGGTCTAGCAGCCAGTCTCACGGTGGTGCAGTAGCGGTGTATCCCTCACTAGCCTCCAGAGGATTTTTCGTATCGTTAAAGGTAAACTCGAGAAAACCCCCTTGATAACTGTGTTTGATTGAATTATAGATGGATCACTGTTCGGGTTGTTTTTATCCGCTGCGTTATCTATTTATCCGAACAAAACCCCAACACTTCCTGATTCATCTCAGCCTCAGTATAGCTAGGCGTATAATCCTTAGACAAAGGAATCTCACGCGTTGCGTAACTGGCATTGAGAGATGAATAGTTGAAGGGAATAGAGTGTTTGTTTTTTCTATCTTTTTCTTTCTTCTCAATTTCCTTCAACTGTTCAGGATCATCAGACTCTTTCATGAAAACGATTTTGTATCCAAGACTCATGTACCGAAGGTCATACATGGTAGGAGTCTTGGATATGGCATGCTTAAGATAGCATGGACTTTTATATCCAATACCTTCCTTTGGATTATAATAATTGAACTCTTTGGGTTGGTTCATATGAATGGTTTGATCGGTTTGGCCTCTCTTTAGGAACTTGTCCTCCATATCTTTTATTTTTGCAAATAGATTGGTTCTTTGGGCAAAAATCACTTCATACTTTTGAACACTTACTCTACTTAGAATCTCAGCCTCATGAAGTTTCTTTTGCAAGTCTGAGATGTTATCATTCAGACTAGCAACTTTATCTTCTAAGGTTTTGTTGGCAAGAGTAAGAGTGGTTACCTTTTCTTTGGAATGAGCTAGTTCAATAGAGAATTTCACAACTAAGGCATGCTCACTAGCTAATTTGGATTCTGCTATAGTAGCTAAACTATTTGCCTTATTGATTTTGTTCTCATATTCAGAAACTTTGGAGGCAAGATCTTTCAATTGATGTTCTAACTCTAAGTATTGATCAGGGAGTACCTCAGAAGAAGATGACTCTGAATGCTCTGAGTCAAGATCGTTGTAGTCACGTCCTCCATCTTCTGAGTACAGCTCCTCCTCATCATGGTTAGCCATCAAACATAGTTGATCTTCTCTTCCTTCATCACTTGTCAGGTCCCATGCCTCATCTTGAATAAGCATGCATACGGGACCTCTCTCCTCATCATCACTTGAGATTCTGAGCCAAGCATTATCTTTCTTTACATTCCTTTCCTTGTCTTCAGAATTGGATTTCTCCTCAGGTTTCTGGTAGTCAGCTCTACCACCCTGTTCAACTCTCCTTAGATGGTTGTTGTTAGAAGACGTGGGTTTTCTTGCATTTCTCTTGGACATGGACCTGGTGATCAATGCCAATGCCTTCTTTATGTCATTCATCTCTTCATCAGATTCTTCTTCATGTACATGGAGAACCGGTGGTCGGGTATCGGACCTGATTGCTAGGGCTTCTCTTGTGTTCATGATTGAAGGTTGATTATGGATCTTAAACCACTTAGAATGATCAGGTGATTTGGTTGGTGAAAAATCTCAAGACTTGTGAAATTCTTGGAAATGATTCAGTTCTGAAGGTTGGATCCAGATCTGGAGGTTGGATTCAGTTCTGAAGGTTAAGTGTAGTGAGGGTAGTGGTAATGAAATGACTTAAAGAAATATGGAAACTCTAGTCTGAAGATAACACTTGATGTCCAAAATCCAAGTCTGGAGTGGAGACCCGGTACCCAAAGCTTTAGTCTGGAACAGAGATTTCACCAGAACCAGAAACACAACAGATCAAGAGCTAGTGGTAGGCTGTGATACCAATTGTAGGTTCCAAATCAATCAATCAAGAACACTTAGATCACTATGATGTAAATGCTAGGTACATGATCCAAGGTAGATTTCATTCAAAGGTGTAAGAAAAGAGAGAGTACAAATGAAGATTACATCCACTATTTATACTAACTCTAATGGACTAGGCTTTTTAAAAATAGATGGGCCCTAAACAATTGGGCCTCAACTACAAATTACATAAATGGCAACAAAGATTAAGAAATAGTAAAATTGACACAGCTAACTAGATTTTCTAACACATGCACAACAGAAAAACAATCCATAATTCCCAAACGTTGATCCAATCATATCATAAACAGATTTAACAAAAGAGCGTTTATCAATATATACCTTTTAGACAGTCAATGAACGAATCTGAAAGGCTTGTGGGGAATACACCGCTACTGCACCACGTCGAGATAAGCTGCTAAGCCGCCTTTTGATTACCCGGATATACAAATCTAGCTGATTTGTGTATGTGTATGTGTGTATGTCGATTAGGGAGAGAGAGGTTTTCTAGCTTTCTTTTGGTTTAAGTTACTAATAAATTGAATGAATGAAAAACCATTAGGTTTACCATATTTATAATATTAAATATGGTAATCACCCAATAACAGAAAGTCCGTTTAATTAAAAGCCCGATGGCCTTTTATTAAACATTACAATATATATTAACTATTAAAAGCCCGATAGCCTTTTATTAAACATTACCATATATATTAACTAACTATTAATATATATATATATAAGGAATCCAAATAATAAATAATTATCCATTTATTATTTAAACCCCTTTCATTAATAATTAATTAAACCAATTAATTATTCCACACAACTGGTAAATTCAATTATCTCTAATTGAGTGTGTAGCAGTGTGACCCACTAGTGTCTTATAACATTGGACACGGTAATTAATCCCTGTTAGTGTCTTGCACATAATCCCTTCAGGTATCAATTTCGATTTCCGACCCACCCACCTCACCTGCCATCGAACAATTGAACGATTTGAGTGATTCGTGAATAGTAAGTTTTTTTTGTATTCAACAATCTAGATATCTGATTTTTCTAAATTCTAATAATCTGTTTTTGTTCGATAGTTTGTCTAATCTGATTTGAAGTAAGTTGTTATTTTCTCAAATTTGATTTGGTGATTCATTGAATTGTCTAAACTCTAAAAAACACTCAGTAACTCACTGTTTGTTCTGGTTTTTGTTTGACAGTCAATTAATCACTTAATCAACTATCATCTTATCCATCGATTCAAGATTGCCCTTTTAGTTGTTTTTGTTTGTAAATTGTAATTGGTATTGTTAATTTGATATTTTCTCAAATTATGATTTGTCACTTTGAAGAAACTCATTGTTTCTTGTTTTTTTGGTTTGAAGTTTTATCATGAATTATGATTCAATGAATTTTCTAAACTTTTAAGTTTAGTTTAGAATTTAGAGTTTAGATACACATGACACACACTAAGTTTATGTTTTAGCTTCAAGTTTATTGTTTTGTTTAATTTAGATTTCAAGTTGATTGGTTTACCTTTTTAAGTTTACTGTTGTGTACTTGTGTTTTTGGTTGTAGACTTGCAGAAATGAAGTTATTGCATAAACGAGTTTTGCAATTTCACGAGTCATGACTAAACTAAATCAAGTGCTATCTTTTTATTCTCGACATCTTATCACTTATTCACTTGAATGAGCTTGCACTTTTGAGTATTCTGATTAAGTTTTTAGCCAATATTGAATATGGTAAAGTGATAGATAATTTGGCTTCAAAAAAATGTACTAATATTTTCTTGCTTTTCTAACCGTAGCCCCATTCCTATATATACTAAGATACAAAGCCCAAGCCCATTAAACAAGCTGTAACTTCTAGCTAATTACAAATTAATCCCTAAAAGCTTTCTTTATAAAACCTTCATATCATTAGGACATTTATGGTCCTAATAGTATCGCATGAAAATGATACTTCATGAAACAATATGCATTCCGTGTTAGCGTACACATTTAATGAAAGTATTATTCTTCATTAATGAATCGAATAATCAATCAAAATGAATGGTTTAGTCCGTGCTTGTGCATCTCTCTAATTTTTTTTGGAATGCCAAAATTTATAAAGGGACGGACTAGTGAGAAGCTAGTCCGGGTCCTTTAAAAAGGGACTTTCCTAGAATTAGTCGGTTGGAGGTCAATTTGGATGTCAAAATTGCGGATAGGGGAGAATAGGTAGATAACAAGTGGGTGTGGAAATTGACTAAGACGCAAAATCTGAAGGGTAGAGTTCCAAAGAAAGTAAACGTCTTTATGTGGAGGGTTAAGCTTGGTTGTATCCCCACACGCTCGTTACTCGATAAAATGGGAATGGATCTTGACTCCATGTTATGCTCGAGATGTGGGGAGACGGTTGAGGACATCAAACAAGGTCTATTAGGATGTGGTGAGGTTTCAAGAAAGTGGAACCGGATTGGGGGTGGTGAAGGAAGCACTTAGATGGAATGATATCAATCGTGCAACTTCTACAAGAGGACGAGGAACAAGTAAAATGTTCCAAAGGTAAGGTATGGGTTGAGATCAAATGGATATTCCTCTATTTACTGTGGAAACACATAAATAATGTGGTATTTAAGGGGGACAAAAGACGTATCAACGATGCACTCTGCGGGTGGCAAAGAATGGCCTTCGAACAGATAAGCAGGAGATCAAAGGATTGGCACGTGGATTGGTTCGAGTGACTAGATGGGTTGCAAAGATGAAGATGATGGTAAAAGATGAGTTCTGTTTCGAGGTAGAGGTAGGTAGAGGTTGCGTGAAACTTTGTCTTTGGACAGTGGTGAAGCTCTCGAATCCTACTGAATTTCAGTTTAAGGTTGCAACAGGTGCGCCGATCTGGTCTCACACAGGGTATAAATCAGCGTGGAGGACAATTATTTGTTACCCCTCGTAAAAGGTTTTTGTCCATTCAAACCTTGGTCATGTACCCACAGTGTATATTCACTCGTCGACGGTTTCATGTCCTGCTTCTACGTTGTTTTTGTGAAGCTTTTTCTCTTTTGGTTTTAAATTTGTTTGGATAGGGCCTTTATTTGGCTTAGCTTCGACTCCTATTTCTTTTTCTTGTTGGTGTCGTTGTAAAACTTGGGTTGGGTTTTATGGTAATTATACTGGCTTGTTGTTCTAAAAAAATACTGAATAAGTTTTATAAGATAGTACAGATATAGTTGTAGATATAGATATAAATTATATATAATGGTGTAAAATAAAATGGGAATGTAAAAAATATATAAAATAATTTAATTTGTATGTATTCTTGATATTTAATAATTCGATTAAATCCAAAAATATTAAATATCAAGTTTATATTGGAGGTATTGTCGAAACGATTGTAATTATATAGTTTGTTGAAAAGAAGAACAAATATTTTAATATATTTTAGTTCGTATATATTATTTATTTTAATATAAAAAAGAAGTAAAGTGAAAAATGAATCCCGCGGGTGACATTTTCTGAGATATCCAGACTTTGGATCTAGTCCTTTGGGCCGGGTTTGGGGCTGGAATGGGAGGATCCAGTCTATGGGATCTACTTCCCTGTCGGTCAAGTTCAGCCATAAGTTGGGTCGGGTTGCAGCGGATTAGTGGGATTGCCCAATTGGAGGTCCGACATCGCTGGAGCGTGTGTATGTTAACTTGCCGTTTGAAAGTAATTTGATTAACTAATTATAAGAGTATAGAATGTAAGTTATAAATTAAAAACCATGAATAAAGATATTTAATAGGAGAGTGTTTTTAAAAATTGAATCTTGAATTTAAATGTTTGAAAAAAGGTTATTCTATTTATATATAAAGATAGATCAATTTTAGAAAAACTTTTGACAATGGACGATATATTGTTTAAAATCTAAGTAATAGGAAGGTATGTATCTCTCTTGAAATTAAAATCTAAGTAATGGGAAGGTATGTATCTCTCTTGAAAATAAAATCTAAGTAATAGAAAGGTATGTATCTTTCTTGAAAATAGGGTAGATCATGAGCGCTTAGAGAAAATAGAATTTTATAAGGCCATGCGTAGCGGGAGGCCTGGGCTTGGCACACTTAGCATAGCGGGATGGGAGGGTGGGTGTATTGGATATTTGGTTTGGTAGGTTCGAGTACCAATAGAGAGGGTTCCAAAGGGCTTATTGTGAGTTTATGGAAAAGTTGATGTACCGCAAATGTGACAGTGAGGCTCATAAGGCCTAAAGGTTGGTATGGTCTTATTAAGTAACTTAACTCAAGGTGTACTTAACGATCAAAACTTATTATATTATCAGAATTAATTATCCACTAGCAACTGAAAATTTCCATGGCAATTAATTCTTTAACCATTTCTTAATTAATTAACTAGAACAAGCTAGATAAAACGGAAAGTATTACGATTTCTATTGAAAAAATTGAGTAATTAATTAAGCATAGTATGTTAAATGAATTGAATCCCTTCTGAAAATATGCTTAATTAATTACCATTTTTATGAGACGTTATATCAAGGACTATTGATCAAAGTGTTTCACGAACTGTGATTTTGCTACTAAATATATATTAATTACGCCATTAATTAATTCCAAATCACCAATGTATAAATACCCATAAAATCCCACCCAAAAGATTAAACCAAATTAAGCAAAATGGCCTTCAACCTTGAAAACCCCTTTTCAAATTTCATTGTGTTATTCTCAGTTTGTTACCTTTTGGCAACCCATTTTGAACTCTTTGTCAATGGTGATGATGGTACAGCTGATGGGTTTCAAGTCTATGTCAATGGTACTGATGGGGTTGAAGTCTTAGTCAATGGTACTGATGGATTTTCACCAGCTTTGGGAACATGGTATGGGGATCGAAGAGGCTCTGGAAGTGGTAAAGATTACATCTATCAATTTCTTTTTCAAAATATATAAATTTGTTTGATATCATAATATATATATATATATATATATATATGTATGGTTGTTGTTTTGATTAGATATATATGCACTGTGTACAGGAGGAGCTTGTGGTTGGGCTGATGATGTGAAATCACCTCCATTTTCATCGATGATAGCAGCTGGAAATTCTAGAATTTTTTTGGGTGGCAAAGGATGTGGGAATTGCTATCAGGTAATATTAATAACAACTTGATTTTATTTTATATTGACAGTATATATATATATATATATATATATATATATAAAGGGTTTTAATAATAATAATTATGGTCGATCGTTGATTGTTTTTTTTTTTTTTCTTTTCAGATTAAGTGCAGTCGAGCTCCATTTTGCTCGGGAAGACCTATTACGGTGACGGTTACGGATGAGTGCCCTGGTAGATGCAACGACGTTCCGTTTCATTTTGATTTAAGTGGATTCGCGTTTGGAGCATTGGCAAATCCAGGACAAGATGAAAATCTTCGTAATCTAGGCCAAGTTGATATCCAATATCAAAGGTTCATTAAATATTTCATGTGTTTTAATTTACTATTATATCTGTTATATTATATATATATATTGATGCTAGTAATTAAGTATATATATGCTCATGGGAAAGTAATATAACTATAAGAGATGTTTAATAAGTAACAATAATTGATAATCTAATTAATCTATGTGTATATATATAGGGTACCATGCAACTATGGTGGAACAAAGATTGCTTTCAAGATTCAAGCAAAATCAAACCCTAACTGGTTTGCAACTGCAATAGAATATGCAAATGGAGATGGTGGACTTGGGTCAGTGGAGATAGCACCTGCTGGTTCACAAGCGTTTGTTCACATGAAGAACATTTGGGGTGCGGTTTGGCAATTCGACATTAACCCGTCTTTCCGTGCTCCTTACTCGTTCAGGCTCACATCCTCTCCGACCAGGAAGGTGGTTATAGCTACGAATGCTGTTCCGTCCGGCTTTGTTCCTGGCCAAACTTATTTCTCAAACGTTAACTTTTAAGTTAATTTCTAGCTAACTAGCCAGCAATTAACACATTATAGTAGTTATCATGAGTAGTTTAATAATAATAATAACATGTAGCTCAAGTACGTACGTAGTATGTTCACTTCAAAATATTAATTAGTTGGAGTGTAATATATATGTATGGCTTTTGAATTATATAGAGAGATAATTAATAATGGTAATCCTTAATTTATTTGGGTTTCTTTCCTTCTAGTTTTGATCGATCATAATATATATAACGCATATATATATATATATATATGCAATTAAGTAATTATTGCAAATAAATAGACATCTTAGAACGATCAAACCTTGATTCTAAAAGACCTTTAATATGTTGTAAATTGTGTTTTTCAATTTTGATTTTACACTAGCCGATTAATTTTAGTAATCATAAGTAAATTTACATCCAAACCCACAAAACAAACAAAGTCACACACCACTAAAAAACTGTGCATTACCGATGATAGGACTGAAGGTTAAAAACAATCATAATTTACTTTACTAACTGATTCTTTTTTATTTTATCTTCTACTACTTAGTAGTTGAAAAAACGTTGGTAAATTAATGGAACCATCCATGGATTATGAAACTTCTAGCTCTAGAGTTGACATTGACGTCGATGGATTAGAACGGAAATTTGAAAAATGTGAAGATGGTAGCATACTAACTCTAAGGAATAATTTGAAAAATTCTTATATATATTAGATAAGATTTAACTTAAAACTTTTGCCTATAGCAACAAGAAGTTGTTGCAATAAGAAATAAATGATTATATTTTTTTTTATTTTTTACTCGTTCAGGCTCACATCCTCTCCGACCAACAAGGTCGTTATAGCTACGAATGCTGTTCCGTCAGGCTTTGTTCCTGGCCAAACTTATTTCTCCAACGTTAACTTTTAGTTAATTTCTAGCCAGCAATTAACACATTAGTAGTTAATTATCAGTTTAATAATAATAATAACATGTAGCTCAAGTACGTACCTAGTATTTTCACTTCAAAATATTAGTTGGAGTGTAATATGTATGGCTTTTGAATAATTAGAGAGATAATTAATAATATTGTTAATCCTTAATTAATTTGGGTTTCTAGCTTTCCTTCTAATTTTGATCGATGATAATATAACGCATATATGCAATTAAGTAATGTATGGCTTTTTTAGGTTTTGATTTTACACTCCTTCAATAGCTTTTGATATTCATAATCAACAAATTAATGCACAAAAAAACAAACAATTTATTTAAATACAAATGATATTTCACATTATATATTCCACGCCCATGTAAGTTTCATCATTAAGTATTCTATCCCCTAACCAGTTTAACTTATCCAATGGACAATTGTTATGTTTGCTATGTTCTTGACCCTAAAAAGTTTTTCAAATTCTTGCATTTTAAGGTTTAATCTAAAACAAATAATATTGATAAATTGATCTATGTATTTCCAGCCAAATGTCCAAAACACTACTTATATCTTTACCAAAGGCAGAAACAGTTGATGCATCGTCGAAAATATATAGGCTTTATTGACGGTTTTCCGACAAAACAAGCATCGCTAAAAAGCTAGTCGGTAAAAGCTACCAATGGTTTTTCTTATGACCTTTCTTCCACTGTTTCATTTACTGACGTTTTTTTCGACAGTTTACCAATGATTTTAGACTATTTTTTGATAGTTTTCCGACGACTAATTAATAATTAAATAAAAAATAAACAGTTTGTAAACAATCGAAAACAGTCATCGGTAATACACAGTTTTTTGGTATATATATAACTAGATAAAGAAATAAGTTTTACATATGAAAAGTGAAAAAGGTATGTAAATTGGCTGCCTCATCTTTTTATCACCTCTCAATATATAGAATACAATGTCCTAAGCTAATAATATGGAAAGAATTACAGTAATCAATTACATCTATTTACATTTATTTACCTAGTTTGTTATACCCTCATAGTTGATGCCGGAGGTGGATAGATGTTGAGACTATTATCATCAAATAGAACACAAGGTAGGCCTTTTGTGAAGATGTCAAGAACCTGATAACGGGAAGGTACATGAAGAAAACAGGCTTGACCTTAGGTTACCTTTTCTCGAAGACGTACATTACGATGTGTTTGGTCCTTTGATATTGGACGAGATTACACGTAGATAGCACTAATGTTATAATAGTAAACAATAATGGTGTTGCAGAGAGGGTACGTAATGAAGCTCCAAAAGAAGATTGTGAAGCCAACAAGTTTCGGATACGACATTAGCAACCCCGCAGTATTCAATCTTGTCACTTGATTGTGTGTATCAATTAGCACTTTGAAGACCAAGAAATAAGATTATCGTCCAAATAAACACAATATCCGGAAGTAGATCTAGGGGTATCTAGACAACCACCCCAAGGCCCATCGGTATAGGAAATAAGAGACGTAAGAGTCGACTTATAAAGATATATAGAGGCCATTAGAGGTCGTTCCCTTACACAGGCCCGTTCCTGTCATTTTTTGGGCCCTGGGCGAGATGCAAAAATGGGCCCCCAATAACCACGAATAATTTTCAATATATTGTTTATATCATAAAAATAACATTGAATTTAAGAAATAGTAATAATTCATATGAAACCGTTTTTCCCGGTATCCTTTTTTTAAATGGCAATTCATTAAAAGCTAGCAAGAGGTTAGCGGAAAAAGAACACAGTTACACATTATCGAGACAATTACAAGGAAAGGTTCTCCACTCTATTTTATCTAAGGATTATCTAGTTCAACGACTTATCGACAACAAGATCGAACATATCTTCTAACCTAGGTAAAGAGTTGTCAAAGATGGATCTTGTGGCGGAAGCACCGGATTGAATAACAACTATCATTTTTCTGGTATTCCTAACACAAGACCAATAAGTCTTTTTAACAACCATCAATCTTACTTAAAAACCTTTAATATAATGTTCTTCATTAATATTTGAAACTTTTTGAGTTGAAACAAACTTTTTTAACAACCATGGATCTTATAACACAATATTAGGTAATAAGAAGTCAATAATGTAAGGAAAGGTGAAGTAGTTTTGAAATCCTAAATATAGATATAACTTAGGTCCTTTTAGTTACAATAAATCTATTACATTTTAACACAAAATTAAATTTATGCGAATGAAATATGTAAAAGAGTATGTGGAAGATGAATAATAGACTTATATCAAGGTTTCTAAGCAAAAAAAAAGGTTTTTATATATTAATATGAGATAATAAAACTCAGAAAAAACAAACAATACTATAATGGAAAAACTAGTTTAACTTTCTACAAATTTTATTGTCCAACATAATTAATTAATACATGTTTGTACTCTTAATATGATGCTAAAATCTTTTTGGGCCCTATTATATATATTTTGAAAACTCATTAATTTGTGGAAACTTTGGAAACCATGTTTTCCACCAATCATAATCCATTTTCTTGTTTATTTTTAGTAATTTTATTTATTTTATTTTTGTGATGCTTAATTATAGGAGTTGGTGGTTATGATTTTGAATTTTGCAATTAATCTTGTCCATTGATCATTCTAATCAATGGTTTATATGAGTTTCAAAAGTTTCCACAAATTAATGAGTTTTCAAAATAAGGTGACTATATATATATATATATATATATATATAGAGGGATTTTCATTTCTATATAGAGGGATTTTCATTTGTGAACCAATATTTTGGTGTGAACTTGTGAACTTAATCCTAGCCATCCAAATCATTTTTTGATGGTTAAGATTAATTCCATGATTTATCTTTATTAACCACCCATGATTTTAGGAATTTTCCATGATTAATCTTGACCATTGATTTTGAATTTGTATGGTTAAGATTTGGTTCACAAGTTCACACCAAAATAGTGGTTCACAAATTAAAGTCCCTCTATATAGATATATATATATATATTTGTCTTTTTACAATTTTTGTATATCGCTACTATATATAGTATATATTTAGAAAAATTTGGGCCCCCTTTTGCCGTTGGGCCCTGGGCGACCGCCCGGCCCGCCCTCCCCCAAGGACGGCCCTGCCCTTACATAAAGATTCTATGATATACGAACGTGAAACTAATGAAATGATCTTAGGGTGTAAGAAAGTTTATCTTCCAAAAGAGTAGAGTTGTTTTCACGAAGACAGAAGAGTAGTGAAGACCATCATCATGCAAACTCATTTTAGCAAAAAGAGTAGTTACAATTCACTTGCAAGGATTAACATGCAACTTTTAACTTCGAATTGAAGTTGAAACAGAAGTTCATGGACTTAGAAAGAAAAACGGACGTAAGGATTTTTTTTTTTTCTCTATAAAAAACTAACATTGTCCAAAAAGTGTGAATCTATAATGTCAAAAGTTTGGCTTTTGGTCAAAAGTGTTGCGGCGGATTGGTTATCGCTCAGGGGTTCATAGTGCCCCAACCGAGTTCGAGTCTTCCCGTGCGCATGTGTGGGGACATTTAAGTGGGGCCATGTTTAGCCCCCAAAATTGTTGGGGATTAGTCGGGCTTCGGCCCGTACACCCTTCCAAAAAAATAGTTTGGTTTTTGATGTATATTGAAAAGGGAAGAGACTATGAAACTCACTTTGAAGTAGCAATGATGGAGAAAACTTCCATTCCACATTCATGTGAAATATTCAGCAGTAGCAAAGTATTAGGCACAATAAACAAGTTACCTTCTCCAACTCTAATATCTGATACAGGCTTTCTTTCATTGCCAACCACCCTAATTGGAAGACACTCATCTGAGATTGGATTTTTTATGAATGAAATTTAGCGAGTTAGAGGCTCCCAAAATCTCTGATTTGAAGCAAAAAAACGAAGTCTAAATGGACTTTAGAGGGCGATAAGAAATCCAAACTCTTTCATGGGATGATCAATTAGAAATTCAAGACTCAAGAATTTACGACCTCAATGTTAACGAGATATGAGTTTTTGGATCAAGAAAAAAGTGAAATATGAAGTTCATACTTTTTAAAAAGAAGGTATCTATTAAAGGAAAAGATTGCATGCATTTATTTGAATTTATTTGATTGGCTATGTCCCTACATTAGTGGGCTAGATTAGTGCACTAGAAGGATTATATATAGGGATCTCTTGTGTAATTCAATTCAGCAAATCAATTATTAAAGTTTTCATGGTAAGCAGAGCCAATATCCTTTCCTTTTTCACTTAATTCTCACCGGCGACAACTTTCTCACCATGGCCGGCGAAACCATCTACACAGACCATTCATCCGATGTCAAACCCGAAAAACCACACCTTCACCCCGCACTCACCGCCACCAATGTTCATCAAAAAATATGTGTATTAGATGGCACTAAAACCTAGGCATGGGAATGGGGCGGGTTTGGGGCGGGGACCCCAATCCCCATCCCCGTCCCCCAGCCCTCATCGTCATCCCCGTCCCCTTCCCCATCCCCACCGGGGAATTTAATCATATCCCCATCCCCGTCCCCAACGGGTTGCGGGGATCCCCATGGGGAAACGGGGATTTTATGTCCGTTCATAAATCTATTTTAAATTAAATGTTTTGCGATACCTTACGTGTTTAAATCTCACATATTTCCAATAAAAACTAAGAATGTATCGTGTAATAATTTATAGACGTAATCGTATAATAATTTATAGACGTAATCGTATAATAGTTTATAAACGTAATATCAAAATAAATTAAACTTAATCCTAAAACAACTTTAATTGACGCACGTACCAAAACGTATCAATTAATAGTCAATACCAATCAACTAATATTCATAATTTATCGAAATTGGAACAACCATATACCGATATAATAGAAAGTTAATATATAATTTAAATAAATAATTAATATATATATACGGGTACGGGTATGAGGCGGGGCGGGGAGTGCTAAACCCGTCCCCGTCCCCATCCCCGGTTTGAGAAAACGGGGATCCCCATCCCCGTCCCCAATACCCGATTTACCGGGGAATCCCCGTCCCCGACCGGGGCGGGTGGACCGGGTTCCCCGATGGGTCGGGGACAATTCCCATGCTTACTAAAACCCCGTATTCCAATTGGGTGAAATTATTCAAGAACCATCTCAAGATTTACAAGCTTCTCCACCATATAGACGGTACCAAGCAACCGTCACAAGAAAATCCTACATACGATGGTTGGCTCGAATTGGATGCTCTCATCCTCCAGTGGATCTACAGCACGGTGTCGGATGAAATCCTCAACCGTATCCTTGACGACAACACCACGTCACGACAAGCATGGATTCAAATCCAAGAGATTTTCATCAACAACAAACATGCTCGAGCGGCGACATTGGAACATAAATTCACTAACGCAACCCTTACGGAGTCCGCATCGTTTGATGACTATTGTCAAACGTTGAAAGATATTGCTCGCCAACTTGGCGATATCGATCAACCGGTCTCCGAAAGTCGCCTCGTTATTCAAATGGTTCGTGGTGTCCCTGTTGAATACGACACTATCGGTGCTATTATCAATCAACAATGCCCTACATGGGATGTCGCTAGGGGCATGGTTGAAGCCGAACAACAACGTCAGGCAGCTCGATCCAATTCCAACCATGACACGAAAGGCAACACCTTTACAGAGAGCACCGACAACAATGGTTCTCCCTACCCGAACGGATATCGTGGCAACAACTACGACCCAGCCAAAGCCGCACGCGGCAGGGGACGAGGCAGTAGATTTTCTGGCCGAGGAGGGGGTAGATCTCACAATCAACATCAGGGGAGTCCGGCGGTACCAATGCCCACAGCCCGCGACCTGCGCAGCAATTTTCAAATGGGCCTCACGCCCAATATAGACACCGCCACCCACTCCATTCCCATCCCAACCTTTTCAACAGGCTCAATACGAGAACCAACAGGCCCATGTGACTCACATGCCTCCATCACCTATGCAGGCCCCTCCTGGTTTTGGGTACCAACAGTCGTCGCTCAATGCTTTATCACCTGCGGACATCGGAACTGCAATGTCTGCCTTGAGTCTGAATCCCAATGATCAACAATGGTACATGGATACGGGAGCATCCTCTCACATCACCTCGGACCCAGGTAAAATTACGACTCCAAGTTTATTACCCGTAAGCCCTATTTTTGTCGGTAATGGCCAAAACTTACCGGTTCGCGGTTCGGGAAACGGTTTTTGTAACACACCCAACAAAACCTACCGTCTCAACCGTATAATCCACTCGCCCTCGGTCATAAAAGATTTAATTTATGTTCGTAAATTCACTATTGATAATCAAGTTTCCATTGAATTTGACCCATTTGGTTTCTCTTTAAAGGACCTCAAGGATGGAACCTGCTTTCCCGCCACAATAGCAATGGCGACCTTTACCCATTCACACCACCTGTTACAACTTTGCTTACAGCTTCCACATCCACACCTTGGCATGATCGTCTCGGACACCCCAGCGCGAACGTGCTTCACTATCTTGGTCGTTTTGTTCCTTTCAAGCATAATAAAATCGTTGATTCGTTGCTTTGTAACTCCTGGCAAGTTTCAAATAGCAAACGTTTACCTTTTTCAGATTCTATGTCTACTACTTTTAAACCATTAGATTTAGTGCATTGTGATTTGTGGACTTCTTCTGTTCTTAGTAATTTCGGTTACAAATATTACATGGTCTTAATTGACAATTTCACAAATTTTGTTTGGATATATCCCCTTAAATTTAAATCCGAGACCTTTGCCAATTTCACAAAATTCCACAAATTAATTCAAACCCAGTTCCATTCACCCATTAAAACCTTTCAGTGCGATTTAGGGGGCGAAATTGACAACACCAGTTTCAAAAACTTTGCTCACCAACAGGGACTCGTTTTTCGGTTTTCTTGTCCACAAACATCCCAGCAAAACTGGAAATCTGAACGCATGATTCGTCGTCTCAACGACGTCATCCGCGCACTCCTCGTGCATTCCCGTCTTCCACCCACGTTTTGGGTAGAAGCCCTTCACACGGCTACCTATCTCCACAACATCCTTCCCACAAAAAAACTTGACTATAACACCCCCGCTTAAACCCTATACCGTCGCCACCCTGCGGGTTGTATTTTGATTTTAAACCCGAGAAATTAAAATGCCTATCATGTTTTATTCTCCGTTTTGTTCATACCCATACATAACTAAATTTACATTTTAAATAGATGTAAACAAGATCTATTTACATTAGACAACCTATCATGTTTTATTCTCTGTTTTGTTTTATTCTCTGTGTTGAGTTTTGTTCCAAAAAACACGATCTCATGAGCATCAATGTTTAGTTTGGGAGTGGCAATATGACCTTGTAAGCTTCAAGGTTGTCTAAAAGTCACGAAAAACCTAGACTGGAACTAATCGTCAAAAACAAATCTGACTCTCACATATAACTCAACCGTATATTCGATTGTGCCTGTCATCCACACAAAAACCGATGTCTAAAAAAGCGAATGAAATGTCATAGCCAACAACATAATCAAATTAAATCTATATATATATAAAAAAGCAAATCCTAGAGGTTGCTTAGGTGGCACCATGAGAAGCCTCCATTCATCTCTAGAAATTTTCTCATAATTTTGAGTTTTTTTAATTAAAAAAAAACATATCATTAAATGAGTTTAACCTTTCATTTTCTTTATCATTTTACATAACATATATAATTTTAATGTCTTACAATTTTTAATATAATCAATAAATAATTTTCCTTCAACATTGATGGTTATTTATGTTTGCAATTAAAAACATCTTTTCATTTTCCTACCTACTCTTTATCTCCAAACTATTTATACTACAACATAGATCATCCATTCACTATATTTTTTCATGTTGATTATCATGTTTATAGTTTTTTGTGTGTGCATATTTCATCTCTATCATTTTTCTTTTGTTTACTTCGAGAAACTAATTCATATATCATATATGCACTTTGTAGGAATTTTGTTGGAGATTTTAGAGTCTCTTTATCGTGATTAAATAAACTTTGAGAGACAAGGTATGCATCGCTTTTACCTTTTGTTAAGATTTTAAAGTTTTTTTTTTTTGTTTATTTCGTTTTTGTTATTTTTTTCTTTCGATTACTTTGAGAAAACTAATCCATATACCATATATCATTAATCATATATGCATTTTGTAGGAACTTTGTTGAGTCTTTTAGAGTCTAGCTATTTAACTAAGGTCTTTTTATGTTTCTTATATATTTTCAATGAAATCAATAGTATATTTTTTTATAGTTGTTTCTAATTTTGCTTGCAACAACTATTCATCAATAGAATTTCAAATATATTACAATCGTTGATGTGTCATTGATGTGTCATGAGTAAGTTCATTCTTTATTTTTTTCATATTGTTTACATAGGAAAATCCAAATTTATATATATATGCTCTAAAATTTAGTTGGTTTATGATTTTTTAATGTTTTTGTTTATTTTGTTTCATATAACCAATCACTATTAAAATAGTTTCAATATTAATAAATAGTTAATTAATAGACGAATTAGTTCTTAATAATGGTTAAAATGTAGGGACTATGGTAGTTTTATAAAGGAAAAGTTATGGATCCTCAACATAGATTATTTAGCTAGGGACTGACTCCAAAATTTAAGCATGTATTCCATTATATTTCACTAACATTAAAATAATAAGAGTGAATTACACGGATGTGTCATGTGGTTTGTTCAAATTTTGAATTCGGTTCCAAAAACAAACTATCTACATATATGACCCCTAATTTTTTTTCATATCATCCACGGTTCTCCGCTTAACAAAGTTAACAAGCATTCATCATGAAGGGTTAATTATCTCATTGAAAAAATTATAAGGACAAAATATATAATCTTTCGAAAATAAATTTATGTCATTTATGTGTTTCTAATTTTTTTATCAAATTTTTATATACATTTAATGACAAGTTAATTGCTAAAGTAAAATATGTATTAAATATAAAATATATATATTTATCTAAAATATTATTAAATTTAGAAGAAGAATATGTTCAAAAATTTTAAGTTTGAAAAAATAAAGATAACATCACATATCGTTTGATTTGGGACCTGTAATATGCAAGCAAAACAAAATTTAAAGACGGTTAAATTCAGATTATATATATATACATATATATATTCAAATTATAAATAATTAAGATTAAATAAACACCAATTTTGCAAACAGTTAAAAAAGACTAGCATTACTACAAATTTAGGTTTATGTAATGAAAAAAAGTAAACATTTCAATAAGTCACTTTATAAAACTTAATAAGACCATAAGATAAAACGTCTTATCTAAAGACGTTGTAATCAGTCTTACAATATTTTTTTGGCGTTCTAATAAGTTTTTTAGACATTTATAATACAATGTGTCACATTAGAAATTTTATATGACAATATTTTAAAAAATCATGTAAAAACAAGCATGTTATAAACAGAGGTTTTTAGGTAGTTAAAATTTTTTACGTCATTAAATTTTTTTTACGTCATATAAATTTGATTTTTTCTGGTGATTTTTTTCTTAATCATTTGAATAATCGATGTCTTTTAATCTTACTTTTAAATGAAAAGTTATGGACCATCAACATAAATTATTTATCTATGGACTAACGTCAAAATTTAAGCATGTAGTCCATTGTATTTCACAAACATAAAAATAATAAGACTAAATTAAACAGATGGATCATGTGGTTTGTTCAAATTTTGAATAAAACAAACTATCTACATATGTTACCTCCAATTTTTCTTTTTTATATCATCCACGGTTCCTTCACTTAACAAAGTTAATTAGCATTCATTATGAATAGTTAATTAACCCATTGAAAAAAACTATAAGGACAAAAAATGTCATCTATCGAAAATAAATTATGTCATTTATGTGTTTGTAATCTTTTTTTATCAAATTTTTATATACATCTAATGACAAGTTAATTCTTAAAGTAAAGTACGTATTAAATAAAAATATTTATTTATTTAAAATATTATTAAATTTAGAAGAAGAAAATGTTCAAAAATCTCAAGTTTGAAAAAATAAAAATAATTTAACATATTGTTTGATTTGGGACATGTAATATGCAAGGAAAACATTGAAATTTAAGGACGATTAACGTGACATTTTATAAATATATATATATATATATAGTCACCTTATTTTGAAAACTTATTAATTTATGGAAACTTTGGAAACTCATATAAACCATTGATTAGAATGATCAATGGACAAGATTAATTGCAAAATCCAAAATTATAACCACCAACTCCTATAATTAAGGATCACAAAAATAAAATAAATAAAATTACCAAAAATAAACAAGAAAATGGATTATGATTGGTGGAAAACATGGTTTCCAAAGTTTGCACAAATTAATGAGTTTTCAAAATAAGGTGACTCTATATATATATGTATATATATATATATATATTCAAATTACAAATAGTTATGATTAAATAAACACCAATTTTGCAAACAATTAAAAAAATAGTATTACAACAAAATTAGGTTTATGTGATGAAAAAAGTAAGCATCTTAATAAGTCATTTTATAAAACTTAATAAGAGCACAAGATAAAACATCTTATCTAAAGACGTTGCAATCAGTCTTACATGATTTTTTTGACGTTCTAATAAGTTTTTTAGACATTTATAATACAACGTGTCGCATTAGAAATTTTGTACGACAATATTTTAAAAATCATGTGAAAACAAGCATCTTATTAAAAGAGGTTTTTAGGTAGTTAAATTTTTTTACGTAATATAAATCTGATTTTTTGTGGTGATTTTTTCCCCTTAATCTAAACGCCCAATGACATTGACTCTTAAATCATACAATCCATACCATAAAAAGTTATATTTTCACAACGTATACAACTTCACTATGTAATTTCCGTTAACAAATTTCATCACCACACAACGCGCGGTTCACACCTAGTATAGTCATTATGACATTGTCTATAATCATGAATAAATAATCGTTACCTATAAATTATTGAGCAAATGCTTAAATATGTCCTATACGATATAAAATTAAAAATTGAAGGCGTGGAAAAAAGAGTATAGGAAGTAAAATGCAACATACAAAGGGGTTGGTGGTGTGAAAACTTGAGATGCCAACGTCTATATTTAAACACTCATCATTCATGAACCAATGGAAGTTCAACTCTTAACTTTAGTACCTTTACACTTAAATATCTTCAAACTAAATCTATCTTCCAGCGTTATTTTAGATCTGCTCCTTGATGTTCTTTTAGTGATCGGTAAATTCCTGATATCTTCTTTGGGACCGACAAACAAAATATTTGAGCAATTTATTTTTCTGCAATGAACAACAAATATGCACCTTTTACTCAAAACACTCAAGATAAATGAAATGGAAGGAAAGGAGCCTTCTTAGCAGTATCAACATCTTTGTTGCTACATCTTTGCTTTGCAGAGGATGCAAAAGCACCAAGGTCAACGTCTTTGTGAAAATAAGTAAAAATTTTGCAAAAATAAGAGGTAACCTGCTAAAAAAGTATGTGATTGTAGGTTCCTTGAGTTTCCTGCCAAACTTGAGAATGGTGTACAAAATTAATAATACAAAGAGGATGTAGTTCAAAGTACAAACCTTGATAGAAGTCAAGAACCATGTATACTATATGTCTATTGTCTGGTACTCTAATTATGTATATTGAGCACGAGCCCTGACCAATTGAACTAATGATCTTATCTACAAGCCTGAAAATACAAATTGGATAACATAATTATAAGTGTCAAATTAAGCTGGTAGCTTCCTAACATTTGAAGGTATTCTGAGCATAGTTGAGTCAACAGCAGAGAACTGTCCAAAACAGGAAATTGAGGCTTACCAGTCAAATAAACTCGAGTCCCAAAAACCAATATCCGTTTTATTACTGCTTTCTACTTAGCACTTGGAAATGGGAGATATATGTGATCATGAATGTGTATCCCAAAGACTGCGGAATTGTGTATGCCTATCACAATTCACAGTCTCTGTCTATCACAATTCACAGAGACTGTGAAATTGTCAATTGTGTATGTATATCACAGTTTACTTAGGTTAGTTCTTGGTTAATGATAGTTTGTTTTATCTTTACATTTATAGAATTGCATTTTGGTATGTCTCAATCGCAAGGCGATAGTAGTGCACTTGCACCACTGGAAACAAAAAAATCGTAAAACCTACGAAAACAATGTCACTTGTATGGGATCATTTTGATAAAATTTTGGGACCATGATAAAAGGAAGGTGCAAATATTGTGCAAAGACATATAAGACTCCAGAATTATTTACTTTATACTTGAATTAAATATAAGACCTATAGTTGTGATGAATTTAATATAAGACTCCAGAATTATTTGCTTTTAACTTAATGCATGATTTTGATGATATAAAGAAGAAAAGCATACCAGAGTGTTTACTTATGGCTTAATTAAAACACTTCGATTAATTTGTTAATGTTATCATTCGGGATATACGCAAATTTCTGATGTTATGTCATAATAAACAAAATATATTTCGTATGTAGAACTCAGAACTTTACAAGCTTCCAGTTTAACACCATCAACAAAGAAGAACCCATGGTGTCAAACAAGTCTATGTAGTCATTAAAATTAATTTTTATTTCGAACATAAGTAGTGTATAATTCAATTTGATCAAGGAGAAAAAGCATGGTGTTTTAAGGCATGTTAACTAGATAAGTGGTGACCAAGAAGTTACAGATAATTCTGGAGTCTTATATGTCTTTAAAGAAATATAAGGCATGTTAACTAGATAAGTGGTGACCAAGAAGTTACAGATAATTCCAGAAATATAAGACCTAGGTGTCTTTGGGTTGATCTCCAAGGATTCTGAGACTAGTTAACCTGCAAATAATTAAGTTGGCCCAAAGATCATGATTAACAAAAAGATTAAGTAAATAATTAAGTAGATGTTTGGTAATAATAGGTTAGCTTATAAGTCAGGTACATGTTTGGATGCACCATAAACTATCTCATAAGCTAACTTCTTGAAAAGCTACTCTCACTAACCTTTTGGTGACTTATGAGACTTTTTATTTTTTTATTCCAAATCTACCCTTGCTAAGCTTTATACTACTAATTTTCAAGCATGTCTTTTTTTGTCCTTTTACAATCATAAGCTACCTTATCAGCTAGTTTTTGCCAAACGTAACTTACTCATCAGCTACTTTATCAGTCGTAAGCTATCTTATCAGCTAGTTTGCCAAACATAGCCAAAGTAGAAGAGTTGGAAAATCCAGTCCCTAAATTACAATTTAACCCATACAAAATTTATTAGAAAAAATTAACTCTTAAATTGTTATATTAGTATTTTTATGATATTTCATCTTTAAAAAAATCAATGTCTCACAAGAAAATCATAAATCGGTAATATTGTTATTAAATATATAGTTTTGAGTTGAAATAATTAACAAAGAGCGCATCTAGTGTAGTGGTATCATAGTACCCTCCCACGGTACTGACCGGGGTTCGATTCCCCGGATGCGCATTTACTTTTTTATCCTCTTGGTTTTTTCTTTTCTATTTTTATTTAAGCAAACTAGAAATTGTCCTTTTTCATTATCCTCTTGGTTTATTCTCTTTCTATTTTTATTTAAGCAAACTAGAAATTTTCCGTGCACGATGCTGCACGAAACATTTAAAATTCAATAATGAAGAGGATACTTGATCGTCGTCTTTTGACCCACGCAAAAAATAACGTTTAAGATTCTTCTTAACATATTTTTGTTCATATGTGATTATTTATCTTAATATGATAAAGATTTAAAAAGAAACATGAAAAAATAGGGGATTAATAGTAAATTAAACGACTAATCATAAGGGTATTAACTGTAACTTCTAAATTTATAAACAATTTAACTTTTAATGTAAAAATATATGAACAAATTAATTCATATGTATTTTTAATATTTAATAATATGATTAAAATGTAAAAGTATTCGATATTAGACTCATTTTGGAGATATTTTCGAGACGATTATAATGATAGATTTTGTTAAAAATAAAAATAAAAATTTTAATATATTTTACGTAATTTACATTATTAATGTTAATATAATAAGGGTTTTAAATGAAAAATAAAAAAATAAGGGGGTAAAAGTAAACTAAATGATTAATTACAAGGATATTATGTGTAAGTTCAGTTTTGTTGAACAAAATAACCAACTTTATGAGTTATTCTCTTTATATAATAGTATAGATAAATGAAGCTCCCTTTATTTTTATTTAAGCAAATGGTGGGTATAAATGAAGCTCTCTCCTACACCCACGACAAGAAATCCTATTTTTTTGTAAATGCTCACTTAGGTAAGCGTTTATCAATATAATTTATCTTATTAATTAAGTATGGTAAGAATCGAGAAGCTTATCAGGTAAGCTACAAGGCAAGAAGCCAAGGACCAAGACTCATACCATGATAATTGCGAGAAATGACTTTTACCCGGTAAACATTTAGTGGATTTAAAATGTTTAGCGACAATGAGTTTTCAAGGCCAATGATGTCACTCGGTAGGTAAGATACTTGAATGGGTTGGGGGAATAGTAGTAATAAACGACTTAAATAACCCTCTAACTGCTTTCATTTTAGATCCAATTAAGTTATGGTTTTGCCTTTCAAATAAAAAAAAGACGAACTAGGATGTTAAAAGGACTGTTGGACCGTTTAAACTAGTCTAACCAAGTTAAACCTAAACCAAAACCATTTTGGTGGTTTGAGCTCAGTTCGGTGTGAAAAACAGTCAAACTGCTTGTCCAAGCTGCGGTTTGAATTTCTTTTGAATGATCTGGACCAAATTGATTGTCAAAACTACATGTATTAATTATAGGGAAAAGTACAAAAAAACCCAACGAACTATTCAGTTTTGAATGGTTAAGTCCTTAAACCATTTTTTTGAATGAAAAAACCATTAAACTTTTACATTTTGTATGATTAAGTCATTGAACTATTTTTTTGAATGAAAAAACCATTAAACTTTTTCATTTTGAATGATTAAGTCCCTGAATATTTTTTTCAATAAAATAAATTATCGATTTTTTAGAAATTGACTAGTTATATTCGTTTAACTTAATCTAATATATTTATATTTTTACTTTAAAACATTTTTAGTTGGTTACCGGTTATTTTTTTATTTTTGTTAAGAGGATATAAGTAACCAATTTTTTAGAGTTTGATGGTTTATTTATTTAAAAAAAAATTGTTTAGGGGTTTAATCATTCAAATTGAAAATGTTTAATGGTTTTTTCATTCAAAATGATAGTTCAGTGACTTAATCAATCAAAATATGAAAGTTTAATGGTTTTTTCATTCAAAAAAATAGTTTAGGGACTTAACCATTCAAAACTGGATAGTTCGTTGGGTTTTTTTGTACTTTTCCCTTAATTATATTTAGTTTCAAGTTTGTATACTTTAACTTTCATTTTTCAATTGAAAGCATTGGAATATATTAAATATTATATCCAAAATTCCAAATTGCTATTCAACTTGCTCAATAGTCGAAGACTTAGGATCATGTGAGACCAAGCTGTTATCGTGAGACCGCGTGAGACCAATACCTAACGTTTGAAACTTCACAAAAAAACACCGTGAATGTCCATAAAACACGAATACGCAGACCTAAAATTCACTTTCGGTGCAAAAAAATATCGAAAACAAGCTAAAAAACGTAACCTTCACAGCTCAAGTTCTGTGAAGGTTACATATATATAATGCAAACCTTCACAAAAAAAACAGCTGTGAAGGTTTCGTTTTTTAACCTTTTTTTGGAATTTTTTTTTTCAATAGTGTTTTTTAGTATGTTTTAACGATGAATGTTCAATTTTTTTTACCTTCACAAATGTTTTGATGTGAAGTTTCAAGTAAAACATGTTGGTCTCACCGGTCTCACCAAAAAGGCTTGGTCTCACCGGAACCTAACCCCTAGTCGAAAATTCCAACTATTGTTGGTGAACTTGTTTAACCATTTTTCAGTTTCCCCAATGTTATTTTTTTTAGAAATAGACATTTTCTTATATAATTCAATATTATTTTATAATATTATTTCTTTTTTTATGTAAATGTTATGTTTTTTTTAATTAAATGTACCCGTTAACATTCATTGGATATATAGAAAATCAAACCGCTCCAATTGGATCTCAATTGGGTAAAAAAATTTTAAAAAAAAAATTAATGGGGTGAGAGAGGCTCGAACTCTCGACCTCAGGATCACTCAGTAGCTATGAGACTTACGCGCTAGCCAACTGCGCCACCACCCCTTTTGTGTTTTCTCTCACCACCATACTCCTATATATAAATAAATTATATCAAAACAATGCCAACTGATCCTCTGATTGAATTACGATTTTATTTTTTATTTTTTTGGATGGTAGTAGAAAACACACGTTCCGACAGAAAGTCAAAGAGGTATCAGGCCTTAACAATAGGCAACCCACTAATCCTCTCGACCATGAAAACCGTTACCGGCTCATGCCTCACCCATGCCCCCGTCCGAAGGTCGACCCATGAACTGGGGTGTCGCGCTCCCCAGTTTCACATGGAAAGGCTCGAACCTGAGCAAGCACTATGTACCCCCAAGCGTTTACCATCCCACCACACCACCTTGGACTATTACGAATTTATAATATCAAGTATTTTTTATAAACTAGTATTAGCCATCAAGTAGGAGCATGAGATGCTTTAATGGTGATATTAACATCGTTGAGAAAAATATGAAGATGATAATCGAATTGTCAAAGTAATAGCACTGACAATTATACATTTAAAATTTGATAAAAATTCAAAAATGTTTATTACTGCTATTGTCCACATACTCCTCCTTCTAGAGGAGTCTTATGGCCATGTCCCAACCTCAACATCACTAATCATCTTTTTTATTCCTCTTGTATAAAAGAATACAACATTCTTTTGTATTAGTATATCACTCAAAAATATAGCTTTCTTTTTTAGTAACATTCGGATTTAAATTTAGTTATTTGTCTAATAACAACGGTTACAAATTGTTTAGATCCACAAGCATTTCAATTTTTATCTTTAAAATACTTTAGAAGTTATTTGTCTTGTGTTAATATGAATGAATACGCACAATTTTTAATATTAAAATTAGGTCAAATCATACATTAAAAATGTAAAAGTTGGCGGCGATACAGGCTCTATTTGATCCCAATGACTGTTGTTATTATTCATATTAAAGACTAAAGAAAGCCCAAACAGGTGAAAGAAGGAAGCATTAGTCAACAACAATGTCGCGTATACACGCTATATGCAAATTTTGCCATGTACAATAGAGGGGTTTTTTTTTCGGTTTCTTGTCATACAGGGTAAATCCGTAGATGTTGTGTGTACAAACTATAGCAAGTTCTGTGAGCATTTTATGTAAAGATTAGTGTTTAACAAGCTATGTATGTACAGGTGAAGTTGGTAAGAAGGAGAACTCATTCACGAGACTCTACAACAGGAACACTCGAGTAGGTGAAACTTTGATTCTCAGTCTCCACACCGTTTTCTTTTTGCTTGCTCCATGATACTTTCCATATCTGCAGCAAGCTTACCCTGCAATAGAGAGTGATGTCAAAATGCAATACTACTATTCATTTTCCTCTGTAAAAACATTTTGTATACGGTATAAAAAGAAACGAACATGTGATTATGGTACGTGACTCCCATTTGCTTAACAGAAAAGAGACAAAGACAAGATCCCCATGGTGAAGAGTCGAAGAAACAAAAGTAACCAAATCAAACCAACCCTGTATATCTCACACGAAAGTAGGGTCTGGGGACTGGAGGTGTGATGTACGTAGACTAGACCTCTACCCCAAAAGCAATTGTTTCCATAAAAATAAAAAGTAGCCAAACTGTATACATAGTAGTTCTTTTTTTTTTTTGGAAAGGTGTCCTGGGCTATGCCCATACTAATCTCGGGAAATTATTGCCGTAAGACATAAGCCCCTGTAACTCAATGGCCTTAATTGTTGGCACACCTGGAATAGAACCCTAGACAAAGGGGATATTCTGTATGCATAGTTAAAAAGTTGAAAAGGCATGGACTCTCCTTAAATTCAAATGGGAATCATGAAAAACAAAGGAACTATACCTCTCGGTTATAGTTTCCCTCTTTGCAAGCATAAGTGTCAAGAATACAGGAACCATTGCAGCGCACAGATGCTTGAGAGTGTGCCCACTAACTATATGATGAGTCCATCCGTAAATTGTATCATCAATAGCTTCTAAAACCTTAGCTAGGAGGTAAAATCCTGCAAGCAAAACCATATATTGGAACTTCATTTAACATTCCCGAAAGTGGGCGACTGTTTTCAAGCATACGCAAAAGACGGAAGGATGATATCAAACCTGCAGCCCATAGCCAGTATGAAGAATGCGTGTACATTGGAGGCAGCATGATGGCCATCACGGGAATTGCAATGCAAGGAACAAACTGAACCAAGGCATATGGTCGGAGATCATCAAAATACCTATCGGAATAGAAGAGAACATTCAGTGATGACCATGTTCACAATACCCTTAATACAGTTTCCCTACTTAAAATTTTCGGTTTCAATGCCTTGACGTGAGATTAGATAGAAATGACACCCATAAAACAGGGATGAGAAATGGAGGGGAGTTGACTAACGGAATGTAACCTTAATTTTTATCAAGTAAAAAACATGCTTACCTCCAATATAAAATGCTTACTACGCCAACCAACAGCAGGGGAACGATGGAGAATGTTCCCTTCCGCTCATCGATTCTTTCAATAATAAAAATTGCAATAATAGAAGTGAATGCAATTGTCATCTGTTAAATCAAATCAAAAGTATGGATAACATCAGAATAAGGTGGAAGCTAGTGTATATACAGTGAACTATAAAATATATACTGAATGAAAATTCTTACAGGCAAACGATCCCAAACAAGGGTTGCATCATTCGGGTTGAGATGATAGTAAGAGGATCCAAAACCAACAGCAGCCACACCAACGTAAAAGAATGTCCAACCACAAAGTTCACCTCGAAGACTTAGGTAAGATATATATACTATCAGTAGTTATCCAAAAGACTGACAGTGACAAAACCAAAGTATAACTTAGATCCAGAAGCATACCTCAACTTAAAGAAGTTCTTATAATAGCAAAGTATGAGCCCTATGACGCCAATTATAAAGAATGGCACATTTGAAATGACATTCAAAGCGTTGGGTATACCTGAAAGTAGGAATGTCAAGTTTATAATAGATGTAAATGATTTGAAACTGGTTAACATTGTACTAATTACTAAATGAAAAAAAAAAGGCAAAATGCAACCAAATCAGTCCTCAGGTGTATAAGCATATTAGCAAGCAACTCATGGGGGACTTTATCGTTTTTACAGTCAATAATAGGCTCGTTTGCGGAATGATAATGATATGTCCAAACAAGAGGCAATAATTAGGATCATCCAAGCCCCTTCTAGAGGACTATAACATACTGAAAATGCAGATTAAGAAATACCTAGTATATGAAGTAAAGATGTAAAGAAGTAAGATTTGTTTGATAAAACTTCTTAACTGGACCATAATTCCATCATCTTCTAATAATCACATACATCCAGATGGTACCAGATGCAAAAAACTTAGGGACACATTTCCTCATCATCAAATTGGTGGAATGATATAGCATCCAATTGAGAATAAACCAAAATGAGGAATGAATTTGCTCCAGAAATGAGCATGCCTGCAAATGTAACACCCCTTGTCCGCTTTGCCCCACTGGCTCACGGCTTTGTTTCTGGCGACCTGGCAAAGACTTCCCAAGAGGTCACCAATCCTGGTACTACTTCCACCCAAGCACGCTTAACTAAGAACCAGCCATGCGTTATGGCCCCAAAAAGCGTTGTTGTCTTGGGAGGCCAAGGTTTACTTATGAATCCAGCATCTCTCCTGTCCACGGCGATATAGGATTTGCCTAAACTCCATCCCCCGAGATAAAAATTCCAGTCAGGAATCAAAAAGGACTTTGGATAACCAACCCATAAACAAAGTTAAACTAAGGAAATTGACAAAAAGGGAACTTACTTGATCAATAAGAAAGTTAAACTAATAATAAGCAAGGAACATACAAACTAGATAACACTATTACCCCCTTTGTTCAAAAAAATATATGGCTTTGGATGCTAAACAGATGATTTTCCAACTTGAAATTTGAAAAGGATTCCAAACTTCTATAAACTATATTGAACTTCAATATGCAAAAGAGAAGGTAAAAACAGAAATCCATATCAAAATTAGGTTTAGTATTGAAGAACAAACTACAGTTTCTTTTGCCCTAACTGATTAAGTCTCATTCATCCACAAAATTGAACAACTGATTCACACTTCTTTCCAATACCACCAACAAATCATAACAACACAAAATTGAACCAGATTAACATATCAAAACAAACAAATTCGCTATGTTCCAAAGCCAGAAGAACAAAAAAAGAGTTAAATCCACTACTTGAAAACTGAAGGAATTGAAAGCAATTTACCCAAGAATTGACGTTGATCGGCGAAATCGTGGTACTCCTGATCTTGAGGGATGGAAGGAGTAACAAACATCAATACTATGAAGCAAACTATGGCTACTATCCATACTATTACAGTCCGATTAGACATAATAACTACTAATGGATACCTAATTGGAGTACAAGATTTGGGGATTGAAGATGATGGAAGAACAAGCAGATTGAAGGAATTATCAGAGATGGAGATTGATTGATCTGCGACGTTATCAGGAAGACTAAAATCTCATTGATGGGTTTAATAAAGGGGAAGTGAGGGGGTGAAGATGTAATTTTTTATATTTGGTGGACTGAATTGTAATTTGTCTTTTTTGATGTTATCATCTAATTATCACATAACCACCCTCTGCTTTTTGTTTGTTGTCATTTACCCTTCAAAAAATATATATATATATATATATATATATATTTCTATAAGAATATGGTAACATGGATATAGGGATGTAAGTAAGCCGAACTACTCGAGAGATATCCGAGCTCGAATTGTTAAAAGCTTGAAACGAGCTCGAGCCTGAAATAGAGCTCATTTACTAAACGAGCCGAGGTCGAGCGGTCGAGCCTCAAAATCAAGGATCGTTGAGGCTCGCGAGCTTAAACGAGCTTCACATATACTTTTATGTATTTTATATTTTATTAATAATATGTATTTAACATAAATAAATCGATATTCAAAGCACATGCTCATAATCAGGGATCGTTTAGACTTGTTTACTTAAGGCTTGTTTAGGCTCATTAGGCAACCGAGCATTAGTGAGTCGAGTTCGAGCCTTGTAAATGGTTCACAAGCCGAGCTCGAGCCTAAAAGCAAATGTTCGAATGAGCTCGAGCTTCTATGATTTCAAATGAGCTTCGCTCGATAAGCTTAAAGCTCAGTCCGGTCAGCTCGTTTATGTAACAACCCAAAATCCCACACAAAATATGATATAAAAATAACTCCTAGTGATTTAACGCAGCGGATAATATAAAATTCTAAATCAAATAAGGTAATAAGTTGTGCACGTGGAACATCTGTAACAACTCGTCCCACATCGGCTGGTGAGGGGAACGAAGCACTCCTTATAAGGTGTGTTGATACCTCACCTGGTGAGACGCGTTTTGGGCTGTGACCTGGACTGGGCAACTCCAAAGCAAAACCGTGAGGGAGTAGGGGTGACCGGTTAGGGCCCTGTGTCTCCAAAGCGGACAATATCGAACCACGGTCGCCTGGGCTGTTACAGATGGTATCAGAGCCTAGGTTTAAGAGAATCAGCTCACACGCTTGCGGGTGTGTGTGTGGTTGAACTTAAACTAGAGGTTTTGGGAAAAAGTAAATGGTCAAGGGTCGGAACTGTCAACGGAACTTCAAGGTGGGGGTGAGTAGCACTATCTGTATTTGTTTATTTTGTGCCATCAAAGTGATTATGTGTTAACATTTGAGTTGTGATTTTTGGCAACCCCTCTTGGGGTATGTTGGTAATTTATGTTTGTGGACTACCTACTTAGTCGATAGGATTGAGATTGATTTAGGATGGTATCAAACTCAAATGTAAACACCTCGAGAAGTCGGTAAGGGGTTATTAGGCATGTTCTTGTTTGATTGTTGTCTAGTGATCTCAAGCCGGTTATCGATTTTCGGTTGGTTATAGCAGTACGGGCCGAAATAATAGTACTACTATAAACACCGGTGTAGAATTGAATTTGATTAAATCTTAGGAATCTCAATTTGATTGACGACAGTTAGGGAACCGATGAATGCTTGAGCTGTAAATACAATTGGATGAGGTTATTTGTTGCTTATGATACTGCATGAGAATGACTATATGAGGTTTAAACATATGTGTTATGCACTTATATGTGTGGGGGCGTGATCTAGTCATTAGGATTGCATGTGTACTAATGACTAGTGTTAAGTACTGCGTGAGCTTTAGCTACGATTAAAGGAGGGTGTGGTAGGACACTCTAGATGTGGATAGTGGAATGACCTCAAGTAGTACTGTTCCTAAATTACTTTGTTAAACATTTAGAAGGGTGACTTTAGGAGCACTCAACTGGTGAGAGTTGTTTAGACTGCTTATTTACACTCGGTGGATTATGAGCACCGGTACGGATTCCTTGTTTCTTCGTTACGTATATTCGTTTGCTAAATTTCCGTTGCGTTTATTTGATACGTGTACGGACTCCTTATGTTTTCATTCGTGTCATTCGATCTATTCGTTCGTGCTTAATGTGCTTTGTTGATCAAGGTTATTGAGTGTTTCTTTTAATTCAGTTGTTCGTTTGGTGGGACGTCTTCTTTCGAAATTTCATATAGAAACATGATTTTATAGTTATAAGATGCTGGAAATTTTTCTGAAAATTTTGTGTTGTTTGTAAAAATCATAACTAATTGCTCGTTTATCGGATTACTTCATAAGATATATGTTTAGAAACCCCCAGCAGTGTACTACAAATTATTGTCACACGAACAACCTGTAATTTTTATGCTAAAGTATCCAAAATCTGAGTTTTCCGAAACAGCTCCTGTTTTAGACGAAAATAGCGCAACCGTTTTCAAAAATTCGCACAAGACTCGTTTTAAACCCGATTCAGTCCATTCTTGATTCGTTGGAATCCTAAGATGCTGATCTAAAACTTTCATTTTGATATGTTTTTCTAAAGCCTACTGTAGACATGTTAAACTTTTTGATCTCTAAACATGTTCAATGCTGAAAATCATACGTCCCGATTTCTAAAAGTCGTGTTATAGTTTTCGTTCGGATTTGATTCTTGATAGGATTTTGAGGCATCCTGACGTTTTGGAAAGAGTTGGTTTGGAGTCGGATTGCGCTATAGGTTAGTTAAACCTGTAGACCTGTAGAGTCAGTGTGGAGAGTAGTGGGCTCCTTAGAACACTCAGTCAGTTGACTATGATCCTAGAGCAGTACGGTTGAGAATACGTTAGTGCATGTCGTAAGGCATGGTTCTAGGTGAATATGTTGTTGGATATAGTTTTTGGTGGTCAATATAGGGGGTTTACCTAGAGACAGTAAGCCCTGACTCAAGGATAGATGTTTATGTTAAGGTTGGAGAGACACTCCAGCATTTGTGGTTAGGTTAGACTCTTTAGTTGGAGAGAGAGATGTTGTCGGATGATAGACTTGAAGATCGAGACAGATCTAGCGGTTAGGAATCTGGAGGCCAAGGTCTGCAGCAGAGGCGAGACCGAAGACGCAGCTACGTTGACGGTGAAGCATTTCCAAATGCCCTGCCTAAGGGAAAGAAGGACTGGTGATTGTCTATGTGCTAAATACCAGGAGCGGAGGACGCTCCCTACGTTAATATGGGTTTTGAAGGTAGTTGTTAATTCTTCTTGAAAGAATAGATAAGGATAAGAGGAGCTTGGAGCTGCGTGGATGGGTTAGCATCCTCAACTCGAGGTTATTCTAGGTGGCTACTTAGAGAGCAGTGTTTGTCGTTTATAGAGTTCATAACCGAGAAGATCCAGGAGGCCAGTTGGTTCGTACCCAAGGCCCAAGTGGGGGAGGGATAGTTGGTCGTGTACGGCGAAAGAGAGCAAACCAAGACGGCGTTCTGTTTGGTCGCGATGAAGAGACGGTACCTGTCGCGTGATTGCACGGGTTATTTAGCTTACGCCTTAAGCAGTCAGTCGAGAGGAAGTATCAGTAGTTAGTGAACCTTCGGGCGTGCTTTCGGGAGATCTATCGGGATTCCGACCGGTAGACATGTTGAGATTAGGTTCGATTTGATGCTCGGATTAGCATCAGTTGCGGGGACCCCAGTCGTTTAGCATCACTTGAGCTCTAAGAACTAGCGGGCTACTTAAGCCTTCCGGGGATAAAGGTTACCCGTTGAGTAGCTAGTTTCGGGGTTCGCCATCTAAGGGTCAGGGAGAAGAAGAACAGGGGTCATCGCATGGGTAGTGGTTAGCAAAAACTCACTCGGGTTATCACCGGGAGTAGGTATCCCTTACCTAAAAATGGTGACTTGTTGAGCAGCTTTCGAAAGCGGCGTGGTTTCGAGTTTGGTTCTTGTCGAGTTAGCACCAGCTGAGGTGAAGGAGGGACATCCACAAGGCAGCGTTCAGAGTCAGATGCGGGATGTGAGTTCTTAGCGAGGCTTTCTGGCCTCGCTGCTGCCCAGCTACATTGGTGGTTTGATGAACCGAGTCTATAGGCTGACGCTTGATAGAACGGTGTTAGTTTTTCGAATGTTATTATAGGAAAGCGTGGAACGGATGCTCGTTCGTACGAAGTTGTTGATGTTACAGTATTTGAAGTTGGAGGAAGTTAGGTACAGGGGATTTGTGGAGGTCGAGTTGTGATCCAGACTAGTCTTACTTGACGCTTGTGTTTCCTACACTGGTGGTTACACTCGTAGGCTTCAAGGGTCGAGTGGGGACTGTCGGGATAAGGTGTTTGGGGTGCAGAACAGCAATCGGCATTCGAGATTTCCAGCGAAGTTGTGTGAGACGTTGATTTTGATGCCTTCCGGGGGCGTCAAGGAGATGATGGGCATTACGATGCATCACTTTTTGGTTGGGTAGTGTTGTTACATAGATGTATAGGGATCGGAAGACCGATTACTGGTGGTCGGAAATGAAGCGCGATGTGGCCGATATGTAGAGTCGTGTTCGACCAGTCTGAAGGTCAGGGCCGAGCATCAGAAACTTTAGGGCAAGATACAGACTCATAACACGTGACTCAGTTACGTAAGTGCCTCGGAAATTAAACAGCACATGTATTGTTGAATGAAATTAAGGTGGAGGAGAGCCTGAGCTACGTAGAAAGTCCGATAGCGGTGCTAAGGTTGCGGAATAAGAAGAGTAGTACTGAGAAGGTTCAGGGGCAACATAGAAAAGAATCTGAATAGATTCAGGAGCAGGAAGCTGAGATGCTGGAGAAGTACCGGGACTTTTCGCAGATTGATTTCGGGACGAAATCCGTGTAAGTGGGGGAGAGTTGTAACGCCCCAAAATTCTTAAGTTATTATTTTATATTGATTGGGTTATTATTATTGTGTTATTAATATTAGTTAATTAGAGTTTTAAGAAGTTGGATTTTAACTAGAAATTTAGCTTGTGGTCTTAGGATTAGGAGTGGGCTTGGCTTAGGAGAAGGGTCCCGCCCGGGTTTATAAATACCTCAAACCTCCTAACTTCTCCTCACAATTCTACTTTCTAACTTGGAGAGGAAGAAAGAGAGAGAGAGAAACCGAGAGAGAATGAAGAAGAAATCAAACCCTAGTTCTCTTCCACTTGATTCAATTCGAAGCAATCATCACACTCGTTGGAGTCATCGGAGGCCTTAGATTCGTTGTTGAGTTCCGTCGATCAAGTAAGGTATAATCATAGTCCCTTTCGTTAGTGTTGGTTTTTTTTTGTTCATTATGTTTAGGGTTGTGTGGGATGATGAAACGATCACCGAATCGTTGGGTTGTGTTAGGATTTGTGTTACCAACGTTAGTATATGTTTTGGGGAACGTTTTACTTGTTGAATTCTCGTCAGAAAGTCGAATAATGAGTTTGGGATTGATTTTCGGAATTGCTGTCAGGATTGCGCAGCCGTGGGAAATCGGCTCGTTCTCCCTCGTTAACCGTCGGATCGTCGTGAAATTTGGACAGCGGCTTCACGACTCATTGTTCTTCAATCTGACCGGAGGGATCGAGCATCGGAGGCTCCAGTAAGGAGCAGAAACCAGCCGAAGTTGGCTGTTTTCCAGGAAAAGCGAATTCGGTAATTTGGATTATTAAGCGGTGTGTGCGATTCTCAAAGGCAAACGACGGGGAATAAAGTGTGGGTGTTAATCGATCGCAAGGTAAGAATCTTAAGCATGTTGTTGGTTTAATTGAAGTGATTATCGAGTAATCGATAGGCTAGGGTTTAATGTTGTTTTTGAACCGTTAATTCGTTGCTAGAAGTCGTTTAATGTTGGTTTTTGGTATTGGAATGGATAGGGATGTTATAGGATATCAATGTGTGAATTTCAGGGGAAATTGGACTAGTCTAGCTACGTCTAAGACCCTTGTTTCGGTATCGAGTCTTTGTATTGATTTGATAGTAAGTAATGTGCTTTACGATTGAATTGTTTAGGTGAGTTAACTTGCTATCGTGAGGATACCAAGGAGTACCCTAAGCTGCTATAAGGTGAGTTACACTGTGCTTGTTTTATATTGTTTCGTGTGTATGTATGCATGATTGTGTGTGAAGGGAACCACATGCTCTTGATGAGTTGTGGGGGCAGATCCATGTCCTAAGCAAGCAGAAATTTATATTCTCATAAGAATGGTATATTATTTGGTTGAGTCACTTTTATAATTGTGAGTGGGTTATACGTGCATTGGGTTATAATGTATATATATATATATATATATATTTAGATGCATGATGATGTGAATCGATGGGCCGGGTCGTGGGACGATCCGAAGAGTGGGTAACCACTAGGGCCGGGTCGTGGGACGATCCGAAGAGTGGGTAACCACTAAGGCCGGATTGCGGGGCGATCCGAAGAGCGGGAAACCGTTAAGATGTGGATATGATGTGATTGGTACGTGTGATTGTGATGGCACCGGTTGTGGTATGTGCCCGCGTGGCAGTATGAAATAGGCATAGTGCTAGCTCACTAAGCGTTTTCGCTTACCCTTTCGTTGTTTACCCTTTTTTCAGGTTCTGGTTTAGAAGTGGATAAGGGCAAGGCCCCAACTTGATTTTCCTGTGGATGACGGTTCTAGCGACACCTTGGCATTTAATTGTGGGTTTTTATTTTATAACTAATGGGATTTTTAGTTACTTATTTTTAGTTGACATTTATTGAGCCGGTTGGTCGTGAAAACGTATTTACTTCGTAATAAATTTATTTATTAAATTCTTTTTATTTAAAATTTTTAAAATCCCGTTTTTTTTGAAGATTGGATGTTACAACTTGGTATCAGAGCTAGGACCGGGCCGATGTGCACAACGGGGACGTTGTGTCCGTAAGGGGGGGAGAGTGTAACAACTCGTCCCACATCGGCTGGTGAGGGGAACGAAGCACTCCTTATAAGGTGTGTTGATACCTCACCTGGTGAGACGCGTTTTGGGTTGTGACCTGGACTGGGCAACTCCAAAGCAAAACCGTGAGGGAGTAGGGGTGACCGGTTAGGGCCCTGTGTCTCCAAAGCAGACAATATCGAACCACGGTCGCCTGGGCTGTTACAACATCCATCCACAACTGAGATTCTAAGAGTTAACTAACAGTAATAAGACTAACGCCGCTACACTAAGCGTTCACCTTCTCTTTCCCCTTAGGTGCACGATCTCTTCCTGAAAATGTTTTACAGTTTTGAAAACGTGGGTTAGACCATAAGGTCTAGTGAATTCCCTAAAATACAGATTAAACAGTTTAGACGCGACCAGCTGGCCAAAGTGAAATCATGTATAACAGTCAAACTAGGGTTATCATAGTGAGCAAAGAACAATCGTCACCCCGTGACACAAACCGGGTTACTCCAGACCTCCCAGGTCTTAGTAGTATCCCGAGTGGCAGGCTCCCTCGGATGCTCAATTAAGGGAGGATGAACAATGTTCGTGCTCCACACCACTTCACTCCCAAGGGATGTACGGTCCCTAGGTACACAATGCTCACAGTGCAACCCCATACAATCCACATATAAGTAAGCCATTAAGCATGCATAAATAAGGATGATCATCGATATAACAACCATAAAGTACAAGTTCTCAACAGCATTTGTAAAACATTTCAGTTCAATTTGATTTGTAAAACTTTTGGGTAAAGGAACTCACCTGAGTCCAAATCCAATAATCACCGCGTTAAGCTCGCTTATCAGACCAACCTCCAATCTATAACACGACAACACCGTTCTACTTAGACACTGATAATTCCTTAAGCTATAAGATCCCCTTAGGCAGACTTAGCACAGGGGTTATGCTACCCGGTTAGCAGGTGGGGTCAAGGGGGACTGCCCTTGCGTGGTCGAGGGGCAGCACCCCTAGAAATTTTTTTGGTTTCTATAGTAATAGTTCATTACAGGATTTTCTTTCGAAAACTAACTCTAAAGTCAAAATCTCTCTAAATTCGACCTGGATAATTCCGAAATCCGACTCGGACATTGTCCGACTCAGACAACCGCAAAGTCCGACTCGGGAAAATGGGTATTCCAACTCGGGAAACAGGCTAAGGCCGACTCGGACAAACAAGAAGTCCGACTCGGAAAATCAACTAATCCAACTCGGGAAACAGGCCAAGGCCGAGTCGAGAAACTCTAAAAGCCCGAGAAGAGGAATTCATAGTTCGACTCGGGGAAAGTCGGAATCCGACTCGGGAAAGTCGAAGTCCGACTCGTGGAATTCGTATTCCAACTCGGACAACTGGAAAAGTTGTTCGACTCGGACTATTTC
This sequence comes from Centaurea solstitialis, assembly GCA_030169165.1. NCBI lineage: Eukaryota > Viridiplantae > Streptophyta > Magnoliopsida > Asterales > Asteraceae > Centaurea > Centaurea solstitialis. Next base: position 43,554,541 of record CM058043.1, read on the forward strand.
ACAGATCGAAAATCAGCCTTAAAATTGATCTTACATAGGTCTAAAATCAACCCAAGTTGATCCTAACTAATCCCAAATAACTTAACAATCAATCTAGAATAACTTTTACACTATAAAACATCGATTCATACCTTGATTTGATGATTCTTGAAGGAATGGATAAAGTCTGATGCTGATGAAAATGAGGATGAAGATGAAGAACACACACTTTTCACACACACTAATCTTTTCCAATTATGGTATAAACCCTAACTTTTACACCTTTAAATACATGGGCTTAAGGCCAAGCCCATACCCAAAATAGCCTAAGCCTAAACACTTATTCTATTTTCCAGTTTTGATACTTTCAGTCTGTAAGAATTAATTTACATAATTGTTTATGGTTTGTTTTCCATATAATGTGGTATTACAAACCTAATATCAATTATGTAAATTTGGGTAAGTACGATGAAACAATTCCCTTAGCTGAGGTGAAGATTGATGAACGACTGAGATATATCGAAGAACCTGAAGAATTTCTAAACGAAAGAACGGTGAATCTCTAGAATAAGACAGTTAATTTGGTATTGGTGAAATGGAAGCATTATCGCGGTCCGAATTGGATGTGGGAGAACAAAGAACAAATGTTTGCCAAATATCCCGAGCTATTCAAGAAATGAAGATTCCGAGGTCGGAATCCTTAAAAAGGAGGAGGTAATTGTAACATCCACTTTCATAATTTAGTTGCAATTATCTTCTTTACTCGTGTTTATGTGACCAAAACGTGATAGAATAGGGTTAAAGTTGAATTGAGTATTAGTTGATGACTACAATGTCATAAAATAAAAGTTCGGGGTCTAAAACTGAACTTTTTAGGGAGATATTTTCTGAGTTATTTTTATAGTAAGTTGTAGCTCATCTCGTTACGAGTGCGTGAGCGAAAACCGCGTCAAAAACGGAGATCCGAGCGAAAAGTTATGTGAGTTTTAGTGATTTAGGGTCAAACCGAGTTAACTAGCCGAGTCAACTCGGGCCCAAACTCGTAAAAACGGGATTTTGACCCCTTTTTCACCCAAAATCTGTCCCAAAACTCAGACGTATCTTCCAAGAGGCGATTTTAGGTGGTGTTTGGGATTGCTTTTGAAAAGTGCTTATTGACTTATTGCTTTTCAAAAAGTCAATAAGTGAAAAATAGTATTTGAAAAAGTTAAAAACACTTTTCAAAACTCTTTTTTTGTATAAGCATCAAACGTGATTTTCTAAAAGCATGGAATACCTGACTTTTTGTGAAGGATTTTGACTTTTGAAAATAGTTTCCAGATATACCCTCAACAAATCCACCAAAATACACGCTTCCTCTATCAGATATATCAGTCCAACGTTTTTTTCTACTCCATCATTCTTCTTCGCAGATCGGCAGCTTGCTCCGGCGACCTCCAACCATCAACGCCGATTGCTCCGGCGACCTCATAGAACGTAGCTCCGGCAACCACCTGCTCGGCCTGACAGATCCGGCGACAAAATCTGCTCCATCTCCGTCGACGTGATTCTACAGGTAACAACCCAATTGTTGGTTTTATTTGGATTAATGAAATCAAGATTTTATTTGGATTAATGAAATCCGTCGACGTGATCCGGCGACAAAATCTGCTCCATCTCCATCGTTGCTTTTATTGGATTAATGAAATCAAGATTTTACCCAAATTATTGGTAGTCTCTGTTAAATCAAGATTTTGACCCAGGAAAACACAATTCTTATATTTTTGTTGATTTTAAATTTATTTATTTTTTGAGCAAAGAAGCATTCAAGCCAAGCACTATTCAGTTATTTGATTTTGTTGTAAATGGTTCAAAAAAGTTTTTTTCCTGTTCTTGTGTGTATATATGATGTTAGTGGCTTCTCAATCATCTATAAAATTTTGATATATAACTTCAAGATATATATGCAGTATATTATGGGAGGCGGTGGGGAGGTGAGCAGATGATGATAACGATGGGAAATAGTAAAATTAATCTATATTTAAATATTGAATATTTCTTCTTCTTCTTTTATTATGTGATGATTAATGTGGATTGATGCTAGTATTAATAATGGATTAAAATCTCAAAGTTGTAAAGTTTTAGTGGAAGGGTGGGTTTAAATGAAACCAATATATATTTAAAAGAAGATGAAAATCAATAAGGACCAAGAGTCTTAACCGGTAAGTGATGGTCATCGTCTCTTATCGATCTTAGCGTTTAGTGGATAAATTAATGCATAGGATACCGTTTTGTGGATTAAAATCTTGTTCCACTAAGTAGCTGATAGTGTTCAATTTTGTCGGTAAGCACTTACCCTTGTATGATGTGTATATAATTGTGTGTGTATATGATGGCATATATATGTGTATATATGAAGGTGGATTTTTCTTCTTTTAGTAGAATCTAATTAGATGAATGAGTTTTTTAATTAGTGTTTGCTATCTTGTTTGAAATGTATAGTGTTGTCGTTTTCGGATAATGGGATTAAATGTGAATGTTGTTGATTGTGAAACATCTCAGAAAAAGTATAAACCAAAAATTGTCTGGGATAATGACACTTTTATGACGTTTGTCAATGCGTGCTTGATTGAACTAGAAAAAGGGAAATAGGCCTGGTAGTCACTTCAATAAGCTTGGGTGGTCAAATTTAGAAAAAGCCATGTTTGACAAAACAAAAAAAGTGATTGACAAAAAACAACTTAAAAACAAACGGGACAACATGAAAAAAGATTGGAAGCTTTATCACCGCTTAATGAGACATGAAACGGGCATCGGTGGGACGAGAAGCTTAATAGAAGCATCACCAGAGTGGTGGGAGGAGAAAATTAAGGTAAGATTTGCTTAGTCTTTTTAACCATTTGTAGTTATGATTGCATAATATAATCCATTAATTAAATATCATCTTTTTATCTTGTAGGAAAATAAAGAATATGCCAAATTTAGGGACACAGATTTGAGAATATATGAGACACATTATGGTCCTTTATTTCGGGATTCCGTTGCTATTGGAGATCAGACTATGACTCCAGGACAATTTCAAAACAATAGCAACCTGAACGATGGTCAAAGTCAAGAGAATGGTGAGGGCAAAGGAGATAGTGATGAAATCAATCTCGATGAGGACGAGGCTCTTTTTCCTAGTTTCCCTGATAGAAGCTCGAGTAAAAGGAAGAATGGTAAGGGTGTTGCCAACAGTCGTTCAACTAAGAGTAAAACATCAGCCTATATGGAAAAACTAGATGTTATAATGGATGCCATATCATTAAAAAGCACAAAAACTTCTGCACCCAATAATCCCACTCCAACACTAGTAGATTGCATGAATATTACCAAGAAGTTTCCAGGTTTCAATGAAGGCTCCAAAGAGTATTCTAAAGCATTGTTTTTCTTCACCAATAAAAACAATCGTGAGGCTTTTATGTTTCCGACAACTGACGAAGCGAAGATGGATTTCCTCAAGTTACTTATGGAACAATAGGCTATTATGTATTTGACATTCTATTATCGCTATCTTGTGTTTGGCATTTTATGATCGTCATTTTATGTATTAGACATTTTATTACTGCTTATATGATTTGACATTTTAGGCTATCTTATTATGTATTTGACATTGTTTGAGACTATATAGTGCTTGTTATGTATTGTTTGACATGTTATATTATGTGCTATTGTTTGACATTATGTAATCGACATTTTATATTTGTATTATGTAGGATGAATAGTGATGACTCTGATTCTTCGTACGACGAAAATGAAGAATATTCGAATGAGGACGATATAGAATTTAGATTATTATGTAGATTAGCTGTGCAAGGAATACTACTAGGTTGTAACATACGTATGCCATGTCAGACCTTAGATCGCACAAGGCACATGTTTGTTGATGAAATACTAAATGGCCATCCTAGACGGTGTTATGAATTGTTTAGACTTGAGATACCAATTTTAAAATGTTATGCGCGGAGCTTGCTACAAATTACGGGTTGAAACAAACACGTAATATTTCTATTGAGGAGTCAGTAGGTATCTTTTTGATGACACTGGCTCATGGACTTACTGTAACATCCCGTTTTATTGTTTATATTATTATTATTATTATTATTATTATTATTATTATCATTATAATTATTATTAGGGTTTAGGCTAGTGGGTTGCTTGCGGGTTAAGCAAAGAGAGGAAGAGGCCCGTTTAGCCTTATTAAAACCCAAGGGTAGTACCATCCTCCTCATTGCGATACGTGAGGTTCAAGGAAAACGAGAGTGAGGAGAGATCGAGGGGAGGGGGGCTGTCGAACTTTGCTTCGCGTCGTAGGCAATCCTCGTATCTCTTCTCGTACGTAGGTTTTTCTGTGGTGGCGTCGTTGTAGGTTGGACCGGCGGTGGTGGTTCACCACCCTTAACGCCGCCGTAGGATGGATGGGGGGGGGGGGGTCGGTGGTGGTGGCGGTCGTTACCGTCGTCGCCGCCGTACTCCCTCGTGGCAGACGACGTCGGCTCATGGCAACAGCCGTGGGCGGCGGTGGTTGGGTGGTTGTTGTTGGGCGCCGGTGGCGGCTAGCCACCGCTAGCTGCTGCCGCGCGATCTTGATGGCAGCGAGAGTGGAGGCGGCGGTGGTCGTGTGGACTGCTGCTGCTGTCGATCAACTTGAAGGCCGGCCGGCGGCTTGGTGAATTCCCCTCGCCGTCGCGCCGCTACTTGTTCTCACGATGAAGCGACGCCGGCGAATGGCCGGCCGCCGCTGCTGTCCTATTTGTTGTTCAACCGGCGGTGGAGGTGGGTTACCATCTCGCCGCCGCTGTCCCTTAGCCGCCAGAGGCGGCGTGGCTGTGTTCCGTGGCCGGCGGTGACTGAGGCCGTTCCTGGTCGCCGCCGTGGCCTGCGGTGTTGGGTGCGCCGGGTGGTGGTGGTAGGACTATTCCGCCATCGCTACCAAGCGGTGTTGTTGTGCGAGCCAACGGTGGTGATGGGTTGATCCGCCGCTGCCGCTGTCCTTGGCGGTGCACGGTGGTGATGACGGTTCACCGCCGCCATTACCGCCATCTCGGCCAATTGGGGGTAAAGGGATGGATTTAGTCGAGACCTCGTCTTGTCGGGTAACCGTCGATCTGGTTAAAAGGGAAATATCATAATTTTCAGATTTGTACCTCGTAGTTAATGATTTAGAATGACTAGTAGGACTCTTTTGTGTTTAATTTTCAGAGTGGTTGCGTGGGTTGTATTTGTGAGCGGAACGCTATCTGTACGCGTACGCGACGTTTGTAAGGTGAGTGGGTTTTATATGTGATGTATTATAGTTGATATATATGTATGATGATGTGTTGTATCGGGTTGCGGGATGACCCGAAGTATGGGAAACCACCAAGGTCGGATTGCGGGATGATTCGACGAACGAGAAACCGTTAAGATGAGATTGATGTGATTATGTGTATTAATTGTAATATGTTGTGTATGAAACGTACTCACTAAGCGGATGAGCTTACCCCTCGTTGTTTAATGTTTTTAGGTACGAGTTCGGGAGTTGACAAAGGCAAAGCTCCGGCTTAAATGTTTCGGCTGGGCGGCATTCCGATCTGATCTTAGACTTTATACGTTATTGATTAGTTATCTCTTGGGTTGATATTCTAAACCTATTTGGGGATTTTGGAAATATTGTTTTATTTTGACAATTTAAATGGAATTTTATAATAAATTATCTTTAGTAAATAAAATGGGTTTTGGGTGTTACAACTTGGTATCAGAGCCTAGGTTTAAGAGAATCAGCATGTACACTTACGAGCGTGTGTGTGGTTGGACTTAAACTAGGCGATTTTGGGAACAATCGGTTAAGATCGGAATGGCCAGCGGAACCGTCAAGACGGAGATGAGCATTTGTACTTTTATTATTCTTATATACACGCATGTTGTAGTTGTAATTGTGGGCACATGCTTATTTGAATAATTACATGTGGATTGATGAGAATGGAATGTATGTGTAGAAATTGTGTTTTGTGTGTCCGTTAGTCAATAGGTTTAGTCTAAATAGGACGGTATCAAAACCAAACGTAAACACCTTGGTACGTCGGGGATGGGTTATCGAGCATGTTCTTGTTTGATTGTTGCTTGGTGATCTGGATCCGGCTATCTTGAATGGTTGATTATAGTAATACGGCGCCAATAATAGTGTTACTATAACACCTGTGTAGTGTTGGATTTGATTAAGTTCTGGGGGCTTTAACTCATTGACGACAGTTAGGGATGAGAATGCTTATGGTATTACGACTATATGTGGCTAACTGTTGTGTGTATTGCCTGTATATGTGAACTAGTCTGTATTTAGCATGCACTGTAAGGACTAGCATTAGGGTTGGCATGAGCACTAGTAGTAGGGATGCGTATGAGCACCTTAGTGGTATATAGAATTGTTTCGTTATATTCGTAATCTAAGATGTTTCTTGAACCTTCAGAATGGTGCAAACTAGGAGCCATACTGATGATGGTGAGGCCGGGCAGTCGGATCAGATTGCTGCGCAGATCACCGAGGCCTTGCAGCAAATGCTGCCGGGGCTATTTAACCAAATGAGGGAGGAGCTGATTCAGACTGTGGATCAGTGTATCGACGCGGCCCTTACGGCCCGTAGCACGGGGTCTGGGAGCACGGGTCAGTCTCAGACTCGCGGAATTACTTTCAAGGACTTTATGGCGTGCCAGCCGCCATTCTTCGATGGGAAGAAGGACCATGTTGCTTGCTACCGCTGGTACTCTGCGGTCGAGGGGGCGTTTCGCACGTGTGGATGCTCGGAGGGATCAAAGGTTCTATTCGCGGTGAACCTTCTTCGCGGAGCGGGGAAGGACTGGTGGGACTTGACTCTCAAGAAGTACACGGAGGCTCAGATCACCGCATTGACCTGGGAGGAATTCCGGGCCATGTTCGACGAGGAGTTTGCTCCTCGCATTGAGAAGGAACGGATAGCAGCTGAGTTCCTGAAGTTGACCCAGACGACCGAGTCCGTGAACGAGATTACCGCGCAGTTTCTGGAAAAGCTGTTGTTCGTGCCAGGCTACGCGAATGATGAGTCACTGAAGATGGCTCGCTATTTGGGGGTACTGAAGCCGGAGATCAAGGGAGCGGTGGCTACAGGAGGGTGCAAGACCTTCAGCGACATGCAGGAGGTAGCGAGGGCTCAGGAGCTAATTCTGGAGGAGCGTCAGCAAGGAAAGAGGAAGGCAGAGGATCAGCCGGCGCCGACAAAGAAGTTTAAGGGGGCAAGGAATGATAGCAGGAGCGGGACCCCGAGTTGTCCCAAGTGCGGGCGTTATCATCGGTGCGAGTGTAGGCCGCGGGAGTTGTCATGCTACAAGTGTGGCAAGGCAGGTCATCTTAGTCGAGACTGCAAGGAGACTGCGAAGATCTGCTTCCATTGCTACCAGCCCGGGCATATTAAGCCCGACTGTCCCCAGCTGAAGAAGGCGCCAGCTCTGGCCCCTGCACCGGCGACGCTCATGATTACTGACGGCACCACCAAAGGGAAGAGCGGAGCTACTACCACTCGTGGTCGGGCCTTTCAGATGACTGCTGAGGAGGCGCAGGCGGCACCTGACGTGATTACAGGTTTTTCCTTGTTACGTTTTTACGTAGTTTCCAATTGTAGTATACCTTGTTAGTAATGTGAATAGTATGTCTGTTGTTAAATGTGTACTTTAGGCGTTTTTCCTGTCAACTCGAAACCAGCCTTAGTGCTTTTCGACACAGGGGCCACGTGGTCCTATGTGTCGTGTAGGTTCTGTAAGGATTTCCAGATCGAGCTCGGCAATCTGGATAGTCCTTTGGCGATCGATGTAGCCGCGGAGGAAGTGCAGGTGGTTGAGCATGTGTATCGGGGGTGTAGCATTGACATCTTCGGAGTTCGGTTCAGTATCAACCTCATCCCTATCCCCATGAACGGAGTGGATGTGGTGGTCGGGATTGACTGGATGTTTCCAAACCGGGCGACCACGGATGTTGCGGGGCAGCTGGTACGCTTCCAGAATCCAAGTGGAGGAGAGCTGGTGGTGTACGGCAAGGGGAGGAGGGTATCTACATCCTTCTGTTCTATCGCGAAGGCTCGAAAGTACATCCAGCGGGGTATACGGGTTTCTTGGTCTATGCTATGGCGGATCAGGCGAAGGAGAGGAAGCTGTCGGTAGCAGAGGTACCAGTCGTCAGCGAGTTCCCAGATGTATTCCCAGAGGATCTGCCTGGCCTTCCGCCTGACAGGCAGATCGAGTTCGGCATCGACTTAGTACCTGGAGCGGCTCCGATTGCGCGAGCACCTTATCGTCTGGCTCCGCCGGAGCTTCAGGAATTGTCTGAGCAGTTGCAGGAGCTCTCGGGGAAGGGGTTCATTCGCCCGAGTAGCTCACCGTGGGGAGCACCGATCTTGTTTGTAAAGAAGAAAGACGGGAGTCATCGTATGTGCATTGATTACCGGGGGATCAACAAGGTAACCATCAAGAATAGGTACCCTCTACCTAGGATTGATGACCTGTTTGACCAGCTCCAGGGGGCGTCGTGGTTTTCTAAGATTGATCTCCGGTCAGGGTATCATCAGCTGAAGGTGAAGGAAGCGGACATTCATAAGACCACTTTCCGAACCCGTTACGGCCACTTCGAGTTTTTGGTAATGCCGTTCGGACTTACCAATGCTCCAGCCGCTTTCATGGATCTTATGAATCGGGTTTGTCGGCCAATGCTTGACCGGTCCGTGATTGTTTTCATTGATGATATCTTGATCTACTCGAAGTCAAGGGAGGAGCACGTGGTGCATCTGCGGGAGGTGCTTGAGGTTCTAAGGAGGGAGCGTCTCTACGCTAAATTCTCGAAATGCGCTTTCTGGTTGCAAGAGGTTCAGTTCTTGGGCCACATTGTCAACCGGGAGGGCATCAAGGTGGACCAGGCAAAGATCGAGGCAGTTATGAACTGGGAGGTTCCGAAGGCACCAACCGAGATACAGAGTTTCCTGGGTTTGGCCGGCTACTACCGACGGTTCATCCAGGATTTCTCTAATATTGCAGTGCCGTTGACGCGATTGACGAAGAAGAGTGAGCCGTACGTTTGGGGTTCTGAGCAGCAGATGGCATTCGACACGTTGAGGCGGAAGCTGTGTGAGGCACCGGTTCTGACTCTACCAGAGGGGGTGGAAGATATGACGGTCTATTGCGACGCATCTCGGCTGGGTTTGGGATGTGTTTTGATGCGGAGGGGTCGAGTGATAGCCTACGCTTCGAGGCAGCTGAAGCCTCACGAGGCTAACTATCCCACTCACGACCTTGAGCTTGCGGCGGTGGTCTTTGCCCTAAAAATATGGAGGCACTACCTGTACGGGGTGAAGTGCACCATTTTTACAGATCACCGGAGCTTGAGGTACTTCTTGGAGCAACCGAATCTGAATATGCGACAGCGGAGGTGGCTTGACGTAGTCAAGGACTACGATTGCGAGATCCTCTATCATCCAGGCAAGGCCAATGTGGTCGCTGACGCTTTGAGTAGGAAGACGGAGCACGTGCCGCTCCGAATTTCACATCTGAAAATGGCGGTGACTACCTCCTTTGTGGACTTGGTTCTGCAAGCACAATAGGAGGCGAGTCGGGAGGAGAACCAGAACGAAGAGCGGATTCGGGGGCAGATGGCCGCATTGGTCAGAGATAGTCGAGGGTTGCTGACTAGGTTTGGTCGAGTATGGGTTCCTCGTGCGGGCACGACACGGCAGATTTTGCTTGAGGAAGCCCATAAGTCCAAATTCTCAATTCATCCGGGAGCTACCAAGATGTATCGGGATCTGCGAACGGGTTATTGGTGGCCGGGGATGAAGAGAGACGTTGCTCGGTATGTGGAGTTGTGTTTGACCTGCTTGAAGGTCAAGGCGGAGCATCAGAAGCCTCACGGCAAGATGCAACCTCTGTAGATTCCCGAGTGGAAGTGGGAAAACATCACTATGGATCTGATCACCAAGCTTCCGAAAACCCCTCGGAAGTTTGATGCGATTTGGGTCATAGTGGATCGGTTGACCAAGAGCGCTCTTTTCCTTGCTATTCGGGAGAGTTCGACCGCGGAGCAGTTGGCGGAGATCTATGTGAAGGAGGTGGTGTCGAGACATGGAGTACCAGTATCGATTATCTCAGACCGGGACGTGCGTTTTACTTCTCGGTTTTGGGAGAGGTTTCATTCAGAGTTGGGTACTAGGTTGCATTTTAGCACCGCGTACCACCCTCAGACAGACGGTCAGAGCGAGCGTACGATTCAGACCTTGGAGGACATGCTTCGAGCTTGTGTTTTGGATTTCGGAGGCAGTTGGGACACATATCTGCCCTTGGCAGAATTTTCGTATAACAACAGTTACCATTCGAGCATTGGGATGCCGCCTTTTGAGATGCTCTACGAAAGGAGATGTCGTACCCCTATCTGTTGGGGTGAGGTCGGACAGCGTGTTCTCAGTAGCACCGAGGTCGTTCAGAGGACTACGGAGGACATTTAGAGGATTCGGGAACGGTTGCGGACAGCTCAGAGTCGGCAAAAGAGCTATGCGGATCGGCCGAGGTCGAACTTGGAGTTTCAGGTGGGAGATCGAGTACTACTCAAGGTTTCCCCATGGAAGGGTGTGATCCAGTTCCGAAAGAGAGGCAAGCTCGGGCCTCGTTACATCGGACCGTTCACAGTCCTCGCGCGTGTCGGGAAGGTAGCTTATCGGTTGGAGCTGCCTGCGGTGCTGGGTCAGATCCACAGCACGTTTCACGTTTTGCAGTTGCGCAAGTGTCTCGCCGGCGAGACGGCGCACATTCCTTTGGACGATATCCAGGTGGACGAGAGCCTGAATTACGTCGAGAGGCCGGTAGCGGTGATAGATCGGAAGGTGAAAAGGTTGAGGAGCAAGGAGATCAGGATCGTGAAGGTGCAGTGGCAGCATCGGAAGGGTTCCGAGTGGACCTGGGAGCCGGAGGCAGAAATGCGGGAGCATTACCCGGAGCTCTTCTCAGACTGATTTCGGGGACGAAATCCTTGTAAGTGGGGGAGAGTTGTAACATCCCGTTTTATTATTTATATTATTATTATTATCATTATAATTATTATTAGGGTTTAGGCTAGTGGGTTGCTTGCGGGTTAAGCAAAGAGAGGAAGAGGCTCGTTTAGCCTTATTAAAACCCTAGGGTAGTACCATCCTCCTCATTGCGATACGTGAGGTTCAAGGAAAACGAGAATAAGGAGAGATCGAGGGGAGGGGGGCTGTCGGACTTTGCTTCGCGTCGTAGGTAATCCTCGTATCTCTTCTCGTACGTAGGTTTTTCTGTGGTGGCGTCGTTGTAGGTTGGACCGGCGGTGGTGGTTCACCACCCTTAAGGCCGCCGTAGGATGGATGGGGGGGTCGGTGGTGGTGGCGGTCGTTACCGTCGTCGCCGTCGTACTCCCTCGTGGCAGACGACGCCGGCTCATGGCAACAGCCGTGGGCGGCGGTGGTTGGGTGGTTGTTGTTGGGCGCCGGTAGCGGCTAGCCACCGCTAGCTGCTGCCGCGCGATCTTGATGGCAGCGAGAGTGGAGGCGGCGGTGGTCGTGTGGACTGCTGCTGCTGTCGATCAACTTGAAGGCCGGCCGGCGGCTTGGTGAATTCCCCTCGCCGTCGCACCGCTGCCTGTTCTCACGATGAAGCGACGCCGGCGAATGGCCGGCCGCCGCTGCTGTCCTATTTGTTGTTCAACCGGCGGTGGAGGTGGGTTACCATCTCGCCGCCGCTGTCCCTAAGCCGCCAGAGGCGGCGTGGCTGTGTTCCGTGGCCGGCGGGGACTGAGGCCGTTCCTGGTCGCCGCCGTGGCCTGCGGTGTTGGGTGCGCCGGTGGTGGTGGTAGGACTATTCCGCCATCGCTACCAAGCGGTGTTGTTGTGCGAGCCAGCGGTGGTGATGGGTTGATCCGCCGCTGCCGCTGTCCTTGGCGGTGCACGGTGGTGATGACGGTTCACCGCCGCCATTACCGCCATCTCGGCCAATTGGGGGTAAAGGGATGGATTTAGTCGAGACCTCGTCTTGTCGGGTAACCGTCGATCCGGTTAAAAGGGAAAAATCGTAATTTTCAGATTTGTACCTCGTAGTTAATTTAGAATGACTAGTAGGACTCTTTTGTGTTTAATTTTCAGAGTGGTTGTGTGGGTTGTATTTGTGAGCGGAACGCTATCTGTACGCGTACGCGACGTTTGTAAGGTGAGTGGGTTTTATATGTGATGTATTATAGTTGATATATGTATGTATGATGATGTGTTGTATCGGGTTGCGGGATGACCCGAAGTGTGGGAAACCACCAAGGTCGGATTGCGGGATGATTCGACGAACGAGAAACCGTTAAGATGAGATTGATGTGATTATGTGTATTAATTGTAATATGTTGTGTATGAAACGTACTCACTAAGCGGATGAGCTTACCCCTCGTTGTTTAATGTTTTTAGGTACGAGTTCGGGAGTTGACAAAAGCAAAGCTCCGGCTTGAAGGTTTCGGCTGGGCGGCATTCCGATCTGATCTTAGACTTTATACGTTATTGATTAGTTATCTCTTGGGTTGATATTCTAAACCTATTTGGGGATTTTGGAAATATTGTTTTATTTTGACAATTTAGGAATTTTATAATAAATTATCTTTAGTAAATAAAATGGGTTTTGGGTGTTACACTTACAAATAGGTTTGCGCAAGAAAGTTTTAATCACTCGTTGGAAACAATTTCTAGGCATTTCCATCGTGTTTTAAAAGCCGTGCTTAAGATGAGTGCCGACATCATCAAGCCAACCGCGAATTATAATGATGAGATACCAGAATATATATCAAAAATCCTTGATATCATCCAATGTTCAAGGTATATTTTCTTATTATATATTACTTTGACGGTAACCAATGTTCAACGTATAGTTTTTTCATATGTAGGATTGTATCGGTGCTATAGATGGGACACATGTGAGAGCAGCAGTTCGACAGCATGAGGAACCAAAATACATTGGTCGAAAAGGGTATGTTATACAAAATATAATGGTTGTTTGTGATTTTAACATGTGTTTTACATTTGTATGGGCCGAATGGGAGGGGACGGCACATGACACGAGAATTTTCAATGAACCGGAGCTTAATTTTCCACGTCCAACGGGTGGTTAGTAAAAATATTATTAATGCGAATCTTATGGTTTTCAATACTTGTTTGAAACAAATAACAGTTGTTTGTTTATTTGCAGATAAATATTACGTTGTGGATGCCGGATACCCAAATACTAGAGGTTATCTTGCTCCTTACAAAGGTACGAACATTCGTTATCATATACCGGATTTTCAACGTGGACGTACTATGGCTATGCATGCTCCTCGTGTACCGAAAGAGAAATTTAACTATTACCACTCATCATTGCGAAATATCATTGAACGTACTTTTGGAGTGTGGAAAGCTAGGTGGGCGTTATTGAAAGATATGCATGTTAATTTCAAGTACAGGAACCAAGTGAGACTTGTGATAGCGTCGATGGCAGTTCATAACTATATTAGAAAAAAATGGTAAGTTTGATGAAGCATTTACCAGGGCCGAAGCAGAATCCTACGTTCCCCCCACTGAGGGTGGTACTAGTAATGAAGTTCACGAAGAAGGTTCGAGTACACGTCGTACGAATGTTGATGATAACTATATGGCAGCGATACGAGATATTATTGCGTAAGATATCATAGAATTGCGAGGATGAATGTAATATGATATTACGTATGGTTATTTTGTTTGAACTATTTACCATTTGACTAGTTATGCATGAAGGTAGATTTTAATTTTATCATGGTTTAATTATCAAGTAATAAAGTTGTTATATTATATGTTTGTCAAAAAATTATTTGCAAAAAAATTATTTGCCAAAAAATCGTCATTTTTGGTAAAAGTATTTAAAATGTGTAAAACGTATGCAAAATTACATGTAAAAGTAATAAAAATGGTTAAATATGTAAGCATGTCCTTTTTGGTCATTTTACATGTATAAGCTAATCCAAACATTTTTTAAAAAACGACTTATTGACTTATTGACTTTTACCAGCACAAAAGCTAATCCAAACACTTTTTTAAAAACTCTTTTTCCCACCACCATAAGTCAATAAGCACTTTTGGCCAAAAACACTTTTGGACCTCAAAAAGCAATCCCAAACACCCTCTTACTTCTTAGGTACGAATCAAGCTTATATCAAGGGATTTTGATTGATTATTTCACCAAATTCATCTTCAATCTAAGGTATAACTTCTTCCTTGCTTAATTTCTTGATTTGTAGCTAGTTAGGGAAGAAATTGGTGATACTAAGGTTTGGGTTTATGAACCCTAATCTGAGTTATAGTAGCAATACATTGTAATTAGCTTGGTTATAGCCTAACTAGGTTGTTATCATGCTTAATTGAAGGTTTAAAGCTTTTGAAATTTAAGTATATAAGTTGAACTTGGATTTTCTTCATTAATGGCTATTTTGGTGAAATTCTTGAGTATTGATCTTGTAAACACTAATATAAACATGGTTAGATGATACTTTGATTGTTGGAATAAAGATTAAATCCAAAAGATGGATTTTAGCATATTTTGTTGCTGAATTTGACAGCATCAAATTCATCTCAGAGGCTGTTTTAAGAGTACGATATCTTGATCATCGTAGCTTCGATTGCTATGATTTTGGACATTTCGGAAAGCTTATATGTAGCTCTAAATCTGTCCTCTAGAAACTTTTTAGAAATAAGGCTTGTAGGTTGGTTAAAAATGTCTCTCAAAACTGACAAAAACGTTGATTTTGAGCTGAAAATTGAAGTGGCTAAAATGGATTTAAATTAAGTTTGGTAAAGCTGTGATTGTCGGATCTTTATAAAGGTTTGCGTACATATTACAGGTATTAAATAAACTCACTTGGTTCTTTCGAGTGACCGTTGGACGACGTCTAGGCTTATATGGACTTGGAGCTTATTTTGACTCGTTTTTTATTATTGAAAAGCACTGTGAGTCTATGGGGTTACTTAACTAGCTAAATGCTATACATGTGTTATCTATTTGCTATCTACTTCTATGCTCATCTTTATTATATTTCCTTATCAATTTTAAATGATTATTGGCTATTGTACTCCATTTTTCCATACGTGTTACCCGGGTGGTTACTCCGTGTTTCACTCGGGGAAACATGCTTAAGCTCATACCGGCTGAGATTACTCGGGTATGGTATGTATTTGACCATGTTAGAGTCCGGTCGTTTTACCCCACCGTCCGGGATAGCTCGGGTGGGAAAATCATTCCACTGGCCGATATAGCTCGGGTGGGCATGATATTTATGATATATTGTTGTACTTGTCACGTTTGGGATAGCTCAGTGACATTACATAACCATTGTTGACTTCCACATGATATAATTGTTGCATATTTCAATACTCGGATGTTGGTTACTTGTTACATGATTTGTATCCTTCTTGAACATTGACTCTCATGGATTTTATTTGTGAAGCTTTAGTAGTTAGTAGTTCCCCGTTTACTCACTAAGCATTTTGTGCTTACCCTTTAGTTGTTTACATTTTTTTTACAGGCGGTGTGGATAAGGCGAAGAACAAGTTCGAGTAGATAGAGATCTTAGCTTTTGGTGCTTCCGGTAGCACACCTCTTTTGATATTATATAGTTAGTTAAATATAACTATGGTTTGTAAGTTATAAGTTGTCTTTTGGTTGTAAATATAAGTACCTAGTTAACGGGTAGCTATGTCGCTTGTTTTGTATGTAGTTTATGCTTTCACAAAGTTAGTATGTTTGATTTGTCAGTTTTAGTTTATTTTTGGGAAAACGAGTGTTTAAGGAAACGTATGTAACCAAGCGGACATTTCGAATTTGAAATTTGTAAATATTGTATCCTGTTTGTTTTCTAATGGTTTAGAAAGATAGCTTTTGAGGGATTATTTATGGTTTGTTTTCCATATAATGTGGTATTACAAACATAATATCAATTATGTAAATTGGGTCTTACACAGTCCCTCCTTCCACAATATATTTACAAACTAGGTAAAACTTGACATTAAATTAACTTAAACAATTAAATCAAATTTCTCGGTCATTACAGTACATCCTACATGGATATACACGACTCGATCTGTTAGTTGCATTTCATTCACTATTAGATGCATCATATATTTAAATATTTGAGATGAGACATCTAATATACCAAAATGATTGTTTCAAAAATACATTATACAAGATTCGAATAAAAGCAAAGTATCGATGACAAACATATACCTTATAAGCGGTTGTGAAGAGGCCCTAGTTAGAACTCTTCACCTAGAGATTTTTTTTTGCTTTTTGTTTTGTGATACCTGATACGGCAACAACACACGTGATAAAACATTATAGTCCTTAATTATTTATAATCACACTCTTTCCCATTTCCTAGTTTATGAACATGGTTTTCATCCTTTTGATTTTGTTAATTAAATGCTTGTTAGTTTTTCTTATTCCCTGTTTAATGCTATTTTTCTAAGTAGATGATTCAATGCTAATTATTCATTGGTTTATGGTCTTGCTCAATGAATTTTTTGAATTCGCCAATGCAAAAATAGATTGTGTTAGTACAAGATTAAATATAAAGCCTCAAAATTGGCATGTTTGACACATCATAGGCCTGGAATAAAGTGAGATAAGATCAACATGTTTTTGTACCATCGAAACCCTCAACCAAAAAATTGCGAAGTGAAGTTAATTCTAACATCGCATCAACACCATTGCCACTTATTGTTCTCTCATATTTTGAACACCAAGAACATCCCTCCTTTAGTCTAGTTAATTGCATATCCAAAAATCCCATTTCATTATTCTACCTTCGATTGTATGTTAGGACTTCCTATTCGATTCAACTTCTCCATTGTTTCATCTTTTTCCCTATTCATTCTTGATGATTGTGGATAACTTCGAGAACTAGAAAAAATGCAAATCACACAGCGCGTTCAATGAAATGTCAAGGTTGACATCTGATTTGAAAATCAAAGCCTTACATTTGTCTTTTTGTTGATGGTGTATGTCATGTCCTGGTCTTAGGAATCTCTATACACACATATAGTCATGTCCAACCCACTATAATCCTCGTCATGCTTAGTCTAAGTACTAAAAATAGTCTTACAAAACATTTATCATCTCATACATTCCTCAAATCTAATTCCGTCAACTGTACACATGTTTTTCAGCTCCCCGTCACTAGAGCTTGCCTTAGCCTAAGGTGATCCTAAGCATACTATATGCTTGTAGAGATATTCTTATGCATAACTTATTCATTTAACACCCCTAAAACTCGGGAAACCCAACTTACAAAAACAATAAAATTTCCATAAATAAGAGCAATGTTAAACCCACAAACTAGAGAACACTGGTCAAGTATAAGTATGAAGAATAGATGAAAGTTAACAACGTACTAATCTAATCCTAATCATAACTAGATTACAATTGAGTGCTACGTACTAAGTGTGTGTTTGGTATGTAGATTAAGTGGGACGAGAAAGAACAAAATAAATCCTCAAAACTCGTTATTCAACACACAAGGTGTCTAAAAACATAATTTCCCCATGCTTCTAAATAACACCTATGTCGCGTCTCAAACAATCATAGATTCCGTACTATTTGACTTGTTATACATGTTTTTGGGTCATCGATGATTTGAATATGACCTCCTGATCTCCTTTATAATTTCCTTGAGTTACATCTTTTGTACTTAGATAAAGTTAGTTCTTTGTAATAGTTAGTCTTACTTAATTTGTTCGACAAAGTTGAAGACTAGCCAAAATCAGCAAGAAGTGAATTTGCAGATGTGGGTTGAAGATGAACTTCCTAATTTACAGAGCTATTCCTACCAATTTTATTAGACAAATCGGGAGATCCACTACTCCATCGGAGGATCATCTCATGTCCTCTTGCTAAAGGAGGTCTCCGAAAAAAATACGCCATATATCATATTCTGATGGGACATTCTCTGAGAAATTAAGTAAATAATGTTCGTCTTTTACATCTTTTTCAGGATGTGTCTACAAGTCCCATGATAAGACAAAATAGGATGCTTTTACAAAATGACAAGTGTCCCAAGTATTTAATGCACATGGTAGTGTTTTAAGAAGAAGGCTCCTCCCATGTAAGGTGACACTTTTACAAGAGACAAGACTTTTAAGTGTTTAAGAAAATTAGGCAACTTACTCTTACTTAAGAATTTTTATGCCATTCAACTTAGTGACTTTTTCAAGGTATGATTTGTTTTCTATTATGATTGAAAGATTGTTAGGATAGATTTTATCTATTTGCAACAATCTTGTTTTCTTATGCATAGTTCTCTAGTTGATAATCAATAAAAATTAAATTTAAGTAAACTTTCTGAGATTGTATTTACCCCCTGTTAGGATCGAATTCGTAACAAAAATTTAAACATACTCAGAAAATTGTTAACGAAGGTTGCGAAATAACACTTTAACAACTATATTGAAAAATCACAATGAAGTGCAAAACACTTGTATATTAACTAGAAATCGAATGGTTACAACCAAAACCCAAATCTATTGAATAGACTCAATAGACGTGCAATACTTCTTTAATGCAAGGATCAAAAATATCTTGAGACTAAACTTTTCTCTCAAAAACGAAAACTAATCAACTCATGACCTGCTAAACAATCTACCATCTATATATACACATTACATGATAAGGAATAAGGAAACAAATCTCTAACTAATTCTCCATTATCTTCTCAATCTTTTCCTTATCGCTTCATCAAGATCCTTTCCTTGTCATAAAACCAAAGTAGTAGTAACAATAAAAGAAATATTAATTACAACTAGAAGTACTAACTAGCAGTATTAATAAACTAACTAGCAGTAATAATAGTAGCAGTAATAACTCTTCAGCAGTAATATCCAATACCACTTCTGGTTCTTCAGCAGCAATATTACCCTTCAAAACGCACAGTAGTAACTTCACTACTTTTTCAACAGTTCAGCGGTAGAATTCACTTTGACTTCTTCAGCAGCAATAACATTCATTGTGCTCCAGATGTAATACCCCCCCTCTATAATACTTGTTAGTGTTTGGCATTTCTTGTTAGGACTAACACATGCTAACAAGAAAAACCGTTAGACTTGACGTATAGTGAGTTTAAACAATTCAACTTACAATTGCAACATAATAGTTATAAACAATGATGCACCATACCAAGATGTCTAGACAGGGGCGGAGTGGGCCTTGGCCCAGAATTAGCACTGGCCCACCCTGAAGCCCAAAAATTTAATGAAGTTTTTTTTAGCCCAGTTCTATTACACATAAGATGTATAGGCCCATCCTTGTTTTGATCCATACGCCTAAAACTTGATCCATACGCCTAAAACAATTAAACAAACATACCGAGTTTTCGCTTTCACGATTGCGATTTCAATTGGCGCCTTCAACAAGAATTCCGAATTTTCAATTGCTAATCGATCAATCGCGATTCCAGATTTCAGATGATTGACGATTCCACTTCCATGACCTGCGATTCCAGAACCGATTGAGGTTTTATCGATTTCACGACCTGCTTGTTTAACTCTATCTCCCGAATTGTTCATCAATTCCTCCTCACAATGAGTTTTCTACTTTTTTTTTTTTAGAATTTTAACTTTCATCGATCACTTGCTTTAGTTGTTTTTCTTAGCATTTTTTATTACTTGAGAATTAGAGTTATTTTGCAATCATTTAAATTGTCTTAGGGTTTTTTAAACAAATTGAGAATTGGACTTAGTTTTTCTAGAATTCTACTTTCTTTTGCTTAGTTTATTTGTTGTTTGAATGTTTCATGTTTAAAAAAAGCATAATTGATAGTTTGGTGATTCGTGTTTGGCAATGGCAGTGTGTTTACACAAAGGAATTGATAGTTTGATATGGAAAAGTTTAGGTTATCTATTTAATATGGAAAAGCATAATTTAAATTGTCTTAGTATTTACACAAAGCATAACTTGCTTGTTATTTTTAATTCTTTAGGTTATCTATTTAATATGGAAAAGTTTTTAACAAAAAGAAAAACGACAACTGATCCCGATCCCGCGCCCAGTAATGTCGATAAATCTAAACAAAGCCGTGTGGAAGTCAACTTAGCAGATCTTCCTTCAGATCCTGGGATGCGGATTAGGATTTTGGATTATAATCCCAATATCAGAGATGAAGTTCAGAGATCGTATCTCTTGAAAGGGCCTTGCCAACCTCGAAACCACGAATTCCCTTACACTCTTTTTGGGAGTAAACAGAGAAGATTTAATCCTATTTGGTTTGATGAATACCCTTCTTGGTTAGAATATAGTGTGAATCAGAATGCGGCATATTGTTTATCATGCTATCTATTCAAACCCAACATAGGAGCACAGGCAGGGGGTGATTCGTTTGTTGGCTTAGGATTTAAGAATTGGTCAAGGAAAGAGAAGCTAAGGATTCATGTTGGAAATGTTAACAGTGCTCACAACCAAACTGTGGCCAACTGTGCTGCTTTAATGTCCAACAAACAACACATTGAAAATGTGATCATCAAGCAGTCTGATCAAAGGAAGATAGACTACAAGATACGGTTAAACACTTCGATTGATTGTGTTCGATTTCTTCTAAGGCGGGGCCTTGCTTTTAGAGGACACGATGAGGGTGAGACTTCGAAGAACAGGGGGAATTTTATAGAGTTACTACAGTTTCTTGCAGATCACAATAAAAGCATTGAAGTTGTTACTTTTAAGAATGCCCTCGAGAATCTAAAGTTGACTTCACCTGATATCCAGAAGGATATTGTTAATGCCGCAGCAACTGAAATAACAAAGCTCATTGTTAGCGATCTTGGTGATGATTTTTTCTTGGTCCTTGTCGATGAGTCTCGTGATGTTTCAATCAAAGAGCAAATGAATGTCGTGGTACGTTATGTAGATACAAAAGGCCATATCATTGAGCGTTTTCTTGGTGTTGAACATGTCCCGAATACTACATCTATCTCGCTCAAAACGACACTTGATGATTTGTTTTCATGACATGGATTGAGTATCTCAAATTTACGTGGACAAGGCTAGGACGGGGCAAGTAATATGCAAGGTGAGCTTGGTGGTCTCAAAACACTAATCTTGAATAAGAATTCTAGTGCGTATTACGTTCATTGCTTTGCTCATCAACTCCAACTTACTCTTGTAGCCGTGGCGAAAAAACACTTGAAAATCACTAGTTTGTTTTTGTTACTAACCAATGTGGTGAATGTTGTTGGAGGTTCATGTAAGCGTCGTGACCGTCTTCGAGAGCAACAAGCGGCGAATGTTATTGAGGCACTTGATGTTGGTGAGATCCCAAGTGGTCGAGGTCTCAATCAAGAAGCTTCTCTCGTGAGAGCGGGTGATACACGTTCGGGATCACATTATGGTACTATGGTGAGTATGACCATTTTGTTTCCATCTGTGATAGATGTGCTTGAAATGATAGAGGAAGACGGCTTAACCCAAGAACAAAAATGTGAAGCTCTCAATCTATCTACATTGTTGCAATCTTTTGATTTCATATTTTGTCTACACTTCATGAAGGCTGTATTGGGTATTACTAACGAGTTATCTCAAGTCTTGCAAAGAAGAGAACAAGATATTGTAAATGCAATGAACTTGGTTAGACTTTTCAAGACGCAACTACAAACTTTGCGGGATGTTGGATGGGATTCTATGCTCGAGCAAGTTACTTTGTTTTGTAAGAAACATGATGTTGATGTTTGCAACATGGATGATATGTTCTTACTTCCCGGACGGTCACGCCGAAAAGCTCCACAGATGTCAAACTTACACTACTATCGCGTTGAGTTATTTTATGCCGTTATTGATCTACAACTCATGGAATTGGAAAACCGTTTTAGTGAGAGTACCACCGAGTTGCTTCTTTGCATGACATGTCTCAATCCGAGCAACTCGTTTTTGGCTTTTGATAAAAGCAAATTGATTCGTCTTGCTCAATTTTATCCAAATGGTTATTCTGAGATGGAGATTATGATACTTGATGATCAACTAGAAACATACATTCTTGATATGCAGACATCATCAGATTTTTCAAATCTAAATGAGATTGGTGATCTTGCACGAAAAATGGTTGAAACGAGAAGAGATAAGGTGTTCCCGTTGGTTTACATGCTTATAAAGTTAGCCTTGGCATTACCGGTTGCAACGGCAACAGTTGAGAGGGCATTTTCTGTTATGCATATTGTTAAAAATAGATTGCGGAATAGAATGGGAGATCAATGGTTGAACGATAACTTGGTAGCTTATATCGAAAAAGACGTGTTTGCGGACGTTGAGAATGAAGACATCATTGATATGTTTCAAAAAATGAAAACCCGTCGTGGTCAGTGTTGAATCGGTAAGGTTCGTGCACCATCTTTTGTAGTACGTACATTTTTTTTATCGAATGTTGATATATCATTTTGTAGTGGGTACATTTGTTTTTTGAACCGGTAAGGTTAGTGCACCATCTTTTGTAGTAGGTACATCTGTTTTTTGACCGAAAGTTGATATTAATATAATGTTATTTTCTATTTATCTTGTTGTTAATTCATGAGGACCACCCTATACTGAATTCCTAGCTCCGCCCCTGTGTCTAGAGCCAAAATAATATATGCAAATAAATGTTTTGATGACGGGGGAAACCAATTCCCATTGGAAGTGTTGGGAACACAAAGTATTGTCACATGTCAACGTTGTTGGTTATACCTTAGATTCAATGGCTTGTGTGCACATCTAATCATGGCATCACCTCAAACCCCCTTTATACATTTGGTGTTTACTCCAATGAGTTGTACCTTACGGATTCATGAACCTTAGGCTAACCCATTCTATAATTGTCACCCCAAGCATCATATTGAACATTTAGTGTCTACTAACTAGCAATCACGATGAGAACCAACACAATTTACTTGACAATGAAAAACATCTAATCTTCTTGCATAAGGATTAGAATTAAGTTACATCAAGCTTGGACATTTGAAATATATAAAGTTTACATATGATTTCTCAATATTTAAAAAAAAAAGATCATATATGAGTTTAACTAAATCACCAATGTGCATTCCACCCACTTATAGGGAACTTCTCACATGGCTTAAATCATTGAAGCTACTATCTCATTCGATTCCTTAATGCAACTATAACTCTGGTAGCTTAGGCGACTTCTCACACGACTTGGGACACCCGATAAGTTGCCTAGGCCTCTTGAAGATACCAAACTCAACAGATTTGACCCCTTTTTACTCTAAAAGTTGCCACAACCTACACGTTGTTGTCAAACATCAAAGTTCACAAGATTATTAATGCAGACAACTCAAAATTTTTGAAACTACAAAATAATATTTATAAAGAAAAAAAATAAGTATTACATATCAATGCCTTCAATGCAATGTCATATTCGGATGTGTTAACTGACTTTATGGGTTATTTTTCTTTCTCTGTTTCTCATCAAGCAATTGTATCCGTAATATATCTTTTTCCTAAGTTACTCTTTTCATTTCCAAATGTTAAATATATGTTTTCCGTTGTAGCTTAGAAAAACTTACAACTCATCTATATTGATATCTTATAAAATAGTTATATACATAATTTCTGGATTGATCACTTTAATATGTGTTTTTTATTTATTTTATTTTGAATTTACATAATCACATATATAAGGGTCATCCTAGTTGGAAATCATGGCTCTCCTTGCTTCCATCGTCCCTTCCAACATAAATGTGAAGGAAATGGTAGTTGCATATATCATGAAGGTATTTGTTGTTTCCATACATAGTGAAGGAAATGGTAGTTGCATATATCATGAAGGTATTTGTTGTTTCCATACATAGTGAGTCAGTGTGTTTTCCAATAACATTGAATAAGACTTTTTATTTCCATTTTGCCTCATAAGATGTCGTGGATAATTAGTTCACTACTTGTGTTGTCAATACTATTAAATCCACTTGTTGCATCGATATTTAAATATACAATCATATGTAATTGTTAAGTTAAAATTTATAGCATTGTGTTGTAAGACAAAGTATTGTGTTATATTAACCATGGTCATATCAATATCCATCCATTCATTAAATTAGCACTTTGGTCTCACTTTTGTCTATTATAATGTTTTCCAAAAACTTAGGCTATTCGTAAATGCAAAAAAATTACCGATTACACATAGAGGTTACAGTGCTATGACCACCCTCGCTTGTGATGTCAAAATTATGGGAAAGAAACTATTCTCGTCAAATTGGGTTAATCGGTCAAACATTTTTTAAACTTAAAATAAATGTTTTCAGTATTTACTAGAAGTATACCAATGCAATGCAACGTATACATATCTATTTCGTATGTCATATCTCTCAATTTTTATGTTTTTTAAAAACAAGAAAGAGCTTTTTGTTAGTTATCGTTTTATGAAGTATTTTTTTTATACTAGTAGCACTCAAACGTATTAGTAAGTTACAGGTTTGTAATAAAAATTCTATCTAGACTATTCTACTAGATTATAACAAGGACGGATCTAGAAACATAATCGCTTGAAAGTATGGACCATTCTAGAGCATGGTTGGAGCCTTTTGATGTTGGCTTAACTTCTCTTAAATCTTCTCCAAGGTTCCTCCAATCTCTTAATTGATCTGAAATATTCTGTATTTCTAGACAACCTCTTGGTAGGGCGTGACAATATGCTTAATCCTTACTTAAATTACTAACGGGCATTTGTTAAAACTTAAAAGCGTCTGATTTAATCAAGCCCTTTTATACACGATGTCTATTTTTATTTAGATCAGTAAATAAAAAAAAGTGTATGATCAATTAACATAGCAAAAGAGTTCGAAGACGTATCGGTTTTTCCAGGATCATTATATATGTGGTTGAACATCATATTATCGGTTTTTAAATGAACAGTCTTAAATTCGGTTTTTGACCCAAGCCGGTCTTTTTAGCATGAGATTTGTTCATCCGGTAAAGCTCGAGTAACTAATAAAAGTACAGGGTCATATTTAGCATTTATCAAATCTAGGAGGACCTAACATGTAACATTACAAAATACTTCCAAATTCCCAACCAAACTCCTCTTTTTATAAAACCCAAAAACCAGTGTTGTTGTTCTTCTTCTTCTACCCGCCGTCAAAAAACCAAAACCCTCAAATCCTCCATTCTTCCTTCAGCAATGGCGCAGTCATTGGAGCTGTTGCTTATTCAATTCTTGATGCCGGATAACGATGCACGCCGCCAAGCGGAGGACCAAATCAAGCGGCTGGCCAAGGATCCACAGGTGGTTCCGGCGCTCGTCCACCACCTACGGACTGCCAAAACCCCCAATGTCCGCCAGCTCTCCGCCGTCCTCCTCCGTAAGAAGATCACCGGACATTGGGCCAAGCTATCGCCTCAGCTTCGTCAGCTTGTTAAGCAATCTCTTATTGAAAGCATCACTATGGAACACAGGTTGGGAGTTTTTCAGAATTTTGATTGTTTAATTGATGTTTGTTTGTTTGTTTTTATGTTTGTAGTGTAAATTTGCAATTTTGTTTCTCAAAATTGAATGAGCTGTTTGGTGGTTGATGGATGGTTAGGTGCTGGATGGTTAAGTGGTTGGAATGATTAAGTGGCTCTTTATGATATATAGTGTAGAATAAAATATGGTGATTTGGTGATTGTTGAGAATGAAATGTGGGCTTTTAATGAAATCAGTGCTCTTGCTTGAATCCACATGTGGTGTTTGTTTACCTCTTAACAGTTCCGTTTAAGAGGTAATATCTGAATCGTTAAGAGGTGAATCCTGTTTGGCAAAAAAATGAACTGCCTCTTAATGGTTCCAAAACCCTCTGAGTCCTGATTTCATGCTCAACAATTACCAAACCACCATATTTCATTTTGCACCATATCATAAGAACCTCTTAATCATTCTGACCACTTAATCATCCAGCACCAAACCATTCAGTGACTGCCAAACAGCTGAATGGTTTGGTGCTGGATGGTTTAAGTGGTTGGAATGATTAAGAGGGTTTTATGATATAGTGTAAAATAAAATATGGTGATTTGGTAATTGTTGAGAATGAAATTAGGGCTCTTAATGGTTAAGGGAGACCCAGGATGCAAAGCCATCCAGATGGTTTTGGAAACCATTAAGAGGCAGTTCAACTTTTTGCTAACCAAGATTTGCCTCTTAATGATTCAGAGGCTGCCACTTAATGGAACTGTTAAGAGGTAAACAAACAGCCAAGTTGAGTTAATTTTCTATCTTTTTGAGGTGGAAGTACCATAGCTCAGTGTAGATGTATCATCCAACTAGGATAAATGTTAATTCGTGATCCGGCATCTCGAAAGATTTATAGTTTGAGTTGTTTTATAGAGAATAAAACGTTTGTATAAAGGAAACATTTCTATTGACACACTTTTGATCAGCAAAGACTTGTTGGAATAAAAGTGAGGGCGGTAAATTACTAAACAACTCATGTCAAATTAAATCGCTACAACCTTCCCGTAATTCTTTCGCCTTCTTACTTTACTCGTTTATGCGGTCCATCCACCTACCAAACGCACCCTAAGGGATAAGTTTCGAGTAAAAAGTGTGAAGTTCTTATCTAACAGATGAAGAAGTACAGGTGAGATAATTGGTTTTGATACATAACGAAATACAAAATGACCCATTTGGTTATGCTACTTTTCACTCAATGACAATGCTAAAACTATTGTCTTAATTGTTTAATTCGTAGCATCAGAATCAACCTTTCATGTCGTTGGAATTTGGAATTGAATTGAGACAATAATGGATGAGAGTCATGGGACAAGAATGACATTCATTGAGAGGGATAACATTGGGTTGCCAAAAAGTTTGGAAGCTGCAATGAGTAAAGGATATGCTAAAAATTAAAACCAGTAAAGTCATCAATGGAGCAAGCCATTGGAAGTTGAAATTTTTTCTTGCCATGTCTCTAGTGAACCACAATGCAGTTGGAGTCTTGCCGACAGAGTAGCTAGAAAGATAGTTATGGAAGGGATAGAGAGGGAGGATGGGTAGACTGTTTTTGAATGGTTTTAATCCTTTTCAACTCTTTTTCTTCAAAGTAAGGTGTGATAGACACAAGATTAGCTCTTGTCACCAAGCAACATGCCCAGTTAAATTGCTCATTTATCCACCAAAACATGATGTAGAAGCTTGTGGTTTCATGGTTAGAGAACTATAATGAAAAAGTATTGCCCAAAGAGACAGATCCATTTAGATTATATAAGTCTAATTCGAGTTATAATGCTGTAGCTAAGCTAAGATGGATACACACAACTGAATCTTCAAAATAGATTATAGTATGCTTTCTCTTTACCTAATAGAAAGCTGAATCCATGGTTGTAATTTTGTTTTGATGCACCAATTACGCTTCAAGGGTAATGCAATGATCTCATTTTAACTTTCAAGAAATCATCAAGAGACATAATCAAACATTTTTGCTGTTTATAAGTGTTAAGAATTAATCTTATTCCTTATCTGCTTTATGCAATAAATGTGTTTGGTTAAGTTGGAATTTATGTCTTCTCGTCATCTTGTGGTTTTCCTCTACATCTTGTGCGTTTTATATCATCAATAAAATAACACTAACTTTGCTTGATGCTATATCTTGTATTGTCATTTGTCAGTCCACCGGTGAGGCGTGCTAGTGCGAATGTTGTGAGTATCATTGCAAAGTATGCTGTTCCTGGTGGAGAATGGCCAGATTTGCTGCCATTTTTGTTCCAGTGCAGTCAGAGTGCACAAGAAGATCATAGAGAGGTGTTTTGTCTTTGTCGATTTACAATCTTTAATTTTATTTCAAGAATTTCAGTATATTAATATTTGTTGTTAATACCCTCACACACCACTCTCTTTTACTCTTGCAATTACACACAGACAGGTAATATATGCATCATATTGACATGTGCGTGTGTTTGAAGATGTATGTTGCACAAGTATACCTAGAAATTACTCCCGATTTCATTAATATTTGGTTAATTTTGTTCCCGAAGCTAATGGCAGCATGCAAATTTCTCTCTTGATCTATTGCTGTGATCGTAAACCTTGTCTCATCCAGCAAGAAAATGAGCATTAAATGAGTCATTGTCAAGCAACACATAAGTTTGAAATACTGCCTTACATTTAGAGAAATTGATATCTTCAGTGCTAGCGTTGCCTTTTTCAATTGAATTTGAAGGATGGCATCTTGAGAAATCATAGACTCTCTGGATCATTTGAGAGACCAGTGGTTGTGACATTGGGGTTCTGTATCAGATGGTCTATTTACTAATATCATACGGTCGTTCCAGGTCAGAGGCTTTTCTCTCAGTGAGCTGAGTTGTTTACAAGTAAACTATCCTCTTACCATAAAGCTATATTGCTTACCAAGCTCTTGCCAAGGTAAGCAGTTGATGGGTTCTTACTCGAGTAAGAGGCCACTGTCCCTGTTATGCCCTGTTGCTCTTCACCCTTACTCTTTAGCTCTATTCCTCCCAAGACATAATTTTGTAGTGAATAAACAACTTTTTTATAATTAATTATTTCCATGTACTGTAAAAAGCAACTAAATAAATATTTTTAATAAAATTAAATAATTCAATTATAAAAATTTGATGAATAAAGTACGATTGGTAATATAATGTCTCCTTTTAAAGAAATATATGTGTTAAGAAATATATTATACAAAACATTTGCTAAATAATGATAGACACAACAAACCACAAGGTTGTGGCGTACTGGTTAAGGCATGTGGGGGAAGTGGCTTGTTACCCTTCTACCCCAGGTTCGAATCCAGGCACTTCCATATTGTGGACATTGGGGATTAACTCAGGATAGCATGCTTTAGATGTCGGTGAACCTTGGTGGGATTAGTCGGGCAAAGCCTCGGATACCCTTCCAAAAAAATAATAATAGACAGAGGGGGTGTAATTATTATGGTAAGCATTTAATACAAAACATTAAGTAAACAATGATTTACAGTCAGCACTTGCCTCACTTACCTGAGTCAGGCCTCTTACCTCATCGGATCTCTTACCTCAATTATCACTTACCCAATTTTTTTGGTAAATAACCTCTTAGTCAATGAACAGTGATCTATAGGCAGGTCTAGTATTGTATTGCTCCTCTTCAAAGTGTCTAACTTTTGATTGGACAAAATATCAGGTGCTTTTCCATGAATGTGAATTGTAAATAGTTTTACCGATCTTACAAGTTTCTCAATCCTCCTTCGTTCTGCTCACCTCAAATGTTCCAAGAACTTTTTTTATTTTATTTTCTGGTAATACCTGAAGATGAGATGTATAGCAATATGTGATTCTTGTGTATGATATTGCCTATTATGCGTGATGTTTCAAGTATCTCTTGCTTCAATTATCTTTGCATATTTTAGTAATATGTATAGCTCCAATAAGTAATAATAGTTTTATCTCTGTCCATAACACCAGGTTGCATTGATACTATTCAGCTCCTTAACCGAGACAATTGGGGATTCGTTTCGACCATATTTTGCTGATTTACAAGCACTTCTACTCAAGTGCCTACAAGATGAGACTAGCAATGGTGTTAGAGTGGCTGCCCTCAAGTAATATTTTAAGTCAAAACTTGTGATGAGGATATATATATATATATATATATCTGTGTGTGTGTGTGTTAAATTTGAGTTTACTGCTAATATAATCTAATATTTCACTTTGGAACTTTATTCATTGAACAGGGCAGTTGGTTCTTTTATTGAGTTCACTTATGATGCCTCTGAAGTGGTAAGTCTATTTGTTCCGTCCAATGGATCTTGCAGTTGCTTTATTTGAATACAGCTCACTTATTTACAGTAACTATTATATTGATGCCTAAGTAGTAAATTGATTGAATTCCAAAAATGAAGTAGGTTGAACGAGGAAACTCACATGTGGGAAATTATTGGTTCAACTGTTTTAGGCACCTGTTGGAGCCTGATTAATCTTATAACTCGAACATATGAAAGCTAATAATTGAAATGATTCTGCGTGATTTGATATTGCCATGTATTTTGATAGTAGTCTGTTTTGTAGAGCATTATTTTCTTTTTTCTCATTACCATCTAAATTTTACCCCAGGACAAGTTAATCTTGTTGTTATTGGGCTTAACGTTTAGTTGGAAATTGGTTGTACCTGTTTGTTAACTTTATTATGGAAAAGTGGGAAACTTACTTGTGGCTGTTATCAACTAAGTAAATACATAACCACCAAACTCACCCATTTTTTCTTTTGTCAAATATCTATAGAGATGGTGTAATTATGTAGAGGAAAATGTGAATCTATACTTGTTTTTTTTTGTTTCACATTATTTTGGTGCCTTTGATGGTACACCTTTTCTTTTTGATAACCGTGGCATCTGACCTTTGATGGTAAAACTTGACGGTTGCTGTGGGTTTCCCTTTTGACACTTTGATGCCACAGCGATCCAATTTCATGTTCAGACATGGTTGTGTATATTTGTTCTTGTCTTTTTTATTTTCGAAATGCAAAAGTTTCCTGTTATTTTCTTAATATACGTCACTATCATGTGCACGCAGATTAAGTTTCGAGAATTCATCCCCAGCATCTTAAATGTCGCAAGACAATGTCTTTCATCTGGCGATGAAGATGTTGCAATAATTGCTTTTGAGATATTCGATGAGCTGATCGAATCTCCAGCACCTCTTCTTGGAGAATCGGTCAGAGCCATAGTGCAGTTCTCTCTTGAGGTTTGCTCAAGTCCAAATCTAGAATCAAGCACACGTCATCAGGTTAGCAGCAGTCTCAAGTTCTATAAAACCCCATCCTCTCTTTCCTTTTTTGCCCCATGTCCCCTGTTTTGCGGTTAATACTTTTCATTGTTGTAGGCTATTCAAATCATCTCATGGCTTGCAAAGTACAAATCTAATTCCCTTAAGAAGCATAAGTTGATCATCCCGATCCTTCAAGTCATGTGCCCACTGCTTACCGAGGCATCCAATCGGGATGAAGATGACGATGATCTTGCATCGGATCGTGCTGCTGCGGAAGTTCTCGATACCATGTCTTTAAAGTTGCCAAAACATGTTTTCCCACCCGTTTTTGAATTTGCTTCTTTGAGCAGCCAGAGCGCAGATCCAAAGTTCCGAGAGGCTTCAGTCACGGTTTTGGGAGTTGTTTCAGAGGGTTGTGTAGAGTTGTTGAAAGAGAAACTGGGACCTGTCCTTCATATCGTCTTAGGGGCTTTAAGAGACCCTGAACAGGTCGTAAGAGGAGCTTCCGCGTTTGCGTTAGGTCAATTTGCCGAGTATTTGCAGCCTGAGATTATATCCCATTATGAGAACGTTCTTCCTTGTATATTAACCGCCATAGAAGATTCATCTGATGAAGTCAAGGTAAATACTATAATAAAGTCTTCGTTTCTTTAACGAATGTTATCTTTCATATGTTCTATGGAAGCAACTCAATTTTTTGTTTGCAGGAGAAGTCATACTATGCATTGGCCGCATTTTGTGAGTGCATGGGTGAAGAAATCCTCCCTTTTCTTGATTCTATGATGGGAAAACTATTTGCAGCCGTGCAAACTAGCCAGCGTATGTTACGAGAAACATGCATGGTAATAATGATGCAATTTCCGTGCTATATTTGATATGATAACATCAGCGAGCTTCTCAAAAACTTTATTTGCTTTCTGCAGTCTGCAATTGGTTCAGTTGCATCTGCTGCAGAGCAAGCGTTTCTTCCATATGCTGAACGGGTTTTGGAACTGATGAAAACTTTCATGGTGCTTACAAATGATGAGGACCTTTGTTCACGAGCGAGGGCTACGGAACTGGTGGGAATAGTTGCCATGGTGGTTGGAAGGGCTAGAATGGAACCAATTTTACCACCTTTTATAGAAGCTGCAATTTCTGTAATGACCCTGCCATTATCTCTATCAGAAAGTTATGGCTTATGTTTCAGCATTTCTTTTAACAAGTAAATATACATAGGGATACGGGCTGGAGTACAGTGAACTTCGCGAGTATACTCATGGATTCTTCAGCAATGTGGCAGAACTTTTGGAAGATGGAATGGTTCAGGTATGTATATCTATATGTAACTAGATACGTACGCTCGCGATGCGCGCAGAACATCTTAAGCTATTGAGCACTTTAATAAGTAATCTTGTTTTATGTCAGTTTTTGTTTTTATTTTTGATTTAGTAATAATACAATTTATAAAGTACTAAGTATAAATATAATTTAATTAGTCAAAATAAAATTAATTAGTCAAACTTGTGTTTTTAATAAAATTAATTAGTCAAAATATTTTTTATATGCAAAGCAAGAATTAACTTGAACAATTAAAATTTCAATGATTATCTTGATTATATTTTATATTTTTTTTTATATTTAAAATAAATTAGTGAGATTAACTTGAACAATTCAAATTTCAATAATTATCTTGATATATTTTATGTTTTTAATATTTAAAATAATTTAATTGAATTTATTAAGTAAATGACACGCGTCAATCAGATAGGCTTAAATGAACCGAAACTGAAAAACGCTTCCAGGTTCAAGTTTAGGCGGGAAAATACTGATTTTGGCTCATAAGAGAGCGACACGTGGCAGCCCAGTTACTCTTTTATTATATATAGATGTGTTACTCTGGTTATGTCCTAGCAAGGTCAACATTTGACTTCATGTGTTTTATGACATAACTGTAAACAGTACCTCCCACATGTTGTGCCTCTGGCGTTTTCTTCCTGCAATCTTGATGATGGATCTGCTGTTGATATTGATGATTCTGATGATGAGGAGAATGTGAATGGATTTGGTGGAGTATCATCTGATGATGAAGCTCAGGATGAACCAAGAGTTCGAAATATCAGTATAAGAACTGGGGTTTTAGATGAGAAGGCTGCAGCAACTCAAGCCCTTGGACAATTTGCTCTACATACAAAGAGTGCTTATGCCCCGTATCCTTTGTGGTCAAATATGTTTAAATTTTGCATCTCCAAAATAAACCATCACTCATAGCTGTACTTCTTTAATAACCTCAAAAAGATACTTGGAAGAGTCGATGAAGATTCTGGTGAAGCATTCCAGCTATTTCCATGAAGATGTTCGACTTCAGGCCATTACTGGCTTAAAACGTAAGTTACAAACAGTTTGTGTTCACAATGGCTAGTGTTTATTTCTTCAATCTACAAATTTGATGTACATGGAAGTAACAAGAACTTGGTGACCTAACATGTACCACTCCAAGTCGCATCTAAGAAATACAGGAATTTTTTTGGTTATCTGCACCGTTCATTTCAGCTCTAACATTCAGCTGCTTTTGGACAACAGATATTTTGACAGCTGCTCATGCAATCTTCCAAGGTCATAGCGTAAGTGTTCTATAGTCCATTTCTGTTTTTAGAAATGATTGTGTTTTATTTTGCTATTCTATTTGTAGACATATGAGCTAACTATTTTGTTCACGTAAGGGATTCACATCATAGAGAAGTTAAATGCCTGGATTCCTTGTTTTTTCTACTCAATCAGCTCACATAGTGGGACTAGACTAATCTTAAATATTACATCTCCCCCTGCCCACATACACACTATTCCTACTAATCTATTTTTTTGTCTGTTTTGCAGGATGGAGCATCCAAGGCAAAAGAAATCCTTGGTGAGTAGATGACTTAGGCATTGTTTGGTAAACACAAAGTAGCTTATAAGCTAGCTTATTTTTTGTGTACATGTTTGGATGGACAAAAAGTAGCTTATAAGCTAGCTTTTTGGAGCTTTTTCCAATTATACCCTTGTTAATATTAATTATTATACCCCAATATACCCTTTTTGGTCTTTTTACATACTCATAAGCTAGTTTTTGCCAAACATAATTTGTTTATAAGCTAGCTTATCAACTAGTTTACCAAACATAGCCTTATTGATGACAAGAATTAAGTACATCACCTTTGGAATTGCTAGATGTTGATTTAATTTCTTAATTTTTTTCACAATGTTCCAAAAATTCAGATTCTGTGATGACCATTTACATCAAGACGATGAATGAAGACGATGACAAGGAAGTGGTTGCTCAAGCTTGCATGAGCGTAGCAGACATCATCAAAGATTTTGGATATGTGGCCGTTGAACCTTGTATGGACATTGTTTATGTTTATTTTATATGAGACGTGTTTGTTATATAAAGTTTCTGGAATGTTCTCTTACTAATGTCTGTGGTCTTAAATTATTCAGACATGTCTCGGCTTGTGGAGTCAACTCTGGTCTTGCTTCGAGAGGAATCAGTCTGTCAACAAATAGAATCAGATAGTGATGTTGATGACGATGATACTGGACATGACGAAGTGCTTATGGATGCTGTTTCAGACCTCCTTCCTGCATTTGCCAAAGCCATGGGTTCTCACTTTGCACCAATCTTCGCAACTCTGTTTGATCCGTTAATGAAGTTTGCGGTGAGCTCACTCACGAATTTATGGTGTAAAAGTATTTCATTCCTTCCTTAAAATATTCGTAACTCATGGCAAATGGTGGGTCTTACAGAAAGCTTCACGCCCGCCACAAGATCGGACAATGGTCGTCGCATGCCTTGCTGAAGTTGCTCAGGATATGGGTGCTCCAATTGCTGCCTATGTCGATGTACTTTCTTGTGATTTGCACATACTTTTCACCTACATTCATTTTTTTTTTGCAAGCCAGGGGTTTTCACTTTTCACATACATGGCACTTTCATTCTATCAATTTTTATACTTGGGATTTTGCATCATGTTTCAGGGGTGATGCCGTTGGTACTTAAAGAATTGGGTTCATCATCAGCAACTAATAGGAGGAATGCCGCATTCTGTGTCGGAGAATTGTGCAAAAATGGTGGCGTCTCCAGTTTGAAGTATTCTTCTATTTTCATATACTTTACTTTTCACCTTTTGATTTGGTTATCTGGTGAGCTGTTGAGCGTTGATTTTGACATGATGAGTTGTTTTCCCTTTATTCGATCAGATATTTTGGTGATGCGTTACGTGGCCTTTATCCGTTGTTTGGAGAATCCGAGCCAGATGATGCAGTAAGGGACAATGCTGCTGGTGCAGTTGCAAGGATGATTATGACACACCAGGAGTCCGTCCCATTAAGCCAGGTTCACCTTCTTTGTATTGTAGTTTGGCAGCCTTGCTGTTATTAGACAATAGACAGTGTTCTAATTATCTATATATTTTTATTTCTAGGTCCTCCCTGTTTTCGTCAAGGTTCTTCCACTAAAAGAAGACCATGAGGAATCCTTGCCAGTTTATAGCTGCATTTGCAACCTTGTTCTATCATCTAATCCACAGGTATTCATTCAGGATTTATTCACCTCCTCTTCAAAGGCAGTGCTCTAAACAACTTTAAACATCATTTCAGGGGTAATTTGGTCATTTTAACAATTTTTTTATTATACGATTCTATCTGATTTCTAAATTGTGTTGTGACAGATTGTTCCTCTAGTTCCGGATTTGGTTAACGTATTTGCTCAAGTAGCCTTATCGCCAATCGAAACACCGGAAGTGAAAGTGCAAATTGGAAGGGCGTTTGCTCACCTCTTATCGATATACGGCCAACAGATGCAACCCCTCTTGGGTAATCTCTCACCTACACATGCTAATGCTCTGGCTGCCATTGCACCAAAGAGTTGACAGAAATTAAAGTGTTAAACACAAGGAGGTGTGCGTATGCCATTTAAAGACGATCCTTTCCCTTAATGGGAATTATTTGGAGTATATTTTGTTAAAGTTTTCAGCTTGCCAGAAGGACTCATTTTTCAGTCAGGTACACTACTTATCAACTACTTTCTCTATATGTATTTAAATCATGCAAAAGGTCGAGCATCAAGGCTCAATACGTTTCGAGCGGTGCTTTTGTTTTTGAACTTAAGGTTCCATTTGTTGTATACATTTACCAACTTCTCATATTTAGACAATTGTGGGACATACTGGTTGGGTTGGATTCCGGTGAGAAGTTGAGTTAACGTGAGAAGTGGTTATCAACCGTTGGATGCAACATTAGATGAGATGCACCGAGATAAGATGCACCCAGATGCAATTAAGCTCGATTCATGGGTGTGCTTGAGGTTAAAAGCGATCAATGGTTCAAATCCACTTCTCATGTTAACTCAACTTCCCACATGATCCTTTGCCTATATTGGGTTTGGTGTGTATTAAATATAAGTCAGAGTTACAATTATTTATTTAATTAGCACTCTAATTCTATTGACTAATGAGTATAGGTATGATGGATGCAGGTTTTTGTTTGGCTTCAGTTTTCCCCCAATGGAGCTAGCTAGCTGCTACACTTTTCCAATTTTGATGTGTGGTATTATTCATTTTTATCAATGTTTGTTTGGTTCAATTTTTTTATAAGCTTACATTATATATGGTTTGTGTTCTTTATAATGTGTGTATGGTAAGTAAAGGGTTTCAGGGAAAGGTTTGGTGATGTCACTTTGTTTGGTATTTTATTCATTATGAATCATTTGATTTTTTTTTGGGGTTGGTTTGTTGGTTTGATTCAATGAATTCTTGTTTTAGCTTGTGAATAACAATAGTAATAGCACTGGTACTCTTTATGTTGGTTCAAACCCCTTCTTCTATGTACATTTTTTTAAAAATTGTCTTGTAAGTGAAGTATTTGTATTGTAGGTATTTGATTTTTAGTAATTCTCACTAAACTGTGTTCCAGGTCACATGTTTTTTTAGTATTTCTTTTAAATTATTTTTCTTTCTCCCAAAAATACCATTACAGACTTGCAACAGCAGCACTCTACATCAAAACCAACAACCATTGTGACAATAGTCCAAAACAGTTGAATGGCCACATGTGGGCATTCTTAACAAGATTGATACTGGGATTGGTAGAGAACCAAACCAGTAGCTTGAAAG
The DNA here is from genome assembly GCA_030169165.1 of Centaurea solstitialis. Taxonomy (NCBI): domain Eukaryota; kingdom Viridiplantae; phylum Streptophyta; class Magnoliopsida; order Asterales; family Asteraceae; genus Centaurea; species Centaurea solstitialis. Next base: position 43,591,413 of record CM058043.1, read on the forward strand.
GAGATATAAACCATTTGAAACAGTAAACCAAGGCCTGATAAACTGGATTTGGGACAGCTGATTCCAATGACCAAGGAGATGGACCAAACCAGCACCAAATTGGCAGCATCAAACCAATATATGGCAGCCTGTTGTAAAAGGTGAAATGCGATTGTACCGAAAACAACACGAAATTGATGTTCCAATTAAGAACCTTATTGATTCAAGTGAAGACGTGAATATCCATCAAACTTTAAAACAAACAAATAACCAACGAACAAATGTAAATAAATGCATAAAACTAAAGGAGATAAAGAAAAGACTGTATTTTACATGGCAGACACAAAATGGGGGAAGCCATGGGCGGAGGAGACCGCCGAAAAGTCTAACGTTGAAGTACAATGCTTGGAATGAAAGTTACAACAGACAAATCGATCTTCAAAAACCTGCGTCTTATATGTTTCTATCTCTAGATTAATTTGAGAGAGAGCGTTCTATGCTTAGAAAGAGAAACTGCATCAGGAGTTAGATGGAAAACCATATTTACCATCTAAAGAAAAATCACTGACCTATGTTCTCCTTTCTGTTAGGGGCGTAGCCACCTTAGCACCAGAAGGCGCATTGGCAATAGGCAATAGCAATGTTAAAGCCTAACACAAGATTGCAAGGAAAATAAAGATATGAGGAGGAAGAGTTGATCACAATAGAAATGCAAATTTGCTTATAGGAGAGTAATTGAGCCGAGACAGCTCGCGAGTCACTCGAGAACGACGAAAAAAGACCTCAAATCCACTTGACGTGAACCGAGTCGAGCTCGAGCTTGAACTACTCAAGTAGGGCATCGTTTTCTTCTGATCTTTAGACACATGTAGCAATTCCCCTTTCAGTTTCTTCAAATCTTCTAAGTTTTAATTTCAAATTAGAGTTCTAATTTTCACCCACTGCCCTCAGGTTACAATATTTTATACATTTCTAATGTTATCTACATTTACGTTACGTACTAATAGGTTTTCTGATCTTCCTTACTGAAAGTTTGTTGTACTTCAAGGGGTGCACCTAAAAGTAAAAAAAATCTTTTGAAATCAACCAAGGAGTGTTAGCCTAGTGGTAAGGCTTGTGCACTACATAGTGGTGAACCCGAATTCGAGCCCTGGGGGACGCATTCTGGAGGTACGGGGGTTTCGCCCCCGGGCTGCATGCTTTAGCAGTCGGGCTTCGGCCAAAAAATTGCCGAGGATTAGTCTGGACCCAATGTGGTCTGGGATACCTCTTCCAAAAAAAAAACCAAAATTCCGATTTTTTCCCTTCGAAATCAATAAAAAAACCCAAAGTTTCTCTCTATCAACTAAAAACTTAAATTATAAGGTGCATCCTTTTGAAAGATGACGAGGGTCCGTCTCTGCTCTTACTGGTAAGCACTTATGAGACAAAAGATTAGATAGACAACCTCTAAGTTATGTCCTACATGTTTAGATGTATGTGCATGTATAATATACCACAAATATAAGTACGTTATATTTGAAGAACAAAAAACGAATTTGATTAGTGTGTCGTTTAGTACACTTACCGACAATCACTTAGGGGCTGCTCATTAGACACTTGCCTGAGTACGTACTTACCGGTATCACTTAACTTACGGTCCTTGTTAAATTAGCATGAAAACCACCGAGAATCTTACCCGTAAAAGTCTTACCCGATAAGCGATGAAAAAGACTCTTATCCGATAAATCTTTACCTAACTGAAGACAATTACCAACAATCAACTTTGGTAACCGAAAACATTAAATCAAGTAGGTGAGGGTAATGTCTTCCGTTATAAGGTATGGTAACTCATGGTGATAAGCATCTATCCGTTATAAGGAAACTAATGATGATAACTCATGGTGATAAACATCTACCTAAACGTTTGGTAATCGAGGCAAAAAAATTCAATTTTTGAAATTCATAAATGAAAACAAACCAAAATTTTTTTTGAATGGCCAATTACACATACATTCATTAAACCCACTCTTAAACAAACCTACTCCTAAAACTACTTCAACGTTCATAATGAGACTCGAACTCACAAGCACAAGGAATGAGGCAACATTCAATAACACTAAATACCTTTGGCACAAATCAAGAAAGATAAATTCTAGTTTTTGAGATTTAACAAATTTTTTGAAAATGATCATTTTATTCCACTAAAATAAAAATAAGGGTGAATTGTGGATTTGGTCTCTGTGGTTTAATAATTTTTTTGACCATGGTCCCTATCGTATGTTTATGTTGGATATGGTTCTTGTGGTTTTCATTTCGTTTTCGCTATGATCCCTCTAACTAACTTCGTTAAATTAAGGATTATTTTTGTAATTTTCTACTCTTGTGCTTTTTATCTTGTAAAAAGTAAAAATTATATTTTTGAACACACATATTCATGTATATATAAAATGGTATCAAAATAAATCAATATATAATAAAAGAGTAACTGGGTGCCACGCATCGCTCTTTCGTGAGCCGAAATTTGTATTGTCATGCCAAAACTTGAATCTGGACGCATTTTTCACTTTCAGTTCAATTACCATACTCATACTTTACCTTAAACCTCTCATTAATTCAATTTTTTTAATAGTCAAAAAAGTTATTAAACCATAGGGATCAAATCCACAATTCACTCTAAAAATAATCATATAAGTGTAAAAATAAAAGAAACATGAATCCATCATGATATAAGCCCAAATAAAACAGTAACGTTAAAATATCCAGACTAGATGAGACATAACTGATTGTTTATTCTAGGTTTGGTATAACTTGAAAAGGCTTGGAGAAGATAGAACTAAAATGTTAAAATAACCAAATTACCACTAAATTTATTGTTTAATACTATTATTTTATAACAATTATAAAAAAACATAAATTAACTAAATATTTTATTCATAAAATTAGAATGAATTACGTAAATATACTTCGTACTTTTATAAATGCAAAATTATTTTTAAAGAGTTTATAACCAATGTACAATCCCAACTCCCAGTAACTTTCCAACTAGGGTTTTCATTCTCTCCAAGCAGCCGTAAGCCTCTTCCAGGTTAAAGTGTGGCTACCCTAAAAAAATTACGCCGTCATTGTTAAATTTCTTTGCTTTCTTTCCATAAACAAACCATTTTGAACCTTCAGTTTACCCGAATTTCTTTATGCAAACTTCCGTTCACAAGCTTCATCCTCGTACACAGTTGTTTTATTTTCACAAACCCAGAAAAAGAAGCATAAGGAGATGATGTTGCAGTTGCAGTTGGAATGGGTGGTTTCGAAATGCAATATTTATTTACGCTGGATACGGTAAAATCCAAGTTCCTCGTTATATTTCTTCAATTTACTTCACATTCATATAACATAACTGGTGTTCAATTTACTTCACATTTATATGGTATAATTGGTGTTCATCTCTAAGCTTCATGTTGTTGCTTTATCATAAGTATAAGATCTTGTACTTTTATTTCGAAAATATTATTGAGTGGCTAATAAATTGTTTTTTTATTATCTAGTTGCATCGGAATACAAAATTTATTTGGTTGTTTTTCATATATATGCATATGGATATGTTTATGTCTCTTTGACTTTTCTTAGAGTATACGTTAAATGTATCAAAATCTCGAGAAATTAATTCTTATGGCCATTCAAAAATACACGAAATCATATTTAGCCCCTCTCTCCCATAATTTCGTGAATAGCCCAAGGAGTCGCCCCAGCCAAAAAACCATTGTTCCGACCTGTTTTCTTGCCGCCGGTGGGCAAGTCGCCCAAAGGAGAGTCGCCGGAGGCGACTTACTCAATTTTTCATAACAGCCCCTGCTTTACAAGTTTGGAAAAGTGACGAATTTGGTCCCTGTACTAAGTCGCCCCGGCATAAGTCGTCGGAGGCGACTTTGACCTCAGTTGACCGCATAGTTGTCAGTAACGAATACCGCAAAATAACGATGGCTTACAGATATGTTACATAACGAATAACGATAAATATCGACAGTTATTTATAAAATAACGATATTTTCTAAAATATAAATTATATATTTATATATTAATATATTACCTTGAAAGTCTCCAAAAAAATCATATATATTATAGAACAAAACATAATAATAAGTTTCTCAAGACTTAAAAGTAAAGAAAAAGTAAAACCCTAATTTTTACCAATTCTAAAAATAAATAAAAAATAAATAAAAAATACAAAAAAAAATACAAAAAAAAGGAATATCGGTATTTATCGGTATAAGACCAATACCGAAGTCTGGTCGATATCGATATCGATATTGACAACACTGGTTGACCGACCACGTGTCAGAATATGGAGCCACCTAGACAAACCCTACCCCTCTTTCTTTATTTTTCAGCCGACATCATCCAAAACCACCACCTAACCCTCTTTCATCTATCTCTTTCTCATTCAAACTCTCATCTATCTTTTTCTCATTCAAACTCTCATATATCTCTTCCTCATTCACTCTCATCTATCTCTTTCTCATTCACTTTCATTTATCTTTATCAACTCTTTTTCTCATTCAACTCTCATCTATCTCTATCAACTCTCATATTTTAATTTCTTACATCATTCTACTCTCTATTATACTTCAAAGTGGGGACCAATTGAATAACGGGAGGTGAAGCACACGTGATTTTGTTGGTTCACCATCAACACAAACGAAAGGGGTTACAAACCATCAACATTTTCAACATCAATGTCGACTGAATATGTAAGTTTTCTAGATGTCTTTAACTTTGAATGTTTACGGTGGTAAAGTTTAATTTTTTTGTGTTGATTAAAATGAGATGTTTATGTTTATGTTTTCTTGATGTATATGTGTATAAAATTGAGATGTTTAGTTGATGTATATGTCCATTACTTGAGATGTTTATGTTTTCTTGATGTGTAGAATTATATGAGTACAAATGTTTAATTTTTATGGATTTATGTGAATTTTTATGTGTTTAATTTTTAGTGGCTTTTGATGTATATAATGTTATCACATGGATTTATGTAAATGGTTAATAGTTGTACATGTTAAAAATTGTAAAAAAAATTTATAAGTGTAATTTATCTAAATGGGTAATAGTTTTTAAATGTAGATTATTTTAGAAGTATGTTTTGAGATGTTTTTGGATCTAGATGTATATGTTAAGATTTATATTTATTTAGACGTAAAAAGTGTTAAAAATTTTCTTCATTTTTGATCTATATAATTTTAGACGTTGGTTTTGAGATGTTTATAATTTTAAATGTTACAAAAATGTAATTGTAATTTAAGTTGTGTAATTATATTAGTTTTTGGATGTAGGTTTTAAGGTTTATATGTTCAAATGTATATGATTATTTATTTATATAATTGACAATCATTTATTAACTTTTGTATAGAGAGGTTACAATTGGCCCAAACTTACGTTGAGGAGTTCGTTGTCGTTTTTGGCGGATATGAAATCTAGGTTAGATGACGACGCACAGACGTTGTTTAGAGAGGGTCCGTTTGGTCATTGGTTGGACTATGTAAAAAAACTACGTGCGATCCGATGGCTGTTGTTTTATTTTTACAAAAGCAGGTTGAGGTCCAAAATGGAGACCCCGAGACTTTATATTTTAGGATCGTCCATACACACGTCGTTATGGCCGAGCAGAGTTTAATCTTATCACGGGGCTCCCTTTTGGTCTCTTACCGACCCAATACAATTCGGATGGGAATTTCTTGGTTACTAGGTTATTTCCACATTTAATTGGTCAACAACCTAGGAACGGATCGAAAGAGTTCGTCCTTCGATATAAACACCCGGCGTACGCACAATTTGTAAGCATCGTGGATACCTATTATTGCGCTTGCGCTTAATAAGTTTGAGATCCTGCTTAATAAGCTTTATATGATGTTTGTAGGGCCAGAGTTCGACCTTCGGCATGACTGGGCCGACATGCTTTACACCTCCTGCTCACGACATGTCTGGGGCTTCATTCTTTATACCGATCCTGATCACGCAAGTTGTAAGTGTTATTTAATTTGTATGCATCTGATACCCGCTACGTTGTTTAGTAATTATGAATGTCATTTCCCAGGCTGCATTTTCTAGTACTGAGACGCTGGATCCTGCATGGGGCTCGTATGCAGACCTTATTACTGGATCAAGCTCAGCATTTAGCGCCTTCGGCCAGGCCTACGGTGGTATGTTCCGGTGCTGGAGGGTCGTCATACGGTACGGTGCTGGAGGGTCTTCATACGTTGCTGGAGGGTCATCATACAGTGCTGCCGTGACACCGTCGTACCGCCGCCGGCCACCACGTATGCCGAGCGTGCTGCTGTTGACGCGGAGATGGACCTTGAGGCGGAGTCGGAGGCGGATGAGGAGTCGGAAGCGTATGAGACTGAATCTGACACTCAGCCCAAAATACAGAACATGGGGAAGACGGTTGTAGAAAACACTCCGCGACCTCAATAGGTAAGGAAGCCAGGTGAAAAGACCAAAGAACCATGGACGTCGGGCAGTAAGTTTACAAATAGTTTTAAGAAGGTATTTGGTGGGTTGAAGAAGAAAACCCAAAAGTAGACTTGTTTGGAATGCTTATCTTAGTGGATATTATTAAAGTTTGTGTGTATGTCTATGTTATGTTTGTTGGTACTAAACTTTAATTTAGTAGAACATCTAATTTTTTACTGAATTATTGACGCATTCAAATCAAAACGACATAAAACTTAATTGATTTCATCTAAATTAAAATAAATAACAGCAAGTAAAAACCAACCCCTGTTTGAAACATGAAAGGGGGGTCATTTAATTGAAAGCATGAAATTACACAACTACACCATAAAACTGATAGAAACATATCACACCTCCTCCACCTCAAAAATAACATCGTACAAACTAGCCATCCCAGTAGTAGGTCGATCTTGAACAAGCTTGAACTTCAACCAAGTGGCATCTTGTAGCTTGTGTTGGATAAACATGAGGCGAAACTCGCCGCACATGCAGAAACATTCATTTGGCATAAGAATCAGGTCCATAGGATGGCCCCATCTTCCAAACCTTATTAGACACTTCTTGTGATTATTCAAATTCCACATATTCACAAAGGGTAAAGGAATATGCTGAAAAAGTTTTGCAGATTTAACAAATTATCTACATTGTAAATACAACATGAAATAAACTAAACTATAATGTGAAATAAGGTGAACTATGAAAAAGCTTACCAAAATGCCAATCTCAGTCCAATCTCTTTCATTCTAAACTGTGAAGTAAAACGGGTTAGTTGATGAAGAAGCCATTTGCAGTTTGCAGTAGGATGTATGTTTTGCAGATTTCTCCAGTTGTGTGGTTTCGGTTAATGAGACACTTCCTATTTATAAGAAATAACAGACCATGAATCATCAAGTGTAACTCATGTGACTTAATTGTTGATAAAAGCATTCAGAAGTAGTCACATGGTTGATTGCAAATCCAGGTAAAAGATAAAAGCAATAGTGTACTACTTACAAGATAAAAGCAATAGTGTACTACACCCTTCAGCCTTATGTAGAAGCGTCAATCATCACAGACGTTGCAGCCTTTTACAGACGTTTCAGCCATAATTTAAGACCCAATACTGAATGGTTGCTACACCCTTCAGCCTTTTATTACAGGCATTATTGCTACAACCCGCCTTATGCAGAAGCGTCAATCATCTTTTACTTTTCAGCCTTTTACAGACATTAATGATTCGTCTGAAAAAGCCTTAGTGAATCATGTGACTGAATAGTTAATGCTTTTACTGAATATTGGTTTTATCAACCAAGTGAGTAAATATTGGTTTCTTTTACTGAATAAACTAGTTATAAATAGGGGATAACTCATTAACCAAAAACTCACAACTCTTTAATACTTCCTCTCTTTTGTTCACTTCCTAAGGGAAAAAAATGGTAGCATCGGCATCATCGGGATCATCGGCATCATCGCCATCATCGGCATTATCAGCATCACCAGTTCGTCGTCGTTGATTTATGACTAAGTTTGATGACTTTGTATTTGAAACTGGCCGTTGGGTAAGTTTATTTTTTCAATTAATTAAATATTACTAGAGGTAATTAGTTTATAATTTATTTCGTTCTAATTTTTTCAGCAAATTGATGCCGATTTTGTAAGACTGTGGGGTTTGCACAATCAAACTAAGTGTGTGTTAAGGTTGAAGGCATCAAACTTATGAGATTGTCTTGTAATTATCGTATTGTATTTGGTTCATCCTTGTCACTAAAATAAACGGGGATGATTTCATTAAAAACATGATAAAATAGTTGATACAACAAGTTCAAAGAAATAACAGGTACTGGATCAAACAACTACAACATAAAACTAAAAACAGCAGTTCATCAACCCCTTGATCAACAAGATATCACATCTCCTCGATGTCAAACATCTGCTTGAATGCCCTCAACGGTCCATATGTTGGTCAATCATGAGCGAGTGTGAACTTCAACCACTCGGCCTTGTGTAGATCATGTTGGCGCAACATTTATCCAAGGGGCCGGAGATGATAACATGTCCGGGAGCAACAGGAATCATTGTCATAACATGGCACTGATTACCAAACCGGATTAGTATGTCATACTGTGTCGTAAAGTTCCAAATGCTGACAAAAGGGGGAGGAATGATCTGTAATATTTTAAACCGAAAACAAACGATCAACATTGTTTTTAAAACATGCAAAAATTTTAAGAATTGATAATGCAAAAATGCTTACCAAAACACCATTGTCAGTTATGTCTTTGTTATTCTTAACAGTGAAGTAATCGGGGTTAGTTGATGAAGAAGCCATTCAGTTGCAATAGAGAGTAACTATCAGATGTAATAAAACTGAGAATTATGAAACAAATGTATGAGAGTTGTGAGGTTTGGGTAATGGGATACCTCTTTTTATAGCCAATTGTAGCAATAATGATCAACTCTTCACGTGATCCTTACAATAATTCATCTGGCATGAAGATAAAAAGTAATAATGATAAGATGACAACATACAGGGGTAAAAATGACCAACACTGATAAGCTGACAGTAGTAATTCATACTGATAAAAGCAAGAGTCATTAAGACGTTGGTACAACTCTTCACGTGATCCTTACAATAATTCATCTGCCATGAAGATAAAATTAATAATGATAAGATGACAACAGTACATGGGTAAAAAATGACAACACTGATAAGCTGACAGTAGTAATTCATACTGATAAAAGCAAGAGTCATTAAGACGTTGGTACAACTCTTCACGTGATCCTTACAATAATTCATCTGTCATGAAGATAAAATTAATAATGATAAGATGACAACAGTACAAGGGTAAGTAAATGACAACACTGATAAGCTGACAGTAGTAATTCATACTGATAAAAGCAAGAGTCATTAAGACGTTGGTACAACTCTTCACGTGATCCTTACAATAATTCATCTGTCATGAAGATAAAATTAATAATGATAAGATGACAACAGTACAGGGGTAAAAAAATGACAACACTGATAAGCTGACAGTAGTAATTCCTACTGATAAAAGCAAGAGTCATAAGACTGGTACTACTCTTCACATGATCCTTACAATAATTCATCTGGCATGAAGATAAAAGTAATAATGATAAGATGACAACAGTACATGGGTAAAAAAATGACAACACTGATAAGCTGACAGTAGTAATTCATACTGATAAAAGCAAGAGTCATTAAGACGTTGGTACAACTCTTCACGTGATCCTTACAATAATTTATCTGGCATGAAGATAAAAGTAATAATGATAAGATGACAACAGTACATGGGTAAAAAAATGACAACACATGATAAGATGACAGTACTAATTCATACTGACAAAAGCAGGAGTCATTAAGACGCTGGTACAACTCTTCACGTGATCCTTACAATAATTCATCTGGCATGAAGATGACAACACTATAGGGGTAAATAAGATGACATAAAAGCAAGAGTCATAAAACAAAAGTCATTCATATGATACAAGACAAACTATGATTTCATACTAATAATTCATAGACATTATTACTCAATGGATATGTAGGTACATATCCATCTATAAAATGAAGCAGGGTAGAACTCCAACACTCAAACTAAACACTCAATCTCAACATATTCATCTTTCAACTTTCTCGCTTCATTCATTTTCCTTGTTTCTTTCACACCTTACATTGATTTCATCGCTAAGACAAATGAGTTCTAATGTTGATAAAGTTAAGGTAATCCTTTGTTTTCAATGTTGAATGGGTCGAACGAAACGAGGGTGGGATTAATGTCTGTACTGATGAACGGTTAACTACCGTGTAAAGTTATTTTCGAACGATACACATCAACACTTGCTTGAATATGTTCAAAAGAAATGTGGAATTGATGCGTCAGTTGGTCAAACGAAGGTGGTGTACAAGCACGATGGTGAAATGCTTATGTTTAACCGACGATGAAGATGTTAGTGCGTTCATGGAATTTGCAGGAAACTCACCTAAACCTCCTACACTATTTGTTGACGTCGATTATTCGATGTGTGGTGGCGGTGGTACTTCTAACACTACAACCCAAGAAGGAGCCAATAAGTCACAAATTGACATGCCCACCGTTAATCCTACATACAGTCATATGATCATACATATGAGCCAATGATCATACCGCTCGAACGTCGTTCCTCGTCGACCTTATCAGCGCATTCTTCTCGTCGATGATTTTCTAGAGATCCCGTTTCTGCGTCTTTAGTAGCTGCTTGCGTGCTTCTAGCTCATCCATCTCCTCGATAGTCTTTTCCAGCGTTTCTCTAACCCTTCTTGGCATTATTTAAGAACCTTGAGGTGGGTTTGAAGAAGAAGCCATAGAAAAAAATAGAGAGTTTGAGAGAAGATAGAAAGGAGAGTGAAAGAGGATGAAAAGATATAGTGAAAGAGAGTGAAAGAGAAGGGAAAAGAGAGTGAAAAAGATATAGTGAAAGAGAGTGAAAAGAGATAGGGAAAAGAGAGTGAGAATGTGAGGTTTTAAAGAGACATGGCTGGGTCAAATAGAGTCAAAGTCGCCACAAGGCGACTCTCCTTGGGGCGACAGGGTTTCTCATGGGTGCACAACCTTCTGACACGTGTTCGGTCAACTGAGGTCAAAGTCTCCTCTGGCGACTTATGCCGAGGCGACTTAGTACAGGGACCAAATTCGTCACTTTTCCAAACTTGTAAAGCAGGGGCTGTTATGAAAAATTGAGGAAGTCGCCTCCGGCGACTCTCCTTGGGGCGACTAGCTCGCCGGCGGTGACCATCTTCGTCGGAAACGTGGTTTTTGGCCGGAAATGGGGAAGTCGCCTCCGGCGACTTTGGCTAGGGCGACTCCTTGGGCTATTTCGCGAAATTATGGGAGAGAGGGTCTAAATATGATTTCGTGTATTTTTGAATGGCCATAAGAATTAATTTCTCCAAAATGTCATTTGAACACAGTGTTTTATTTTAGTACCATAAACTCAACTAATTCGGTGGTATATTATAGAGTAAATAATTTATATGGCCATTTGATAAATAGAGAACCACTAACTAGCCAATCTCTCCCACGTTCACCCAATACCATTACGTCGCCCCGGAAGAAGTGCCCGGGCCGACTTACGCGTTTTCCGGCCATTTTCTTGTTTTTTCGGCCAATTTGAGTTTTCCGGCGAAATTGACACGACGGAGTCGCCCCAAGGGGATAGCCCCGGGCGACTTCCCAATTTTAACCAAACAGCCCCTCATTTAAATCTTTGGAAGAATGACCATTATGGCCCCTCAACTTAAGTCGCCCGAGGCGACTTTGCCCCTTTTTGACTGAGTTGCCTTACTAAAACCCTAATTTACACTCTCTCCCCACCTCTCACACTCTCTTCAGCCGACCACCCTCCTTCATTCTCCTTTCTCAATCTCTTTCACTCTTTCTCTTGTTTTCCCTTTAATTTTCAATTTTAACAATTGTTTTCAAACCTTATTAATCACTATAAAATAATTTTCAAACCTTATTCACTTGAAAGATTTAAATAATTCTCAAGTGGGGACCAAGCTACAACGACGTTGAAGCACACGTGTTTTTGTCGGTCACCATCAACACAAACGTAATGGGGTTACACACCGTTATATCGTTTTAACCATCAATAAACCGACTTATATAAGTTTTTCCCTAGATGTCTAATATAAGAAGTTTACGGTTGTAAAATTTAATTTTTATGTGTATAATATTAATTAGTTGAGATGTTATGAGTTATCGATGTATGAAATTAGATGAGTTGAGATGTTTAATTTTTATGTTAAATATTAGATGAGTTCTTGATCAATTACTTGTATTTTATTTTTAATTTTACAAAACAAAGCTAACGATTTAAAAAAAGATTGTTAAAAGGAGGTTTTTAGTTGGTTTTGTGTATATAATGTTAGCACATGGATTGATCTAAATGGTAATTTTATTAGTTTTATGATGTATATAATTTTTGATGTAAAATTGTATATGAGTAATAGTTGTACATGTTAAAAATTATTAAAAACATTATAAGTGTAATTTTAGTAGTGTAAATTTATGAGTTTTTCGATGTAGTAATGTAGAAGTAGGTTTTGAGATGTTTTTGGATCTAATGTATATGTTATAAATTTATATATATTTAGACGTAAAAAGTGTTAAATTTTTTTTGTATAATTTTAGATTTACATTTTAAATTTATATAATTTTAGACGTGTGTAAATATTAAATTTATATAATTTTTGATGTATATAATTTTAGACGTTGGTTTTGAGATGTTTATATTTTAGATGTTAAAAAAATTGTAATTGTAATTTTAGTTGTGTAATTTTAGTATTTTTAGATGTAGAGAATTTTAGATGGTTCTTGATCTAGAGCAAATAATTTATCTAGCCATTGGAAAAATCCAACAAACCCAACTAACCCATCTCCTCTTAAGAATTCACCAAATAGCCACAACTTACGCCACACAACAAGTCGCCCCAGGCGACTACGAGTTTTTCCGGCGAAAAACGCCGATTCCGGCCACTTTTCGTGTTTCCGACAAAAATTCGCCGGAGTCCGCCCCAGTAGGATAGCCCTGGGCGACTTCCGTATTTTACACAACAACCTCCTCATCTATAACTTTAGAAGAATACCAACTTTGGCCCCTGAACTTAAGTCGCTCCGCATCAAGTCGCCCGGGTGACTTTGACCATTTTGACCGGACAGGTGTTGCAACCGGGGTGAACCATAAGAAACCCAACCCTCTTTCTCATTCAATTCACCGACACCCTTTATCAACTCTCACATATCTCTTTCTCTATCAACTCCTCTATCTCAGTACTCTCTATCTCTTTCACCCATATCTTTTTTTCTAATTTGTATCTCCTTTCACCATCTCTTTATTTAATTTCAATCTCTACCTGTCTATCACTCTCCTATTATACTTCAAAGTGGGGACCAATTGAACCAACGACGTTGAAGCACACGTGACTTTGTCGGTCACCATCAACACAAACGAAAGGGGTTACACACCATTAGATCGTTTCAACATCAATAGGACTTTTTATTATGTTTTCTAATGTCTTAACTTAGAATGTTTACGGTTGTAAATTTAATTTTTATGTGTATAATATTAGATTAGTTGAGATGTTTATGTTTCTGATGTATAGAATTATATGAGTTGAGATATTTAATTTTTATGTGTATAATATGAGATGAGTTCTTGATCTATTACTGTATTTTATTTTTAATCTTAACAAAATAAAGCTAATGATGAAGTTAAAAGATTGTTTAAGGAGGTTTAGTTGGTTTTGATGTATATAATGTTATCACATGGATTTTATCTAAATGGGTAATAGTTTGTTCATGTTAAAAATTGTAAAATAAATTTATAAGTGTAATTTAATATGTGTAGTATTTATAAGTGTAAAAAAAATTTATAATTGTAATTATCTAAATGGGTAATACTTTTATATGTAGATAAGTGTAGAAGTATGTTTTGAGATTTTTTTTTTTGGATCTAGATGTATATGTTTTTAATTTATACATATTTAGACGTAAAAAGTGTAAAAAAATTTCCTTCAACATTTAGAGTTACATTTTAAATTTAGAGAAATTTATTTTTTTAGCCATTGAAAAATGCAACAATCTGATCCTAGGCCCCTCTCTCCCAAAAATTCGTGAAATAGCCTAAGAAGTCGCCCCACACCAAGTTGCCTGAGCGACTTGCCTATTTCCGGCAAAAACGGCCGATTCCGACCAAAATCCACGCCGCGCAATGAACGTCGCCCAAGCCCAGTCGCCTCCGGCGACTTCCATAATTTTTAAATCACACCCCTGACCTACAACTTTAAAGAATAGCACATTTGTCCCTGTACTCATCGCCCCGGATAATCGTCGGGGGCGACTTTGACCCTCTGACCGACACGTTCGCCGCCTAGAGCCACCAAAAGAAACCCTTACCCTCACCTATATTTCTCACCGACAACTCTCCCCCCCCCAAACATCTCTTTTCCATTCAGACATCTCTTTCTCATTCGAACAACAACTCTCATCTATCTCTTTCTCAATCAACTCTCATCTATTTCTTTCTCTATTAACTTCTCTATCTCTTTCACCCATCTCTTCAATCTCTACTCTCTATCACTCTTTATTATACTTGAAAGTGGGAACCAATTGAACAACGACGTTGAAGCACACTTGATTTTGTTGGGTCACCATCAACACAAATGAAAGGGGTTATAAACCATCAACGTTTTCAACATCAATGTCGATTTATTATGTAAGGTTTCTAGATGTCTTTAACTTAGAATGTTTACGGTTGTAAAGTTTTAATTTTTTATGTGTATAAAATTGAGATGTTTAGTTGAGATGTTTATGTTTTCTTGATGTATATGTTGTATAAAATTGAGATTTTTAGTATGATGTTTATGTAGATTACTTGAGATGTTATGTTTTTCTTGATGTGTAAGAATTATATGAGTACAAATGTTAATTTTTATGGATTTATGTAAATTTTTTATGTGTTTAATTTTTAGTTGGTTTTGATGTATATAATGTTATCACATGGATTTATGTAAATGGTTTAATAGTTGTACATGTTAAAAATTGTAAAAAAAATTTATAAGTGTAATTTATGTAAATGGGTAATAGTTTTAGATGTAGATTATTGTAGAAGTATGTTTTGAGATGTTTTTTGGATCTAGATGTATATGTCAAGATTTATATTTATTTAGACGTAAAAAGTGTTAAAAAAAATTCCTTCAATTTATATAGTTTTTAGACGTGTGTAAATTATCCTTCATTTTGATCTATATAATTTTAGACCTTGTTTTGAAATGCTTATAATTTTAAATGTTAAAAAATTGTAATTGTAATTTTAGTTGTGTAATTATATTAGTTTTTGGATGTAGGTTTTAAGGTTTTATATGTTTAAATGTATATGATTATTTATTTATATATTGACAATCATTTATTAACTTTTGTATAGAGAGGTTACAATTGGCCCAAACTTACATTGAGGAGTTCGTTGTCGTTTGGCGGATATAAAATCTAGTTAGATGACGACGCACCAAGCTTGTTTAGACAGGGTCCGTTGGTCATTGGTTGGACTATGTTAAAAAACTACGTGGGGATCCGATGACTATTGGTTATTTTTGACAGAAGCAGGTTGAGGTCCAAAATGGAGACCCCGAGAACTTTATATTTTAGGATCGGTCCATACACACGTCGTTATGGCCGAGCAGAGTTTAATCTTATCATGGACCCTTTTTGGTCTCTTACCGACCCAATACAATTCGGATGGAATTCCTTCGTTACAAGTTATTTCCACATTTAATTGGGAACAACCTAGGACGACCCTTTTGGTTGAAGCTTTCGACTTGATGATTTTGTATAGCACATGAGCGACTTAGAGAACCGCAGATAAAGTTCGTATATGTTCCATTCTGATGGTGGAGAAGGTATTTTTTGGCCATGGCCCCAAACCATAGCTATGACGCTCCTTTAGGTACACAATTAAGACTTGAAGTTTGTTTACACAGTACGATAAAGACAATTATAAAGAATGGGACTAAAGCAACTTTTTTAGATTATATTCTTTAATATAGCAATAGCATAACATGACAATAACATTTCAAAGGCGATATAGGCATTTATCCCATCCATCAACCCAGAAAGACACCTCGTTACACAACAGGAACGCGCATCTTAAAAAAAAATACAAATTTTAAAATGAACCCACTTTTAAAATTTTATATGGGGGCTGGTCTGCTACATTTTTTGTGTTTCGTACAATTATTCATTATTGCAATACAAATAAACCCCCCACTATACTAGTTATGGAGGGGATTTGCGCCGGATGGAACAAGGCATTTAAACATATACTACTGTTTCTGGAAATGAAAAGTCAGCCTCGGAACATAATTATGCTGCTTGCTGGGCCCTGATGGTGGAAATGGCATTTTTTGGGGGAAGAAAGCGCCCCCTTTTGGCGGCGGTGTGGCAGCATCGCTTTCCCCTCGTTAGCTCTGATGCCCTTCAAAACAACACAAGAAGAAGAAAAAAAAGCAGTATTTCGCGGATTCTTTTCCATCACTGAAAAAAAAATTGATTATTCGATAACGTACTATTAATGTTGGAGATACTTGGAAGCGTGGGAAAGAATTTCCGTGGGGTTCATAAAATTTGGATCTAACAAAAAGCAGTTGACGGCGCCTTTGAAAGGCGATTGCACATCAGGCGACATGCTATGACGCTATACTGCTTTAACACCCGTTGAGGAAAAATTTTTGTCATTCTTTATATTTAAATAATGTTTTAAATAAACGAATAATAAAGTATTATTTTAAATAAACGCTATAATAATGTATTATTTAAATAAACGTTTTTAAAAATGTTTATTTAAAAAAACCTATAGGGAAACTTATTTTTTTTAACAACGTTAATGGATGTGTTTTTAAAAAAAAATTTCTCTTAAATTTATATAATTTTAGACGTTTGTAAATGATGCGGTAAGTATTGTATATAAAAAGCGAAACAAGTTTTAACCTCTAAAGCCTAGCCACTGTTTACCACATTCACAGGCAAGCGTACCTGATCGTGAGTAATATAGTGTAGGAAAGTCCAGGTATCGTATCTACCACTAGGAACGGTTAAGCTAGATGTCAACTAAAGCTATAATTAATTAATCTAGAAAATTGGGGGTTTTGCTTTTGGAAAAGTATTTTAAAAGAAAAGACTAAAACAATTAACAACTAAATCCTAACCAAGAAGTGGAAAACTGATGAACAAACATACATTGGAGATAACTGGATTCATTACGGTTTACTTTCATGAGATATAGATTTATGGTTGTTGTCAGAATTTAAGCATATAGCACCCAAGCATGTATATCTAAGGTTATAAATTAAGTTGGTCTTCCTAGTCCTCATACATAGACTGGTTGTCAATCAATCTAGTACAAGTCACCCAATTCTATCACTATTGCACGGAATTCTACTATCTGGCTGCTCTCGGTCCGAGCTAACCACCTAACACAACTCTCCGTGTTACCGAAGCGAAGGTCAAGAAAGGTTGATTAACCTAACGGAGTCTATCTATCTTGGTCAAACAGATACACCCAACCAACGAATTCAAATAACCATACAATTTGAATCAAATCGGAATCAAAGATAACACTCAACAAACCATGTATCTATTAAAATAAATATCCAAAGTATTCAAACCACAATGAAAACACAAAAGGAATCAGTACATAGACATACTAATCATAAATGCATAAACAAACCAACTAAAGACCGGTAGATTTGTTGCGGCATTCCCTCGAACTCTGTAGTCGTCACATCGAGCCTCCATCTTCTCGGTTTGGAAACCCTAAGCAGCTCCCATCTACCCTAGACTAATTATCTAAGAGAGATTTTCTAAAACTAAGCTCAATAAAATTGAAGACCCAAGGCTCTTATTTATAAAAAACCCCGTCAGACCCGTTTTTGTTGGTCCCAAGGGGTGACCTTCAAGTAAGGATAGTGTATGGGATTATAGAAGGGGGGGGGGGTTGAATATAATCACACAAATTTCACTTTTAAATTCTTTGTTGTATTAACAATATGAATTTACAGATTGTTGCGGAAATATAAAAGACTACAAGTCTAAACTAAACAATCTAAGTTCTTTCACTATGCACTAGAGTGAGAAGATAAGAAAAGAACAGAAGATAGAGGAAATAAGAAAGAAAGGATTAGGGTATTTTTAGGATGAAAAAGAAGTATGGAGAACATCTCTTCACGTCCTATTTATACCAAATGCATTAAATGCATGTAGACTCACTTTTGTGTACGTGTCACATTTCAAGTGGTCTATTGTACTATTTACTATAAACAAATACCTTTTGCATGGTGTGCAAAAGAGGGTTTGTGTAAACAGTTGCCTTGAGGTTTGATAAGTACGGAGGGAACAGAAAAGAGACTGTCCTTATGTACTTTTGTGTCAGTAAAGGCGGATAATCCTTTTGTGCATTAGATTAAGACATTACACTAATCCTTCAGGATCAGGATACTGATTAGTGAGGGGAGTCCTGATACTGATGTAGATCAGGAGTCACTGTATCCTGTTGAGTCTTCAGGATGTCATACGAATTTGAGCAGCCTGCTATCACTGAGTTCCGTCTTCAGATCACGAGCATGCTGTTCCTGTCATCAGCTAATTCTTCGACTTCGCTGATGGTTCTTTGAGTGTGATCTTAATGTCTTCAGGAGGTCTTCACTTCGGTGGTCAGGATCAGTAGACTGCAGAACAGACTCGTTCGTCTCCTGATCCTGATCCTGATGATTTAAAACTACAAGTTACAACTTAATCAACAAGGAATAACACTGAACAAACTCAGTGATAATTCCTCAAGCTATAACTGAAAGTAAAGACCTATTCACTAAGTGAAGTTACAGGATCATTATCATTTCATCAGGTCTTAGGAGAGATGGATCAACAATCTCTCCCTAAATGATAATGATAAGACAACAGAGGAATTGTCTTAATCTAGAAAATTTAGAAATAAAATTCTAAGTCTAGGTATAACAGTAGGAAATAGAACTCATAAAGGTACATGTCCCATTTACTGTTTTGAGGGATCTTTTTCAGTACTATGATGGAATAAAGTACGATGCACTGAAATGCATTTCCATTAATCTCATTAAGTTTTTACAAGAGTAAAGAAAATACACAAGTACATGAATGAAGTACTGAAAGAAAAATATAAACAAAAATCCTAGCTATCAGAGTCTTCACTGAGAACTTCTTCCTTGACAGGGAAAGTAGTTGGAGTTTCGCGAGTTTCTATTCTTTGATCAAGAATTGTCCTAATAGCACGAGCAAAATCCTTGTTGTCTTTATTCTTCTTATCTCTTAGTGCAGTGAAGAGGACTGATACTAAGTGTTCAGAGGGTGCTTTGTGTAATTTGCTGAAGCGTTGAAAGCGTAGGATGTTTAAGTTGTCCTTTACACAAATACCGTGAACAGGTTCTCTGATGACTTGACCTTCAACAAGAGTTACTCCAGAAGGAAGGGAGAGATCAAGCATCGAGAGATCCAGTTGTTTGACTGTAGTCCTGGGCATGCAAGGAGTGGGTCTCCTTGTTGAAGTGCCCGCTGATCGTCTAACAGGAGGCTTTGGAAGAGCAGTGGGAGGTTGGAGCAGGACATCAAGTATTTCGGTTGTCCTTCTGATTCGAGCAATAAGTCTATCAATGACTTCTTCTACTTCAGCCTTGTAATTTTTGTTGGCTTTTGGAAGTAGGCTTCTGATTTCATTCCACTCTGACAAGTTATATCGATCTAACTTGTCAAGAGTGTGCTCTACGTCCTTTACTCCTGAGCGTTTGACGGTGAGCCAGGTTTTGCCAGGAACTCCTTTCTTTCCCCTGTTTCGGCGAAGATGGATTCCTACGATTCTGGCACCGTGCTTCCTGAGATGAAGTCGGTCTCTGCACCAGTCAAGCTCTTTGTCTGCTTCATCTGTCTCTTCCTCAGTCCTCTTGTTGAAGACTTTCAGTGCAGCCTTCTGTGCTAGAATTGGATCAGCACTTATTTCTTCATCTTCATCGACGAAGTCAAAAGCAAGTTTCTTTGCAGCTTGAGCAGAGAGGAAGGCTTCTTTTTCTTTATTGTCGTGCTCCTCCTGAGCTTTTATTGCGAGGTCGTACTCCTCCTGTGATAGATAGGCGAACTCAGAGTCCCAAGAGGTACGAAGAGGAATTTTTACTCTTGTACTCTCGAGTCGCTCTATCACAGCGTCTAAACGCCCATCCCTGTTCACAGCAGTAGAAGTGTCAGGGTAGTTTTCTCCTTCAGAGCGAGGAGAATTAGAAGGAGGAGATTTAGGAGAAGAGGCAGGGGTAGAAAAATCATCAGAGATGAATTCATCATCTGACGATAGGATAACAGTTTCAGGAGGGGCTTGGATTTTAGGGGTTCTGGATGATGAGGCTTCAGAATTAAAACGGGTTGGATTTAGAGGAGTGGTTTCATGGTTTAAAGGGGTTATTCTGAATGTCATTCAGCTAAGTTCAGCTCTGGTTTGTTCTGATGGACTATTCTCCATAAGGCGAATAATGTCACCAGTAACAGAACCGAAGTTAACATCTTGGGTTTCAGGTTCAAGGGTTGGTTTAGTGGTAGGTTTAGGTTCAGGTGTTGGTTTAGGGGCAGATTGGTTTGGTGGTTGATAAACAAGTATTTGAAGGTTGTTTGAGGGTGAGTCTTCAGGGGAGCTATCAGTCAGGGTGATGGTTTCAGGGGTAGGTTTGGATTTAAGGAGAGAGGATATAGGAAGGTTATCAGAAGAGGAGGGAGAAGATGGAGGAATGGACATTCCAGGAGCACCAGGGTTCTCCCCCTGTGATTGTGCAGGCCCTGGAGTGGGCGTTGATGCAGCTACCTTCTCGACAATGAAGTCGTCATCATCATCATCATCATCATCATCATCATCATCATCATCATCTTCATCGTCGTCGTCGTTGGTTCCCCCAGCCTCGTTGATATTCCAGTTGGTGGAGGGGGAATAGATGGAATGGTCTCCTTGACGATGAGGTGGCTGTCTTTCCCCCTCAACAGGTGCCCTAGCCAAGGCAGCTGTTGAAACACACCTCTGAAGGAGAGAGGCCATGTTCATCTGGAGTTTCCTGGTGATGAAGGAGAAGGTGATCAGGGACTGAAGCAGGTCCCTATCAGCGTTTGTGAACGCTGGTGGTGGTGGAGGAGCAGTGGTGATAGCGTTGACGGTGTGGAGAGGTCATTCACCTTCGCCTGAAGAGCCCGGAGCCCTGCCTCTTGGGCTTCCAACCTCTGCACCACAGCATCCTGAAAGGAGGTGAGAGAGTTAGAGCTGTTGTTGACAACAGTAGAAAGGGCAGGCAGGGCGGTGGCCTTCATGTCCTCGATGGACGCTTGGAGGGAGTTGGAGGAGGTGGCCACTTGGGATACCTTGTCGTGGAGATTGTCCAGACAAGGTATGTTGAGAATCACGCCAGTGGGTGGCGGAGTGGCAGCAGTGGCAGCAGCAGTGGCAGTGGCGGCGGCGGCTTTAGCAGCAGCAGTAGCAGCCTTCGCAGAGGCAAGTTCCAGCTCCAAGGCCTGGAGACGAGCCTTGTGGGCGTCTTCCTGCAGTTGGAGTGTTGCCCTGGCCTCCTGAAGTTGTCGTTCAGCGGACTGACGCCTGAGTTCAGCTGCGCTCAACTGACGCTCAGAGTTCGTGAAGATGAACTCGTCGAAAGGATCATCCTGATGAAGTTGAGGATGTCCTTGAGAAGCTGCTCCCAATGAACCTGTAACAGTAGTAGCTAAGTGACCACTAGAAGACTCAATAGCTTTCATAGAAGAAGAAATGATAATACTTTGCTTAATAGTATTACCTGAGGCCTGAACGGCATCAAAACGATTGCCGTCCATGTTTTCTGAGTGTTCCAGGAGAACAACCTCAGGTTCATCTGGTCCAGAAAATTCGGTCCTAATGCGTAGTTGTTGAAATTGCCTTCAGTAGGGTAGGCAGTGCCCATGCGGAGTTCCAGGACTGCAGAGAAGAACCGAGTGTAAGGGACGTTGACCACTCGGTTTTTGTGCTTGATCTTCTTCACCATATTATCCCAGATATGGCGAACATAGTCAAACTTCTGATTTTTGATAGCGGAGTAGACCATGTTCTGGATGACGGTGGGAAACTGCTCAGTGCTCCCCGTCTTCCCCGTCAGACAGAGACCGAACGTGTTCCATATGTAATAGAACGTAGCGTTCAGTCCTGTTTTCTGGACAGTAGCAGCAGTCTTGGTCAGAGGGACGCCTTCCTTCTCAGGCCATCTGTAGCCGATGTCATCCAACAGAGTGATGACTTCTTCAGCGGATGGGGGAGTAGGATATCTCTTCTTCTTAGGGATCTGGAGGACGTTTCGAAGAGTCCCAATTCCAAAGGAGATGATATCTTCTTTTATCTGGAATTTTATTACCTCATGCATTTTCCCTTTGAGTTCCTCTCCTGGGCCATCGTGGTAGTGGACCAGAGTTGAAGAAGTAGGGGTTTGTTCGGCTTGGGGTTGATGGTGAAAGCCATATTCAGTGGACTGTTGAGAAGAAAGTCCCTAGCAGGCTTCAGGTACTCTTTGCCTTCTGGGAGGTCGAACATGCCGATGAGGTTGTTGCCTTTAAATTGGATGTCATGTTGAGGGATGACAATTGGGAGGTTTCCCGCAGTAGTCATCAGTGCAGTGGCCTCAGAGGAGAGCTGGGCGTCAAGAGATGTGGAAGTAGTAGCAGCCATCCTATTAAAAAACAAAGAATAACATACGTGGATGATTAAGAATCCAAAATATGTATCTTTCTTCACTTTTCAATGAACATAGAAAACGTTCATAAAAGTGGTGAAATCCTTTATACTTGGAATAGATTAGATACCAAAATTCATAAAAGGAATGTGTTTTTGGTATAAAAGAGAACTTCTATTTTGATGAAATTATATCAAAATAGGAGTTGATGATTTTTCTTAAAAGAAATAAGAAGAATCACATAAACAGTTTTAACAAAAATCTACGAAGATTTTGGGAAAACTAAGATCAAACGAAGTGATCTTAGGGTTTTTGGAAAAACGTTTATCAAAATAAGTTGTTTTAAAGGAAGAAGATCAACTTAGTTTGTAGAAAGAACAAAGAATAGAGACACTTACGATGATTCTTGATTAAGAAGATTGTGTGTGTTCTTGGTGTTCTTGATGAAGCAGATTGAGAGTAATAGATTTTTCTTGCTTTGAGTTCTTTTAGAGAATTTGTAAGCGTAAAGAGTGAAATAGAGTACGAGTGAGGTTTTTATACCTCGTGGTTGGAGAGAGAAAATGGACGAGAGAGAAAAGAGCGGCTAAAATTCAAATGTAATGATGAAAAGGAGGCTTGACGCACGTTCACGCGCCTGACACACGTCGTGGGGAACAGGAAACGTCCCATTACGTGTCAGTGCAGATGAAAAGTTTGTTTTATTCAAAAAGCTAAAAACCACCTTTTCTTGGAATTAGAGTACTTATCAGATAAGTACTGTTTTGGGAAAATCCTCTTATCACATTTAATGCGATAAGGTTTCAGGGACAGAAGTACTTACCTGAGAATCATCAGTATTCGGATTTTGAACAAAGATTTTGTAAGTACTGAATAGAGTTATCTCCTGATAAGTGTATTATTCAGGAGTTGTTAAATAAGAGTCCTGAGAAAAGTTATTCTATAGGACTTAACAACTTTTTGTTCTGATAAACTTCATTCGTCAGGATTTAACATCCCAAGTTCACTGATGAGCATATTAAAACGTGTTACATCTAGTGGTTTGGTAAAGAGGTCAGCAAGCTGATATTCAGTAGGGACAAAATGGAGTTCAATATCACCATTCATCACATGATCCCTGATGAAGTGATATCTCACTTCAATGTGCTTTGTCTTGGAGTGTAAGACAGGATTGTTAGCGATGGCGATCGCTGAAGTGTTGTCACAGAAGATAGGAATTTTAGAAAGTTGTATGTCATAGTCCTGAAGTTGATTTCTCAGCCACAGGACTTGAGCAGAACAGATTCCTGCTGCAACATATTCAGCTTCAGCAGTTGATGTGGACACAGAATTCTGTTTCTTGCTAGTCCAACTCACCAACTTTCCACCTAGTAGGTGACACCCACCAGTGGTGCTTTTCCTGTCGATATTACATCCTACAAAGTCACTATCAGAATAAGCTGTTAGATCGAACCCTGAGTCCTTGGAGTACCAAAGACCCAGATTAGGAGTTCCCTTCAGATATCTGAAAATCCGCTTTACAGCAGTCAGATGGGATTCTTTGGGTTCAGCCTGATAACGAGCACATAAACATGTGAATACATGATATCAGGATGACTCGCTGTAAGATACAGTAGTGAGCCAATCATTCCTCTATAGAGAGTCACATCAACAAGTTTCCCTTTGGAATCCTTGTCAAGTGATAGAGGATGAGCCATTGGAGTCTTCATCGATGTACATGATGTGAGATCAAATTTCTTCAGCATATCAAGTACATATTTACCTTGATTGATAAAAATTCCCTTTTCAGATTGCTTGATCTGAAGTCCTAAAAAGAATGTTAGTTCACCCATCATAGACATTTTATATTCAGATTTCATGAGCAACTCAAACTTTTCGCAAAGTTTGGGATTGGTTGATCCAAAGATAATGTCATCGACATATATCTGAACAAGAAGGATATGCTTAGGATATTTCTTGAGCCACATAGACTTCTTCATTAAGTTTTCCATTCAGAAAGGCATTTTTAATGTCCATCTTAAAAACTTTGAAGTTCATATGTGCTGCAAAGGCCAGGAAAAGTCGAATTGCTTCGAGCCTAGCAACAGGAGCAAAAGTTTCATCGTAATCAATGCCCTCTTCCTGCCTGTATCCCTGAGCCACAAGACGAGCCTTGTTTCGAATAATCGTACCAATCTCGTCAAGCTTATTCCTGAAGATCCACTTGGATCCTATGATTGTACGTTTTCGAGGCTTAGGGACGAGAAGCCAGACATTGTTTCTGATGAACTCTGCTAGCTCTTCCTGCATGGCTGAGACCCAGGCAGGATCACGCAAGGCATCATCTATTTCTTTAAGTTCATTTTCAGAGATGAAATTAACATAAAGACAGACGTTACCAGAATGGCGTCGAGTTTTAACACCAGAGGAAGGATTACCGAGGACTTGATCAATTGGATGATCTTTGGTCCAACGAAGAGCATGTTCACTAACAGTGGTTTGAGAAAAATCTTCACTATTAGTTGGTTGATCAGGTTCAGGTGTGACTTGGGTGATAGGTGTAACACCCCGCTAAAGCGGAACCGCAGGGTGTAACAGTCTAGATTTCATTGCGATAGGAGATAATCAACACCAACCATTCATTTCAAAAATATTTAAAGTTTACAAAACGTATTACAACCAACCAGAGTTTGGAATTTACAAACATAACAAAATAAACGCAGTCTTGATTGATGTCTACAACACTCAAATTAAGCTTTTTCATTCACCCTCTGATTTCCTGAAAAGCATGTTAAAACAAGCGTGAACTACGAGAGTTGGTGAGTTCACAGGTTTTTATATGCACAAAACATTTTCAATGCAGAAGATCTTTATCGTAAAACCAATGTTCAACCTCAACTGTTAAACATAACATTTATGCAAGATATATTCTCGAGCCACTACTAAACCTAAACCTTTGCCCCAACGATCTACCTCAGAGGTGGTTGCGAACCACATGGGTAGAGCGTTCTCGCGAACTACCTCAACGGTGGGACTAAAACCCCACATGTGTAGACGCTGCACTACCTCAGCGGTGGGACTAAACCCCACATGTGTAGTACCACATATGATTACGTGCACCCTATACTCGTCAGTAAACAAGGGTGGGTCCACTCTACCAAATAGCGCTATCCACAATAACCATTGGCTCGAAACGAGTTAATAGTAGTGTATTCAACATGGGACTTTTACTCAATATATCATGCCGCATAACATTTCAAATTTAGCTCACAATACATTTCATTTCATTTCATTTCATTTCGCAATATTTTCACAAATTTTCACATTCATTTATAAACACGCTTTTCACCCCAAAACTCGTAAAAACGGTAAAAACGGGGGCTGTGAATACTCACCTCGAGTGATCTTAGCGTTTAGACAATCGTTAACGCGTGTACTTCCCGGTTCCGAATCTAGGATTGCCCTATAATATACGTATTTGACGTAAGTTCTAAATTCAACGGTCCATAAATAATAAATCAATTCCGATATCCATATAATGCCTTTACTATATTTTAATAAGTTCATTTTTAATATAAAATGACTTTTTGTTACATAAGATTATTATTCAACACATGGGAATTTTGAAAGTTTATAAAATATTATTTTTGAAAAATTTCAATTCTGGCAGATTTGTTCCAATGCAAAGGTGTCACCATTAAACCTAGTTCCAAAGGGAGTTAGGTCTAGAAATTTTTACCCACTGGAATTTGGGGTATTAGCAACAATCCCACAATTTTTCATAATTTTTGGAAGTGTTTTACATATTTTAAGAATTTTTACAAAAACAGTGGACACCTTTTTATTTTCAGATTTACATGTCAGTGGTGTTTACTTCATAAAGAATTCATCTTCCCACCAAATTACGAATTTTAAAAGGGATTTTCTAGAGGACACATATACCAAGCTAATGAGACAAGTTTCACATCATTTGGGTGATTTTTGAGGGAGATATGGCCTCTTTAAGTCGTGCATGTGCAATCTGCCACCATGGGACAGCCTACACCACTAACTTGTTTTCATTGGTTGAACCCTCAAAAGTCCACCAAATCACATGATTTTGGATTCTTTAGAAAGCTATCTCAGAGAACTTGAGTTTGAAATCAAAAATAGTGTATTTTGAATAAGTTCTCAAAGAGATATGCATGCATGAAAATGATACAACTTTTCTGACCAGCAGCTGATGAGTATCAAAAAGTTTTTAGATGGTTGGATGGGTTTTACTCCGAATTTTTGAGTGATTCAAAAGGGATTTTCTTCCTAACTCATCAAAATTCAATCTATCAAATTTTTGTAGAAAAATAACTCAGTTTACTATACCTTTGAGACGTCCAAACACACATGCAAAATTGGACAGATTCTGTCCAGAATCAAAACCCCATTTTCATTCATCAAAACACATAAAATCACAAGATTTTTGGGGTTTCTTGCTAATAAACCAAAAACTCTTAGGGTTTACTTCCCCAAAATGTATCCAACTTGTCACCTTTTGCTATTGTATACACTGTACTTTAAAAATTACCATTTGATACATCATACTACCTAAAACCTAACATTTTAAATACTAAATGACTTGTAAACCCGGTAGCCGGTCATTCCGGCCACCTGGTCAACTTCTCCGGCGAGATTTTTTCCGGCGAGGCTTTTTCCGTCAAAAACCTATCTTTTTCGGCAACCTTCGGCAAGAACCCATCTTTTTCCGGTGAGACTTTTAGCACGAGCAACAACCTTCATTTTCGACATCCACCATCTTCTCCGGCAACGTCAATCTCCGCCACCCACCATCTTCTCCGGCGACCTTCATTAAACCTTCCGCAAACTCAATAGCTTACTCCAATCCGAAAACAGTTGTACATTGTCCGAAATCATTAGCATCGTTGCTGGAGAAATTGTGGTCGTTGGGAAATCGCCGGAAAAGATGGTGGTTGCCGGGAAGTCGAAGGAGAAGATGGTGGTTGCCGAGAAGTCGTAGGAGAAGATGGTGGTCGCCGGAAAAGTTGTCGAAGAAGACGGTGGTGATCGGAAAAGTCACCGGAGAAGATGGTGTTGGCCGGAAAAGGCGTCGAAAAAGATGGTGGTGGTGGCCGGAAAAATGGTGGTCGCCGGAATGTCACCGGAGAAGATGACCGGATGGCCGGAAAAGTCGCCGGAGGAGGGGTGACCGGCTGGTAACCTTTGATAGCAGGTCAGATACATCAAAATGTTAGGTTTTAGGTAGTATGATGTATCAAATGGTAATTTTTAAAGTACAGTGTATACAATAGCAAAAGGTGACAAGTTGGATACATTTTGGGGAAGTAAACCCAAAACTCTTATTATTCATCAACTAAATAGATGAAATATGTAATAACACCATCAACACACATGCATGAACTATCAACAAAGTTCAGCCCCAAAATGATGATAAAAAAACATCAAACAAAAGGATTTTGCTTCCAATCTTGTGTTCTTATGGGGGATTCATGGATTTTCACCTTCATTGGATGCTTAAACACATTTTTAAGGTTAAAGCTCATCTCCAAACATCAAGATGGTTATCAAACCATAAAAGAGGGATTAAACCTCATAGAAAATAGAAGAAAGCTCCAAAATGAGCCAAAAATCGAAGCTAGACATGCAATCCATTCTTACCTTTGATAATACAACTATAAAAGCTTCAAAACCTTGTTTGATTCTTCAATATTTTCGGATTTTGGATGAGGAGTTGGCTGGAAATTAGAGAGAAAAATGAAGAGAAAGGGAGAGAGAATGGAGAGGATTTTTGAAAATGAAAAATGAAGTTGTGATGATGAATGATTCTTGGAAAAGCAAAGATAAAGAGACATGGGGAGGGGGGTGGCCGGCCAAATGGGCCAATCCCCTTCCTTCCTTTTTTTTTAAATGTATTTCTAATACTGTTAATTCGAACGCAGTATCGGGTTTTGACGTTTTCCGGCAAAACCGACTTTTCGAGGGTAATTTCGGATCATTTAAACTAGTTTACTTATATTTTAAATAAAATAACTTAATTTTCTAAAAATCAATTTTAATTTGGCATTATAGGATTATCGGGTGTCTTCGGGCCGGTACGGGCTTTTTCGGGCAGTTTTCGGGACTTTTAGGTTTTAGCCTAAATTTCTCACGCAAACTAACCTAGTTTCATTTAAAAACTTAAATGACTAATTTTTAATCTACGGAAACGCTACTGAGTGAATTAACGAGTAGCTAACCTGAAGGTCAAAAACTGTCAGTCGTCACAATAGGGGTGGCATTTATTAGTGGTGGTATGGGTATATGAGAGGGTGGAGTAGGATTTTCTTCAAAATCATCAGGAAGGTCTTGAGGAGATGGATCAGCAATAGGAATATCAGGGACTTGAAAGAAAGAGTCAGCCCACTGATTTATCTCAGAATTATCATGGGGGTGAGGAAAGGTAGGACCCGATTCATCAAATTTCACATGAATCGTTTCCTCTATGGTTTGTCTTCGTTTGTTGAACACACGGTAGGTTTTAGAGATAGAAGAGTATCCAAGGAAGATTCCATCATCAGACTTGGAATCGAACTTTCCAAGGTTATCTTTGTTGTTCAGGATGTAGCAGACAAAACCAAAGATATGGAGATGTTCGATTGAAGGTTTCCTGTTACGAAAGAGTTCGTAAGGGGTTCTTCTGAATCGCTTTACTATCAGGGATCTGTTCTGGGTATAGCAAGCAGTGTTAACGGCTTCAGCCCAGAATTGAGTGGCAAGATTGGCTTCACTCAACATAGATCGTGCAACTTCAATCAGGGTTCTGTTTCGTCTTTCAGCAACACCGTTTTGCTGAGGAGTTCTTACAGAAGAAAAGTTCTGAGAGATACCTTTTTGATCGAAGAACGTTTCCAGGGTACTGTTTTTGAATTCAGTTCCGTGGTCACTTTTGATTGATCGAACAGTAAGGTTGTTGAGTCTTTCCATCTTCCTGACGAACATAATAATTTCTTCAGGAGCTTCACTCTTGGATTAAAGAAAGAACACCCAAGTATATCTGGAATATTCATCAACGATTACCAGAGTATATTTCTTTCCAGCAATGGATTGGACATTAACAGGTCCAAAGAGATCCATGTGGAGAAGTTGTAGAGGAGAGCTGATGGAGGAAATCTGCTTGGACTTAAAGCTAGCCTTTCTCACATGCAGAACAAAGAGATACCTTTATATAGCGAAAGTCACGAAGACCAACAACAAGATTGTTGATGCAGAGTTGATTCAGCGTCTTGAAGTTGAGATGAGAGAGACACTTGTGCCAGAGCCAATTTGTATCAGTAGAGGTACGTGATACAAAACAGAAGTTATCAGTGGAAGTATTCATGTTGATGATGTAGATATCAGTTTGTCTAACACCAGTGAGAATAACTTCCTTGCGTCTGTTCTTGACTTTGCACTTTTTCTTCGAGAAGGAGACTTTGTGATTCTTATCACACAGTTGACTGATGCTCAGAAGATTATGCATCAGGCCTTCAACATAAGCAACTCTTTTGAATGTAGTTACTCCGTTGGTCAGGGTGCCATACCCTCGAGTTTGGCCTTTACCGTTTCCACCAAAAGTCACAGCAGGACCTCTTTCTTCACGGTAGTTAGATAGGACAGATTTAGAACCAGTCATATGTCGAGAGCATCCACTGTCCAGGTACCAGATGCCCTTGTCCTGTAAAAATGAGAGTTTAAGTTTTTCTTGGTACCCATAGAACTATGGATCCAGAATTATCAGTAGGACTGGTGGAGTTAGTGACAGCCTTAACTGAGTTATCAGTTCTTGAGGCTGGAGTCTTGACTGAAGGAACAGTCTTGACAACCTTCTTTCCTTTGACTGAGTTATCAGTCTTAGGAGTTTTCTTTACCTTAGCTGATTTTTCAGTTTTGGTAGCATCAGGACACTTACTCGCAATATGGTCGTTAAATCCATAGTGATAACATTTGCGATATTGAAAGCGTTTGGTGGGGTCCAAAAAGTCTTTGAACTTCAGATGAGCAGGACCAGTACCAAGTATGCCTTTAGCATTGGACAGAGGAGGAATAGGTTTCTTCTCCTTAATCTTTTCCTTCAGGTCAATCTTCAGTCTAGGAGCAGGATTTTGAGAAAAAGATTTTGTTCCTGAGACTGAAGGACCACCACCTAGAACTTTGTTCTTAGGTTTAGGATTCTTGGTCTTTGAAGGTATTACAGTTTTGGATTTTTCCTTGGCTGTTTTCTTTTTGCTCTTAGGAGCACCTTCAGTGTGTGTGTGTTGGATAAAGAAGGGATGTTTTCAGGGGCATTAGGATCAGGGATAGAAGAAACAAACATTCCAAATTTAAGCATGGAACGATCAGGTCTAGTACACCCACTAGTGAATCCAAGACCCTTTTTGTTTTTAACATTTCTTCTTGAGGCTAATATTTCATCAACCTTTTCAGAGGCGTCACTCCATCCTTTGATGGTGACTTTTTCAGCAATAAGTTCGGCCAAGGCTCTTTCTTTAGCAGCAAGAGCCTTTTCTCTTTCGATACAGAGAGTTTGATTAACAGTGACCTGATCCTTATAACTTTCTTCCAGAATGGTAAGTTGTTTTACCTTTTCCTGACACTCTCTGAGTTATTCATGAAGATCAATGTTCATTTTCTCAGCAGAGGTTTTACCATTCAGGGCTTTATATAGATCAAGGGTTACAAGGTCTAGCTGAGTTAAGCTTTCAAGAGGGACAACAGGAGTAGGTACCTGACTGGTAGATTCAGTCGCAGAGGTAGAAGCTTCAGGAGCTTGAATAGGAACCTCTTCAGGGACCTCTTCTATATTAGCCATGTGGGCTAAGGTAGGTTCCTCATTAATGGCCATAAGTGCCATTTGAGTATCTTCCTCATCAGATGAGTCATCAGAGGAGACATCATCCCAATCGCAGTCCTCTGCGATAAGACCTTTACCTTTGCGCTGAAATTTCATCTTTTTGTACTTCTCTTTCAGGCGCTGGTATTTAGGGTTCTTCGAGGAAGATTTGGTAGAAGAAGGAGCAAACTGATTTTTCTTGTACCTGCAATCATTAGCAAAGTGTCCTTTGCCCTGACAATTGTAGCAGGTAGCAGTGGCCTTATCAACAGATTCTGTTTTAGGCTTGTCAGTAAGAGTAAGAGGTTTCATTCTTTGGAAGTTTCCCTTTTTGGCAAACTTCTTAAAAGAGCGAGTGAGAAGTGCAAGAGATTCGTTAAAGTCAGGATCTGAGTCTGACAAGTCTGAATCAGAAGATTCTAATTCAGTGCTGGTGACAGAAGAAGGAGTAGCAACAGTAGGAACTGAATCAGAGACCAGTGCAACAGAGTTGCTTTTGGAATCTTTAGTATCTCTTATGAGATTCTTTTTCAGTTTCTTCTATTGTTCACGGTTTAGAAGAATACCGTACATCTCACTTAGTGTGAGTGTCTTTATGTCTTTAGAAATAGTTAAGCAGGAGGTGTAGGTTTCCCAATGTTCAGGAAGAGCTTCCATGAACTTGGTAACCACCTTAGAGTTAGGATAGATAATACCAATAGTCTTCAGGACGATCAGGAGACAGTTGAATCTCTGATGTATCTGGGAGAGAGTTTCATCCTTCTAATGAATAAAGCTTTCATACTGGCGAACCAAGAAAATCTTTCTTGATTCCATGAGAACAGCAGTACCTTCGTATTGAACACAGAGGGTGTCCCAAATCTCTTTAGCAGAGCGAAGGTGACAGACAGAGTGGAAGACGTCATCAGGGAGTGACATGGCAATGAGAGACCTAGCCTTAGTGTCAATGTTGACAAGGCGTCTGTCCTCATCATTCCAGTCAGTAACAGGCTTCACCAGTTCCCTTGCGGGTATTGGTGGTTGGTCGCCAGCAGCAGGGACAGCATGAACAGGTTGTGTAGGCACATGTGGTCCATTTTCCAAAAAGTAAGGAATCTGGGGATCAGAACCAGATAGGAAAAGTTCCATCCTGGTTTTCCAAAGAGCAAAGTTGTCTTTGTTAAACCTTGGAGGTTTTCCAGCAGAACCGGTATCAAAGTAGTTATCCTTAGCTTGAAGAGCCATGGATTAAGAGAGAGGATCACAAGATTTTTCTAAGAGAAGAAAATGAGAGCTTGTATTTGCTCTGATACCACTTGTTGGTCCCAAGGGGTGACCTTCAAGTAAGGATAGTGTATGGGATTATAGAAGGGGGGGGGGGTTGAATATAATCACACAAATTTCACTTTTAAATTCTTTGTTGTATTAACAATATGAATTTACAGATTGTTGCGGAAATAGAAAAGACTACAAGTCTAAACTAAACAATCTAAGTTCTTTCACTATGCACTAGAGTGAGAAGATAAGAAAAGAACAGAAGATAGAAAAAATAAGAAAGAAAGGATTAGGGTATTTTTAGGATGAAAAAGAAGTATGGAGAACATCTCTTCACGTCCTATTTATACCCAATGCATTAAATGCATGTAGACTCACTTTTGTGTACGTGTCACATTTCAAGTGGTCTATTGTACTATTTACTATAAACAAATACCTTTTGCATGGTGTGCAAAAGAGGGTTTGTGTAAACAGTTGCCTTGAGGTCTGATAAGTACGGAGGGAACAGAAAATAGACTGTCCTTATGTACTTTTGTGTCAGTAAAGGCGGATAATCCTTTTGTGCATTAGATTAAGACATTACACTAATCCTTCAGGATCAGGATACTGATCAATGAGGAGAGTCCTGATACTGATGTAGATCAGGAGTCACTGTATCCTGTTGAGTCTTTAGGATGCCATACGAATTTGAGCAGCCTGCTATCACTGAGTTCCGTCTTCAGATCACGAGCATGCTGTTCCTGTCATCAGCTAATTTTTCGACTTCGCTGATGGTTCTTTGAGTATGATCTTAATGTCTTCAGGAGGTCTTCACTTCGGTGGTCAGGATCAGTAAACTGCAGAACAGACTCGTTCGTCTCCTGATCCTGATCCTGATGATTTAAAACTACAAGTTACAACATAATCAACAAGGAATAACACTGAACAAACTCAGTGATAATTCCTCAAGCTATAACTGAAAGCAAAGACCTATTCACTAAGTGAAGTTACAAGATGATTATCATTTCATCAGGTCTTAGGAGAGCTGGATCAACAGTTTTCGCGTTCGTGAAACGGCACTTTCGCGGAGCGAAACACTCAACGATCAAACCCTAACTTTCTGGAAGCTGTTGATTTCCACCATTTTACCATCTGTCTTTTTAATTGCGGATCTCGGGGTGAACTGTACTTCAGATCGCTTCTCCCACATGGGTTGATCGTCTGCCATTCTAACAACTCAACAAACGATTACGGCAACTTGTGGGAAAAAAAGAGATATAAATATAAATAACTAAACAAACTAATTAAACTAGAAAGCGAAAAAACTTGCAAGGGAAGGAATCCCTCACAAGGATCGATTAACAAAACTAACTAAGACTAAAATCTAACAACTACCGTTCCCCGGCAGCGGCGCCAAAAACTTGATGCGGTAATTATTGTATATAAAAAGCGAAACAAGTTTTAACCTCTAATGCCTAGCCACCGTCTTACCACATATACAGGCAAGCGTACCTGATCGTGAGTAATATAGTGTAGGAAAGTCCAGGTATCGTATCTACCACTGGGAACGGTCAAGTTATCGTAGGATTATTAATCTAAGTCGGTTTAATTAACCTAAGGCTTTGGGGGGGGGGGTTTATGAAAAAGGATTTTAATAATGAAAAGACAAATAATTTAACTACGAACTAAGAAAGAAAATTAAAGATGGATTAAACTATATGAAGGAAAACAATAGTACTTATCATGGTAAAGTGAATCCCCAAGTGGATGATTTAAATAGGCCAAAGGTTTGGTTGTTTTGGTTATTGTAGGAATTTAAGTCTAAGACACCCTAACATATGATGAATATGGTTATTAACTAGGTCTTGGTCCTCCTAGTCCCAATACATAGATTGTTTGTCAGACAATCTAGCACCGGCAATCCAATCCTATCTCTATTTCGTGGTATTCTACTATCTGGTCGCTCTCGGTCTGAGTAACCACTTAACACAACTCTCCGGAATGAAGGGTAGGTCAAGGGAGACTGATTATCCTATCGGAGTCTATCTATTTAGGTCAAAACAGATACACCCAATCAACGAGTTCAAATAGCCAAACAATAGGAATCAAACTGGAACCATAAACACACATTCAATTAACCAAAAACAAACCAATAAACATTAAATCACAAAATCATCATCCACAATGGTTCATCGACCACGACAAGTACCACTATTAAAGGACTACTCACTATTCATAATTAAAACGGACACAACGATAGTAAACATAGACATGATACCGACAGTACAATGACGGATGATCGAAGATCGAACCCCGCAGCATATCGGCACAACTCTGACTCTCCACTCTATCGTCTCTGCTTTGTAACGTCTCCTTGTCCTCTGGCTCTCTTTTTAAACTGAAGGAGGAGGCTGGTGTTTAAATGAAGGCGTCCAGAGCCCACTTCGCGATCGCCAGACGACCACTTCGCGGCGCGAAACACTTAGGTCAAATCTGGATTGCCTCGTTATCGAATCTGGCGACGCCAAACTTGCAAACTCGCGATCGCCAGATGGCTACTGGATTGAAGTTATGCATTTTTCACGTTTTCTCGCCTTTTTTCGTACTTTTCCGTTCTACGGCCTCCAAATCCTACAGAAACAATAATAAGCTCATTTAGTGAGTGGAATGATCAGAAATGGGTAAGAAATGGGGTAACGTCATACAATTAAGCTCAACCAAAACATGTATAATTTTGGTGTTATCAGTCGCCAGAAATCAAACGCAATTCAGACACTAATCAGAGCCTCACAAGTCATCAAAGTCATGCTCAACCTCTTACCCTCACAAAGTATGTATCAAGTGTATCTCTCAAGGGGTAATGTGTTATATATAGTGATCACACTGATACTTGACATCTTACCAACGCATATGCTTATCATCAAATCTCATCTCCACCACTGAAAAGTTGTCAACCGTCAAGAGGACTTTAGGGTTGTAATGTTAGGCTAAGGGTAAAGGGTAGGATAAAGGATATATATATATATAAGTGACTAAGGGTTGTAGCAAAAACCTGAAAACAAATCAGTTTAAGAATCCAAATTAATCATTCAACTTTTTGAGATTTTTAGAGCTCGGGATACTATCACTTTCACTTTTTATATCGACCTAAGCATATTGCTTATTTGGGGCTCGATATTTTTTTCTCTTTTAAGCATATCGACTCTTTTGATTTTTCTTTTTGATGAGTCGTTTCCTCTTTTTGGTGCCGTCTTTCTTCTTCACGAACAATACCGCTTTGTTGATAATGTCGTTTTATTATGGTTCAGAACTCTTTCAGAAGAAAAAGAGCAAAAAGAAATAATTTTGACAGCTTTGCATGACTTTGGCGTTTCGGCCATATCTCACTCGTCCGACCTCCGATTGACGCGATTCAAGATGTTCCGGAAAGCTAACAGAAGGGACTACAACTTTGTAGTTTTGAGTTTGGGCTGAAAAAGGACACGCACGATCTATTCCCGCGGGTTAAGGTCGCGGGGATGAAAATAATTCAGATTCATGATGACAATGACAAGTGGGATGCTCAGAAGATAAACCCAAGTGGATCTGCAAGTGACGAAGTTCTTATCTGTTTGAAGGCTATAAATATGGGGCTGATTTCAATCTTTGGAGGGGAGCCACTTTTATAGATAATCTGTATATATATATATATATATATATATATATATATGCTTTTCTTATTTGTTAGTTTTTATTTCTTATAAGTAAATTTCTGGCGAGTCGTTTTTCGGCGAGTTCGAATTTCTTATCTAATGACCAAAGTTTAAAAGTTAGTTCTAAAGTTAGTCACTTGTTAAAAATGACCAAGTTTGAAAAGAATTTCAGAGTTAGGGGCGAAAAGTGACATTTCTGCCTAATGTTTGGAATTTGGGCTTATACCAAAAATGGTATGGGCTTAGCCTTTAGCCCATACTATTTAACGCATAAACCTAGGGTTTTTACCATTTTGGGGGAAAACTTAGTTGGGTGATTAGTGTGTGTTGTGGAAATCAAGTTTCGAGCCATTCTTCATCTTCGGGGCGGGATTTCGTCGTTCGAGGTAAGATTCGATACCCTATTAGTGTAAAAATCATTGTTATATGATGTAGGATTATCTCGTAATGATTTAGGAAGCGTTTGGAATCTACTTAAAATCAATTCTTGGCTGATTTTGATATTTTTCGGATCTGGTTGCGTTTCCCAAATTGGGAACTCATGTTCCCCGAATCGGGATTCATGTTTCCCGAACCGGGGATTCATGTTTCTCGAATTGGGAGTTCATGTTTCCCGAATCGGGAAAGCATTTAACCCGAATCGGAAAATTGTTTGGGTGATTGGGTGGAAACTCATTTCTCTTCGTTTGCCTTTCCCGAATTGGAAAATCTATGATTTCCGAATCGGGGATTTGGCCAACTTAGTCGTCACTTTGACCTCGTAACCTTTGGATTCGGAATTTTTGAGTTGGATGCCTCCCGAATCGGGAATTGGCATTTCCCGAATCGAGAATTGCTATTTCCCGAATCGAGAGTGGTGGTATCCCGAATCGGGATTTGTGAAGCGGGAAAGATGCTTTCCGAGTCGGGTTTTGAGAGAACTGCGTCAGTAGAGTTAGTTTTCGGAGAAGGATTTTCCACTTAGCGGAACCCCCGTGCTAAGTCTGCCTAGGGGGTATCCTAGTTGTGGGTTTCACTAAGTGCGAATCACTTATGCCTTAGAAATTTTTACAGATACCGGGAGATAGAGTAAGCAGCGAGATAAGCTCAGGTGAGTTCCCTTACCTGAAAATGAATGGACTACTTTTACTGTTTTAAACATATCCATCCGGTTGCCAATGTTTTGATGATGATATTAATGTGATTTTGTGAAATTATAGATGGTTGTGAATGCCATATTGATGATCATCATATGCATGCTGTTTTAATATCGCGGAATTGCATCGTGAGTAATGTGTACCATGGGACCGTACATCCCTGGGAAGTTGGTGGTGTGAGGCACGGACTGCGTCCATCACTCCTTAAATGAGAATCTGGGAGATCCAGCCACGTAAGGTTGATTGTGGGATGGTGCGAGGCACGGACTACGTCCGTTACTCCTTAATTGTGAATCTGAGAGATCCGGCCATCCGGCGTGTTGTGTTGTGACTTTATTACTCATGATGCTTTTCCTGGCACCTTGTGATATCTGATTTTACGGCCAGCGGGCCGGAACTGTATCTTAAACTGTTTTGAGGGAATTCACTAGACCTTACGGTCTAACCCTCGTTTTCTTTAAACTCTAAAACCTTTTCAGGAAAGGAGCGTGCTACTAAGGGAAAAGAGAAGGTGAATGCTTAGAGTAGCGTAGCTGGTCAGAACTTAGTATCTACCTAAATAGAATCTCACCTGTGGAGGGATGTTCCGCAAGCACTCTTTAGCTATTTACTTTTGAACTAAATATGATGAGATTGCGTTTTAGATCACTTGGATTTATATTATATGCATGTTATTATCATTATGGGTTTTGGGATGTTACAAATTGGTATCAGAGCACTAGTTTAAGTGAATTAGGTGACCAGGATTGGGCCTAGTCTTAAACTGTAGGATTGGGGACACAGCTGAGATATTAGGACATTAGGATTTTGCCTATGAGTTGTGGTCGGGTATGGAAGTGCGAGGACTAGCGTGTACCATGGAAACGTGCTTACACCTGGCCAGTGTAGTCACGGGACCATGAATACATGTGAATACTTACACGGCCTGTAAATCCAGTCATTTAGGGTTATCTGAATTTTATATTACTATCTCATAATCGATGGCTGGACGTAGCTTACGAAGCAGAGTGATACCGGAACCTAAGGCCCCACCGCCACCGGTTCGAGGGAACACTAGTGGCCGGGGTAAGGGTCGAGGAAAAGGAAGACCTCGCAAGGCTGCAACAGTGGTGAATGAAGGAGCGCGGCGTCAGACTAGGGGTAACCGCAGGGCGCAGAGTGAAAGGCCGCCCGTCGCACCAGAACCATCGCACCAGGAGAGTTCCGCTAGCCAACCGGCAGCTTTTGTTACTCATGAGGCCTTTCAGACGGAGATGGACAAGATTCAGGACGCCTTACAGACCTTACTGAACCAACAAGAGAAGTCGAAGTCTGGTGGTGGTCGAGAGGATTCCGGAATGACTAGCCCGCCGGCTACTGTGATCGGCGGAGGTTCTCAACAAACACCACCCGCAGATGGGGATCTACCCAAGTCGACTCATGGATGTAGCTACAAGACGTTCGCTGCTTGCAAGCCTCCTACTTATAAGGGAGAGCGTGATCCGGTTTTAGCTTTGAGATGGATCGAGGAGATCGAGATGGTATTTGAGACCTGCAGATGTGCAACTGAAGATAAGGTTGTTTTTGCACGATCGATGCTGAAGGCGGATGCCTTACACTGGTGGAATGTGGAGACCGGGGGAAGAGGGACTGAAGCTGTGAGAACTATGTCATGAAAGAGCTTCGCGGCGAAGTTCAGGTCGCAATTCTGCCCTTTGGCCGCGACTAAGAAGATGGAAGAGGAGTTCCTGCAAATGAAGCAAGGGACGCTATCAGTACAAGAGTACACTACTCGTTTCATAGAGAAGTCGAGGTTTGCTGAAGTTTATGTGCCGACTGAGGAGCGTCGTGTGGAAAGGTATATCTGGGGTCTGAAGGGAAACATTTGAGAATTTGTGATGGGAAAGGATCCGACTACTTTTGCAGCTGCTATCAACGCGGCTGAGTTGATCGAGAGAGAGAAGGATCGTCAGATGTCCGAACAGTTGGGAGAGAAGAGGAAGTGGTCCGGGCCGGTTAGTGATCTGAGAGGGGGCAAGGCCCCGAGGTTTGAGCATCGCGGGAGTCAGAGTTTGAGTCAGAGACCTTGTGGCAAGTTCCACCGTGTGCATCGGGGAAACTGTCAGGCGGGACCAGTTACTTGCTTTCAGTGTGGAAAGTCGGGTCATTTGTCGAGGGACTGTCCGGGGAAGAGGTCTTGTTTTCAGTGTGGTTCTCCAGACCATATCAGGACTGATTGTCCCCAGCTGAAGAGGGGTGGAGCACCGATGACTGGAGGGCGTGCTATTGAGGCCCGAGATGATCGGAAGGCGGCACCAGCTCTAGCAAGGAGTCGAGCCTTTAGGATGACCGCCGAGGAAGCGGAGGAGGCACCGGAAGTGGTGACAGGTACATTTCAGGTTAACTCTATACGTGCGAAAGTGTTAATTGATACTGGTTCGGACTATTCGTATGCTACCCCTGAGCTTCTTAAACAGTGTTGTGTAAATCTTGAACCATTAGACCATCCTTATGAGGCGGACACCGCCAATGGGCGAGTGTGGGT
This sequence comes from Centaurea solstitialis, assembly GCA_030169165.1. Taxonomy (NCBI): domain Eukaryota; kingdom Viridiplantae; phylum Streptophyta; class Magnoliopsida; order Asterales; family Asteraceae; genus Centaurea; species Centaurea solstitialis. The sequence continues at coordinate 43,631,581 of CM058043.1, forward strand.
TAGAGAGTTTGCGAAAGGTTGTACCATAGAACTGGAAGGATGTCTAGTGCCTGTAGTGTTAAGACTTATACCTATGGAGAGCCTGGACGTGGTATTAGGAATGGATTGGATGATTAGAAACAAAGTGAAGATAGACTGTGAGCAAAAGATGGTTCGTATCAAATTACCGGATGGGAGAACGGCCGTAGTATATGGCGCTAAGAGAAATAGGAGTACTAGCTTGATTTCGGTGATTAAGGCAAATCGATGCATTAGAAAGGGGTGTGTTTGGTTTATGGCTTATGTTGTAGATTCAGAGAAGGATAAGTTAGAGGTAAAAGACGTCGAGATTGTTCGTGATTACCCGGAGGTTTTCCCGGAAGATTTAGTTAGTCTACCGCCTGATCGAGAGATCGAGTTTCGGATCGATCTAGTACCTGGAGCGACGCCCATCGCTAAAGCGCCGTATCGACTTCCACCGTCGGAGTTGAAAGAAATGTTGGCACAACTACAAGAGCTACTTGATAAGGGATTTATTCGCCCTAGTACATCGCCTTGGGGAGCGCCGGTGTTGTTCGTGAAGAAGAAAGACAGCACCATAAGGATGTGTATCGACTACCGAGAACTCAACAAAGTCACCGTCAAGAACAAGTATCCCCTACCGCGGATTGATGATTTGTTCGACCAACTGCAAGGCGCTAAGTTCTTCTCGAAGATTGATTTGCGATCGGGTTACCATCAACTCAAGGTTAGAGAAGAAGATATTTCAAAGACGGCTTTTCGGACTCGCTACCGACATTATGAGTTTCTCGTGATGTCGTTTGGGCTTACGAATGCGCCAGCGGCTTTTATGGACATGATGAATAGGGTGTGCAAACCGTATTTTGATGAGTTTGTCATTGTGTTCATCGACGACATACTGATCTACTCAAAGACGGCCGAGGAGCACGGCGATCACCTACGAAAGGTATTGGAAATGCTAAAGCGAGAGCGACTCTACGCGAAGTTTTCAAAATGTGAGTTTTGGCTAAAGGAAGTTCAGTTTTTGGGGCATATCGTGACGCAAGAAGGAATCAAAGTGGACCCAGCTAAGATTGAGGCCATTAAGGATTGGGAGTCGCCAAAATCTCCCTCGGAGGTGCGAAGCTTCCTTGGATTGGCGGGTTACTACCGAAGGTTCATCAAGCATTTCTCGGCAATCGCCACGCCGCTTACGGCACTTACAAAGAAGGATGTCAAGTTCGAATGGACATCGACATGCGAACGCGCATTCAACAACTTGAAGGGGAAATTGACGAGTGCACCCATTCTCACTCTACCAAATGGAACAGATGGATTCGTAGTTTATTGTGATGCATCAAAGTTGGGCTTGGGGTGTGTTCTCATGCAAGATGGAAAAGTGATTGCGTACGCGTCGAGGAAACTGAAGGTGCACGAGCTCAACTATCCAACTCACGACATGGAACTGGCAGCCGTGGTTTTCGCTTTAAAGATTTGGAGGCACTACCTTTATGGCGTGAAGTGTCAGATTTATACAGATCACAAGAGTCTTCAGTATCTTCTTAATCAGAAGGAGCTCAACATGAGGCAGCGGCGATGGATTGAGTTACTCAGTGACTACGATTGTGAGATCCTTTACCACCCGGGTAAGGGAAATGTTGTAGCGGATGCCTTAAGTCGAAAAGGAGGTAAAGTCAAGCCTGGCATTGTGGATTCTCGAATGGGAATTGTAGCTTACCGAATCAGCATTGTACCAGACCTCAAGTCGGAGATCAAGGAATGGCAAGAGAAAAGCATCGAAAGAGGAAAACTTGAAGAGCGAGCGAATGGTAGGGTTTTTGGGTACGTTAGTAATGAACACCGAGGGCTTGAAGTGTTTTGGAGATCGGATCTGGATTCCAAAACTTGGAGACCTACGAAAGAAAATTTTGGTCGAGGCACATAAATCAAAGTACTCCGTTCACCCGGGGACGAACAAGACGTATCATGGTTTGAGGCAAAGCTATTGGTGGCCGGGAATGAAGAAGGATATCGCTTATTTCGTTGAGAGATGCGTGACTTGTCTACAAGTAAAGATCGAACATCAGCGACCGTATGGTAAACTACAACAGTTGCCTATACCGGAATGGACTTGGGAGCATGTTACCATGGATTTCGTGACGAAACTACCCGAACGCCTAAGGGTTATGACGCTATTTGGGTAATAGTCGACCGACTTTCGAAGACAGCTCATTTCTTACCAATGAAGGAAACGTATTCTATGGAAAAACTCGCAAGACTTTATATAGCAGAAATTGTACGACTTCACGGAACGCCCGTATCTATCGTGTCGGACCGAGATGCCAGATTCACTTCGACGTTTTGGCAAAGCTTTCAACGAGAAATGGGGACTTGGGTAACTTGAGTACCGCATATCATCCCCAGACCGACGGGCAAAGCGAGCGAACCATTCAAACATTAGAAGACATGTTGAGAGCTTGTGTCTTGGACTTTGGAGGATCTTGGGAGGATCACCTGCCGTTGATCGAGTTCGCCTACAACAACAGTTATCACTCGAGCATCGAGGCAGCACCGTATGAGATACTTTATGGGCGAAAGTGTAGGACACCATTGTGTTGGAACGAGGTCGGAGAAAAGCAGCTTGCCGGACCGGAGATTGTCCAAATCACATCGGATAAGATCAATCAAGTTCAGGATCGACTAAAGACGGCTAGAGATCGACAAAAGAGTTATGCGGATAAGCGTAGAAAGGACATAGAGTTTCAAGTCGGGGACCAAGTTATGCTTAAAGTGTCTCCTTGGAAGGGAGTAATTCGTTTTGGAAAGAAAGGGAAGTTAAGTCCTCGTTATATAGGACCATTTAGGATCACCGAACGCATTGGAGCCGTGGCATACAAGTTAGACCTACCAGTTGAACTAGGTGGAGTTCACAACACTTTTCATGTGTCAAACTTGAGAAAGTGTTTGGCAGATCCAGAGACAGCGATACCGCTTCAAGATATTGAAGTGGATCAGAAGTTGAACTTCGTGGAAGAACCGGTTGCTGTTACGGATCGTAAGATCCGTAAGCTCAGGAACAAAGAGATCAGTTTGGTGAAGATCCAGTGGAAATTCCACAAGGGTCAAGAGGCTACGTGGGAAGCAGAATCCGAGATGCGAACAAAGTACCCCTTCCTTTTTAGCGATTGAATTCTGGGATGGAATTCCTTTAAGGGGGGAGTGATGTAATGACCAAAGTTTAAAAGTTAGTTCTAAAGTTAGTCACTCGTTAAAAATGACCAAGTTTGAAAAGAATTTCAGAGTTAGGGGCGAAAAGTGACATTTCTGCCTAATGTTTGGAATTTGGGCTTATACCAAAAATGGTATGGGCTTAGCCTTTAGCCCATACTATTTAATGCATAAACCTAGGGTTTTTACCATTTTGGGGGAAAACTTAGTTGGGTGATTAGTGTGTGTTGTGGAAATCAAGTTTAGAGCCATTCTTCATCTTCGGGGGCAGGATTTCGTCGTTCGAGGTAAGATTCGATACCCTATTAGTGTAAAAATCGTTGTTATATGATGTAGGATTATCTCATAATGATTTAGGAAGCGTTTGGAATCTACTTAGAATCAATTCTTGGCTGATTTTGATATTTTTCGGATCTGGTTGCGTTTCCCGAATTGGGAACTCATGTTCCCCGAATCGGGATTCATGTTTCCCGAATTGGGAGTTCATGTTTCCCGAATCGGGAAAGCATTTAACCCGAATCGGAAAATTGTTTGGGTGATTGGGTGGAAACTCATTTCTTCGTTTGCCTTTCCCGAATTGGAAAATCTATGATTTCCGAATCGGGGATTTGGCCAACTTAGTCGTCACTTTGACCTCGTAACCTTTGGATTCGGAATTTTTGAGTTGGATGCCTCCCGAATCGGGAATTGGCATTTCCCGAATCGAGAATTGCTATTTCCCGAATCGGGAGTGGTGGTATCCCGAATCGGGATTTGTAAAGCGGGAAAGATGCTTTCTGAGTCGGGTTTTGAGAGGACTGCGTCAGTAGAGTTAGTTTTCGGAGAAGGATTTTCCACTTAGCGGAACCCCCGTGCTAAGTCTGCCTAGGGGGTATCCTAGTTGTGGGTTTCACTAAGTGCGAATCACTTATGCCTTAGGAATTTTTACAGATACCGGGAGATAGAGTAAGCAGCGAGATAAGCTCAGGTGAGTTCCCTTACCTGAAAATGAATGGACTACTTTTACTGTTTTAAACATATCCATCCGGTTGCAAATGTTTTGATGATGATATTAATGTGATTTTGTGAAATTATAGATGGTTGTGAATGCCATATTGATGATCATCATATGCATGTTGTTTTAATATTGTGGAATTGCATCGTGAGTAATGTCTACCATGGGACCGTACATCCCTGGGAAGTTGGTGGTGTGAGGCACGGACTGCGTCCGTCACTCCTTAAATGAGAATCTGGGAGATCCAGCCACGTAAGGTTGATTGTGGGATGGTGCGAGGCACGGACTACGTCCGTCACTCCTTAATTGTGAATCTGAGAGATCCGGCCATCCGGTGTGTTGTGTTGTGACTTTATTACTCATGATGCTTTTCCTGGCACCTGGTGATATCTGATTTTACGGCCAGCGGGCCGGAACTGTATTTTAAACTGTTTTGAGGGACTTCACTAGACCTTACGGTCTAACCCTCGTTTTCTTTAAACTCTAAAACCTTTTCAGGAAAGAAGCGTGCTGCTAAGGGAAAAGAGAAGGTGAATGCTTAGAGTAGCGTAGCTGGTCAGAACTTAGTATCTACCTAAATAGAATCTCACCTGTGGAGGGATGTTCCGCATGCACTCTTTAGCTATTTACTTTTGAACTAAATATGATGAGATTGCGTTTTAGATCACTGTGATTTATATTATATGCATGTTATTATCATTATGGGTTTTGGGATGTTACAAAGTTCCATCTTCGTAAGTATGTTAATGCTTTCAATTTATATAATAAGTGGCTAGTTTCCTTATTCTAGTGATGAGTAATTAAGTAATTTCGGTTTGGATATATATTTAAACTCAACGTTAATATCGTTTATTTACGTTCAACCATGGCAATCTTCATAAACCGTGTTTTTCATCTTTTGTTAAAATCTTGATCTGATCAGTCTTTTTTAACTTTAGTATGAATCGCTAGATTAGACTTTGAATACGTAATCGTTCTTAGTTTAATCTAAGTAGCAAATATTACTTCAATTTACAGGATAGGTGCTTTGAACGTAATATAGGATTACATGGTCTAATCTAAACAATTGGCGTCCAATTGCTGGTTAGATATGGTTTTGGTTCTTAATGCGATCAATTATTGATTTTACGTTCTTGACTAAAATCAATGTATTGATTAGGGATTTTTCATCGAGCGTTCTGGCGATAATCAAAACTTTCGGAAACAAGTGAGATATCGAAGCATTTCATGTCTCTTTCCATTTTGAACCTTATAAATGATATTAATCGAGTTAACAATATATTATCCAAACATTGAAACTACCGAACACTCATCACTAGAATTGTTATCATCTTGTTTAAACGTCTTTTCCTTACATGTTCAAATTAGTTGTAATCACCAATGAACCCCCCCCCTTTATTTAAAGCGTAAACATTGACTACGATCACATCCAGTCCCTATGGAATCGACCCTACTTACCACTGTTGCAAATTATTTTGTAATTCGAGGTAATAGGAAAAACAACTATTATTATTTTTTGACGGATTCGACAACCAATCAAAAAATTGGCGCCGCTGCCGGGGACTAGCAGCGTTGATTGTTGTTAGTTTTTGCGTTTTATTTTTCTTTTATAGTCTTTTTTTATGATAATCGTGTACCTAACACCAAGTGATTTTTGAGTAATTCTTATTTTTATAATGGCGTATCATCAATATGATTACGGGTCACGATACACCACCATCGAATGCGATTCACTTGAGGTACGTTTTTCTACCCTCGAGTCACAAATTTCCAATTTAACCAATCTTGTGAAAGTGATAGCTAGTAGAAATACGCCGTCGGTGGGAAAGCTTGGAACAAATGCTAAATATGTAACTCCAATGGATACACCTCCAACTTTCCATTACATCACCAAGCCCGCTTACAGTCATGGAGAATTTCCTTGCCCGAACAAAAATCCTTTTTACTCGTACTCAGACACTTACTATCCGGAATGACAACACCATTCAAACCCGAACGAGTACGAGTACGGATGGCAAGTGAATTCATTTTCTAGCTATGAAGAAGCACCACTAACAACAAACAACAATTATAAGAATTCGGGTATGTCTCTTGAGGAGATGGTCCAACAAATAGCTCTTAATACAACTTTGTTTTCCTTTCAACAGGAAACATACAGGTTTCAAGAAAAGACAAGGGCTCACATTCAGGACCTAACGAACCAAATAAACGAGTACATATTTTATCAAAGTCGGTGGGAAGCTAAAGAAAAAGAAGCAATATTGGTTGATGAGTTGAAATTACAAGCTGCCATAAAGGAAGAAGATGAGGAAGTAGCTGCATCTAATTTTTTTTAGGTAGCAAGGGTGATGACGTCGTCAAACAAAGACAGATGGTGGTACCTCCTCCTTACCTTGAGCCAATAATTGATAAAATCAAGGTGGAGGAGAAACTTGTAGATGACCGGGAAACCTTCATGAAGCTTGAAGAACCGATGGTTGATGGTATTAAGGGGAACCCGAGTGATGGTGTCTTTGTATACTTGCAAAAAGAATTATTAAAAGAATGCAAAGGCACCGTGCTTGAAATCCGGATGGACTTTAAGGCGCCTCAACATATAGAAAAAACGCATGTTTCAGGCATTGATCTATTGGACACCGGATAGCGTAAGGAAGGTGTCTAGCCAAAGACGTAAAAGAAAGGCGCTACATGGGAGGCAACCCATGGGTTTTAAAATTTCTGCATTTTTATTTATTTATTTAGTTATTTCCTTTTGTAGTTCTCCCTATTATCATCTAATCTCTTCTCTATATTTTTCAGGACTTCCGTCTCTTAAAGTGGCTCTTATTTTGGATGCGCTCACCTCGTTATCATCTAAGCTCTTACTGTTTCCCCCTTCACTTTTAATCTTCCCGAGTGTCCTATTCATAATGCATACATTGAGGACAATGCATGAGCTAAGTGTGGGGTGGGGTCATTTGCATGATTTGGGTATATAGATGCATTTTTTTTGGGTAAATTTTTCACAATTTGTGCTTAATTGCGGGTTGTTGTTCGTTTTAGGTGGTACGTTAACATGTTTATGAGCTTAAATTGTTGATGATGATGATGAGTTTTGATTCATATATAGCATGAATGAACTTGATGATAGCACATAAAGTTGATTAGTAGGTGTGTACCGGTCAATTTTGGTACTTGTTAATCTCTTGAACAAAGCCTAAACACTGTGAGACTTTGAGCCTTAAAGACTAAGCACTTTATATTAGTCTCATTTCATTCTTGTGTGTTACGTCTTGCCTAGCTTTGCACTTCTAGAACTTGAATCATCTCTCCTTAAGACTACATTGATTTTTTGGCATGCAAATAAACATGATTAAGGCCATCGTTTGCCTATTCTTCTTTTAACCCATTAGCCTTAAGCCTACCCTTTATGCATGATTATCCTTCTGCTAACCACCTTGAGCCTTAGCCTAATTTCATTCTTACCCAAGCTTTAAACCTATCCCAAACACGACCCACCCGACCAAATACCAATGGAGGTCCCGATATCGTTTGTGCTCAAAACGTTAAACTTATATGTTGGACAAGAATAGAAAGCATGAAAAAGAAAAAAAAGAGAAAGAAATGTGTGAGAAAGAATAACACGTCGTCAAAAACAAAATTATAATAATAAAGACGACGGAAACAATGATAAGGTTGAATATATGTGTTTTATCTTTGTACGTATCATTCTAGGGAATGTGCTTTATAAGATAGATATAAAAATCCCTTTGTGGAATGAAATTTCCATAGTTGAATAATCAGGTTTTCTCCATTTGGTGTACGGTCCATAGCCACTTTTTCCCAAGCATATCCCAACCTTACCCAAAGCCGAATACGTATTAAACCCGGAAGTCCTTTTGATTTATATGCATGTTTTAATCTAAGTAGTGGAGGGTGAGAGATCCTTTCAAGCCTATGGTAAATGCATGTTAGATAGAGACGTTTTGAGCGATACACTTTAACCCCAAGGAGTGATTTGAGTGTTTGTTTTGATTTTCCATTTGTGAGGTTGTTCTCGTGATTAGCTTGTGTCTTCTTGATTCGGTACGCTCCTTAATTGATGCATTGTTGCAATTCTCAAGTTCATGAAGTTCTATGTGTGTTGATAAACTCACCTAGTCCATTTTATCACTACATGCTAATTTAGTAATTGCCGAGGACGGACAATGGTCTAAGTGTGGGGTTATTTGATAAGTGATATTTTATATGCACTTTTATGTCAAATTTACCTAACAATCAATGTTAGTTTAATGCTTAAAATACCGCTTTGTTGATAATGTTGTTTTATTATGGTTCGGAACTCTTTCAGAAGAAAAAGAGCAAAAAGAAATAATTTTGACAGCTTTGCGCGACTGTGGCGTTTCGGCCATATCTCACTAGTCTGACCTCCGATTGACGCGATTCAAGATGTTCCGGAAAGCTAACAGAAGGGACTACAACTTTGTAGTTTTGAGTTTGGGCTGAAAAAGGACATGCGCGACCTATTCCCGCGGGTTAAGGTCGCGGGGATGAAAATAATTCAGATTCATGATGACAATGACAAGTGGGATGCTCAGAAGATAAAACCAAGTGGATCTGCAAGTGACGAAGTTCTTATCTGTTTGAAGGCTATAAATATGGGGCTGATTTCAATCTTTGGAGGGGAGCCACTTTTATAGATAATGTGTATATATATATATATATATGCTTTTCTTATTTGTTAGTTTTTATTTCTTATAAGTAAATTTCTGGCAAGTCGTTTTTCGGCGAGTTCGAATTTCTTAAGTTTCATCTTCGTAAGTATGTTAATGCTTTCAATTTATATAATAAGTGGCTAGTTTCCTTATTTCTAGTGATGAGTAATTAAGTAATTTCGGTTTGGATATATATTTAAACTCAACGTTAATATCGTTTATTTACGTTCAACCATGGCAATCTTCATAAACCGTGTTTTTCATCTTTTGTTAAAATCTTGATCTGATCAGTCTTTTTTAACTTTAGTATGAATCGCTAGATTAGACTTTGAATACGTAATCGTTCTTAGTTTAATCTCAGTAGCAAATATTACTTCAATTTACAGGTTATGTGCTTTGAACGTAATATAGGATTACATGGTCTAATCTAAACAATTGGCGTCCAATTGCTGGTTAGATATGGTTTTGGTTCTTAATGCGATCAATTATTGATTTGACGTTCTTGACTAAAATCAATGTATTGATTAGGGATTTTTCGTCGAGCGTTCTCGCGATAATCAAAACTTTCGGAAACAAGTGAGATATCGAAGCATTTCATGTCTCTTTCCATTTTGAACCTTATAAATGATATTAATCGAGTTAACAATATATTATCCAAACATTGAAACTACCGAACACTCATCACTAGAATTGTTATCATCTTGTTTAAACGTCTTTTCCTTACATGTTCAAATTAGTTGTAATCACCAATGAACCCCCCCCTTTATTTAAAGCGTAAACATTGACTACGATCACATCCAGTCCCTGTGGAATCGACCCTACTTACCACTGTTGCAATTTATTTTGTAATTCGAGGTAATAGGTAAAACAACTATTATTATTTTTTGACGGATTCGACACCCAATCACATCCTATATGCATGACTCTTTTAACTTCCACAAAAAGTTTAAAAAGATCATGGATTTCGAAAAAATTATGCCATATAATTCAAATCATACCAAGATAAGCAATTAAGCACAATAAGGACAAACAAACAAAAGTTTACTTAACCCCCTTCCCACACTTAAGAATGGCAGTGTCCCAATGCAAGAACAATTAAAGCACATGTGGAATGGTAAAAAGATAATGATCAACTAATTTATGGGTTAAGAAATCAAAACAAGTTAAGTCTACTTAACCCCCTCCCCACACTTAAAACTTGCATTGTCCTCAATGCAACAACGATTAAAAATAAGTAGAGAGGTGAAAGGGAAACAGAAACTCCCGGGTTAAAAGACTTGAAGCTGAACAACGGCTCATGAAGTATAAGAGAATCCGAGAGTCTTCCACACCAAAACCTACAAACAAAACACACTAAAAAGAAAAAGATAAAAATAAAACTAGGATAAATAGGATGATACACCCAAAATCAAGTCAAGTCAAATCGCGTTACAAAACAACATGGACAGAAACTTTATTGAAAAACTTTATCGAACACCCTAACCAACACGTCAACATCAAATCCTCATCACCATTAGTCAAATCTCTCTCTTTTAAAAAAATAAAATCTCAACTTTCTTTTTCGAAACATTGGGTTTAGATTATTGGGCTTTGCACCGAAACAAGCACTTGGAAAACTATTGAGAACAGTTTTCCCACACTTAGTGATTGAACCATATTTAAATCAAGTTGATTTTAAAGAATGGGAACCCAATAAAAATTTTGATTTTGAAAATTTTTACCATGGTGGGTTCTCACACTTAAAACTTGATTTATCCATTTTTTTGCAAACATAATTTTCTTTTAAAACATAGGGATATGTTGGCTCAAGCAAGTTATGTAAAAATATCAAAGTAAAGAAAAACCTATTGCTTGAGAAGTTAGAAAAAGTATGGTTTATCACTTAATGTTTAAAGAAAACAAAAGTCTTCCCACACTTAAAGTTGAAGAGATTTTGAAGTTAAAAACACTGAGATTCAACTTTTGGCGAGAGAAAAAGAGTTTTGGGTTAGTTAGGCTTTGAAAATAACAAAGAAATTTTTTTTAACACATAAAGCTTTTCGCGTTCGCGAGAATTAAGCTTTGCACCGCGAAGATTTTTTTTTACGGATACCTGGTTTCGCGGCTCGAAAATTATTTTCGCGATAGCGAAATGCTGTCTGTCCACTTTTTTCAAAAATTGACCGAAGCGATTTGGGTATCAGACCTAGACATTAAAAGACACTCTACGACCCTAAAAACACATCAAAAGCCTGAAAAAGTTAAAAACTCATGGGTTGCCTCCCGAGAAGCGCTTGTTTTTGTCACGAGTCTCGAGCCTGGCTCCGGGTTTAAGCAACCTTGAATGAAACAAAACACCCTTCACATGCAATTAAGAAAGGGTGATAGTAGTGGTACATACCTGGGCTTACCGATTTACCTTTGTGTGATCCACTAGCTAGAGTTGCGCACCACTTATCATACCGGTTCTCATCACGTCTCCTTGCGGAATGAACATCAGATTTGCGCGAGTTTGGCCTAAGATCCTTTAAATATGTCGTTAGGGATGTTGGGTTAACCAGTTGTTTTTAACAACTGGCTTCCCAAAAAGGATCTTGTGCCAATACTCCTTGAATTGTGCGTGGGTTACCCTGTGAAAACGATAACACGTTGTTAGACTCATCCTTATTAATCAATGGATGACTTACCGTTTGTTGAGGAGGGGTTTGATCCAACGATGATTCTTCGGGTAGATCATCTTGCATTAAAGCTCCGAGTCCATCTAGGCAGTCATCATCAAAATATTCTTTGGTTGCATTAACCTGCCATGAAAACTCTTCGGCAGAATCGTCAGAATCAGACCATGGTGGAAGTACCTCATGTTGAATCCATGAATCCTCTATTGGTAGCGCAAGCTTTTCGATAACGGTTTGATCCATGGAATTTATCATTATTGTCGGAGGCTCTTCGATTGGTTGTTTGTCATTTGGTCGGGCATCTTCTTGTAATGAAAGTTCAACACCCTTCCCGAACCAAGTACCTTCCACCTCCATCTTTGAGTACGAATCTTGTCCAAGTAAATTTTTTTCGTTAGAATCACTATTAACCTTAAAACTTGGACAACTTACCTGTGGCTGAATGGTAGAGTGAGTCAGCCATTCGGATTTTTCCATTGATTCTCGCATTCTTTCTGATTCCTCCCTCATCTTAAGCATAGAATCTGCAAATGAGTCGAAATTCCTTAGGCGGTCCTCCCAATTTTGTTCTTTTTATTCCCAAGAAGGCTGATCATCCGATTGTTCATCCATCGTCTCATCCTGTAAAATTAAAGAACTCTTATAACCCTCAGATTTAACACATGGATGATTTACCTTTTGTTGTATAGATGATTGATTCGCCACGGGTTTTTTAAATAACTTTTTTAGCGTTAACTCATATTGGCGATTCCTAATTATCCACATCGGTACATCATCATCGGGAGTCTTATCGTAATCCTCCATATCTGCAAAAGAAACAAAACAAATACCCGGCGTAGCACGAAAAATATAAAAGAAAAAAAATTAAAAACTAAACTAGAAAGCAATTAACTTAATCGGGAATAAATTCCAAATCAAGGATCGATTAATCAACTAAACTCTAGTATCCACCTAAGCAACCATTCCCCGGCAGCGGCGCCAAAAACTTGATGAGGTAATTATTGTATATAAAAAGCGAAACAAGTTTTAACCTCTAAAGCCTAGCCACTGTTTACCACATTCACAGGCAAGCGTACCTGATCATGAGTAATATAGTGTAGGAAAGTTCAGGTATCGTATCTACCACTGGGAACGGTTAAGCTAGATGTCAACTAAAGCTATAATTAATTAATCTAGAAAATTGAGGGTTTTGCTTTTGGAAAAGTATTTTAAAAGAAAAGACTAAAACAATTAACAACTAAATCCTAACCAAGAAGTGGAAAACTGATGAACAAACATACATTGGAGATAATTGGATTCAACGGTTTACTTTCATGAGATATAGATTTATGATTGTTGTCAGAATTTAAGCGTATAGCACCCAAGCATGTATATCTAAGATTATAAACTAGGTTGGTCTTCCTAGTCCTCATACATAGACTGGTTGTCAATAAATCTAGTACAAGTCACCCAATTCTATCACTATTGCACGGAATTCTACTATCTGGCTGCTCTCGGTCCGAGCTAACCACCTAACACAACTCTCCGTGTTATCGAAGCGAAGGTCAAGAAAGGTTGATTAACCTAACGGAGTCTATCTATCTTGGTCAAACAGATACACCCAACCAACGAATTCAAATAACCATACAATATGAATCAAATCGGAATAAAGATAAGACTCAACAAACCATGTATCTATTAAAATAAATATCCAAAGTATTCAAACCATAATGAAAACACAAAAGAAATCAGTACATAGACATACTAATCATAAATGCGTAAACAAACCAACTAAAGAGCGGTAGATTTGTTGCGGCATTCCCTCGAATCTCCTCCGTAGTCGTCACATCGAGCCTCCATCTTCTCGGGTTGGAAACCCTAAGCGGCTCCCATCTACTCTAGACTAATTATCTGAGAGAGATTTTCTAAAACTAAGCTCAATAAAACTGAAGACCCAAGGCTCTTATTTATAAAAAACTCCCTCAGACCCGTTTTCGCGTTCGCGAAACGGCACTTTCGTGGAGCGAAACACTCAACGATCAAACCCTAACTTTCTGGAAGCTTCTGAGCGAGAACAACCAAACTTCGCGGCGCGAGCCCTTTTCTTCGCGGTGCAAGCCTAAACCTCGCGGCGCGAGCAATGCCCTTCGCGGCGCGAGAAGTGTTAAAACCAGCTTCCGAGATCCTCCGGAATATTCTCTTGCCTTATCTACTGAAGATCCGTCTTTTGGAGGAAGTTATCTGACTTAGGGAGCAAGAAAACCGTCTTAGGAGCCAAGAAAAGTCCATATTTCCAAAGTCTTCACAAAAGTCTACTTTTTGACGTTTTTACCCTCTTTTTATACTTTTACGCACAAGCACCTCCAAAACCTACAAGATTATGATTTACATCTTTTTAAGTCAAACAGTATCAAAAATACTTTCAAATTAAGCACAAAAGTGGGGAACTGATGCGAGTAAAATGTGTATAATTTTGGAGTTATCAGTAAATAATAAATTTATAACATTTTTGATGTATATAATTTTAGACGTTGGTTTTGAGATGTTTATAATTTTAAATGTTAAAAAATTGGAATTGTAATTTTAGTTGTGTAATTATATTAGTTTTTGGATGTAGGTTTTAAGGTTTATATGTTTAAATGTATATGATTATTTATTTATATAATTGACAATCATTTATTAACTTTTGTATAGAGAGGTTATAATTGGCCCAAATTTACGGTGCGGAGTATGTTGTCGTTTGCGGCGGATATAAAATCTAGGTTAGCTGACGAGGCACATGCGTTGTTTAGACAGGGTCCGTTTGGTCATTGGTTGGACTACATTAAAAAACAACGTGCGGATCCAATGGCTATTGTGTTATTTTTACAGAAGCAGGTTGAGGTCCAAAATGGAGACCCCGAGACTTTATATATTAGGATCGGTCCATACACACGTCGTTATGGCCGAGAAGAGTTCAATCTTATCACGGGACTCCTTTTTGGTCTCTTACCGACCCTATACAATTCGGATGGGAATGCATTCGTTTCTAGGTTATTTCCATATTTAATTGGTGAACAACGTAGGAACGGACCATTTCGGTTGAGGGTTTCGGACTTAATGACTTTGTATAGCGACATGAGCGACTTAGAGACCATAGATAAAGTTCGTATCTGTTCCCTTCTGATGGTGGAGAAGGTATTTCTGGGCCATCAAGACCATGTGTATGTCGATAGCGTACTATTTAATGCTGTGAGATACCTGGATGCGTGGAACGATTTTCCGTGGGGTTCATACATTTGGAGCTATACATACAAGCAGTTGGACGGCGCCTTTGAAATGCGTTTGGCACATGCTATGACGCTATACGACTTTCAACACACGTTTGAGGTAATATATTTGTTCACCAATTAATGTGTTTGTCATTTTTTATATAAGTGATGTTTTTAAAATAAACGCTATAATAATGTATTATTTAAACAAACGCTATAATAATGTATTAATTAAATAAACGCTATAATAATGTATTATTTAAATAAACGCTATATGAATCTTTTTTTTAAATAAACGTTATATGGATGTGTTTTTAAAAAATGGTTTATATGAATGTGTTTTATCCAAATTAAACGTTAAAAAAATGTATTATTTAAATAAATGCTATATGAATGAGTTTTTTTTTAATAAACAATATATGATTGTTTTGAGATTAACATAATAAATCTAAAAGTTATTTTTATAATTGCAGATTTGGATTGTTGAGATGTTCTCGCGGTCCGACAAGTATTTTCTTATGACTGATTCGTATCCGAGGGGCTTACGCTGGGAGAAGAAAGTTAAGAGAATGTTGCAAAGGGATGAGTGGTTGACCTTCTTTGATTTCCCGGTACTATGTTTTTTGTCGATCTTTCCTAGTTTAATTTACACAATATAGTTTATTAATTTAAGCTGGCATTACCTGTTTTTAATATATTAGGAGGAACAGTATATCCCACGTGAGGGCCTTGTAGCGGACGAGTTCGAGCAACAGTAGGGGTGGTATATATGGAGCCAGGAATGGTTTCAGCACATTGTCAGTCGACAAGCGTTGAAGAGGCCCAGACTTGTAGAGGTACGTGGAGATGAGGATGCCGACGTCGCAGACGATCCTATGGATGTAGACAAATGGGCGACGTTTAGCAGAGTACACCAGGAACATAACGAGTTGATGACAAGGATGAAAAATGTTGAGGATGAGATAGCTCGAATGCGGGTAAATGTTTAACCTAATAAATTAATATTAACAGTTCATATTTTGTCTAATGTTTAGCATGTGCATACATTGGTTAGGTGTCTGGACGACATTCTAAATTAATAGTGTTAATTTGCCTAACTTAAAATTAAATGTTTAGGAGGATGCGAGACAGTCTTTTCACATGGGCGGGGGCATGAGTTCGTCATTCGGATATACATAGCCGGCGCACGCACAATTTGTAAGCATCGTGGATACTTATTCTCGTATCCTGCTTAATAACTTTGATATCCTGCTTAATAAGCTGTATATGATGTTTGTAGGGCCAGAGATCGACCTTCGGTATGACTGGGCCGACATGCTTTACACCTACCGCTCACGGCTTGTCTGGGGGTTCATTCTTTATACCGACCCCGAACACGCAAGTTGTAAGTGTTATTTAACAATTATGCATCTCATTCCCGCTACGTTGTTTTCTAATTATGAATGTCATTCCGCAGGGTGCCTTTTCTGGTATTGAGACGTTGGATCCTGCATGAGGCTCGTATGCAAACCATATTAGTGGATCGGACTCAGCGATTAGCGCCTTCGGCCAGGCCTACGGTGGTATGTCCGGTCCAGGAGGGTCATCATACGGTGCAGGAGGGTCATCATACGGTGCTGCCATTGACACCGTCGTACCGCCGCCGGACACCACCTTTGCCTAGCGTGCTGCTGTTGAGGCGGAGTCGAAGGCGGAAGAGTATGAGACTGAATCTGACACTCAGCCCGAAATATAGAACGGGGGGAAGACGGTGGTACAAAAAACTCCGCGACCTCAACGGGTAAGGAAGCCAGGGGAAAAGACCAAAGAACCATATACGTCGGGCAGTAAGTTTTCAGATAGTTTTAAGAAGGCATTTGGGTTCAAGAAGAAAAACCAAAAGTAGACTTGTTTGTAAATTAGTTTTATGTTTTACATTGATGTGTGTTTTATTATTTGTCTTCGAATAACCATTTTTTATTAGATGACATTTTAGTTACGATGGATGAACCAGTTAAAGAGATACATAAGTATTAAAACATCGTACAATGAACATAATTGTGGTCAAGGGCCGAACAGTTACATTGGTAAATACAATACACACATAAATACGAAACATACAATAAAGTGCTACACACATAAATAAGAAACATACAATAACGTGCGAACAATCAAACACACAAACGGCGCCCTTATACATCCATAGACCAATAAGAAATCACATCTCCACGAAATCAAACTTCACAGCGTACATATTGTCAATCAAATGACGAGGTGGACCTTGATACAGAGTGAACTTCAACCAAGTGCCAGGGCGCATGTTGTGTTCGCCAAACACGAGGTTAAGAGAACCACGCATGACAAAACGATCAGGAGTGTAACGCCCCAAAACCCAGGCCATAAAATATAACATAATACAAAAATAAATCCCAGTGATCTAATACGCATTAACATAAAATCTTAATTCAAAAGTAACGGTTTAGAGTGCATGCGGAACATCCCTCCACAGCTGAGATTCTATTAGGACAAATACACTAATTCCGACTGGCCACGCTACTATAAGCGCTCAACTTCTCTTTGCCTCTAGCAACTCGATCTTTCCCTGAAAAGGTTTTAGATTTTGAAAACGAGGGTTAGAACGAAAGGCCTAGTGAATTCCCTTAAATCAGCATAAACAACAGTTCCGGCCCGCTGGCCAAATCACAAAAATCAACAAAAGACAGATGTGTTACGGACAAAGAAATTCCACACAAGCAATCAAATCACTCCCAAGGGACGGTGTCCCGAGGTACCCACAAATGGCTAATCAGACAAAATGGTAACACTCCCAAAGAACATTAAGTTCCAAGGTACCCAGTGTCCATACTGCAACACATCTGCCTCTAAGTCATTTCAAACTTTACCATATAAGCATGCATTACATGTAATTCATCAGTTATCTCGTTTATCACAAAATCAGTATAATATCGTCAAAACATTTCGCAAACCGAATGGATATAGTTTATAAACAATAAAAGCAACCCATTCATTTCAGGCAAGGGAACTCACCTGATTCTGCCCCAACTGAGCTACGCTCTGCCTTATCCGCACCTACAAATACCAAACCCTGATCAGATCATACTAACTCACAAGGAAGACTCTCTCTCCTAGTTACCAAAATCTTAGCTCTCATCATCATCCGATCCGAGTCAACACGAAATGACAACACTAGGGTTTCTCGGGAGATCAACTAGGGTTTTCAAGAAATGATTCCAAGTAGGCTTTTCCCATGACGGTGAAAGTTCACATGAAATGACACAATCCTTTCACATGAAATGATGAGTAGTTCCACATGAAATGATAGCTAGGGTTTTACATGAGATGATAAGGCTAACCCACACGAATTGATACTTGGCTTTATGAAATGATGATTAAGGTTCACATGAAATTATAATATGTAATAGTTCCAAAAGCCATATTGCATCAGGGGGAAAATCCGATATGGTGTGGTGTGTGTGAGTGAAAAGCCGAATACACACACTAAGTGTGTGTAAAAGGCCGAATCCACACCACACAAGCCAAAAGCCGAATCCAACCATTAAACTAAAGCCGAATTGGGTGTGTTTGATGCCAAATCCGAATCCAAGGTTACAAAAGCCGAATTGTACAAAAGCCGAATTGTACTATCACGCGGCTTCATAGTCCGATTCGGACTATCACGCCGCTTCATAGTCTGATTCGGAGAACACTGAGCCCAAAGGCCGATTCTAACATGTCAAAAGGCCGAATTGGATGGTGTAATTGCAAAAGCCGAATCCATGGGGTGTAGGAGTACAAAAGCCGAATCCATGGAGCAATAGCCAAGTCCTTGTGGATGAACAAAGCCGAATCGGCTTTGATCAACGCTTAGAAGCCGAATCCAAATCATAACATCATACAAAAGCCGTATCCAAGGAGGGGAGGGAAGGAAAGCCGAATTGGGGTGGGGGTTTTTGATCAAAAGCCGTATCCAAGGAGGTGGATACGGGAAACCATGCTTTTCTGGGTCTGAACCAAGGAGATTGGTTACAGAACCCCAAAACATCAACACCAAATACATAATCACTTACCTCTACACAAATCATTCTAAATCAAACATTAAATCAAGCATCAACATCAAAATGGGATATTAGAGTTTACCTCAGTGTAAGAGATGATCAGATCATGAGAGAAATGATGAGGATGAAGATGACATCTTCTCTCCGAAAACACAGACTTCATACACTTGCCTCATTCCCAAAAATGACAAGAACCCTAAATTTACTCTCTTAAATATACTGGACCAAGAGGCCAAGCCCACCAACTCAAGGAAAAGCCCATCAAAAGATACAAGTTCCAAGAACTTACACAAATAGCCCCTCTATTCAGATAGCCTTACAAACAAAGTCACAGTTAAAGTTAACCGCTAACTTAACCTAGAATTCAGGTTATTACATCACACCCTCCTCAAAGGAATTCCGTCCTGGAATTCACTTGCTGGACAGACACAGGCACTTTGCTCGCGACTCGAATTTGCCAAGCATGACATCAGGTTCGACACGTGACACGTACTGCGCATTCTGCCCGTCTCAACCGGTAGATCCAGCCTGAAAGCTATTTGAACTAATCTTCCTACAATCTCGAAGGATCCGATATAAGGTGGATTAAACTTTCCCTTTGCCAAACATAACACTCCCTTCCGGGTAGACACTTGAATAGAAATTGGTCTTCGTCTTGAATCCGAAAGTCCTTTCTATGCTTTTACGCATAACTCTTTTGCCGCTTTCTGTACGTCTTTGGTCGCTAACGCACCCGGTTGATTTTATCAAAGGAAATCTGAACAATTCACAGCCCGACAAGTCGATTCTTGCCAACCTCAATCTAGCACAGTGGCGTCCTACACTCTCGCCTGTAGAGTATCTCATACGGCGCCACTTCGATGCAAGGGCGATAACTGGCGTTGCAGGCGATCTCGATCAACGGTAGATGATCCTCCCAAGAATCTCCGAAATCCCGGACACATGCCCTCAACATATCTTCCAAGGTTGGATGACCCACTCACTTCGTCCGTCGCCACGCGGATGATTCGCGGTGCTCAAGATGACCCGCGCTCCCATGTCCCGCTGAAGGCTCTGCCAAGCGCCAAGGTAAAATCTGGCATCTCGATCCGACACGATAAATAAAGGAATACCGTGTTGTCATACGATCTCCGCTATGCAGCTTCGCGAGTCTTTCCCAAAGAGTACACTTCCTTCATCGGTAGTTCCAAATGGCTAATCAGACCAAATGGTAACACTCCCAAAGAACATTAAGTTCCAAGGTACCCAGTGTCCATACTACAACACATCTGCCTCTAAGTCATTTCAAACTTTACCATATAAGCAAGCATTACCTGTAATTCACCAGTTATCTCGTTTATCACAAAATCAGTATAATATCATCAAAACATTTCGCAAACCGAATGGATATAGTTTAAAAACAATAAAAGCAATCCATTTATTTCAGGCAAGGGAACTCACCTGATCCTGCCCCAATTGAGCTACGCACTGCCTTATCCGCACCTACAAATACCAAACCCTGATCAGATCATACTAACTCACTAGGAAGACTCTCTCTCCTAGTTACCAAAATCTTAGCTCTCATCATCATCCGATCCGAATCAAGGCTAAATGACAACACTAGGGTTTCTCGGGTGATCAACTAGGGTTTTCAAGAAATGATTCCAAGTAGGCTTTTCCCATGAGATGATGTCTCATAAAATGACAACAAGATACCACGGTCTCAAGAGACGATACACGGCCTGATAGATCAACATCACATAAAATGATACACAAACTCACTCGCAATGAGGAATAGATTCACAAGAATTGATAACAGGATATTACGGATGATGCGGTAATTCTTATATATAAAAAGCAAAACAAGTTTTAACCTCTAAAAGCCTAGCCACTATCTTACCACATATACAGGCAAGCGTACATGATCGTGAGTAATATAGTGTAGGAAAGTCCAGGTATCGGACCTACCACTGGGAACGGTTAAGATAGATGTCAACTAAAGCTATAATCAGTTAATATGGAAAATTGGGGGTTTTGCTTTTGGAAAAGTATTTTAGAAGATAAAAGACAAATAATAAGTAAACCTAACCAAGAAGTGGAAAACTGATGAACAAACATACATTGGAGATAAGTGAATCCATTATGGTTTACTTTCATAAAACATAGATTTATGATTCTTGTCAGAATTTAAGCACAAAGCACCCAAACATGTATATCTAAAATTATCAACTAGGTGTTGGTTCTCCTAGTCCCAATACATAGACTATTTGTTAGACAATCTAGTACCAGTCACCCAATTCTATCTCTATTGCACGGTATTCTAATATCTGGTCGCTCTCGATCCAAGCTACCACCTAACACAACTCTCCGGGGTCCGAAGAGAAGGTCAAGAAAGGTTGATTAACCTATCGGAGTCTATCTATCTTGGTAAAACTGATACACCCAACCAACGAGTTCAAATAACCATACAATACGAATCAAATCGGAATCAAAGAAAACATTCAACAAATCATGCATCTAATTAATAACATAAATTCCAAAGTAGTCAAACCATAATGAAGACACAAACGGAATCAGTACATAGACATACTAATCGTAAACAAACCAAACTAAAGACCGGCAGGTTTGTTGTGGCATTCCCTCGAATATCCTCCGTAGTTGTCACATCGAGCCTTCATGTTCTCGGGTTGGAAACCCTAAGCGGCTCCCATCTACCCTAATCTACAGAACTATGAGAGAAATACAGAACTGAATTGAATGAATGATGAATACTGAATGACCCAAGGCGTTAATTTATAATAACCCCGTCAGACCCCGTTTCGCGTTCGCGAAACGGCCTCTTCGCGGAGCGAAACACTTAACAATCAAACCCTAACTTTCTGGAAGCTTCCGCTCGAGAAAATCCGAGCTTCGCGGCGCAAGCTCTTCCTTCGCGGCGCGAGCAGGTGCCTCGCGGCGCGAGCAATACCCTTCGCGGCGCGAGAAGTATTAAAACCAGCTTCCGAGATCTTCCGGAATATTTTCTTGCCTTATCTGTTGAAGGTACGTCTTTTGGAGGAAGTTCTCTGACTTTGAGAGCAAGAAAGCAGTCTTAGGAGCCAAAAAAAATCTGAATTTGCAAAGTCTGCACAAAAGTCTCCTTTTTGACGCTTTTCACCCTCTTTTTATACTTTTACGCTAAAGCACCTCCAAAATTTACAAAATTAGGATTTACACCTTTTTTAAGTCAAACAGTATCGAAAATACTCTCAAAATAAAGATAAAAGTGGGGAACTGATGCAAGTAAAACATGTATAATTTTGGCCTTATCAAAATTCCCACACTTAAGATTTGCTTGTCCTCAAGCAAACATCTGATAAAATAAGAATAACGACAAAATTATCCTCCACCCATGATCATGCTTAGAAAGAACAAGGATAGTCGCAAGAAATCAAACACAATTCAGACACCAATCAGAGCCTCACAAGTCATCAAAGTCATGCTCAACCTTTTACCCTCACAAAGTATGTATCAAGTGCATCTCTCAAGGGGTAATATGTTATATATAGTGATCACACTGATACTCGACATCTACCAACGCATATGCTTGTCACCAAATCTCATCTCCACCAATGAAAAGTTGTCAACCGTCAAGAGGACTTTAGGGTTGTAATGTTAGGCTAAGGGTTAAGGGTAGGATAAAGGATATATATAAGTGACTAAGGGTTGTAGCAAAAACCTAAAAACAAATCAGTTTAAGAATCCAAATTAATCATCTGACTTTTGAGACTTTTAGAGCTCGGGATTTCTATCACTATCACTTTTATATCGGCCTAAGCATATTGCTTATTTGTGGCTTCGATATCTATTTTCTTTTAAGCACATCGACTCTTTTGATTTTTCTTTTTAAATGAGTCGTTTTCTATTTTTCTTTTCTTTTCTTTCTTTCATTCTTTTTTTCAAGCTCTATATATTTTTTCTTGAGTAGCAACTATGTTGCTTTTTACTCTTTTTTCTCTTTCTTTTTCATAATCCCTTTCTCTATTTATCAGATTCATAAAACGGACCAAAGACATGAAAAGCATTCAACTTTGAGCTACGGCCAAAAGATAGATAAAAAGTTTGGGCTAAATGATAAAGTGTATAGTGGGTAAAGAAATGAAAAGGCTAAGGCTTCAAAGGGGTTACAAGGGATAAAGTGTTAAAGATGAACACTTTCACAAAATAGGCTAGGCAAATCAAATAACCATAATATGAGGTTATCTGACGAAGGCTAAGTGGGTTGAAACGAAGGCCTCTATCAGTGCAATGGTGACATACTTTCCTTATGTGGTCTCGACAAGCATTCAAAGTGACAAGTTCTACTTGGTTCAAAGTCGGCATCCTCACAGAAATGAATAAGATATATCAATTCAGGCTCAATCTCTCAAGGAATAGGGTAAGGATCACTCATGGCAATTAGCATACACATGACTTTTTCAAACTCATGAAAACTCCAAAAAGTATCATCCTATATGCAAGATTCTTTTGACTTCCACAAAATTTTTGAAAAGATCATGGATTTCGAAAAAAATTTATGCCATATAATTCAAATCATATCAGATAAGCAATTAAGCACAATAAGGACAAACAAGCGAAAGTTTACTTAACCCCCCTTCCCACACTTAAAAATTGCAGTGTCCTCAATGTAATAACAATTAAAGCATGTATGCGGAAAGGTAAAAAGATAAAGAACGAATACTGCCTGGGTTAAGGAAACTGAAGCTCTGACGAACTACTGAAATCCAATATCGAACATCCGATTCGAAGGTCTACACACCAAATCTGAAAAACTAAAAACAAAACAAACAAACTAAAAAGGAAAATAAAAAGAAAAAGATAGACAATACGGTACAACCAAATCGAATCAATAATATCCAAACAAATCATCGAACTAAACAATCAATGGGGTCCACGGAATTGGTCCCACCACTGATCATAACTCGCGTAACCTGGAGGACTCGGGTCCTGTGGATGCCACACATCATACTGCGGCGGTGGTGATGGTCGGAACTCAGGGTCCGTGATGAAACCCATCAATGACTGGTTCTGCCAGCCAAGCGTTCTATGAATCTGAGTATCATGATAGTGCGTACGGGACGAGAGAACCTGAAAAGATGTATAAGCGTCCCAGTCGGACGATATTTGATGTGATCCCGAGGGTCCTGCCTCGTCCTGCTGCTGCTGATGCTGTGGCTGCTGCGGCTCATGCATCTCCTGATCCTCCGGCTCAACTCTCACTCCAGTCCATACCCACGAACTACCAACTCCTCTCTCTATCACTCTCATCCCCATAAGCTGGTTCTGATCTATGCGGCCTAACTCTCCCAAACAAGTCAATGAGGCTATCACCTCTGGTGTCAGAATCCCATGGGAAGAAGCTAGGCGGGTGATGTAGTGACCACCTAAAAGTCCACTCGAGGTCCGGAATCCTCTAGGTCCTGTAAGAAAGTCTGCTATGATAAATGCTAGATGGGTGTGGCGGTCTCGGCTAACCAACTGATGAAGTAAACACAGCTCGAAATCCCCTATCTTGTCCTGACTGAACTTCCTCTGGTTCAGGGTGTAGGCAATCATCCTATGTAGGACTCTATGCTCCGGGTCTACTAGGTTACCAGACTTGGTGTTGGACCGTCGGTACTGTCCACGACCAAGCTGGCTCCATATCACACTATAGTCTAAATCCTCCGGTGGAGCTATGGCACACTGTCCTATATAATACTCAAAATAATCGGTCCTTACCATATCAGGTGTGTAAAGCCCAAGGGATACAGCGAACTGTGCTAAAGTCTGCCTAAACCATCGGCCACCCTAACGATAAGTAATACAAGACTGTCTCACACCCTCTCTCCCTCGATCCTCGTCAAATGAATAGGTCGCTATGAACTCTAAGGTCAACTCTCGGTAGATAGGCTCACGAAGGTCTAAGGCGGCTTTCCAAGCCATACTACTAAGCTCACTGTCGGGCACACTCGGACCTCTCTCAAAGTACCTCAAAATATGTCCTGCCGCATGGATACTGTGCAGAAATTCCCAATCCAACGTCCGGCCAATATTGATGTGGCGACCCTTGATCGCATCAAGGTCCTTAATCAGCTTTTTCCGTTCGTCTTCGTCATATTGTGGTTGCGGCTTGAATCGCAAAAACTCGTGCTCGCCCGATGTGGTCCTAAGAGAACGGGTACGCTACAAAAACACACATCAAAAAGTCAGTGTACATACTCGATAGAAATGAAGGTTTCCTTCCCACACTTAGTTTTTAACCACACTTTATTAGATTACTAAAGAGATGGGAACCTACAAAAATTTTAAAAGCCAAGAAATTTTGACCAAATAGGTTCCCACACTTAGAATTTAATCTATCCCCTTACAAAATATAAAATTAAGTAAAAAGGATAATATCAAGCGTTTTTAACAAGTTATGCAAAAATTGGCCAAAAACATAACTTGTCGAAACAACTTGATAAAAGTGAAATTATTCACTTAGTGCAAGACGGAAACGCAAAATAAGCACGTATCAAGAACACACACTTCCAAGAATAGTTGCCGAAAAGAATAACCCAATCTTCCCACACTTAGCGTTTGACCGTATTGTCCACTTTGAAAACCAATGGGAACCATTTAAAAATTAATTTCCTATTTAATTTGGGGTTCCCACACTTAGAATCTTCCAAAAGTTGGCATTTTAAAGACAAGCATAAAATGATGCCAAAAACTTGATTTTTAAATCAAGGTGAAAAAAAACTACAAGATTATCAAAATTATTTACGGTCACGACACCAAATGTGGAACGATAAAGTTTCAAACAAACCAAGGCAACCATCCAAGAAATCACAACGAACACTTTCAAAAACCAACGATTCATGCTTTTCGCCAAAACGAAAGATTGCACCTTCCCGTTTAATAATTGACCATGATTTTATAAAAACCAAAGTGATAAGAACCCGATTTCAAAAATATGTAAACTTTAAGATTTTACGCAAAGTGGGTTCCGACACTTAAAACTTTTACCATCTAGTTTTTCAAAACAATTTGTACCCAAGAATGCTAAAAACTTGTCTAGATGGTAAAATTGGCTTCAAGCATCGTCGTTTAAAAACTTGTTTTCTCAAAAAGCTTCTTGCTTGAAAATTTTGAAAATTGGTTAATTACCAACAACGAAAAAGATGACTACTTGAACAAGCAAACATGGCGAAAAACACGAAATCAAATAACAAGATTTAAACAATTAAGCACACATATGATTTTCCCAACAGTCATCCATTCAAAACCTTTCTAAAACCAAATTGGGAAAAATTAATTCAAAAAGCTTTGTGACAAGAGAGCTCATCAAAATCGTTTCAATCTAACCATGCTAGCAACCTCTTGACACCGAAAGATTCAACAAACAAATGCTTTTCCCCAACAATTACTAAAACAATTCATGCAAAATCCATATTTGGGGAAGAACACCATCTAAGCTCCAACAATGGAGTTTTACCATCAACAATACAAAAATCCATGGAAAATTACAAAATTAACATGCTAGAAAGTTTAAACAACTTTAAACACGCATCAATTAAGCACACAAATTCGGTTTCCCCCACCCATCACAAAATTCACACACGAAATCAAATTGGGGAAAACCACCATGGAAATACCTTCAAAACCGAAATTGGGGATGGAGAAGAGGAGATCATACCTTTTAAGCCATGGAATTGCAAAGAATCGGACCTAAGAATGGATAGAAATCGAGAATCGCAACTTGGAGAGGGTTTTCGCGGCGCAAGAGGTGAAAAAGAAGTGAGAAAAACCCTAAATTTCACGATTTTAAAACTGGGTCTGTTTGCAGTTCGCGACGCGAGCATTTATCCTCGCGGCGCGAGGGAAAAAAAATTAGGGCACTGGTCGGAAAATCAAAGCTCGCGTCGCGAAGATCGAAAAAAGTTACATTTTTGGTCCCTGCACTATTCTCGCGGCGCCAAACTTAAAACTTCGCGAAAGCGAAGTGCTTTCTGTCCAAAGTTCGAATTGATCATCTTGCATTAGAGTTCCGAGTCCATCTAGGTAGTCTTCATCATTGTATTCTTCCGTTGCATTAACCTTCCATGAAAACTCTTCGTCAGAATCAGACCATGGTGGAAGTACCTCATGTTGAATCCATGAATCCTCTATTGGTGGCGCAAGCTTTTCGATACCGGTTTGATCCATGGAATCTATCATTATTGTCGGAGGCTCTTCGATTTTGTCATTTGGTCGGGCATCTTCTTGTAATGAAAGTTCAACACCCTTCCCGAACCAAGTACCTTCCACCTCCATCTTTGAGTATGAATCCTGTCCAAGTAAAAAAAATTCGTTAGAATCGCTGTTAACCTTAAAACTTGGACAACTTACTTGTGGCTGAATGGTAGAGTGAGTCAGCCATTCGGATTTCTTCATTGATTCTCGCATTCTTTTCGATTCCTCCCTCATCTTACGCAAAGAATCTGCAAGTGAGTCAAAATTCCTTAGGCGGTCCTCCCAATCTTGTTCTTTTGATCACCAAGAAGGCTGATCATCTTATTTTTCATCCATCGTCTCATCCTGTAAAATTAAAGAACTATTAAAATCCTCAGACTTAACATATGGACGATTTACCTTTTGTTGTAGAGATGATCGATTCGCCACGGGTTTTTCAAGTAACTTTTTTAGCGCTAAGTCATGTTGGCGTTTCCTAAGTACCCACATTCGTACATCATCATCGGGAATCCCATCGTAATCCTCCATATCTGCAAAAGAAACAAAACAAATACCCGGAGTAGCACAAAAATATAAAAGAGAAAAATTAAAAATTAAAAACTAAACTAGAAAGCAAATAACTTAATCGGGAATAAATTCCCAATCAAGGATCGATTAACTAACTAAACTCTAGTATCCAACTAAGCAACCATTCCCCGGCAGCGGCGCCAAAAACTTGATGCGGTAATTATTATATATAAAAAGCGAAACAAGTTTTAACCTCTAAAAGCCTAGCCACTGTCTTACCACATATACAGGCAAGCGTACCTGATCGTGAGTAATATAGTGTTGGAAAGTCCAGGTATCGTATCTACCACTAGGAACGGTTAAGCTAGATGTCAACTAAAGCTATAATCAGTTAATCTGGAAAATTGGGGGTTTTGCTTTTGGAAAAGTATTTTAAAAGATAAAAGACAAATAATAAATAAACCTAACCAAGAAGTGGAAAACTGATGAACAAACATACATTGGAGATAAGTGAATCCATTATGGTTTACTTTCATAAAACATAGATTTATGATTGTTGTCAGAATTTAAGCACAAAGCACCCGAACATGTATATCTAAGATTATCAACTAGGTGTTGGTTCTCCTAGTCCCAATACATAGACTGTTTGTCAGACAATCTAGTACCGGTCACCCAATTCTATTTCTATTGCACGGTATTCTAATATCTGGTCGCTCTCGATCCAAGCTACCACCTAACACAACTCTCCGGGGTCGGAAGAGAAGGTCAAGAAAGGTTGATTAACCTATCGGAGTCTATCTATCTTGGTAAAACAGAACATAAGCCAGATGATGGAACGGGAAGACCTAGGATGTAGAAGATCATAACCCTATAATACGAATCAAATCGAAATCAAAGACAACATTCAACAAATCATGCATCTAATTAATAACATAAAATCCAAAGTATTCAAACCATAATGAAGACACAAACGGAATCAGTACATAGACATACTAATCGTAAACAAACCAAACTAAAGACCGGCAGGTTTGTTGCGGCATTCCCTCGAATATCCTCCGTAGTTGTCACATCGAGCCTCCATCTTCTCAAGCATATCCAAAACCTACAAAATTAGGATTTACACCTTTTTTAAGTCAAACAGTATCGAAAATACTCTCAAAATAAAGATAAAAGTGGGGAACTGATGCAAGTAAAACATGTATAATTTTGGCGTTATCAACGGACCACCTTAGAAGAAATGATAGGTATTTCTTTATGAAACGATATACAAGCTTACTCAAAAATGATAGCCGATCTCACATGAAATGATAAGGCTAGGGTTATATGAAATGATACACGAAATGCCAAGAAATGATAGCTATTGTTACATAGATTCACACGAAATGATAGGGTGTACTTCCAAGGATAACCATACATGAAACGATGGTTTGAATCACATGAAATGATAGATCTTCCTCACATGGAATCATAGATAACTCTCATAGAATGACGGTGAAAGTTCACATGAAATGACACAATCCTTTCACATGAAATGATGAGTAGTTCCACATGAAATGATAGCTAGGGTTTTACATGAGATGATAAGGCTAACCCACACGAAATGATACTTGGCTTTATGAAATGATGATTAAGGTTCACATGAAATGATAATATGTAATAGTTCCAAAAGCCATATTGCATCAGGGGGAAAATCCGATATGGTGTGGTGTGTGTGTGTGTGTGAAAAGCCGAATACACACACTAAGTGTGTGTAAAAGGCAGAATCCACACCACACAAGCCAAAAGCCGAATCCAACCATTAAACTAAAGCCGAACTGGGTGTGTTTGATGCCAAATCCGAATCCAAGGTTACAAAAGCCAAATTGTACAAAAGCCGAATTGTACTATCACGCTGCTTCATAGTCTGATTCGGAGAACACTGAGCCCAAAGGCCGATTCCAACATGTCAAAAGGTCGAATTGGATGGTGTAATTGCAAAAGCCGAATCCATGGGGTGTAGGAGTACAAAAGCCGAATCTATGGAGCAAAAGCCAAGTCCTTGTGGATGAACAAAGCCGAATCGGCTTTGATCAAGGTTTAGAAGCCGAATCCAAATCATAACATCATACAAAAGCTGTATCCAAGGAGGGGAGGGAAGGAAAGCCGAATTGGGGTGGGGGTTTTTCATCAAAAGCCGTATCCAAGGAGGTGGATACGGGAAACCATGCTTTTCTGGGTCTGAACCAAGGAGATTGGTTACAGAACCCCAAAACATCAACACCAAATACATAATCAACTTACCTCTACACAAATCATTCTAAATCAAACATTAAATCAAGCAATCAACATCAAAATGGGATATTAGAGTTTACCTCAGTGTAAGAGATGATCAGATCATGAGAGAAATGATGAGGATGAAGATGGCAGCTTCTCTCCGAAAACACACACTTCACACACTTGCCTCATTCCCAAAAATGACAAGAACCCTAAATTTACTCTCTTAAATATACTGGACCAAGAGGCCAAGCCCACCAACTCAAGGAAAAGCCCATCAAAAGATACAAGTTCCAAGAACTTACACAAATAGCCCCTCTATTCAGATAGCCTTACAAACGAAGTCACAGTTAAAGTTGACCGCTAACTTAACCTAGAATTCAGGTTATTACATCACACCCTCCTCAAAGGAATTCCGTCCCGGAATTCACTTGCTGGACAGACACAGGCACTTTGCTCGCGACTCGAATTTGCCAAGCATGACATCAGGTTCGACACGTGACACGTACTGCGCATTATGTCCGTCTCAACCGGTAGATCTAGCCTCAAAGCTATTTGAACTCATCTTCCTACAATCTCGAAGGATCCGATATAAGGTGGATCAAACTTGCCCTTTGCCAAACATAACACTCCCTTCCGGGTAGACACTTGAATAGAAATTGGTCTTCGTCTTGAATCCGAAAGTCCTTTCTACGCTTTTACGCATAACTCTTTTGCCGCTTTCTAAACGTCTTTGGTCGCTAACGCACCTGGTTGATTTTATCAAAGGAAATCTGAACAATTCACGGCCCGACAAGTCGATTCTTGCCAACCTCAATCTAGCATAGTGGCGTCCTACACTCTTGCCTGTAGAGTATCTCATATGGCGCCGCTTCGATGCATGGGCGATAACTGGCGTTGCAGGCGATCTCGATCAACGGTAGATGATCCTCCCAAGAATCTCCGAAATCCAGGACACATGCCCTCAACATATCTTCCAAGGTTGGATGACCCGCTCACTTTGTCCGTCGCCACGCGGATGATTCGCGGTGCTCAAGATGACCCGCGCTCCCATGTCCCACTGAAGGCTCTGCCAAGCGCCAAGGTAAAATCTGGCATCTCGATCCGACACGATAAATAAAGGAATACCGTGTTGTCGTATGATCTCCGCTATGCAGCTTCGCGAGTCTTTCCCAAAGAGTACACTTCCTTCATCGGTAGGAAGTGAACTGACTTCAAAAGTCTAATGACTACGACCCAAATCGAAACAAAACCCTTAGGCCTTTGGGTTAATCTCGTCACGAAAATCGCTGATATGCTCCCAAGTCCACTCTGGTAACGGTAACTATTGCAGTTGCCACACGGTCGCTGGCGTTCGATCTTCATTTGTAAACATGCCACGCATCTCTCAACGAAATAAGCGATGCCTTTCTTCATTCCCGGCCGCCAATATGTTGACTCAAGCCACGACACATCTTGTTCGCTCCAAGGTGAACGGAGTACTTTGATTTGCATGCATCCTCTAGAATCTTCTG
Organism: Centaurea solstitialis; assembly: GCA_030169165.1. Lineage (NCBI taxonomy): Eukaryota > Viridiplantae > Streptophyta > Magnoliopsida > Asterales > Asteraceae > Centaurea > Centaurea solstitialis. The sequence continues at coordinate 43,662,903 of CM058043.1, forward strand.
GTGTAGATCCCCAAGCTTTGGAATCCGTAACTGATTCCCAAAACATCACAACTCCTTTGGTGCTCGCTTCGTGGGTTCCCAAGGTTCCCACCATCCGCTCAAACTTTAGATGCTGCTCACCCAAAGCCTATGCTTGATTTTTGATCCGCTGTCTGGTATCACGATAATCTGTTACATAACAACGTCTCTTCCTCAAGATACTCTTTCTGATTGAACAGGTATGGAAGACTCTCTTGGTTGGTGTAGACTGACACTTCGTCTCGTAGAGATAGTGCCTCCAGATCTTTGGTGCGAAACCACAGCCGCTAACCTCGTGCCATGCGTTGGATAGTTCCTCCGCAGCCCTTGAGTAGATCAAGATGTCACCGATGAAGACCATAAGGAGTTTGAGTAGATACGTCAAACACACTCCAATCCTCAAGTCCATAAATGCTGGCGGCGCGCTTGTAAGTCCAAACAACATTATGAGAGATTCATAATGTCCAAAACAAGTCCGAAAAGCCGCCTTCAAAACGTCTCCTCCTCTAATCTTGAGCTGACAATAACTCGATCGCAGACCAATCTTTGAGAAGCATTTGACACCTTGCAATCGGTTGAATAAGTTGTAAATCCTCAGCAGTGGTTACTCGTCCCTGACGGTAAGTCTGTTGAGCCCTCGGTAGTCGATGCACATCCACATGATGTTGACTTTCCTTCTCACAAACAAAACTGGCGCTCCCAAGGTGAAGAGCTAGGGCTAGTAAATCCCTGGCTGACTGGTACTCGCAGCCGTGCCGTCATCAATTTCACCTCCGTTGGTGCAAGTCGATACGATGCTCTGGCAATAGGCGTCGCTCCAACCATCAAAGCAAATCTGAAGCTCGATCTCTCGATCAGGCGGTAGACTATCTAGATCGACCGGAAACACCTCATGGTATTCCATACAAACTCGATACCTTGCACTTCTAACCTTTCCTTACCCGAAACCATGACATAAGTCATAAGCCAAACAGACTCCTTCCTAATACATCAAGTTCTGAAATAGCAACCTGAAGATTAGACTACTCTAAACGACTCAATCACAGACAGTGCCAATATTCCCAAGAAGCCACTAACCGGTGATGCACGCTAGTCCTCGCACTTTCATACCAAACACGACTCTTTGGGAAAAATCCTAGAGTCCTACAATCTCATCTGTGTTCCCAATCCTACAGTTTAAGATTAGGCCCAATCCTGGTCACCTAATTCACTTAAACTAATGCTCTGATACCAATTTGTAACGCCCCAAAACCCATGCCATAAAATATAACATAATACAACAATAAATCCCAGTGATCTAATACGCATTAACATAAAATCTTAATTCAAAAGTAACGGTTTAGAGTGCATGCAACATCCCTCCACAGGTGAGATTCTATTAGAACAAATACACTAATTCCGACTGGCCATGCTACTATAAGAGCTCAACTTCTCTTTGCCTCTAGCAACTCGATCTTTTCCTGAAAAGGTTTTAGATTTTGAAAACGAGGGTTAGACCAAAAGGCCTAGTGAATTCCCTCAAATCAGCATAAACAACAGTTCCAGCCCGCTGGCCAAATCACAAAAATCAACAAAGGACAAATGTGTTACGGACAAAGAAATTCCACACAAGCAATCAAATCACTCCCAAGGGACGGTGTCCCGAGGTACCCCCAAATGGCTAATCAGACCAAATGGTAACACTCCCAAAGAACGTTACAGTTCCAAGGTACCCAATGTCCATACTGCAACACATCTGCCTCTAAGTCATTTCAAACTTTACCATATAAGCATGCATTACATGTAATTCATCAGTTACATCGTTTATCACAAAATCAGTATAATATCATCAAGACATTTCAAAAACCGAATGGATATAGTTTAAAAACAATAAAAGCAATCCATTCATTTCAGGCAAGGGAACTCACCTGATCCTGCCCCAACTGAGCTACGCTCTGCCTTATCCGCACCTACAAATACCAAACCCTGATCAGATCATACTAACTCACTAGGAAGACTCTCTCTCCATGTACCAAAATCTTAGCTCTCATCATCATCCGATCCGAGTCAACACGAAATGACAACACTAGGGTTTCTCGGGAGATCAACTAGGGTTTTCAAGAAATGATTCCAAGTAGGCTTTTCCCATGACGGTGAAAGTTCACATGAAATGACACAATCCTTTCACATGAAATGATGAGTAGTTCCACATGAAATGATAGCTAGGGTTTTACATGAGATGATAAGGCTAACCCACACGAATTGATACTTGGCTTTATGAAATGATGATTAAGGTTCACATGAAATTATAATATGTAATAGTTCCAAAAGCCATATTGCATCAGGGGGAAAATCCGATATGGTGTGGTGTGTGTGAGTGAAAAGCCGAATACACACACTAAGTGTGTGTAAAAGGCCGAATCCACACCACACAAGCCAAAAGCCGAATCCAACCATTAAACTAAAGCCGAATTGGGTGTGTTTGATGCCAAATCCGAGTCCAAGGTTACAAAAGCCGAATTGTACAAAAGCCAAATTGTACTATCACGCGGCTTCATAGTCCGATTTGGACTATCACGCCGTTTCATAGTCTGATTCGGAGAACACTGAGCCCAAAGGCCGATTCCAACATGTCAAAAGGCCGAATTGGATGGTGTAATTGCAAAAGCCGAATCCATGGGGTGTAGGAGTACAAAAGCCGAATCTATGGAGCAAAAGCCAAGTCCTTGTGGATGAACAAAGCCGAAGCGGCTTTGATCAACGCTTAGAAGCCGAATCCAAATCATAACATCATACAAAAGCCGTATCCAAGGAGTGGAGGGAAGGAAAGCCGAATTGGGGTGGGGGTTTTTGATCAAAAGCCGTATCCAAGGAGGTGGATACGGGAAACCATGCTTTTCTGGGTCTGAACCAAGGAGATTGGTTGCAGAACCCCAAAACATCAACACCAAATACATAATCAACTTACCTCTGCACAAATCATTCTAAATCAAACATTAAATCAAGCAATCAACATCAAAATGGGATATTAGAGTTTACCTCAGTGTAAGAGATGATCAGATCATGAGAGAAATGATGAGGATGAAGATGGCAGCTTCTCTCCGAAAACACACACTTGCCTCATTCCCAAAAATGACAAGAACCCTAAATTTACTCTCTTAAATATACTGGACCAAGAGGCCAAGCCCACCAACTCAAGGAAAAGCCCATCAAAAGATACAAGTTCCAAGAACTTACATAAATAGCCCCTCTATTCAGATAGCCTTACAAACGAAGACACAGTTAAAGTTAACCGCTAACTTAACCTAGAATTCAGGTTATTACAAGGAGCCATGACAATCATATCCATGTGATAGTGCCATCCATCGTGGCTTATTTGACACTTATTATGATCCGTCAATTTCCACATCAACACAAACGGCGCTGGAATTACCTGAAGTAATTTAAACACCCAAAAATATAACAACTTTCAAAATACAAAAAATTGAAGAGAGGTCAATTAAGCTTACCAATATGTCATGGTGTGTTAAATCCTTTTCAATTTGGATAATGAAACAAGTGGGATTAGTTGCTAGGGAAAGAGCCATCTCCAGTTTAGAAGGAAGAGAAAAAGACAAGAGCTATTGAAGATATGGATTAGTGAGGTTTAAGTTGATGGGAGCATCCTATTTATATTGCTACACCCTTCAGCCTTATACAGAAGGGTCAGTCGTCTTTTACTTTTTAGCCTTTTATAGACGTTTCAGGCATCTTTTAAGACCCGATGCTGAATTATTGCTACACCCTTCAGCCTTATGCAGGTAAGCCAGTCATCTTTTACTTTTCAGCTTTTTACATACTGATAAAAGGCATCTTTTAAGGCCCAATACTGAATTATTGCTACACCCTTCAGCCTTATGCAAGTAAGCAGTCATCTTTTACTTTTCAGCCTTTTACATACTGATAAAAGCAATACTGATGATTCATGAATAAAACAATACTGATAAAGCAAAAGCCTTAGTGAGTCTACTGAAAAGGCATTAATGATTCGTCTGAAAAAGCCTTAATGAATCATGTGACTGAATATTTAATGCTTTTACTGAATATTGGTTTTATCAAAGACAAACTTTTATCAACCATGTGACTAAATATTGGTTTCTTTTACTGGATATACTGGTTATAAATAGGGGATATCTCATTAACCAAAAACTCACAACTAGGTTGTAAGGTAGTTCTTTAATACTTCCTCTCTTTTGTTCACTTCCTAACGTAAAAAAATGGCAGCATCGGCATCATCAACTAAGTGATCGCTTATGACTAAGTTTGATGACTTTGTAATGGAAACTGGCCGTTGGGTAAGTTTTATTTTTTCATTTAAATAAGTATTACTAGAGGTAATTACTTTATAATTTTTTTCCTTTTAATTTTTTTCAGCAAATTGATGCCGATTTTGTAAGACTGTGGGGGTTGAACAATCATAATAAGTGTCTGATAAGGGTTGAAGGAATAAGCTATCCTATGGACATGAAAGTAGGATTTGAGGCATCACCTGGAGATCCTTCTGACCGTGTTATCGTGAAGGGTGATTTTGAGGCTATACTATACAAGCACAACATGAACCCCGATTATTGGTTGGTGGCCACTCTTGTGAAAGATCGACCAACTCAAGAGCTTACTTTTGACGTCAAGTATATCGGTGTGGACTAGGTGTCATATGTGTGTACGAGTTTTCTGTTGTAGAAGTGTCTTTAACTTTCAATGTCTTGTGTGAGTTTTCTGTTATCATGGTTTCAATTAAATAAATCATCCACCTTTCAATGTCTTTAACTTTATGAGATTGTCTTGTATTATCGTGTTGTATTTGGTTCATACTTGTCACTGAAGAAATGGGGGATGATTTCATTGAAAACATGATAAGATAGTTGATACAACAAGTTCAAAGAAATAACAGGTGCTGGATCAAACAACTACAACAGAAAACTAAAAACAAGCAGTTCATCAACCCCTTGATCAACAACATATCACATCTCCTCGATGTCAAACATCTGCTTGAACTTCATAAACGGTCCATATGTTGGTCGATCATGAACGAGTGTGAACTTCAACCAATCAGACTTGTCTAGATTGTGTTGGCGCAACATTTGTCCAAGGGAACAACCCTTCACGTGATCCTTACAATAATTCATCAGTCATCAAGATAAAAGCAATAATGATAAGATGACAACACTACGCATGATAAAAACAAATGTCATGAATTCATGGTACAATAATTCATATGATGCAAGCAAAAGTCATGAATTCAGTAATAATTCATACTGATAAGATGACAAGACTATAATAATAATTCATACACATTATTACTGATATTCAACTATTAAAGCAAAAGTCATTAATACGTTGGTACAACCCTTCACGTGATCCTTACAATAATTCATCAGTCATCAAGATAAAAGCAATACTGATAAGATGACAACACTACACATGATAAAAGCAAATGTCATGAATTCATGGTACAATAATTCATATGATACAAGCAAAAGTCATGAATTCAGTAATAATTCATACTGATAAGATGACAAGACAACAGTAATAATTCATACATATTATTACTGATATTCAACTATTAAAGCAAAAGTCATTAATACGTTGGTACAAACCTTCACGTGATCCTTACAATAATTCATCAGTCATCAAGATAAAAACAATACTGATAAGATGACAAAATTACACATGATAAAAGCAAATGTCATGAATTCATGGTACAATAATTCATATGATACAAGCAAAAGTCATGAATTCAGTAATAATTCATACTGATAAGATGACAAGACAACAGTAATAATTCATACACGTTATTACTGATATTCAACTATTAAGCAAAAGTCATTAATACGTTGGTACAACCCTTCACGTGATCCTTACAATAATTCATTAGTCATCAAGATAAAAGCAATACTGATAAGATGACAACACTACACATGATAAAAGCAAATAGTCATGGTACAATAATTCATATGATACAAGACAAAACATGAATTCAGTAATAATTCATAGACATTATTACTCAATGGATATGTAGGTACATATCCATCTATAAAATGTTGCAGGGTAAAAATCCAACACTCAAACTAAACACTCAATCTCAACATATTCATCTTTCAACTTTCTTACTTCATTCATCTTCCTTGTTTCTTTCACACCTTACATTGGTTCTTTCCAAGAGAAAATGAGTCCTACTGTCGATAAAGTTAAGTTAATCCTTCATTTCATTGGTGAATGGGTCAAAGGAAACGAGGGGTGGGATTATGTCTGTACTGATGAAACGGTTGAGCACCGTGTAAAGTTATATTCAAACTATACGCATCAACACTTGCTTGAATATGTTCAAAAGAAATGTGGAATTGATGCGTCAGTTGGTCAAATGAAGGTGGTCTACAAGCATGATGGTGAATTGCTTACGTTAACCAACGATGAAGATGTTAGTGGGTTCATGGAATTTGCAGGCAACTCACGTAAACCTCCTACACTATTTGTTGACGTCGATTATTCGATGTGTGATGGCAGTGGTTGTAACACCCTCAAATTTGGTATGAGCGACTAATAAAAATTAATTCGAATTAGATAAATGATTGAGTTACGACGTTACAATCTAGAATAAAATCTCAAGTTACACAATAAATAAGTCTAAAGACAAGACTACCACTAGCGGGTGTTACTATAGATCCACCCAATTCGCTAACACCAATGCGGAAGACTTATCAACATGCTAAAAGTTTCTTGTGTCACTATCTAGCGCCCTTATCGTGTTCGTGCCACTCTGAACTAATCCCGCCCAAGACCTGATGCACATGCCGACAAATAAAAAGGGTTAGGCTTAACGCCTAGTAAGCTCAAGAGTTTTATCAATAATCAGATAAGAGAAATAAGGTTGTCGTTTAAATCTCAACTTATGTAAACAACATCATTTAAATAAATGCTTAAACCTTTTCAAAATAAGAAGCCACAAATCATCTTTGGAATAATATGTTCAAAAAACCGGGAGCCCAAATTTATCTCACCCAAAACATTTTAGGATAAAATACCATTACCCAAAACATGGGAATTAACCTTCATCCAAACCTCGATTCATGGAGGTGGTCCAACAAGTCAAAGTCATGGATGGCAGACATTCGCCAAGACCCAAATATATAAAGGGGTATGAATACTTTGACAACCACGGGGGTGACCCGTATCCGTCGTGAGTGGAGAGCACAACAAGTACTTCACCCGTACGACGTTAGTCGCACGACACTTTACTGTCTATAGTCCAAGTGTCCGCTACGACACCTTACTAGTCCCGCCTCATGGGCAGCTGACCTTAGTGCACCACTTGAGAATACCCGCACTCCAAAGGCCTAGCACATTCGGGGCCACACGATGAAGCTCCACCCGAATTGAAAAGGGTCCATAATACGCCCATCCACCATGGCTCTCCCAAACTCAGCGCTGGTTGACGTTCACTAGTAAGGTAATGGTTATAAAACGTGGGGTCCGGATGAAATCCTGCAACACCCAACCGACCGGAAAACAAGACTGACTTATGTGCCTATGGATCCAATGCAACACAATCCTAAAGATCATTACCAATAAAATAAAAACCCTAGCTCATCACCGAGCTATTTTAATAAACGGACAAATGTCCCCAAGATTCTTAAAGTCAAAACCGAGCATAAGCTCTAAACCCAATAGACCCAAAATCAACGATTTTAATAATAGTATATTTAAACGCCGTGAAGTAACCCACAAAGTCATCTTGACCCAAAACTCAACACGGTTTAACCAAAGAGTTACCCAAGTAGGTCGACACTTTTATAAATCTCATATGTAAACATTTTACAAAAATCCATTTAATAAACGCACCCGGTAATAAAACCCAACAAACCATTCAATTAGAGATAACTTCATGAAAACACATAATATCTTGAAAAATAACATTTTGGCATATACATCGTTTTCACAAAGCAACTTGAACTCACCTTGCTATATATGGCTAGATCTAGGGTTTACCCCAAGCTTGAAACACTTAGTTCCATCTAATCCACCACTAGAAATCTCCTCTAAATCAACAACAAATCCGAAATACACTAATATTAACCTTAAGATTATATCTAAATAAAATAAGAACAAAGTATTGCAAAGTAACTATAAAAGTCTTACCCCTTTAAAATGTTGAAGCTCCCACCAAACTTCTTAAACCCTTAGATTAGACTCCTTCTAAAAGGTTCATAAATAATTTCAAAATTGGGTTCTAGAAAGGAAGAGGAAAAGAAAACGATGGGGAAATGAATGGGATTCAAGAGAAAGTGATGCGTGAGGAAGAAAGTTGTTAGAGCAAATATTATTGTATCTGATATCACAAGATGAGAAAATAATATTGAAGTCATAGAAAGTCAAACAAAGTCAAAGGATGGAAGTCAAAGAAGAAAGTCAAGCATCAAAGTCAAAGAAGGAAGCTTTAATGTCAAAGTCAAAGGTTTAGTTAGAGGAGTCAATGTCTTGTAATTAGAGTGTTTGACTAATTGGTCTTTGGTATAAATATAAAGAGTTAGTGAGTAATTAGTAAGGAGCTTAATTGTAATATTCATGTGTGTGAGATCTAGAGAGAGAAAGTTCATATTGTAAAGATTCAATCATGAAATGAAGATTTGATTGTTTGATCCATTGTTTCTTGCACTTACAATTGGTATCAGAGCTATGGCAGAAGATTTGGTGCACAAATTGATTGAAGAATTGAAGAAATTTGAAGATTTTGGGAAGAAATGGGTTTTATAGAATTTTTCCTAGATTTGTAGATTTTTTGTGTAGATCTTGTGTTTTTGTTTGTGTTTTGTGTTTCTAGTGAGTTTTGTAATCTTCTCCAATCACTCTAGATCAAAATTGTACTCAAATTTGAGTTTTGATTTTTGAAAAGCTTCAAAGTTCATCCATGGAGTTTTTGAGAAAATTTTGAAAAATTGGATGAGTTTGATCTATTTTTGGTAAGTGTTGCTTCACAAAAGTTGTTTGTAATCATGAAGTAAGCAACATATTTGAACTTGATCAAATTTGGTGAAGATTTTCGAAAATCGTTCTTGGAGATTTGAGTTTGTGTTATTGCGAGTTCATGAGTGATTTGGTGATTTGATGAGATTTTGATGTGTTTTTGAGCAAAATTGTTTCTAAAATGTGTTTTTAGACATGAATCCATAAAAGATTTCAAGTTTTAAAGTCTAATAATCATTTTTGAAATTTTTGGGTTGAATGTGTTCTTGAGTGTTCTTGAAGATCTTCATGTGTTCTTGAGTAGATGTTAGGACCAAATTGTCCTAATTAGAAAGTTTTATTAAGGAAGCTTTGAGAGGGATTAATTAGTTTTTAATTAGCTAGTTAATTAGTTATTGGGCTTGGGCTTGAGCTTTTGTGTAATGGACCTATATATAAGGTCTAGGGTTTGGAAAGGAAGGGTGTGAAATCATTTCCTATGAGAGTCTAGTAGGTGTAATTGTGTGTGTTTTTCTTGTGTTCTTGGGAGCTCTCTAATAAACAAGAAACTTTACATTTGCATCTTCTTGATTTCTTCTTATTTCATCTTGTTGTTTGATTGTTTGGGACTCACAATTGGTATCAGAGCTTTACCTTGTTGATTCCTTTGCTGATTTTGATTGTATTAAAAGGGTTTTTCAAGTTTTTAAAAGTTGGGTTTTTCTAAACTTTTTGGGTTTTTAATCCAAAAAGGGCTTCAAAAGGTGTGTGTATAAGTGTTAAGTGATTCCCCATTGTTTTCTAACTGATTTCCTACAAATTGGGGGTCTTAACACTTATTTTTTAAGTGTTTTTGAGGGTTTTTGAGAAATTTTTCGGAGTTCCTGTACAGGTTTTCCGAATCGGAAAACAAGGACTGAAATATCAGTTCAAAATTTCCGAATCGGAAATTGTACTATTCTCCGAATCGGAATTCTTCCCTTTTCCGAATCGGAAAATATTGTTTTCCGAATCGGAAAACGAACCTCTGATTTGGGGTTTTGCTCCTTGAAATTTCATTGTCCGCATCCAAATTTGTCTTTTCCGTACTCAACATTTTCCGAATCGGAAAACACACTTTTCCGAATCGGAAAACCTGATTTTCCGAACCCACCAATTTTGAGCCAAATCCGATTCGGAAAACGTCAGTTTCCAGATCGGATTTCGCCTCTTCGAGCCGGAACTCTTGCAAAATTGTTCCCCGAATTCGACACCTAGCTACTTTTCAAAACCTTTTAAATCTCGAAGCTATCTGTGTCCCGAGGCGCTCAAAATATCTGTTATCGAAAACCTTTTTCTTTTAAGCCAAGTGAGTCATACGAGGAGATCCTATCAGTGAGTGAGAGATGTCGAAGGAAATCATCGGAATTGGATCCGAATCTCGCCCTCCCGTCTTGGTGATGGGCGAGTATCAACATTGGAAACGCAGAATGATACACTTCCTCGATCTGTTGGATGAGAATCTGATGAAGTCCATCCGAGAAGGGCCTATCAGACCGACCGTCACTGTTGCCGCAGTCCCTAGAACCGATGCATGTCCCGAACTACCGGCATACGTGGTCGAGAAGCCTATCCACATGTACAACCCAAAACAGAGAGCCCGACACCTCATCGACAAGCGTGCACTTACCCTTTTGATCATGGCTCTCCCAAACGACATGTACGCGAGAGTTGACAGTCTAACCAACGCACGAGACGTCTGGTTGGAAATTGATACTGCTTTGGAGAGTCAGAAAGAAAGCGCGCTTAATGCCTACGAAGGCTTCAAGGCCAGGGAAAACGAATCCCTCACAGAGTCTTATCAAAGACTGAATGCCTTCGTCAATGATCTGAGACGGCTCGGGGTTGAGAAAACGAAGTACAAAGTGAATGTTAAGTTTTTGAAGAATCTCACGCCGGAATGGCAAAATATGGCAATCAACATTCAGTTAAGCCGGAATCTGGGAGTCATGGGTCTGCACGATTTATTCAGCATGATGGTTCAACACGAAGAATTCATCACCGGTGGACGAACTGTTGTCCCTAAAAACAATGAAATGCAAATAGAAATGGATGGAAATCCTATAAGAAAGAGATGAAATCAATGAAGCTTTGATGAACTCAACAATGGTGAAAAAGTTGCCCAATTTGGTATATATTGATTCATACTTAAAACCCTAAACATCCTTTTCCTTTTATAAGGAAAAGGAAGTTACATAAGTTGTCAACAACGGCCCCCGAGGTTCCAAACCTCAAACAAGGGCTTAAACAAAATAAGATTGTTTACAAAACGAGGAAACTAAACTAGAAAGCATTTTTAAAGATAGATGATTCTGACTCTTCTCAACATCTGGGTTCTACAATCTCCCCCTTTGAGAAGAAGTCAGAATGGTGGAGGTAACTCCAGTGCAGGCTCCCACTTGGACATCTGCAGGTATTCTTCCCATTCGCCTATGATCCGCGCTCTCATCTGCATTGCAGCTTCTGCCCTCCTATACATCAACCGTTCCTTTAGCTTCTTCTCGATCAACCTCATTGCCTCCAGCAGCTTTCCCTTTCCATCTATGATTCTCCGACTTGGTATCTGATCCGCCAGCAGTCTGCTCTGCATGCCATTGTAGACATAGAGAAGGGTCCCGTCGCAGAACCTGGAAAGCTCTCCAAATCTCATGAACCTGCGCTCCTTCTTCTTCTTAGTCAGATAAAGTACTCCATGCTCAGGTATCCTGGTTGGCATGTATGGAATGTAGGCATCGATACCAGGAACGAGCAGGTTTGGTCTCAGCAGGTTGACCTTCGGCTGGCGGCTTTCTGTGGCAAGCTGGTAGTCCGTCACTCTCGCGAGAGAGATTGCATGACGGACATATTTCTTCAGTATCTCTGTGCCATCTCTGTAGTGCTCTGGTCGGAGGATCGGGCCTTGGAGGTATTTGATGATCGTGAGAAGGTCTTCTAGATGCACCCGGTCTAGGTCAGCTTCCGTGAAAGTCCAGTTTTGCAGTTCACCTCGAGGGACACCGGTGCCGTACATACGGACATCAAACTCAAGGAATAACTGATGGCCATGTCTGTAGGGGCGCATAGCAGTTACCTTGGTAAAACGACGTCTGATCCTCTGGCGCCCATGAGTGGCCCAGTTACACATCCGCTGATGAACGTACGCTGTCCTTCGTCTCTTGGTCTTGATGTGAGAGATCCCGAAGTAGACTTTTCGGGACCAGGCATGCAACTTCTCTTGCTGGTAGATGCGGGTGAACGTTTCTTCTAGGAACGGGCGGAAGATGATGGAGTGATTCCAGTTGAGCTGGATGACAGTAGGAGCATCGGTTTCTGGATCGGTGGAATGGACGGTCCGTGGGCTTCTGGAGTTGGAAACTTGAGCGTTGAGAGGAGGTTGGCGTAGTCAGGATCCTTGACGAGGTCGTCTCCCTTCTGATAGACCCTTAGACTCTGAGCGAGCGACCGCAAGATCTTCCGGGCTGCTTCCGGAATCTGGAACTCTGAAGGATCAGTCGGCGCTGCTTCTGGGAGAACGGGATCAATCTGAGCCGTGTCCGTCATCTGAGGAAACTGGACTGACTCCCCTTCTGGAATCCGCTCATAACGCCAACTCCCCATGTCCGGAATGTCTTCTGTATCAGAGTTGACATAGGGAGCTTCGGCGGCCTCGAAGTCTGTGGGAGCGCTCGAGGGGGCGGCTGAGGAACCTGGAGCTGGAGCTGAAGAACCGGAGCCGGAACCAGGTTGGAGGTCGGTGCGAAGCCGTTTTGCAGCTTGTACCTCCCCCTCATGAGGACCTGGTGCGGAGTCATCAGGGTCATCATGCCTCCTCTTCGAAGGCTGAGCCTGGGACCGACACACGGCCTCCAGTTCTCTAATCCTTTGTTGTAGCATCTCGATCTGGGCAGCTTGATCTCGGACTTGGGCGGATAGGCGGTCATTCTGAGTGGTGTAGGAAGTGACCATCATCAAGTGCTCCACCTCAGTGACGTAGCCTGGGATCGGTGGAAGGTCGCCCGAAGTCGGAGGAGCGAGCCTGAGGACGTCTTCAGTTGGCCTGGGAATGGGAGCTTCAGTAGATGGGGCAGCCTCAGAATGCTTGCCCTTGATCCTCCGTTTGAGCTCGTAGAGCTCCGCATCCCGGTCTTCTTGAAGCTTGCGCGACGCCTCAAGATCGGCTAGTCTCTTCCTCTCCGTCTCGGCCAAGGCTTTCTCAAGTGCCTCGACCCGCGCATCCCGAGCCTGATTGGCTTGCTCCACGGCTAATAACCTGCTTTGGACGACTTTAAGGATGTCGTCCGAATCCGTCGGACCTATAAGTCCCGTTGGTGCAGGGGCGGTTTTAGGGATTCCGCCCGAATCCGTCAGGCTCAAAAGCCCCGGTGTTGCGTGAGCATCTTTATAGACTTTGCTCGAGTCTGTCGGACCCGGTCCCGGAAGAGCTAAACCCGGTGCCACTTGGGCTCCAGTTGACGAGAAGAGTCCTAAAGAGGTACTCTCTCGGCCCGATGTCACCGCTGGTATAATGCTGACGGTGTCGGGGCTTCCGGTGGATCCTCGAAGGGCGTCCAATGATGCACCAACTCTCCCCGTTCCGGCCTCGTCACTTGGACGGGCAGATGATGCATCCAAAAGTGTCGTAGACAAATGAACAACCCTGAAGGTGTCTGTGAGTGGCTCTAGGACGACTGGTGCACGGAAAGATGTCGAGAGGTGGGGCAGAGCCTCTCTCATTTCAACACCGGCAGACTCCAATTGAGTGGCCGGTGGAAGTTGAGCTAAATCCCCGTGAGAATGTGAAACGACCATCTGTTGAGAGATGGCCGAGTGGCTGGTTTGGGCGTGCAAATGCGCTGGTTGGCTGCCAGCGTCTTGACCCGACGTCACTAGGTGACCGGTCTGAATGAGGGTTGCCTCTGTGGGGGTTGGACTCTGGGCTAAAGGGATATCCAATTCTAACCTATGCGGCTCTTCTTCTACATCCGCCTCCTCTAACTGAGCCCAAGGCTCGCTCAACTGGACCTCTACGTCTGCGGTCTCTTTTTCTCTGCTCTCTCTCTCCTTTTCTCCCCTCTCTCTTTCTTCTTCCTCTTTGCTGTCTTCTCGACCCCAGCCGGTAGCTACCTCGGCCTCACCTTCTTCCTCCTGACCAACGGTACGGTCATCCGACGCCAGATCCGCAATAAGAGTGGGATCACCTGAAATCCGGTCGTCGTTGAAGGAGGAGGTGGCTTCATCCAAATCTATCACTTGGGCCTTCCCGCCCTTTGGTGGTTCTGAAAGCTGAAACTCAGAATCTGATCCGTAGTCGACTTGTTCTGACTCTGTTGCCTCGTCATCGGGCTCACGACGGTCCGCAGGAGTGTGCTCGGAGGACTCGTGACCGTCGGAGTCATCGCCTGATGGTTCGCCTGAGGGTTCGCCTCCCTGAGAAGTGACGGCCGCCGAGTGAGGTGGTGGAGGAACATGTGCTTGTTCTTGTGGGGAAGCTTCCACGTCCTCCCCAGTAGGTTGTTGCGGCGGCGTCGGCGATCGGTGCCCTTCCGATGACGAGTGGATCGGAGACTGCTGAAGGGTTCCCGTGAACTGCTTCACTCTGAAATGACTCGTGTACTCGCGTTCGCGGACGACATCAGTAGATTCCTCCACAACAGTAGGAGTGCGAGCACGAGTGGCACGGTTCTGGATCATGGTCTGGTATGCACCGGCTCTAGAAGTGTGCGGAGTGGCAGACGTACCGACTATTCTACCCGCTCCTCCCCTTACGTCAACTCTCATCACTCCCGAGCTAGAAGCTCCCCCACTGGAGCTCTGGCCCGCCGTACCAGAGGTACGGCTTCTAGTAAGGACGGGTTGCACGTCTTGGGCAGGGCTCCCCGGTTCTGAGGAGTCCGTAGACGTGTCTTCTAGGCCTATGGATATTCGGTACATCCTAACGCTCATTGACCTACGGTCTGCCATGTTCAGCACGTTTGCCGGTATGTGCATCTCTACCTGACCACGCTTCAGAGTCTTCTTGTTGGCTCGGCCGATCTGCTGGCTTTCGAAGCGAAGATGGCTTGATCTGCGTCTGACAGCCCGGTTCTGAGTCATGTGATCTCGGATGACCAGACTGAAGAAGCGCATCCACGGGATGGAGGTGTGCTTTGTGCGTCCTGGCCCAGCTCTGACATCACCGATGATGTCCGCCCAGATTTGCTGAGCAAAGTCGATCCGCCTTCCGTAGGCGACTGCATGGAAAATGTGCCAGAACTGGGTGGATGCCTTGTCCACGCCATGGGTCTTCGAGGATATCGTACGATTGAGTATGTTGAAGAAAGAGTACCAGATTGGTGGCAGCATTCCCTGCGAGATCTGGGAGATCCCTCTCGGCCTGTTGTTCTCTGTGTAGTGGACTCCGACAGCAAGCACTTCGCTGAACAGTTCGGGTCCAGAGACGAGAGGGTCAAACGGGGCCTCCGGAGTTGCAGCTGGCAGACGAAGGATTCTGCGAAGATCCTCCATAGTGAAGACCAGATCAGTCTGGTCCACTCGGCCGATGATGGTTTGAACTCCGTCCCGGTTCTCAACACGGGAAGTGTTCCAGAACTGCTGCAGATAAATCATCGGGACATTAGCAGTGGCTTGCATCGCGTATGCAAGGGGGTGAGCTCGGAGAATCTCGAGAACAACGTCATCTTGGACTGTGAAGTTCGCCAAGTCAACGAACTGGTTGTTCTGGTGGATCTCAACGATGTCTGTTGGGTTGATCAGTGCAAGATCAGCAGCGTTGGCGACGGGGGAAGTAGGAGCAATCGGTTGTTGATCAGCCATTTCTGTAATACGTCAAGTGTTAGAAATATTACAACGTGAAAAGACTATACCCTCGACTAAGCGCGAGTCGGAAAAACTCGAAAACCCAATAATGAGTGTTTCGTATTTTCCGAGTCGGAAAACGAGCAAAGTACACGAGGGGAGTTTTCCGATTCGGAAAAGGAAGTTTTCCGAGTCGGAATACTCAACACTTGAAAAATTTAGCACAAAGATAAACAGACAAGTTTTCCGATTCGGAAAAGGGTGTTTTCCGAATCGGGAAACTCCCACACTCTGAGAGGAAAACTTGTGGGTTTTCCGAGTCGGAAAACATGGTTTTCCGATTCGGAAAATGTCACAACACTTAGAAAATTTTGACAAAACTTGGTCTCTCGAACGAGTCGGAAAACCTTGGAAACCCATAAGGGTAGTTCCACGTTTTCCGAGTCGGAAAAGAAGCAACTAAGAACCGAGACCAAGTCCGATTCGGAAAACTATGTTTTCCGAATCGGAAAACATACAATAAGACTCATCGTTTTCCGATGCGGAAAACTTGAATGTTCAAGTTTTCCGATTCGGAAAACTTGAATGTTCAAGTTTTCCGAGTCGGAAAACCGAGACTGTTCGAGTTCTCCACTTAGAAACCGCTCAAAAACCGTCGATCTAAGGCCCTAAACTATCAACATTCATCCTAAATCAGTTTATAACAACATTATAAGCAACAATGGATCGTTTTAACGTCCCGAAATCCCATTCCAAGAAGTTTGGGTTTCGGGTAAGTTTTAAAACTTTTAGGCTTCGATCCAGACATTAAAACGCATGATTTAGATGATAAAACTATATAAGGGTTGATCGTTTACTTACCAGGAATCCGAATATGTAAAGAAATCGACGATCGGAGCAATAACGAGCGAAAACCGGAATCGAGCGCGAAGTGGGTTCGGGTGAGAAATCAGAGAGAAAAAGATGAAAATTTGAATTTTGTGAAAAGTAATTCTTGAAAACCGGTATTTATATTTTTACCGAATTACACTGTGTTTGGGTCAAAAACACTGTGTTTGGCTCTCCTTTTGGCTCTCTTAACCCGACTTTCACCATTTGGCAAAAACCACCCCTGGACTTGAAGTTTGAGTAAACTTACAACCAGGTCCCTGAACTTGTATTTTCAGAAAATTTTCAAAACAGACCCTAGACTACAAGTTTCACAAACTTTGCAAAACGAGTCCCTGAACTTTAAGAAACAGAAAGTAGCAAAGTTAGTCCCCAAACTTGTAAGTTCAAGACATGTACTCTACCGCCCCCTGAACTTTCAAGTTCACAAAAGTTACAAGTTCAGCCCTCGACTTCCGAAAATAGAGACTTACCTGGTGCGTCTCACTGGGTTTAGAGCGAGTCCTGGTCTGAAGTAACCAGAAGTCGTAGCGGGGATCCACACCTACAAAATAAAGTATAAACTGGTATCCAAGGAGTCGTGGATCCGAGAACGTTAGCACACATACTAAAGATCAAAGATTGACTTGGTACTCCCCCTCAATACATGCATTCTCTCAGAAACTCCCCCTACACACATGCATGCAATATAAGAACTCCCGACTCCCCCTAGACCTCAGGCGGGGAGGTCTAGCATTCCTAACTTGCTTAGGAGGAAAAAGTGACGCTTCTCGTCAAACGGCTTGGTGAACAAATCAGCAAGCTGATAGTCACTCTCAACAAAGTATAGTTCAATATTACCTTTCTCGACGTGATCTTTGATGAAATGATATCGAATGTCGATATGCTTCGTCCGAGAATGTTGAACCGGATTTGCCGTGATCTGTATTGCACTTTTGGAGTCGCAGTATATGGGGATTCGATGCATGGTGTATCCAAAGTCAGCTAGTTGGGTTTTCATCCACAGAACTTGCGAGCAGCAGCAGGCGGCGGCTACATATTCTGCCTCCGCGGTGGATAAAGATACGCAAGTCTGCTTCCGGGATGACCAACTGACTAACTTGTCCCCGAGAAATTGACAAGCACCAGAAGTGCTTTTCCTGTTTAGCTTACAACCTGCATGGTCTGAGTCTGTATATGCAATTAGTTCAAAGCCAGAATCCTTAGGGTACCAAAGGCCAAAATCCGGTGTGCCCTTCAGATACCTAAGGATTCTCTTGACTGCAGACAGATGTGAATCCCGAGGGTCACACTGAAAACGAGCGCAGACACCCGTGGAAAAGACTATATCTGGTCTACTAGATGTGAGATATAATAGGGAACCAATGATTGCCCGATAGGTTTTCTGGTCAACCGGTTTACCAGAAGTATCAGCAGAGAGTTGAAAATTTTTGGGCATTGGTGTGGCCGCGGAGTTTGAGCCACCGAAATCAAATCGTTTTAAAAGATCTTGAACATATTTGGCTTGATTTATAAAAATGCCATCAGGGCGTTGTCGAACTTGAAGTCCTAAAAAGAATGTCAACTCGCCCATCATGCTCATTTGAAATTGGGATTTCATGGTGTTCTCAAACTCTTGGCACATCTCAGGCTTTGTAGACGCAAAGATAATGTCATCCACGTATATCTGAACGATAATTAAATCTTTACCTGACTTCTTGAGAAACAGAGTGGGATCGATAGTACCTTTCTTGTAGCCAACTCCGAGTAAGTAGTCAGTGAGAGTTTCGTACCATGCTCTCGGAGCTTGCTTTAGACCGTAAAGCGCCTTATCCAAAATGTAGACGTGATTCGGGAATCGAGAATCGACGAACCCTTCCGGTTGCTCAACGTACACTTCTTCTTGAAGGACTCCATTCAGGAAGGCACATTTGACGTCCATCTGATAGACAGTCATGTTTTTGTGTGCAGCATACGCAAGGAAGATTCGGATTGCTTCGATTCGGGCTACTGGCGCGTACGTCTCATCGTAGTCGATACCCTCTTGTTGGCGATAACCCTTGGCGACCAGGCGAGCTTTGTTCCGGATGATGAGATTATTCTCGTCGGTTTTGTTCCGGAGTATCCACTTGAGGCCAATGATTGTCTTTCCCCATGGTCGTTCTACCAAGCGCCAAACCTTGTTTCTCTCGAATTCGGCCAGCTCATCTTGCATGGCGATTACCCAGTCGGGATCGGTGAGAGCTTGCCAAACGTCAGATGGTTCAAAATCGCTCAAGAATCCACCGAAAAGGATCAGATTTTCAGTGTGCTTTGCAGATCGAGTGTTTACAGGTTGCGAGGGACTCCCGATAATCTGGGAGGGGGGATGATCTTTTGTCCACCTGCGAGTGTGAGGGTGAGTGACATAAGTCTGTCGGTTGTTGGTGGCGTCGTGCTCATCTTGCACAGCAAAGACCTCTTCTAGGTTCCCACTCGATGAGCCTTCAGCCTGATTGATCCGCGGTGCAGCCTCTAACCGGGGCTCTCTGACTACCTGAGCATATGATCGTTGGGCAGTGCTCGGGGAGGGTAGTGGAGCTTCTTCTGGAATTGGAGTAAGAACAGGGTGCGGAGTCTGTTCTTGATCAGATGCCGGTGAAGCTGCGGATGAAACTTCAGATGGAGAGCCGCGGACTCAGGTGTCACGGAGTGAGTTGAAGTGCTGGAGGAGGGCTCCGTGATGAAGGCATCAGATGTCACTGTGGTTGTGGTGGAACCTGTTGGAGCGGGAGCTACGATTGGACTCGTTAGAGTGTGCAGATCGTATTCCGCGAGATCTAAAAAGTCTAAAGCAGAAAAGTTAGAAGATGGATCTGTGCTCGGTGGTGAAGGGAACAATTCAGGGAAAGATGCAGACACTCTACTAGAACTAGCATTCAGATAGGTTTCAGATTCAGAGAAATCAACATTTGAGCTTTCCAGGATAGTTCGGGTCCGTTTGTTGAAAACCCTGTAAGCCTTAGAGTTATGTGAGTATCCGATGAAGATAGACTCATCAGACTTAGGGTCAAACTTACCCAAATTCTCCCGGTCATTAAGAACATAGCATTTACAACCAAAAACTCTAAAGAAGTCAATGTTTGGCTTACGCTGTTCGACCATCTCGTAAGCGGTTTTACCAGTCCGCTTTACGATCAGAGTCCGGTTTTGCGTGTAACATGCTGTGGAAACGGCTTCAGCCCAAAACTGTTGAGGAACTCCAGAGTGAGCCATCATGGATCTTGCTGCTTCGACCAACGTCCGGTTCTTCCTTTCTACGACCCCATTCTGTTGAGGTGTGCGAACTGCCGAGAAGTTGTGAGTGATCCCCACTTCTTCGAGAAAGGATTGCAGCTTCGCGTTGCGGAACTCTGTACCGTTGTCGCTACGTATTTTCCTCACCCGACGACCCAAGAGAACTTGTGTGCGTTTGATGAAGGCTATGATTCGTTCAGCAGCTTCGGATTTGTCTCGAAGAAATTCAATCCAAGTGAACCTAGAGAATTCATCTACGAGAACCAGCATATACTTCTTTCTGGCGAGACTTTCTACTCTCATAGGTCCACAAAGATCCATGTGTATCAGGTCGAGAGGACTTTGGCAATTCGTATCCATTCTCGGTGGATGAGAGCTTCTGGTCATCTTTCCTTGTTCGCACGCAGGACAGAGAGTGTCCTTGGAAAGGCGAAGCTCAGGTAGTCCCCTGACTAATCCCTTAGAAACCAGCTTGTTCATATCTTTGAAGTTCTGATGACATAGTCTGCGGTGCCATAACCAACTGTCCCCTTTTGATGCTTTTGAGAGTAGACAGATCGCATTCTTCGGGTTAGCTTCAAACTGGGGGTGTGTTTGAGGGATTGAACGGAAGACGGTTGTATAGAGATTGCCATTTCGCCTGGCGGAGAGAATAGCGTTGTTGTCTTCATCGTTCACGTCACTTCCGTACTGAAAGGTCTTCACCCAGTATCCGTTCTCACAGAACTAGCTGGAACTAAACATGTTGTACCCCAATCCCTCCACATAACGTACACCCTTGATGATGTACTTTCCATTGGTGATTTTTCCCGACCCTAATATCGGCAACGGCGTTCTGTCGGCAGTCTTTATGTATCCCTCAAACTTCTCAACGTAATCGAAGATGAAGGACCGCTGCCCAGTCATGTGTGTGTGAGCCCCCGAGTCAAAGTACCACACATGACTGATCTGCAAAACAATTAGGCTTGTTTAGGGACCCATTGCCAAATGGGTTCCTTAGGGTCAGAAACAATTGAATTGGTCGATGCAGTCTCCTTTTCGGATTTCTCCTTAGGCTTAGGGGACTGCACTGACGATGAAGGTTTCCCTTTTCCTCTTTTTCTCCCTCTTCTCTTTCGAGATTTGATTTTAGGCACATCAGCATTAAAGGAATTATAAACACCATAGCGCAGAAAATTGTCAAACATAAAGCACATGTCATTACGCAAAGAGTCAAAAGCATGAGTTAAATGTCGATTACGTTTTACAGACATGTTTGAATTAATTCCTACACTAGGTGGATCATAGCCAAGACCCGTACGGGTAGGACTATGCTGCTTAGGAAAAGCTTGAAAAGAGTTGGGTCTTCCTCGGTGAATCTTCCTCGGTGGCTTCACTTCCTGTCCACCATCCTTCTTCCTCCCATCTGCATTACGAGCATGGTGTGAGTTAGATGACGGTTTAATAGGAGAAGAGTTGCCACCCTTTCCAGAAGATGTTTTTGAAAATTTAGGTTTTGTGGAAGAGAAAGGTTGCTTTGGTTTTAACTGAGAGGTCTCACCCACTTCAAAGCTGCTTGAATTAAGGTCAAGACTTTTAATGGGTTTAGCTGAGTTACGAGCATCGTTAGACTTTGAATTCCTTTTCTGGAGTCCTTTGGGTGCGTGAGGCTTAACTGACTTCCCCTTGTCAGTACCTACACATTTTTCACCCTTAGGGTTACTGTTCTCAGAAACAGGAGCTCGTGACTCAACAGACTTCTCAGGTTTTACAAAATTAGATTTTGGCCCTTTTGGGATAAGGCCTGAAGGATCATCACCTTCATCTAAGAACACCTTCAGATCGTACTCAACGTTAGGATCATGGATAGTCTTTGGTTCGGTTATCCTATGGTGTGAGTTGAGAGGTTCATCATCATCTGACAGTAAGGTGTAATAGTCCTCTGGATCCGCAACAGATTTGGTTTGGGATTCAACTATCGGATGGTTTAGGAGAGGAGTAGTCCTATCATTAACTGAGTCTGAAAGGTTTTCAAAGTACATGACTTTTCTTTTCAAAATGGAATTCGACACACGTTGGTTGGTTAAGGCAACACGATAATTGATCTTTTCATCATGATCAAGTTCTCTTGCGTTTTCTGAATGAACATTTAGGAGAACATATCGTGCCTTAAGATCCGCAACCTTAAGTTGAAAATCCGTAAAGGTTGAGGCTGCGGTCTCACACTCTGAAGACATTCTAATTCTCTCGGCATTTGCCTCGATCAATTCTTTCTTCAAAGTGTGAACCAAGGTGTCTTTTTCAGAAATAAGCACTTTCAGATTCAGTATCTGATGTTGACATGCGTCCAGATCCATGGCTTTTAATCTAAGTCCAAACATTTCCTTCTCTAGTTCGACTAGGTCGGGACTCTTAGTTGCGGAAACATCCTCTGGTGGGATAACTAAGGTCTCTTCTGAAAAATCCATCTTCCTAGTGTCATAACTAGTGTTAAGGTCTGAGTAGTTGATGGGAGGCATAGCTACCCTAGGTGTTCTTGCCTTGATGCCTTCCCATGTGGACTTAGTGTTGGTTGGATCACTGGCTGGGACAAATATAGGTTTGTTGGGAGCAGGGCTAGTGGGTGGACTGCTAGAGGTGCTGTTCGTTGGACTGACGGTCGTGGTTATGGTCTCACCATTTATAACTTCGGTATAAGTGACAGTCTGCCTAACGAATTCCTCGGTCACATGTCCTCCTACTATGTCAGGTTTGGGTTTGGAGGCGGCCATGTCCTCAAAATTGTACAGATTAGAAGGTGCCTTTTCTAAAACATGGTTTTCTGACAATCCTAGTCCGGGTCTGGCTTTATAGAAAGGATTTTTGTTGGCATGCTGCGTAAGAATGCTCAAGGTCTGCTCAGATTGTCCTCTTTTAAAGTTGTTGTCTTCAAGCTCTTGAATTTTGGAAAACAGTCTAGTTCTTTCTTCTGAAAGCAACTGAAATTTTAGTTGGAGCTCACCATGGTCACTGTTAAGTTCCTCATGGGTTTTCTGAAGACAACTGAGTTTGTTGGACAAATTGGACTCTCTGACGCTAGACTCAAGAGTCTCACGATTGTACACTATGGTCAAGTCCTCAAGAGAGCTTTTGTATATGGCACTGTCGATTTTAAATTTCGTGACGAGAGATCGTTCCGATTGGAGACATCTCTCAAGTTCACAAATTCTAGATTCTAACATTGTCACATCATCAGTTAAGTCAGGAATAGTGGATACCTCAGAAGCGTCGAGGTCTCGATATGTGCTGGGGCCAACAGCTTCAGGTCCTTCGAAGTCTGCCATCAAACACGGACCCCAACAAGATGATCTTCCTCGTCTGAGCTTTCTTCCTCACACACCCAGTTTTCCTCATCGACTAGCAAGGCAACTCCCTTCTCTTTCTTCCTCATCAATGCTGCCTTCTTCTCAAAGTATGCAGCATCCTTGTATCTGACAGGGCAGTTGTTCGCATAGTGACCCAGCTTGCCACATTTGAAGCATGATGTAGTGGCACTAGCGGTCTTTTGAGGAGCTGGGGTAGGAGCACCACTATTCACCGGAGCTGGAGGAGCATTCAACCTTTGATCACCAATCTCAACAGGACCTTGATGATGTCCTTCTCTCGGGGCTTGCCTGGAAGAACCACTCTGATGGTTGCCTTCTGGATAGTTCCTTTCTTGATCTTGTCCATATCCCCGGCCATCTTGACTGCTTTCAAATCTTCCATATCTTCCATCATCACGTCTTCCATCTTGGCCACCTTCGTACCCGCTGCCATATCCTTGACGATCAATGTATCCTGATTCAGGAGTGTAGTTTCTCTGGTTTTGGCGATAGTTGATATGAGAGACTTGTCCTCTCCAATTTCCCTGATCTCCAGGACCTCCCTGATAGTCCAGGTAGGTGTTATCTCTGTAGCTTCCCCTTGCTTCCCTATACTGGCCTTGATCACCACGGTATCTTCCTGGATGCTGATTCTGATATCTGTCCCCTTGCTGGTATCCTCCTCTTCCTTGATTCCCAAACTGAACTCGTTCTTGCTGGTAGTGTCCACCTCGGCCTTGCCCCATCCTTCCTCCACTAGGATATCCAGATCCCCTAGGTCTGCTGTATCCACGTTTGGAATTCAGCTTCTGTACGCTATTAGAGATGAGGGCAAGAGACTCATTCACATGGAAGAGTTCATCATCAGAGATTGAGATAATTAGCGGATCATCTGGATGTTGATAGCTTGGACTGTAGTTCGAGTTGAACTCTGGGTAGTTTGAACCATAGTTCCCGTTGAACTCCTGGTTGTAGTTCTCCTGATAGTGCTGAGGTGGTGACTGATTGTACTGCTGAGGAGATGAGTTGTTGTACTGCTGATGCTGGAAGGGAGCTGAGTTTGATCCTCCACATGGTACTGCCGCGAGTGCCAGAGGGTCAACAGTATTTTTGAACTTGCCGCCAGTAATGAATTCCTCATGCTGAACCATCATGCTAAAAAGGTCATGTAGACCCATAATCCCCAGATTTCGGCTCAGCTGTAAGTCGATCGCCAGATTCTGCCATGCCGATGTCAGGTTCTTCAGGAACTTAACATTCACCTCGTACTTTGACTTTTCTATCCCGAGTCTTCGTAGGTCATTCACGAAGGCGTTCAGTCTTTGATAAGACTCGGTGAGGGATTCGGTTTCCCTGGCTTTGAAGCCTTCGTAAGCGTTTAAGGCACTTTCCTTTTGACTCTCGAGGGCGGTGTCACCTCCCTGCATCTGCTGCTCTATTTCTAACCAAACGTCTCGTGCGTTTGTCAGACTATCCACCCTTGCATACATATCATTGGGAAGAGCCATGATCAGAAGGGTCAGTGCACGCTTGTCAACGAGGTGCCGGGCTCTTTGTTCTGGATTGAACATCTCAACTGGCTTTTCGACTACATACGACGGAAGTTCGGGACAAGTATCTGTTTTGGGAACAGCAGCAACCGTGACAGTTGGTCGGATTGGGCCTTCGCGGATTGACTTCATGAGATTACCGTCGAGCATGTCTAGGAAGTGTATCATCCGGCGTTTCCATTGCTGGTACTCGCCCATCACCAGGACAGGAGGGCGAGTTTCGGAACCAATCCCCAGGATTTCCTTCGACATTTCTGAGAAAAGAAAGAGACCTCCTTGTAAGATTCACTTGGCTTGAACACAGAAAGGTTTTGAAAAAGCTGATGTTTCGAGCGCCTCGGGACACAGAAAGCTTGGTGAAAGTAAAAGGTTTTGAAAGCAAGCTTAGTGTCGAATTTGAGAAACAAAACGGCAAGAGTTTCGGCTCAAAGAGGCGAAATCCGACTTGGAAACAGATGTTTTCCGATTCGGATTTGGCTCAAACAACAGGATTCGGAAAAGCAGCTTTTCCGACTCGGAAAATGAACTTTTCCGATTCGGAAAAGGTGGGTGCGGAAAAAGCGACTCGGAAAAGAGAGAAACTTCTCAAGAGCAAGACCCCGAGTTAGAGACTCGTTTTCCGATTCGGAAAACAGAGTTTTCCGATTCGGAAAAGGAGAGATCTCCGATTCGGAGAATGAGCAATTTCCGACTCGGAAAATTTGAGCTGATTTTTCAGCTCTCGTTTTCCGATTCGAAAAACCTGCACAGAAAGCTCGAAAAATTTCTTAAAAACACTTAAAAACCTCTCAAAAATCAGTGTTTAGACCCCCAAAATGTAGGAAAATGCTTAGAAAACTATGGGGAATCACTTAACACTTATTTTAAGCCCTTTTAAAACACCTTTTGGATTGAAAATCCAAAAGTTTTGAAAAACTCAAAACTTGAAAAACCTTTAGAACCTTTTTAAAATCAAACCAAAAACCAAGGAATCAACAAGATTGGCTCTGATACCAATTGTTGTCCCTAAAAACAATGAAATGCAAATAGAAATGGATGGAAATCCTATAAGAAAGAGATGAAATCAATGAAGCTTTGATGAACTCAACAATGGTGAAAAAGTTGCCCAATTTGGTATATATTGATTCATACTTAAAACCCTAAACATCCTTTTCCTTTTATAAGGAAAAGGAAGTTACATAAGTTGTCAACAACGGCCCCCGAGGTTCCAAACCTCAAACAAGGGCTTAAACAAAATAAGATTGTTTACAAAACGAGGAAACTAAACTAGAAAGCATTTTTAAAGATAGATGATTCTGACTCTTCTCAACATCTGGGTTCTACACGAACCAAGAAAGCAGTCGATCCTCTGGCACTGTCGGCCGTGCCCTTCGGAGGACCAAGCTCAGCACCTATCCAACCAATGCCATACAACAACATTTCTCCCCAGTATAATCAAGAGGAATACAATCAAGAGTTCAACTCGAACTATGGCCCAAGCATCCAACACCCCGATGAACCTGTGATTATTTCCATTTCAGATGAAGAACTCTTCCACGTGAATGAGTCCCTTGCCCTCATCTCACACAGTGTACAACGACTGAATGCAAACCGTAGATACAACCGATCACGGGGATCAGGATTTCCTGGAGGAGGCCGAATGGGGCAAGGCAGGGGAGGACATCTCCAGCAAGATAGAGCTCAGTACGGAAATCCAGGTACAGGTAGTTATCAACAAGGGGAAAGAATGAAACCTTACGATCAAGGAAGTTATCGCAACAATCAAGGGAGATACCGAGAAGATCATGGCAGATACAGAGAAGAACAGGGAAGGTTCAGAGATCAACCTAGAAGAGACAACACGTATCTAGACTATCAAGGAGGCCATGACTACCAAGGAGATTGGAGAGGTCAGGTGTCCGACATCAACTATCGAAGGAGTTTGAGGCAATACACTCCTGAGTCTGGGTACATCGATCGCCAAGGATATGAAGGCGGGTACAGAGGAAGATATGAGAGTGGAAGAATGAATCAAGGACCAGGATACGGGTTTGAGCAGGATAGTATGACAGCAGGGTAGACGAGAGAATAGATCGCAGGAAAGGAAGCTTCAACGGAGGTGATTCCCAGGGAAACAGTTCCAGGCAAGTTCAAAGGGAAGACCAACAGTTTCAAGCTGACCAAGGAGTTCAACGGTCAAATCATTCCCAGGTTCCCATAACCCAGAACCCCGCTCCTCAACAAGCCGCTAGTCCCACTACCACTTGCTACAAGTGTGGAAAGTTGGGACACTACGCCAGAGATTGCTCCGTCAAGTACAAGGTTGCCGCGTACTTTGAGAAGAAGGCCGCGATGATGAGGAAGAAGGAAAAAGGGGTTGCTTTGTTGGTTGATGAAGAGAACTGGGTTTGTGAAGAGGAGAGCTCAGACGAGGATGATCATTTGGGGAAGGGTCTATGCTTGATGGCTGACTTCGAGGGATCAGAAGCCGTTGGACCAAGCACTTATCAAGACATTGATTCGTCTGAGGTATCCTCTATTCCAGATATAACTGATACTGTGGCAATGTTGGAATCTAAAATTTGTGAATTAGAGAGATGTCTCCAATCGGAGAGGACTCTCGTCACGAAATTTAGAATCGACAGTGCCATTTATAAAAGCTCTCTCGAGGATTTGACCATAGTTTATAATCGTGAAACACTTGAGTCTGGCATTAGAGAGTCCAATTTAGCAAACAAACTTGGTTGTCTTCAAAATGCCCATGAGGAACTTAACAGTGATCATGGGGAGCTCAACATTAAATTCCAGTTACTTTCGGAAGAAAGAACTCGGTTGTTTTCAAAAATCCAAGAGCTTGTGGACAACAATTTCAAAAGAGGACAATCTGAACAGACTTTAAGTATCCTCACTCAGCATGCCAAAAAGAATCCTTTTTATAAAGCCAAACCCGGCCTAGGTCTATCTGAAAACCATGTTTTAGATAAATCACCTTCTCATCTATACAATTTTGATGATATGGCAGCCTCCAAGCCCAAACCAGCCCTAGTAGGAGGACATGTGACCGAGGAATTCGTTAGACAGACTGTCACATACACCGAAGTAATAAACGGTGAGACCATCACAAGAACCACCAGTCCGTCAAACAGTACCTCTGGTAGTCCACCCACTAGTCCCCCTCCTAATAGACCAATCTTTGTTCCGGCTAGTGATCCGACCAACTCTGAACCTACATGGGAAGGCATTAAGGCCAGAACCCCTAGAGTAGCAATGCCCCCCATCAACTATACAGACCTGAACTCAAGCTATGATACTAGGGAAATGGAGTTTTCAGAGGAGACCTTTGTTATCCCACCCGAGGATACTTCCGCAACTAAGAGTCCCGACCTAGTCAAGCTAGAAAAGGAGGTGTTTGCTCTTAGGTTAAAAGCCATGGATTTGGATGCATGTCAACATCAGATCTTGAATCTGAAAGTAATTCTTTCGGAGAAAGACACCTTGGTTCGCACTCTGGAAAAAGACTTGCTCGAGGCCAATGCCGAGAGAATTAGGCTATCTTCAGAGTGTGAGACCGCAACCTCGGCTTTTACTGATTTCCAAATCAAGGTTGTGGATCTTCAAACTCGATACGTTCTCCTAGATATCCATTTTGAACTTTTAAAAGAACTTGATCATGATGAAAAGATAATGTATCGCCGATCTTTAAACAACCAACTTGTGTCTAACTCCATTTTGAAAAGGAAAGTTATGATTCTTGAAAACCTTTACTGTTCAGACTCAGTTGATGATAAGACTGTTCCAATCCTTAACCATCTGGTAGCCAATCCCCAACCCAAACCTGTCATAGATCTTGAGAACCATTGCTCCATAGTCTCGGATGATGATGAACCCCCTAACTCACACCACAGGATAGCTGAACCCAAAAGTGTCCATGATCCAAATATTGAATATGATATGAAGGTGTTTTTAGATGAAGGTGATGATCCTTCAGGCTTTATTCCAAAGAAGCCAAAATCTATTGTTGTCAAGTCTGAGAAGTCTACTGAGTCACGAGCCCCTATTTCTGAGATAAGTAACCCTAAGGGTGAAAAATGTGTTGGTACTGACGAGGGTAAGTCAGTTAAGCCTCACGCACCCAAAGGACTCCAGAAAAAGCATTCAAAGTCTAACGATGCTCGTAACTCAGTCAAGCCCATTAAAAGTCTTGACTTTCATTCGAGTACCTTTGAAGTGGGTGAGACTTCTCAGTTACAACCCAATCAACCTTTCAATTCCACAAAACCTAAATTTTCTAAAATATCATCTGGAAAAGGTGGCAACTCCATTCCCACAAAGCCGTCCTCTAACTCACACCGTGCTTTTCATGCAGATGCGAGGAGGAAAGATGGTGGACAGAATGTGAAGCCACCAAGGAAGGATCATCATGGATGGAACAACTCTTTTTCTGCTTTCCCTAAGAAGCATAGTCCTAGCCGTGCGGGTTTAGGCTATGCTCTACCTAGTGTAGGAATGAATTCGAACATGTCTGTTAATTGTAATCGCAAATTAAACAATGCCTTTAATACTTTTCGCAATGACATGTGCTTTATGTTTGATAATTTCCTGCGTTATGGTGTGTCTAACTCTTTCAATACTCCTCAATCTAATGTCAAATCCCGAAAGAGAAGGGGAAGAAAAAGAGGGAAAGCTAAGTCCTCTTCGTCAGTGAAGTCCCCTCCGCCTAAGGAGAAATCCGAAAAGGGGACTACACCGACTGATCTATCTGTCTCTAACCCAAAGGAACCCATTTGGCAATGGGTCCCTAAACAAGCTTAGTCTGTCTTGCAGGTCAGTCATGTGTGGTACTTCGATTCCGGCGCATATAGACACATGACTGGTCAGAGATCCTTCCTTTTCGACTATGTTGAAAGGTTTGAGGGATATGTTAAAACAGCCGACAAGACACCTAAGCCAATGGTGGGTTATGGGAAAATTACGGATGGGAGATACATCATCAAAGATGTAAGGTATGTCGAGGGGTTAGGATACAACATGTTTAGCTCCAGTCAGTTCTGCGACAACGGATACTGGGTGAAGCAATTTCAATATGGAAGCGACGTGAATGATGAAGACAACAATGTCATCCTTAGTGCACGAAGGAACGACAATCTTTACTCCACCGTCTTCCGTTCAATCCCTCAGACACACCCACAGTTTGAAGCAATTTCTGATCTGAGGAATGCAATCTGTTTGCTCGCTAAGGCATCAAAGGAGGACAGTTGGTTATGGCATCGAAGACTCTGCCATCAGAATTTCAAAGACATGAACAAGCTAGTTTCGAAAAATCTCGTCAAGGGACTTCCGGAGACTCGACTTTCCAAGGATACATTGTGTCCTGCTTGCGAACAAGGAAAGATGACGAGAAGCTCTCATCCACCAAGGATGGACACGAATAGCAAAAGTCCCCTTGACATGATTCACATGGATCTGTGCGGACCTACAAGAACCGAGAGCCTAGCCCGAAAGAAATACATGTTAGTTCTCGTTGATGAGTTCTCTAGGTTCACCTGGCTTGAATTCCTACGAGCCAAGTCCGACGCTGCCGATCGAATCATTGCCTTCATCAAGCGGATTCAAGTTCTCTTGGGTTGCCGAGTGAAGAAGCTGAGAAGTGACAACGGAACCGAGTTTCGCAATGCTAAGCTGCAATCCTTTCTTGAAGACGTGGGAATCTCTCACAACTTCTCAGTCGTGCGCACTCCTCAACAAAATGGGGTAGTGGAAAGGAAGAACCGGACGTTGGTCGAAGCAGCGAGATCCATGATGGCTCATTCCGGCGTTCCACATTCATTTTGGGCTGAAGCAGTATCAACAGCATGCTACACGCAGAATCGGACCTTGATCGTTAAGCGGACAGGTAAAACCGCGCGCCTACGAGATGGGCGAACAGCGTAAGCCTAACATCGATTACTTTAGAGTTTTTGGATGTAAATGCTATGTTTTAAACGACCGGGATGATTTGGGAAAGTTTGAACCCAAGTCTGATGAGTCTATCTTCATAGGATACTCACATAACTCAAAGGCTTATAGGGTTTTCAATAAACGGACCCGAACCATCTTGGAAAGCTCAAATGTTGATTTTTCCGAAACCGAAACTTATTCTGTTGCAAGTCCAAATAATGTAAATGCCTCATTTCCTGAACTGTTCACCGCACCACCGAGCACAGATTCTTCCACTAACTTTTTGGCTTTAGACTTCTTAGACCTCGCAGATTATGATCTACCCACACTCACGGGTCCGATTGTAGTTCCTGCTCATACTGGTTCAACATCTACTTCCGTGACATCCAATGCTTTCGTCACTGAGCCTTCTTCAAGCACATCTACATACTCAGTGACACCAGAATCGGCGGTCTCTCCCCCTGAAACCTCATCCGCTGCCTCACCGAACCCGTCCGAGAACAGACTCCACACCCTGTTCTTGCACCTATCCCGGAAGAAGCTCCACTACCCTTACCCAGTTCAGCTCAGAGAACTTATGCTCAGGTAGTACGTGAGCCCCGGTTAGAGGCAGCACCACAGACTGATCTGGAAGCCGGGTCATCGAGTAGAAACCAGCGAGAGGTCTTTGCCGTGCAAGATGAGAACGACGCCACCAACAATCAACAAGCTTATGTCACTCTTCCACACACTCGAAAGTGGACACGAGATCATCCCCCTCCCAGATCATCGGGAGTCCCTCACAACCTGTACAGACGAGATCTTCCAAAAATGTAGAAAACCTGATTCTATTCGGAGGGTTCCTTAGTGAATTCGAACCTTCGGATGTTTCCCAAGCTCACACCGATCCTGATTGGGTTTTAGCGATGCAAGAAGAGCTTGTGGAATTCGAGAGAAACAAAGTTTGGCGTTTAGTAACCAGACCGTGGGGAAAGTCAATAATTGGCCTGAAGTGGATTTTCCGGAACAAGAAAGACGAGAATGACCTCATCATCCGGAACAAAGCCCGACTGGTTGCCAAAGGTTATCGCCAGCAAGAGGGTATCGATTACGATGAGACGTTTGCGCCCGTAGCTCGGATCGAGGCAATTCGGATCTTCCTTGCGTATGCCGCACACAAGAACATGACGGTATATCAAATGGTATCAGAATTCGAGAGAAACAAAGTGTTTTCCGATTCGGAAAACCAGATAAATCCGATTCGGATTATCAGGTTTTCCGAATCCAACTTGTGCCTCGTTTTTCAAGTGTATCTCTTCCGATTCGGAAAACATGGAATTACCCTTATGGGTTTCCGAGGTTTTCCGAATCGTGTGTGAGGCCAAGTTCTGCTTGTTTATTTTTCTAAGTGTTTTGTTTTCCGATTCGGAAAACAATGTTTTCCGAATCGGAAAACCCATCTGTTATACATGATTTATTTTTCTAAGTGTTGAAGTTCTCCGATTCGGAAAACCATGTTTTCCAAATCGGAAAAGTTGTCTTTAAATGTGGCTTATTTTTTCTAAGTGTAGTGTGTTCTCCGATTCGGAAAACCATCTTTTCCGAATCGGAAAACCCCCCTCGTGTGTTTGGTCGTTTTTTCGACTCGGAAAATACGAAATACTCATTTTTGGGTTTTCGAGGTTTTCCGACTCGCGCCTAGTCGAGGGTATAGTCTTTTTCACGTAGCATCTTTCAAAACACTTAACTTGTTTCATGATTGTGACTTGACAGAAATGGCTCGTCAACCGAATGCTCCTCCTTCCCCGGTCAACAACGCCGCTGACCGAGCTCTCATTGATCCGACTGACATCCGTCCAATCCACCAGAACAACGAATATGTCGATCTGACTAACTTCGTTGTTCAAGACGAGGTGGTACTTGAGATCCTCAGGGCGCATCCACTGGCGTATGCGATGCAGTCCACTGCTGACATTCCCGTTCTTTACCTTCAGCAGTTCTGGAGGACCTCTCACGTAGAAAACAGAAACGGCGTGCAGACCATCGCGGGCCGTGTGGACCATACCGAGCTGACTATCACTGTGGAGGATCTAAGGCAAATTCTCCATCTGCCGGACGCCACTCCCGAGGCCCCGTTCGAGCCACTAGTTTCCGGCCCCGAACTCTTCAGCGAGATACTAGCGCTTCGGGTCCACTTCACACGGAATCAGAGACCGAACGGGATCTCTCAAATCACTCAGGGGATGCTGCCTCCCATTTGGTTCTCCTTCTTCAACATCCTGAACCGCACGTTGTCATCAAAGACTCACGAAGTGGACCGTGCTTCCACCCAATTCTGGCACGTCATTCATGCGGTCGCCTACGGAAGGCGAATCGACCATGCTCAACAACTTTGGGCGGACATGGTCAACGACGTCAGGGCAGGACCAGCAAGGACTCGTCACACATCCATCCCTTGGATGCGGTTCTTCAGCTTGATCATCCGTGATCACATGGATCACCATCCGGTCGTCAGACGTAGATCCGGCCACCAGCGCTTCGAAAGCCAACAGATCGGCAGGATGAACAGAAGAAATCTGCGACCCGGTCAGGTAGAAATGCCTATCCCTGACAATGTGCTTAGTATGGCGGACCGTAGGGCGGAGAGCGTTAGACTGTACCGAGCGTCCATAGGTTTAGAAGACGCGTCCACAGACTCCTAAGAACCAAGGAGCCCTACCCCGGACGCGTGACCCATCCTTCCTAGGAGCCGTGCCACTGGCACGGTAGGCCAGAGCTCCAGTGGGGGAGCTCCAGGCTCAGGAGTGATGAGTGTGGTCGTCAGGGGAGAAGCGGGTAGAGTTGTTAGAACGTCCGCCACACTGCACATGTCGCGAGCCGAGGCTTACCAGATGATGGTCCAGAACCAATCCCGTCGAGCACGAACGCAAACATACGTCGATGAGTCTGCCGAACAAGACGTCATGCGAGGCTACCAAGTAAAGCAGTACACCGGGATTCTCCAACAATCCCCGGTACACTCGTCATCGGAAGAGCGCCGATCGCCATCACCGCCGCAACAACCCGAACAGACTGGTGAGGAAGTGGAAGCTTCCCCACAAGAACAAGCACACTTGCCTACACCACCACACGCGGCGGCCGTTGCTACACAAGCAGGCGAACCCTCTGGCGACCCCTCCGGCGATGACTCCGACGGTCATGAATCTTCAGAGCACACTCCTTCTGACCGTCGTGAGGCCGATGAAGAACCCACAGATTCTGAGATGGTAGATTATGGATCTATTCGGAGTTCCAAGAGTCAGAACTGGCGAAGGGCGGAAAGGCCTAAGTGATCGATGTTGATGAAGCCACCTCCTCCTTCAACGACGACAGGATTTCCGGGGATCCCGTTCTAGCTGGGGATCTAGCTTCAGATGACCGGACCGTCGGTCGTGAGGAAGAAGGTGAGGCCGAAGTTGCTACCGGCTGGGGAAGAGAAGATAGTGAGGAAGAGGAAGAGAGAGAGAGGAGAGCAAAAGAGACTGAATATGTAGAGGTCCAATTAGACGAGCCTTGGGCTCAGATTCAGGAGGGAGGCGGAGAAGAAGAGCCGCTTAGGATAGAAATGGAAGTTCCCATTACCCAGAGTCAAGCCAACATAGAGGCAACCCTCATCGCGACCGGGCACCCTACGGTGTCAAGTCAAGACGCAAGCAGCCAACTAGCGCAATTGCACACCTCTACCAGCCACTCGACCATCTCTCAACAGATGGTCGTTTCAGTCAGTCACGGGGACATAGCACAACTTCCACCGGCCACTCATTCGGAGTCTGCCGGTGTTGAGATAAGAGAGGATCTGCCCCACCTCTCGACTTCATTTGATGCACGTAGAGTCGTAGAGCCACTTCCCGGGATGTTTACGATCCCTTCCATCATTAGGCCACGATCTATGGTACCACAAGCGGAGATCCCATGGGACTCCGCCGGAACGGGGAGAGTTGGTGCGTCAGGAGACGCCCTTCGAGGATCCGCCGGAAGCCCTGACACCGTCAACATCATTCCAGCGGTGACATCAGGCCGAGAGAGCACCTCAGTAGGACTCTTCTCGATAACCGGAGCCCAAGCGGCTCTGGGTTTAGTACTACCGGGACCGGGTCCGACAGACTCGAGCGAAGTCTCTAAAGACGCTCACGCAACACCGGGGCTTTTAGGCCTGACGAATTCGGGTGGAATCCCTAAAACCACCACAGTACCAACGGGACTTTTAGGTCCGACGGATTCGGACGACATCCTAAAAGTCGTCCACTCACGACTACTTGCGATGGAGAGAGCCAATGAGGCTAGGGATGCACGGGTCGAGGCATTGGAGCGAGCCTTGGCCGAAACCAAGCGAAAGAGATTGGCGGATCTTGAGGCGTCGAGAAAGCTTCAAGAAGACAGGGATGCGGAGCTTTATGAGCTCAAACGGCGAATGAAGGGCAAACACTCGGAGGATGCCCCGTCAATCAAAGCACCGATTCCTCGTCAATCAGAAGACGTTCTCAGACTTGCTCCTCCTACCTCGGGCAACCTGCCTGACATTCCGGGGTACGTCACAGAGGCGGAGCATTCCATTCTGATCACTTCCTACACGACACAGAATGACCGCCTCTCCGCCCAGCTTCGCGAACGAGATGCCCAGATCGAGCTTCTACAACAGCGCATCCGGGAACTGGAGGCCATGTGTCGGTCTCAGGCTCAGCCTTCCAAACGGAGGCATGATGACCCTGATGACTCGGCACCGGGTCCGCATGAGGGGGAGGTGCAAGCTTCTTCCAAAAGGCTTCGCACCGACCTCCATTCAGCCTCCGGTTCCGGCTCCTCATCCGCCCCAGCATCAACGGCTGCTCGCTCGAGTGCTCCATCAGAATCTGCCGCCGCCGACACTCTCTATGTTGATTCAGACACGGAGGAGATTCCTGATATGGGGAGCTGGCACTACGAGCCGATCCCGGCAGGTGAGGTAGTTTAATTTCCTCATCTGACCGACACAGCAGAGATTGACGTCGTTCCCCCGGAAGCAGCACCGACAGATCTTTCAGATGTCCAGATTCCGGAGTAAGCCCGGAAAATTCTTCGGTCGCTCGTCCAGAGCCTCAGGATCTTTCAGAAGGGGGACGACATTGTCCGGGATTCAGACTACAACAACTTCCTCTCAGCGTTCGAGTTTCCCACTCCAGAAGCTCTTCGGACCATCCACACAACGACTCCAGATTCCTCCGCTCCGACAGTCATCCAGTTAAACTGGAACCACTCGGTCATCTTCAGGCCGTTCCTTGAGGAGTCTTTCACCCGCATCTTCCAGCAGGAGAAACTACACGTATGGTCCCGAAAGGTCTACTTCGGGATCTCACACATCAAGACGAAGAGGAGAAGAACTGCTTATGTGCACCAGCGGATGTGCAACTGGGCCACCCACGGACGCCAAAGAATCCGACGTCGTTTCATCAAGGTAACTGCGATGCGCCCTTACAAACACGGACATCAGTTATTCCTTGAGTACGACGTCCGTATGTACGGGACTGGCATTCCTCGAGGAGAGTTGCAGAACTGGTCATTCACCGAGGCAGATCTGGATCGGGTGCACTTAGAAGATCTCCCAACTCTCATCAAGTACCTTCAGGGCCCAATTCTCCGACCCGAAAACTACCGAGACGGAACCGAGATTCTGAAGAAGTACGTTCGTCATGCGATCACTCTTGCACGTGTGACAGACTACCAATTGGCGATCGAGAGCCGTCAGCCGAAGGTCAACTTGCTCAGACCGAACCTGTTCGTGCCTGGTATTGATGCTTACCTTCCTTATATGCCAACCAGGATACCAGAGCATGAGGTTCTCTATGTGACAAGGAAGAAGAAGGAACGCATGTTTATGCGTTTTGGCGAGCTTGCTAAGTTCTGCGACGGGACCCTTCTCTATGTCTACAATGGGATGCAAAGTAGACTTCTGGCTGATCAGATACCCGGGCGGAAGATCATTGACGAGAAGGGAAAGATACTGGAGGGCATGAACTTGATCGAGAGAAAGCTCAAAGAGAGGCTGATGTACAGACGTGTAGAATCGGCGATGCAGATGAGAGCGAGGATCATTGGAGACTGGGATGAATTCTTACAGATGTCGAAGTGGGAGCCGGCGCTGGAGCTTCCACCACCTTTCTGACTTCTTCCCAAAGGGGGAGATTGTTGAACCTCTTTGTTGTGAAGAGTCAGAAAATTCTATCTTTACTGCTTTCTAGTTAACTTTCAGTTAGTTGTAAACAATTTACTTTGATGTTGCCCTTGTTTAGAGGTTTGTAACCTCGGGGGCCTTTTGTGACAATTTTTGTTTTTACCTCTTACCTATATAAGGAAATAGATGTTTAGGGTTTTAACAAGAATGCTTAATCATTGGAAAATTGCCTTTTATTGCTATACTCATATTCCTCCATTGATGCTTTATTGAAGCTTGGTGTTCTTCTTCATTTGTGTGATTTCAATCCATTTCTCCTCATTTTCTGTATTTTGTGGGACAACAGTAGATCTTAGATTTTGATCCGAAATTTTAAGAATTTTTTGCAAAAAGTTGTTTGTGGGTCTAAATATAATGTCTCGAGTCCATTTTTGAAGTTTTTCGGGTCTCAATCTGATTTTTCAGCTGATTTTGTGTTTTTCGAGCAATACTTTGTAATTTTTCGAGCCATTTTTAAGTTTTTCGAGTCTGGTCAGCAAGATTCGTAGGTCAGCAGCTTTAGTCAGACTCGAAATAGTGGTCAGAGGCTCAGTCAGACGTGAGGTCCCCCAGTCAGCACAAGGTCAGAGAGAGTGCTGACCGAGTTCTGATATCAGCATGATATCACACTTGAGTTCTTCTCTCTCCTGCTCGAAGTCATCAGATGTGACGTGGCAAGCTTTTATTGGAGCAAAGTGAAGTGTGCTGATTGGTGTTAGGCGTGTGTGCCAGCCTGTATCCAGCTTACATTGGAGTGTACCACGCGCTTGCATGTTTCGAGAGTGCTCAAATTTAATTCTTTGACCAATTTTTAATTGTCACGTGAGTTTATGAGCTGAAAGTGAGCTGATAGTTTTTTAAAATCTAGGTACTTGAGTTTTGTGAGTGTTAATTTCTTGATCTCACACATACGTAACACACTCATTCACACACTATACACACGCATATATATACTCTTGTAATATTCATTTCAATTGCTTAAAAGTCAAGATTTTCATTTTTCAAGCTTAAAATCGCTCAATTTTCGGTGTGTTTTTCGGTGGTCACGGTACCCTTTCAAGTATCCCTTCTATTTTTTGTAGGTAGAGTGCCACGAGACCTTTTGAGAAAAATTGTTTCCGAAATTTTTCGGGCTTAATTGATAAGGTTTCGAGTGTTCTCAAGTCAAGCCTATGGAAAATATCTCATGATTTTATGTGAGTTTTGTGACAAATGGTGATTTTGCGGGTTGTTTTCGGTGCTCAAGATGACTTTGCCGCGAAATATTTCTATTGTTTAGACGTAGAGTGCCGCGAGAACTTTTGAGAAAACTGATTTTCGGGAACTTTCGAGGTTAATTGATAAGGTTTCGAGCGATCTCAAGTCAAGCCTAGGCAAAGAGTTTCATCATTTCATGTGACTTTCATGACAAACAGTCATTTTGCGGGACGTTTTCGGTGATTAAGCGGTTTTTGCCGAGAAATCATTTTTGATTTTCTTGAAAGTTTAACTTTCGGTGATCATTTTTGATTTTCGGTGATCAAGCAGTTCAATCGGCGAGTTCTCGACGTTATTTGACGAGCGCAAAAAGTGATACGAGAAACATTTTTCCCGTATTTTTCAAGATCAATTCGAGGCTACCTCGAGATGCTTCGATCATGGTTCGGTGTTACAGTTTGGTTGTCGAGGAAGTTGGTTATCTTTTAGTTTTGTTTCGTAATTTTTCGGTGTCGTTCGGTAGTGTTTTGTTAAGCTTTTGTATGTTCCGTTATCATTTTCGTTAGTTTTATTACATTTTTAGTCCAGTTTCCGTTAAGTTTGTTAGTTTGTTAATTTTCAACTTTTGTCACTTTTAGTACTTGGACTTAAAGTTTCATAAATTTTCATTTTCAACCCTTGGACTTTTAAACTTTCAAATTTTATCATTTTTAGTCCCTGAACTTGAAAATTTTCACATTTTTTACACTTTTAGTCCTTGTACTTGTGATTTTTAAAGTTGTTGAGTCGTTTATATTTCTTGTTTTGTCATTTTTAGTCCTTCAAGTTTATTTTTACCCATTTTCTTCGGAATTTTTTTTTTGATTTGTTCGACATAAATCGTTTGTGCACTATTCATACTTCTAATCGAAGTTTCTGTTGACGATCCTTAATTTTTCTTTGTGCAGTTAACAATGGATTCTGACCTCACGAAGTCACAAATGGCAGCGGTGAATGCTTATATGCACGATCTCCTAAACCCAGATTTCATTGAGACAATCTATGAAAGGATGAATCGAGTCACACCTATAATTCGGAAACTTAAGAGAGAAAACATTTCCCTCACAGAGTAAGTAGTGGCTCATGAGATAAAGATAGTTCAGTTGGAACAGAAGCTGCACATTGAGAGAGAAGAGTTTAAGTTGAACAAAAGTTTATCTACTTTAAATGCAGAGAAAGCTGAGCTTCTCATTAAAGTTACTGATCTTGAAGCTTCACTTTCAAAAGAAAGAAGTCAGATTACAAGTTTGCAAAAGGATTTACAAAATGAGCATGATCAAATGTTGCAACATTCTTTTGGAAATGCTCAAAATTTAAAACTTGTAAGTTCTTTGAGAAAACAAAATGAATGTTTGCAAAAGAAAGTTCTTGAACTTGATGAAGTTAAAAAGGTTTTCGAAAACAAGCTTTTATCTTCTCAATCAAGAGTGATGGAACTTTCAAAGCAAATAACTGAGTTTGAACAAATTCTGATCATTGAGAGAAGAAATTTTGAGAAGCAAAGAGGAGGGTCTGATAAAGAGATTTTGGATTTTAAAAAGATGATTTCTGAATTTCAGAAAAATTTGGAAACTGAAAAGAAGAAGAACAGTGTGGAATTAGAGTTTGCGAAAGAAAGAATTATGTTTTAAACAGAAATACATGGACTATCAAAGAATGTTTCTGATCTTCAAAATACTTTAACAGAAGAAAGAAAGGTATTTGATTTGAAAAACGATACTCTTTCACAGAAAATATCTAAGTTAGAGAGGCAGATTGTCCTAGATAGGAATGAGTTTGAGAGGCAGTTGAATGTGATTGATAGTACGAAGAAATCTTTGAAGAAACCAAGTCTTCGTGCCGGGAAATATCAGAATATGATGCATGAATTTGAAGAAGAGATCCAAGTTGCTCACTCAGAGAGGAAAGTTGATGACAAGAAAAGTATTGAGCTTCAAAAGCATATTGTTGACTTACAGAATCAGTTATCTGATGTAAGACATCAATTTAAACAAAAAGAGAAGGTTCTTCGACATGAAAAGACTGTTTTAGAACAGATAATCGCTGAACCTAAAAAGCCAATTCTTGTGGATAAAGATTTTGCGGATCAAAAGGAAGCGTTTAAGGCTGAAATAAACAAACTTACAAACAAGTTATCAGGCTTATCAACTGACATCATGAATGAGCAATGAATGCGATCTGATCAACAGAAGAAGCTTAATGATCTTCTTGAAGAGAGGAACAAGCTTTCTTCCAAAGTGAAGGAACTTGAGTAGACAATGTTCAAAGCTTATTATTCAAGCAATGTGGATAGCGCTTCACGGAGTACTATCAAATCAGGTGGTCAGATTCGTCCTACAAATCTCTTCTATGATCATCGTGTTGATCGTTCAGGTAAACATCGTTATTCAACTAGTAAGTTCATTTGGCAAGTTAAGGGATCTAGTACAAAGGTAGCTCATACAAAATCTTTTGCTTTGGAACCGAAAGTTCAAAAGAACAAATTTTTTCAAGATACATCTTTTGGTAAGTCTCCGTTAGTTTATTCTAGAAATAAACTTCTTAGTCTTTCCAAAAGAACATCATATGGTTCTTACTTTCAAAGAAATTGTAATAACCAAGATCCTAGATGGAGTTAAATAAGTTAAGTTACTGTCAATTGACCTTTTGTGAGAATATGATGATTTTAGGGGTTAGTTATGTAACTATTGAAAAGTTTAATGGCATGGGCTTTACCATTTTAGGTATGGGCTTGGCCCAAAACCCTAGGTATTTAAACCCTAAACCCTAAAATTAAACCATTTTTGGAAGTGTTAGTGTGTGTGAAGTGTGTGTTTTGGAAGGAAGTATCATCATCAAGCTTTAGTAGGGGATTTTCGCTTCGTAAGGTAAGATCTCGATGCCCGAATAGTGTGAGATCACTGTTAATCGTCGTATATTTGCTTTGGGATTAGTTTGGATACTTTTGGGTCAGATTAGAATCGATTTTGATCGATTTTAGGCTGTTTTCGGAACTGTCCTCGTTTTCCGAATCGGAATTCATATTTTCCGAATCGGAATCTACGTTTTCCGAATCGGAAAATCATATTTTCCGAATCGGAATTTATGTTTTCCGAATCGGAAAATATGTGGTGTTCTCGGAGGTGTTTTGTTTCGTCATGCCTTTCCCGGATTGGAAACCTACGTTTTTCCGAATCGGGAAATTGGCTAGTTAAGTCGTTATTTTGACCTCGTTACTTTTGGAATGCGGATTATGAGTCGGGATTTCCGAATCGGAAATTACCATTTTCCGAATCGGAAAATGGTAGGTTTTCCGAATCGGAGATCGGCGTGTTTTTCTGAATCGGATTTTGTGCTTTTCCGAGTCGAGTTTTGGAAGGCTTTGTCGTTATGGGTTTTGGGTTTTTACAATTGGTATCAGAGCACTAGTTTAAGTGAATTAGGTGACCAGGAAATGGGCCTAGTCTTAAACTGTAGGATTAGGGACACAGCTGAGATATTAGGACATTAGGATTTTGCCTATGAGTCGTGGTCGGGTATGGAGGTGCGAGGACTAGCGTGTACCATGGAAACGTGCTTACACCTGGCCAGTGTAGTCACGGGACCATGAATACATGTGAATACTTACACAGCCTGTAAATCCAGTCATTTAGGGTTGTCTAAATTTTATGTTACTATTTCAGTATCGATGGCCGGACGTAGCCTTCGAAGCAGGGTGATACCGGAACCTGAGGCCCCGCCGCCGCCTGCTCGTACGACTACGATTCGAGGAAGGGCTGGTGGTCGGGGAAAGGGTCGGGGAAGAGGAGGAGCTCGTAAGGCCGCAACGGCAGTTGAAGGAACTCGGCGACCGACTAGAGGTAACCGCAGGGCGCAGAGCGAAAGGCCGCCCGTTGAACCAGAACCTTCTCATCAGGAGAGTTCTGCTAGTCAACCGGCAGCGTTTGTTACTCATGAGGCATTTCAGACTGAGTTGGGCAAGATTCAGGACGCTCTACAAACTTTACTGAACCAGCAAGAGAAGTCGAGATCTGATGGTGATCGAGAGGATTCGGGAATGACAAGCCCGCCGGCCACTGTGATCGGCGGAGGTTCGCGACAGACACCACCCGTTAGTGAAGAGCTACCCAAGTCGACTCATGGGTGTAGCTACAAGACTTTTGTTGCATGCAAGCCTCCTACTTACAAAGGAGAGCGGGATCCGGTTTTGGCTTTACGATGGATCGAAGAGATCGAGATGGTATTTGAGACGTGCAAGTGTGCAGCCGAGGACAAGGTAGTATTCGCGCGATCGATGCTGAAGGCGGATGCCTTACACTGGTGGAACGTGGAGACCGGGGGAAGAGGGGCTGAGGTTGTGAGATCTATGCCTTAGAAGAGCTTTGTGGCGAAGTTTAGATCGCAATTCTGCCCTTTGGCCGCGACTAAAAAGATGGAAGAGGAGTTTCTTCAGCTGAAGCAAGGATCACTGTCAGTGCAGGAGTACACTACTCGTTTCATCGAGAAATCGAGATTCGCTGAGGTTTATGTACCGACTGAGGAGCGTAGAGTGGAAAGGTATATATGGGGTTTGAAGGGAAGCATTCGGGAGTTTGTGATGGGGAAAGATCCGGCTACTTTTCTGGCTGCTATCAACGCGGCCGAGTTGATCGAGAGAGAGAAGGATCGTCAGATGACTGACCAAGTGGGAGAGAAGAGGAAGTGGTCTGGGCCAGTTAGTGATCTGCGATGGGGTAAGGCCCCGAGGTTTGAGCATCGCGGGAATCAGAGTTCGAGTCAGAGACCTTGCGGCAAGTGCCACCGTGTTCATCGGGGAAACTGTCAGTCAGGACCAGTCACTTGTTTCCAGTGTGGGAAGCCGGGTCATTTGTCGAAGGATTGTCCGGGGAGGAGATCATGTTATCAGTGTGGTTCTCCAGACCACATCAGGACCGACTGTCCCCAGCTGAAGAGGGGAGGAGCACCGATGACTGGAGGGCGTGCGACTGAGGCCCGAGATGATCAGAAAGCGGCACCAACTCTAGCAAGGAGTCGAGCCTTCAGGATGACCGCCGAGGAGGCGGAGGAAGCACCGGAAGTGGTGACAGGTACATTCTTGATTAACTCCATACGTGCTAAAGTGTTATTTGATACGGGTTCAGACTATTCATATGCTACCCCTGAGCTTCTTAAACAATGTTGTGTAAAACTTGAACCATTAGACCATCCTTATGAGGCGGACACCGCCAATGGGCGAGTGTGGGTTAGAGAGTTTGCAAAAGGTTGTACCGTAGAATTGGAAGGATGCCTAGTGCCCGTAGTGTTAAGACTTATATCTATGGAAAGTTTGGACGTGGTTTTAGGATGGGATTGGATGATTAGAAACAAGGTAAAGATAGACTGTGAGCAAAAGATGGTTCGTATCAAATTACCGGATGGGAGAACGGCCGTAGTTTATGGCACTAAGAGGAATAGGAGTACTAGCTTGATTTCGGTGATTAAGGCAAATCGATGCATTAGAAAAGGGTGTATTTGGTTTATGGCTTATGTTGTAGATTCAGAGAAGAATAAGTTAGAGGTAAAGGATGTTGAGGTTGTTCGTGATTACCCGGAGGTTTTCCCGGAAGATTTAGTTAGTCTACCGCCTGATCGAGAGATCGAATTTCGGATCGATCTAGTACCCGGAGCGACGCCCATCGCTAAAGCGCCGTATCGACTTGCACCGTCGGAGTTGAAGGAGATGTTGGCACAACTACAAGAGCTCCTTGATAAGGGATTTATTCGCCCGAGTACTTCGCCTTGGGGAGCACCGGTGTTGTTCGTGAAAAAGAAAGACGGCACCATGAGGATGTGTATCGACTACCGAGAACTCAACAAAGTCACCGTCAAGAACAAGTATCCATTGCCAAGGATTGATGATTTGTTTGACCAACTGCAAGGGGCTAAGTTCTTCTCGAAGATTGATTTGCGATCAGGTTATCATCAACTCAAGGTTAGAGAAGAAGATATTCCAAAGACGGCGTTTCGGACTCGTTATGGACATTATGAATTCCTCGTGATGTCATTTGGGCTTACAAACGCGCCAGCAGCTTTTATGGACTTGATGAATAGAGTGTGTAAACCGTATTTGGATGAGTTTGTTATCGTTTTCATCGACGACATTTTGATCTACTCAAAGACGGCCGAGGAGCACGGCGAACACCTACGGAAGGTTTTGGAAATGCTAAAGCGGGAGCAACTCTACGCAAAGTTTTCAAAGTGTGAGTTTTGGCTAAAGGAAGTTCAGTTTCTGGGGCATATCGTGACGCAAGAAGGAATCAAAGTGGATCCAGCTAAGATTGAGGCCATTAAGGATTGGGAGTCGCCAAAATCTCCCTCGGAGGTGCGAAGTTTCCTCGGATTAGCGGGTTACTACCGAAGGT
The DNA here is from genome assembly GCA_030169165.1 of Centaurea solstitialis. Classification (NCBI taxonomy): domain Eukaryota; kingdom Viridiplantae; phylum Streptophyta; class Magnoliopsida; order Asterales; family Asteraceae; genus Centaurea; species Centaurea solstitialis. Next base: position 43,707,445 of record CM058043.1, read on the forward strand.
TCATAGAACATTTCTCAGCCATCGCTACACCGCTTACGGCATTGACAAAGAAGGACGTCAAGTTCGAATGGACATCGACATGCGAATATGCGTTCAACAATCTGAAGGGGAAGTTGACTAGTGCGCCCATTCTTACCCTACCGAATGGATCCGATGGATTCGTAATTTATTGTGATGCATCAAAGTTAGGCTTGGGGTGCGTTCTCCTGCAAGATGGAAAAGTGATTGCGTATGCATCCAGGAAATTGAAAGTGCATGAACTCAACTACCCAACTCATGATATGGAGTTGGCAGCAGTGGTCTTCGCTCTAAAGATATGGAGGCACTACCTTTATGGCGTGAAGTGTCAGATTTATACAGATCACAAGAGTCTTCAGTATCTCCTTAATCAGAAAGAGCTCAACATGAGGCAGCGGCGGTGGATCGAACTACTTAGCGACTACGATTGCGAGATCCTTTACCACCCGGGTAAAGGAAATGTTGTAGCGGACGCCTTAAGTCGAAAGGGAGGTAAAGTCAAGCCTGGCATTGTGGATTCTCGAATGGGAATTGTAGCTTACCGAATCAGCATTGTACCGGACCTCAAGTCGGAGATCAGGGAATGGCAAGAGAAGGCATCGAAAGAGGAAAACTTGAAGAGCGAGCGAATGATAGGATTTCTGGATACGCTGGTAACGGACACCGAAGGCTTGAAGTGTTTTGGGAATCGAATCTGGGTTCCAAAGCTCGGAGATCTACGAAAGAAGATTTTGTTCGAGGCGCATAAATCAAAGTACTCAGTTCATCCGGGAACGAACAAGATGTATCATGGTTTGAGGCAATGTTATTGGTGGCCGGGAATGAAGAAGGATATCGCTCATTTTGTTGAGAGATGCGTGACTTGTCTACAAGTAAAGATCGAACACCAGCGACCGTATGGTAAACTGCAGCAGTTACCAATACCGGAATGGACTTGGGAACATGTTACCATGGACTTCGTGACAAAACTACCCCGAACGCCTAAGGGTTATGATACTATTTGGGTAATAGTAGACCGATTATCGAAGTCAGCTCATTTCTTACCGATGAAAGAAACGTATTCTATGGAGAGACTCGCGAGACTTTATATAGCGGACATTGTACGACTTCACGGGACACCCGTATCTATCGTGTCGGACCGAGATGCCAGATTCACTTCGACTTTTTGGCAAAGCTTCCAGCGAGAGATGGGAACGCGGGTCAATTTGAGCACCGCGTATCATCCGCAGACGGACGGGCAAAGCGAGCGGACTATCCAAACTTTGGAAGACATGTTGCGGGCATGTGTCTTGGACTTTGGAGGTTCTTGGGAGGATCATCTACCGTTGATCGAGTTCGCCTACAACAACAGTTATCATTCCAGTATCGAGGCAGCACCGTATGAAATACTTTATGGGCGAAAGTGTAGGACACCTTTGTGTTGGAATGAAGTCGGAGAGAAACAGCTTGCCGGACCGGAAGTTGTCCAAATTACTTCAGATAAGATCAACCAAGTACGAGAACGATTGAAGACGGCCAGGGATCGACAAAAGAGCTATGCGGACAAGCGTAGGAAGGATATAGAATTCAAAGTAGGAGACCGTGTTATGCTTAAGGTATCACCTTGGAAGGGGGTGATACGCTTTGGGAAAAAGGGAAAGTTGAGTCCTCGTTATATTGGGCCGTATAAGATTATAGAGCGAATCGGACCCGTAGCCTATAGGCTAGAGTTGCCGGAAGGACTAAAAGGAGTTCATAACACTTTCCACATTTCGAACCTACGGAAGTGTTTAGCGGAGCCAGATGCAGCAATACCTCTACAAGAGATAAGTGTTGATCCAAAATTAAATTTCGTAGAGGAACCGGTAGCAGTAGTGGATCGGAAAATCCGTAAGCTGAGGAATAAGGAGATTGACTTGGTGAAAGTCCAGTGGAAGTTCCATAAGGGGCAGGAGTGTACTTGGGAGGCAGAGTTAGAGATGAGAGAAAGATACCCACACCTGTTTGTTGAGTGAATTCCAGGACGGAATTCTTTTAAGGGGGGTGTGATGTAATAACCAAGATCCTAGATGGAGTTAAATAAGTTAAGTTACTGTCAATTGACCTTTTGTGAGAATATGATGATTTTAGGGGTTAGTTATGTAATTATTGAAAAGTTTAATGGCATGGGCTTTACCATTTTAGGTATGGGCTTGGCCCAAAACCCTAGGTATTTAAACCCTAAACCCTAAAATTAAACCATTTTTGGAAGTGTTAGTGTGTGTGAAGTGTGTGTTTTGGAAGGAAGTATCATCATCAAGCTTTAGTAGGGGATTTTCGCTTCGTAAGGTAAGATCTCGATGCCCGAATAGTGTGAGATCACTGTTAATCGTCGTATATTTGCTTTGGGATTAGTTTGGATACTTTTGGGTCAGATTAGAATCGATTTTGATCGATTTTAGGCTGTTTTCGGAACTGTCCTCGTTTTCCGAATCGGAATTCATATTTTCCGAATCGGAATCTACGTTTTCCGAATCGGAAAATCATATTTTCCGAATCGGAATTTATGTTTTCCGAATCGGAAAATATGTGGTGTTCTCGGAGGTGTTTTGTTTCGTCATGCCTTTCCCGGATTGGAAACCTACGTTTTTCCGAATCGGGAAATTGGCTAGTTAAGTCGTTATTTTGACCTCGTTACTTTTGGAATGCGGATTATGAGTCGGGATTTCCGAATCGGAAATTACCATTTTCCGAATCGGAAAATGGTAGGTTTTCCGAATCGGAGATCGGCGTGTTTTTCCGAATCGGATTTTGTGCTTTTCCGAGTCGAGTTTTGGAAGGCTTTGTCGTTATGGGTTTTGGGTTGTTACAGAAATGATTTTGTATGTGACGATTATATAGATGAAAGATTTGGGATTTACAAGATTTCATTTTATAACCCAAATTTCTCTAACAAAAGAGGATCCACATCCAAGTGGATACCAAAATCTGTTTGATTTTGCAGACTAGTGGCTCCTGAATAATTTAGTTCAGGACCCGGTCTTCAATGTTTAGTGGCTTCTAAACATTCTGTTTAGCACCCGTACTTCATTTATGCGCTTCAATGTAAGTATCCCTCTAAACCCTTAACTTAGAACTTGAGCTTAACTGTGTTAACCGTGGGATTCATCATAAGGAACTTACTTGTGTTAGTTTCTTTCCAATTTTACATCGTTTCATGAATTTCCACGCGTTATAATTTTCTTCACATTTTTATTTCCACATCTCATATATTCGTTGAAATTATTCGGTGGAAATACCCTCGCTTGAATTCCTATTTGATTTCAATGCACGCTATTTCATTTCAATGATTCACTTCTTATTCAGATTATTTATTATGAATTGTTCTTCACAATTAAACTTTCTAATCATTGATTCATTTATTGAATACACTGTGCTTACTGAGTCTATCTGTTTCGCGTTTGAATTTTGTTCTTTGGAATTCATGATCAAGAATTTTGATTTCTACAATTAATCATCACTTGTTTGAGCAATATTTCTCTTCAACATATGATATCTTTAAATTATATTCCCCATTTCTTTTCAAAATATGTTCCTCATATACATATTGTATCACATATGAATCACCATCATATCACGTTCTGGTATGAAGACACTCAGAAGTTTCAAAGAATATCATTTCATGATATTAATGTGTTATAGGATATAGAAGTTTCTATGATCAATCCAGAGCCGGAGGATCTACCCAAGAAACACAACCCTAGGTTAGACCTAGTGTGTGAGGGTGTGAATGAGGTAAAATGTCTGAGAGCTTGAGTGTAGGGGGAGCTAAAAGAAAATGGTGAGTGTGAGACAAGATCAAAAAGAATAAAAGAAGATCCTTCCCAAACCTATACAGTTATCCGGGTAACCACATCATCTATTCATTCTCGATTCTTTGGAGATGAATATTGAAACAAGACATGGACCCAGTGTCGATAACTCATGTCACCCCACCAAGCTACTCAAATATCTCTTAAAAGATGTTTGTTTCAATTCTCACAGAGGATTAGCATATCATCTATCTAATCTTCACTCGGAAGATTTAGATATTGAAACAAGGAAGACATCCTCTCCAGTCTCCGAAGTTCATATTCTATGCACAAGAGTCATTGATTTTCAATCTGCGTCCCAGGTTGAATCAATTTTTGAGCCTAATTGATATGATGATATTTCTTTAACACTTGCACGAGTCTTTGTGATTCCATTTGCATATCTTTGTGACATTGCCGGAACAGTTTGAGAACTTAGTTTTATAACTTTGATTCAGTGATGACTGGAAGTCCTATCAGTGCTACCCCATTGCCAACACTGAAAATAGGCCACACAATTCTATGAGTTGTTGTGTCAATAGTTGCTACATGTGCTTCTATGTTAGCCGATTACCCATTGTTTGAGGGGGAGCAACTTGAGATTGATTTGAGGGGGAGTAATATGATCTGGATGCGACATTTGTTTGAGGGGGAGAAATTTTGTTAAAGCAAGTTTTGAGTAGGAGTAATTCAGTTGAATAAGATACTTTGATGACGATGTCTTTGATTATTCATAATGCTTAGGATTCTCCTAATCATCATGAGGGGAGAAATTATATCAAAGACATATGCAAAGACATGAGGAAGATTTGAGAGTTATGTTCAAGATTCAGTTGAATGGTTCATAATATTCGTTGATTTGAAGAGTTCAAGAAAACAAGTATGGTTGATTGAGGATTTCAAGATGATTGGTTGAATCAAGTTTTAAGGTTATATATGAAGCAAATCCAGATGATGTTGATTGTGATACAAGATTTAATAATGTGAAATCAAGATTCGAAGATGTAAACAGTTGAAGCAAGTGAAGATTTGGTTTACAAGGCATGATGTGAATGAATTGATTAGAACTTCATGATTCAGAGTAAAAATTGTGAAGTAACAGTTAATTGAGGAGAAAGCAAAGGTTAAAGGGGAGCTAAAGAGAATTGTGAATTTAAATCTTTTGAATCTAAGGTTGCAAAGCCTTTGGATTTAAAGATTGATATCAAGTTGTGAATGATAATGAAGAATGATTTGTTTTTTTTGGAAGAAGTTTTCAAGTTTAAAGACTTTGCTCTAAAGATGATGCTTGCATAAATGGGGAGATTGTTAGCTGTATGGTTTTTGTAACCGTCAAAGTTTGTTTGACTTGATGACAGAAGATCGTTAAAACTAAAGTTCATTTTGAAGAGTGATCTCGAATACAAAGGGGGAGATTGTTAGAGCAAATATTATTGTATCCGATATCACAAGATGAGGAAATAATATTGAAGTCATAGAAAGTCAAATAAAGTCAAAGGATGGAAGTCAAAGAAGAAAGTCAAGCATCAAAGTCAAAGAAGGAAGCTTTAATGTCAAAGTCAAAGGTTTAGTTAGAGGAGTCAAAGTCTTGTAATTAGAGTGTTTGACTAATTGGTCTTTGGTATAAATATAAGGAGTTAGTGAGTAATTAGTAAGGAGCTTAATTGTAATATTCATGTGTGTGAGATCTAGAGAGAGAAAGTTCATATTGTAAAGATTCAATCATGAAATGAAGATTTGATTGTTTGATCCATTGTTTCTTGCACTTACAAAAGTAGAGAAGAAAAGGTTGCTCAGCAACATGAAAGAAAAAGAGAAGTAGCTGGCGATAGGTTAGACTCCATCTAATTTCTCAAAATCAATTCCAATAAGTTTTGAGATCCTCCCACGTGATCTCAATTCTAAAGCCAAATCCTTCATTACAATTTAGTACATACACCCCTTCTAATGATAAGGGTTTACAATATAACCCCTATTCTCTATCAGAAAGTCATAACAACCCCTTCCCTACGAAAATCATACTACTATATACATATATATATATACTATATTTTATATATAACACTATATATATATATATATAAACTTATATGTTTTTATACTTATGTGTATATATAAAATACCAATTACATGACAACAATATATATAGTATACCAAGCAGAACTTGTGCTAATAATATTATTTCCTTTTCCAAAATTCCGGGTGTTATAGTGGTACTTTGAACACTACAACCCAAGGAGCCAACGAGTCACAAATTCACATGTCCACCGTTAATCCTACAAATAGTCATGATCATACATATGGTCTTAATGACTTTTATGCGATGTCGTTCCAAGGACACTACAACAACAACAACAACAAGGACAACAACAAGCTGATGATGAAGAAGAAGATCGTACAACCAATAGGGGATGTGCTGACGACGAAGCCCATGTTTTTAACTTGTCTTTCGCTGGTATTGCTTTAGATAACGATGAAGAGGACGAGGAAGACGATGACGAAGAGGATGACGAAGGCGTCACTTTGAGAGAAGGTGTAAATGATTATTTTGAAATGCCTGTTTTCGTTCCAACCCTAGAGGTCTCTACTACGACAAACCAAACAGTACCTTATAATCGTAGTTCAAGGATAAAAAATGTCAAGTTTTTGAAACGAAAAAATGAAATGATTATAGAGCTTGGAATCAAGTGTCTACCAGAGGGGTTTGAGCATCGGACGCACAGGTCGAGCAAAGACAGGTACAAGGTGTTGTGCGTTAACAGTGGTTGTGCCTTGCGTATGACCGCGAGGTGCGTGCGTACCAACGATGTTTCACCTACGAAACTTTAATGACGTACACACTTGTTCTCGAACCCAGCTAAACTCCAATCACCGTCAAGCAACCAAAAAGGTATTGGGTGCATTAAAAAAACAAAAATTTCTAAGAGCCAACAGAACATATCAACCACGAGACATTGTCGATGATATTAACCAACAATTTGGTTTATCTATCGGGTATGCTACTGGGTTGCATGCTAGATGGAATGCTCTTGATTCAATCAGAGGTAGCCCTTCGGAGTCATTTACCAGGCTCCCTGCCTATTTGTATAACCTAGAAATTACAAATCCAGGTACACGAACTTGAATGAGGGTAGACACGAAGGGCATTTTGAAGAATGTTTCGTCGCCCTTGGTGTAGCGGTACGTATAGAAATAGCACCACTTTTAAATTTTATAATGTAAACTTTTACTCCATGAAGTTATAGAAAATACCGATGTTGACTTTTGATGTTTATGCAGATCCATATCTTCTTGCAAAACTTACGGCGTGTCCTTATCATAGACGCTGCTCACCTGAAGGGGCCTTATTTGGGTACTATGTTCTTGGTTGTTGCCATGGATGGAAACAACAACATCGTGCCCATTGCCTTCGGAGTAGGTAAGTCAGAGACATCGGAGGAGTGAACTTGGTTTTTGAGTATGCTTAAACGATGCATCCGTGAGCCAGAAGGGTTGGTGTTTATGTCAGACAGGGTTGCTTCTATAAACGCCGCTATCACCACAATTTTCCCAAATCACATCACGCTTTATGTTGTCGCCATTTGGTGATGAACGTGAGATCTAGGGACGCCCGAATAAAAGTCTTCAAGACCCCATACTGGAGGGCATGCAAGGCCTACATGACTGATGCGGTAATTATTGTATATAAAAAGCGAAACAAGTTTTAACCTCTAATCCCTAGCCACCGTCTTACCACATATACAGGCAAGCGTACCTGATCGTGAGTAATATAGTGTAGGAAAGTCCAGGTATCGTATCTACCACTGGGAACGGTCAAGTTATCGTAGATTATTAATCTAAGTCGGTTTAATTAACCTAAGGCTTTGGGGAGTTTTTATGAAAAAGGATTTTAATAATGAAAAGACAAATAATTTAACTACAAACTAAGAAAGCAAATTAAAGATGGATTAAACTATATGAAGGAAAACAGTAGTACTTATCATGGTAAAGTGAATCCCCAAGTGGATGATTTAAATAGGCCAAAGGTTTGGTTGTTTTGGTTATTGTAGGAATTTAAGTCTACGACACCCTAAAATATGATGAATATGGTTATTAACTAGGTCTTGGTCCTCCTAGTCCCAATACATAGATTGTTTGTCAGACAATCTAGCAGCGGCAATCCAATCCTATCTCTATTGCGTGGTATTCTACTATCTGGTCGCTCTCGGTCTGAGTAACGACTTAACACAACTTTCCGGAATGAAGGGTAGGTCAAGGGAGACTTATTATCCTATCGGAGTCTATCTATTTAGGTCAAAACAGATACACCCAATCAACGAGTTCAAATAGCCAAACAATAGGAATCAAACTGGAACCATAAACACACATTCAAATAACCAAAAACAAACCAATAAACATTAAATCACAAAATCATCATCCACAATGGTTCATCGACCACGACAAGTACCACTATTAAAGGACTACTCACTATTCATAATTAAAACAGACACAACGATAGTAAACATAGACATGATACCGACAGTACAACAACGGATGATCGAAGATCGAACCTCGCAGCGTATCGGCACCACTCTGACTCTCCACTCTATCGTCTCTGCTTCGTAACGTCTCCTTGTCCTCTGGCTCTCTTTTTAACTGAAGGAGGAGGCTGGTATTTAAAAGAAGGCGTCCAGAGCCCACTTCGCGATCGCCAGACGGCCACTTCGCGGCGCGAAACACTTAGGTCAAATCTGGATTTCCTCGTTATCGAATCTGGCGGCGCCAAACTTGCAAACTCGCGATCGCCAGATGGCTACTGGATTGAAGTTATGCATTTTTCACGTTTTCTCGCCTTTTTTCGTACTTTTCTGTTCTACGGCCTCCAAATCCTACAGAAACAATAATAAGCTCATTTAGTGAGTGGAATGATCAGAAATGGGTGAGAAATGGGGTAAAGTCATACAATTAAGCTCAACCAAAACATGTATAATTTTGGTGTTATCAAAATCCCCACACTTAAGCTTTGATTGTCCTCAATCAAAAGACTAAAAGATAAGAAAGATAACTCCAAAATTATCTCCACCCAAGATCATCTAAGAAAACAAAGCATACTCACACAATTGAACACATAAACAAGATACATCGAGCAATTGGATACCAAGATCAACCTTTCACTCTCACATAATACGAATAGTCATGTAAAGTGTATCTCTCAGGGGGTAAAAGTGTATATAAGTGATCACACCGATACTCGACTAATTCCCGCATGCATAAGCTTGTCACCAAATCAAATCTCCACCACTGAGAAGTTGTCAACCGTTAAGAGGACTTTAGGGTTGTAACGTTAGGCAAAGGGTTAAGGGTAGGATAAAGGATATATAAGTGACTAAGGGTTGCAGCAAAAACCTGAAAACCAATCAGTTCAAGATCCAAATTAATCATCTGACTTTTGAGATTTTTAGAGCTCGGGATTTCTATTACTAACGCTTGTATATCGGCCTAAGCATATTGCTTATTTGTGGCTTCGATATTTATTTTCTTTTAAGCACATCGACTCTTTTGATTTCTCTTTTTGAATGAGTCGTTTTCTCTTTTTCTTTTCTTTTCTTTCTTTTCAAGCTCTCTATTTTTTCTTGAGTAGCAACTATGTTGCTTTTTACTCTATTGCTCTCTTTCTTTTTCATAATCCCTTTCTCTATTTGTTAGATTCATAAAACAGACCAAAAACATGAAAAGTTCTCAACTTTGAGCTACGGCCAAAAGATAGATAAAAATTGGGCTAAAGGATAAAGTGTATATGTGGGTAAAGAAATGAAAAGGCTAAGGCTCAAAAGGGTTACAAGGGATAAAGTGTTAAAGATGAACACTTTCAAATTAAAGGCTAGGCAAATCAAATAACCTTATAATGAGGTTATATGACGAAGGCTAAAAGGGTTAGAAACGAAGGCCTCTATCAGTGCAATGGTGATAAATACTTCTCTTATGTGGTCTCGACAAGCATTCAAATGACAAGTTCTACCTTGGGTCAAAGTTGGTATTCCTCACGAAATAAATAACAATTAAGGCTCAATCTCTCAAAGGAATTGGGTGAGGCACTCTTGGTAATCAGTATTCCAAGGTATCCTTTTACTCAACTAATCCTATTCAGTGTTCTCCTATGCAAGCAACTCAGTCTCAAAAATAATCTCAGATTTTGAAAAAATTGGGGTCAAATCTCAAAGCTTTCAAAAATTTGAAAAACGACAAGCAAAAAGCAAAAAGTGAACCATTTAAACAGATAAGTCTACATAACCCCCTCCCCACACTTAAAATTTGCAGTGTCCTCAATGCAACAGACAAAACAATTAAGGAGTAATTGGAAAAGAGAAACTTCCTGGGTTATGTGACGAAATCTGTTCTGATTTGAGAGAGTGTTCCAAAATCGTGCTCGATTCAAGATCATAGGTCGCTGTATCTATTACCAAAAAGAAAAATAAAAAGTAAAAACGAACAAACAAAATAAAGCAAACCAAAGCAATTAAAAGTACTTAAAATCCTAAACAAACCAAACAAAAAATAAAAATTGTTCAAGCAACACAACCACGCAAAGCAAAATAAAAATTGTTTACGACAACCATATCGAATGAGAGATTAAAAGAGAGAGATCAATAAGGGCCACGAGGTTGGTTTTGCCAATCCTCGAATGTCGGGTAACCGGGCGGTGCGTCCTCGGAGTATGGCCAAAAAGGTGAAGGAGCATACGCGGTATTCGGTTGAATACCGAAATGGGAGGCCATTTGGTTCATCACTCCACTTTGCCAGTTGGCTTGGTGAAGAGCCTCCACGGTGTTGTACTCCACATGTTGATGATGACGGCCATAAGATAACGACATCTCCGAAAGTCGGTTACTCAAGTCTTGGTAACCCGCATACGCCGTCCACTCCGCCGGTTGTTCTCCCGCGTTCGCTCCACTTGTTCCACCGATCTCATGTGTGCTCCTTGCTTGACTTCTCGGTTGGCTCCTCGTCCCGTAAGCTTGAGGATTGTGGATCCATGCATTATAATCTCTTCCGGTCATGTGCTCAACCCTTGCTATACCCATGCCACGGAGTTGGTCCATGTCGATCAATCCCATCTCCCCAAGGTTCGTCATCGAGGTAATGGCACCCTCGGTAAGGATACCGAAGTGTTTGGCGAGAAGCGTGACGTATTGGCCTCCAACCAAGCGGCTTCCCTCTCGATAACCACTTCCTTTGGCAAGTTGGACCGCAATGAGATAAGGAGCGTTCGAATACTTGCATCCGTAGAAAGTTGCTCAAGAAGCCAAAGATCGTATACCGAAACATTCTCCTCACTCGAGGCAAGAGCATTAACCGCATGAATGAGCATATGGTGCAAAAGTCTATCCGAAGAAGCAAGAAAACATTTCACCTTGAGATTGTTACCATAGTCGCCCTCACCTAGAATCGCCCAGCCAACCGGGGATCAAAACCATCCGGCCTTTTTGAAGTCGCCCACATGTACTCCACGAAACCGGGAGCCTCAACCTCCTCTTGTGTATATATCCCTAAGGCAACCGCAAACTCGACCAAAGATAATGAACACCACACTCCACCAAGTCGGAATGTCATGCATGATTGATGAAACTCCTCAAGGGCCTTGATTGCGTCGAAACGAAACGTGGCCACGAACTCAACGATGAGCTCGCAATAGAGGGTCTCGGAAATGTCAAAGACTCTTCCCCATGCATAGCAAATGAAATACTCGGTGCTATCTTCATCGTAAGCATGCTTCTCGAGTATCACCTTGATGTTGTTCTCGACACTCATCGATCGAAGAAGGTTCCAGTCAACTCTCCTCGGTATTAGCACATGACGAGTGAGAAGCCGGTTAACTGTGTCCCGGTATTCCTCCCGTTTTGGAGCGTTCAAAGTTGGGTCGTTCATGAAGTAGGTGAAAACGTGGCTCCCATACGGTGCCCGGAAATTGGTAGCGGTAGAAGCTGACGAGCGGGTTCTTTGTCTCACAAAACCAAAATACCATTGTCTTAGATGATTTAATCCATAAACACAAGACAAGGTTTATTCACATCAAAAACTCTACGAGACAAACACTTCCCCGACTAACAAGTTCAAGTATCAAATGCATGTGTGCAAAACCAAAAACAAAGGGGATGTGGAACATCCCCACACTTGAATTTTTAGTTCAACCTCAAATGTGGATCAATCTAGCTAACTAAACAAGAATGGGGGATTTTGACGTTATCAAAATCCCCACACTTGTCATCAAAGCACAATCACTAGATTAAACAATTATATAGCATGCTAGAATGAAATTTCAATCAAAACATATAGCATGCATAAGCTTATAAGCACTAAACAATCAATGGTGTTTCAAGAGCAATGTCAAATCTATATAAGCATAAACACACCATTGATGCCCAAAACAAGATCTATTCTTACTAAACCAAGCTAATCTCATGAAACTGAAGTTGGGAAACATACCTTGTTCATGGTGAATGATGAAATTGAAGCTCAAAAGGGTCGAATTTCGCAATAGCGTGAGAAGGGGTCGCGGCGCCTAGAGAGAATTAGGGTTGTACTCTTTTGAAAAAGTGAGAAAAGAGGGTTAAAAACCCGTCTGCACCGACTTCGCGTCGCCAAACCTACGGTTTCGCGTCGCGAAACGGGCGGTTTCTGAAATTTTACCCTAATTTGAACAGGCTTCGCGTCGCGAAATGGACCCCTCGCGTCGCAAGATTCGAAAATTTTACCTTGTACCTCGGCTGACCAACATCGCGTCGCCAAACTTAAAAAGTGGCGATCGCGAGTTAGCTTCTGTTTCCAACTCTTCGAAAATTCAATCGCGCATCAGATTCGCTCGATTCTTACTCCTATCTCCTCCGTATGGTCATCTAAGCAATAACAAACAAAAACATTAGTAAAAACACACACAAAAATCATAAAAACGAAAAACAAAAGAAAAAGGCTCGGGTTGCCTCCCGAGAAGCGCTTCGTTTTTGAATGGGTCTAGAGCTCGACCCCTTTTCCGGCTCATTTCTTGGCACGTCGGGCTGACGAGCCCTTCTTCTTTCTGTACTCCTTCTTGGAGGTTCCCGATCCATTAGGTATTTGCTCCTTTTGAAGTATCGGGTTCTGATAATCCTCCATCTTCTTTCCGTGTTCATGCGGGAGTAGCGGGCGGTTCGTTTCCTTCTTGTAGGCTATGGAGGGATCTTCATATGGTTCATCGAGATGTGTGACCGGCTCTCCGTTAGGATCGAAGTAAATCCGATTTTCTCCATACCCCAAGCTCGTCACTTGGTTCCTCATGTCGGTGTTCACTTGGGCGGTATGTAGAAAAGATCTCCCAAGGATTATTGGGATCTCCGTATCCTTTGGAAGATTGGCTATGACGAAGTCCGTAAAATAAACAAAATTGCCAATGCGAATCGGGACTCCTTCCGCTATTCCTAACGGTTTTGTCATGTAGCCATTCACCCCTCGGTATTGATAGTCTGTTGGCACGATGTTCTTGACTCCCATTTTCCTGCAAAATCCAACAGGCATCATGTTTAGTGCGGCACCTGTATCTACCAAAGCAAGACCCGTAAATTTATGACAAGAAATTGGTAAACTATAACTTCCCGGATCATGTTTGATAGGTGAGATGTAAATGAGTTCATCTTCCGCCGCTTTCTCCTTTTCTTTCTCTTTGCCTTTATCTTCTTTCTTCTTCGGTATCTTCCTCCTCATCATTACTTGAAGCAACGGGTCCTTTGAGTCCTAGATGCTCGAACGAAATGGTGAACCCCTCCGAGTCATAATCCGTAGCGTAATCGGGCTCACTACCACTATCGCTCTCCACATACTTCTTCGTGTAGATGTCCGTCCACTTCTTCTTTGATGGTTCTCTGGTCATCATGAGCATTGGCTTCACGTTTTCTACCTTTTCACCATCTATTTTTTTGATTGCGGATCTCGGGGTAAACTGCACTTCAGATTGCTTTTCCCACATAGGTTGATTGTCTGCCATCCTAACGACTCAACAAACGATTACTGCAACTTGCGTGAAACAAAGAAATATCAATATAAATAACTAAACAAACTAATTAAACTAGAAAGCGAAAAACTTGCAAGGGAAGGAATCCCTCACAAGGATCGATTAACAAAACTAACTAAGACTAAAATCTAACAACTACCGTTCCCCGGCAACGGTGCCAAAAACTTGATGCGGTAATTATTGTATATAAAAAGCGAAACAAGTTTTAACCTCTAATGCCTAGCCACCGTCTTACCACATATACAGGCAAGCGTACCTGATCGTGAGTAATATAGTGTAGGAAAGTCCAGGTATCGTATCTACCACTGGGAACGGTCAAGTTATCGTAGATTATTAATCTAAGTCGGTTTAATTAACCTAAGGCTTTGGGGGTTTTTTATGAAAAAGGATTTTAATAATGAAAAGACAAATAATTTAACTACGAACTAAGAAAGCAAATTAAAGATGGATTAAACTATATGAAGGAAAACAGTAGTACTTATCATGGTAAAGTGAATCCCCAAATGGATGATTTAAATAGGCCAAAGGTTTGGTTGTTTTGGTTATTGTGGGAATTTAAGTCTAATACACCCTAACATATGATGAATATGGTTATTAACTAGGTCTTGGTCCTCCTAGTCCCAATACATAGATTGTTTGTCAGACAATCTAGCACCGGCAATCCAATCCTATCTCTATTGCGTGGTATTCTACTATATGGTCGCTCTCGGTCTGAGTAACCACTTAACACAACTCTCCGGAATGAAGGGTAGGTCAAGGGAGACTAATTATCCTATCGGAGTCTATCTATTTAGGTCAAAACCGATACACCCAATCAACGAGTTCAAATAGCCAAACAATAGGAATCAAACTGGAACCATAAACACACATTCAATTAACCAAAAACAAACCAATAAACATTAAATCACAAAATCACAAAATCATCATCCACAATGGTTCATCGACCACGACAAGTACCACTATTAAAGGACTACTCACTATTCATAATTAAAATAGACACAACGATAGTAAACATAGACATGATACCGACAGTACAACGACGGATGATCGAAGATCGAACCCCGTAGCGTATCGGCACCACTCTGACTCTCCACTTTATCGTCTCTGCTTCGTAACGTCTCCTTGTCCTCTGGCTCTCTTTTTAACTGAAGGAGGAGGCTGGTATTTAAAAGAAGGCGTCCGGAGCCCACTTCGCGATCGCCAGACGGCCACTTCGCGGCGCGAAACACTTAGGTCAAATCTGGATTTCCTCGTTATCGAATCTGGCGGCACCAAACTTGCAAACTCGCGATCGCCAGATGGCTACTGGATTGAAGTTATGCATTTTTCACGTTTTCTCGCCTTTTTCGTACTTTTCCGTTCTACGGCCTCCAAATCCTACAGAAACAATAATAAGCTCATTTAGTGAGTGGAATGATCAGAAATGGGTGAGAAATGGGGTAAAGTCATACAATTAAGCTCAACCAAAACATGTATAATTTTGGTGTTATCAACGACGTATGCGTTTGACCGAATGATGAATATCCTTCGAGTCGCCATACCTGACGGTGCCCAATTGATGGAGGAGGTTGGGGTGGATAGATGGTCAAGGGTCTATTTTCCTGGCATTCGGTACAACATAATGACCTCCAATAGTGCTGAGTCAATAAATGCTATGTCGAGGTTTGCACGCAGGTTACCTATCATCGGACTGATCGAATATTTTAGAGCATTCCAACAAGAGTGGTACTGCATTCGTCGAGCTAAAGTAGGGTTAGCAACTTTTAATAATCAATTTTAAATGACACTTTTATGTTTGTTACTTTTGTATACCTTTTTATATACTTGTATGTTATTTATTCATTTTCTAGATAGCTTGGATCACCCACTTACCGAATGGGCTCAACATAAGGTCTGCAAGAGGGTTGGAAAGTCCGCTACATGGATTGTTCGCGGAATTGGAAACAACGTATGGGAGGTACACGACAGTGGCAGGAACGCAAGCATGAACATGAGTCAACATACTTGTGAATGTCGACGATGGCAGTTGTCCGGTTTGCCTTGCGGTCATGCCATAGTTGTGCAAAGACAACTAATCTACGGGATGTGTACTCTTTGGTTGATGTGCCTTATTTCAAGGCCGAAAATTACAAGGCAACATACATTGGGGTAATTAATCCTGTCGGTCCTCCTGAAACGTGGCAGTTTCCCGACACCCCTCTGCCCATCGTTCGTCCATCGATAATAAAAAAGAGACGCGTCGGAAGACGGAATGTCAATGCTCGTCGCCCATCTCGTGGTGAAGGTAGTTCTCTAAGGAGGTGCCCTAGGTGTGGTGATCACGGACATAAGAGTGATACATGTCCATTGTTTCCAGCTTCAGTTAGCGGAAGCAGTCAACGGTCCACGCTAGAGGCACACGGAACTATCAGAAGCGATAGTCTTTACCAAGATTTCCAGTTTAATTAGCTAAATATGTAGCCTTTTAGAGCAGTTTCGTTGCATTAATAAAACATATCTATTTAATTTTTCACGCCAAATAGAATATACAAATATAAACTATATTTTTTTTCTTTTTGTTTTTTATTAATATACTTCTAAAATTAAACTATATATATTTCTAAAATTATTGGTGGTCACATGCAACCACTGGGTTTGTAACTTTGTATTCATTATGGGATAGTATAATATTGCATTCTAAAAAGTATAGTGTGTGACACCATATCTCAAGATTTTTATGTTTTTTTTTCTATGATTTTATTACTGATATTTTTCTTTAAAGAAATATAAGATTATATGTTTTTTTTCTAAAATTATTTATAATTTATTATATACCTAATAAACATCAAGACGTTAAAAAACTACATTTAACACATTAAAAAAAGCCATACATTTAACACAAACATCATAAACTACTACAAAAAAAACCGGGTTTTCAATCAACCGATACACAAATAAAACACAAACACATCATAAACGAAAATGCGCAAATAACTTCGAGGAAATACATAATAGTTTCCTAATTATCATCCGGATACATTCCCTTAAGGTGCGTAACCAAGATGAACTTGTCTTTAAGCTCTTCCTCAATCATGGGGAACTCAGCGTCTATGAGATCCACTTTGCGTTGTTCCGCTGGAACGTCGTTCCTTGTCGACCTTATCAGCGCATTGTTCTCGTTGATGATCTTCTAGAGATCTCGTTTCTCCGTCTTTAGTAGCTGCTTGCGTGCTTCTAGCTCATTCATCTCCTCGATAGTCTTTTCCATGGTTTCTCTAACCCTTCTTGGCATTATTTGAGAACCTTGAGGTGGGTTTGAAGATGAAGCCATAGAAGAAAAGAGAGAATTTGAGAGAAGATGGGTTAGAAAGGATAGTGAAAGAGGGTGAAAGAGATAGAGAAAAGAGAGTGAAAGAGATAGAGTGAAAGAGGATGAGGTACTAAAGAGAGAGTGTTAGGTGTGAGGTCATGGCTGGTCAACTTTGGTCAAAGTCGCCCCGGGCGACTTATGCCGTGGCGACTTAGGGTTTCTTCATGGTGGCACCCGGTTGTGACAAGTGTCCGGTCAACGGTGGTCAAAGTCGCCCCGGGCGACTTATGCCGGGGCGACTTAAGTTTAAGGGCCAATTCCGTATTTCTTCCAAACTATCAAGATGAGGAGGTTTTTTGAAAAATACCGAAGTCGCCCGGGGCTACTCCCGCTGGGGCGACTCCGGCGACGATTTGGTCGGAAAGTGTGAACATTGGCCGGAATCGTCTTTTTTCGCCAGAAACTCGTAAGTCGCCTGGGGCGACTTGGTCTGGGGTGTAATTTGTGGCTATTTGGTGAATTCTTGGGAAAGATGAGTTAGATGGGATTGTTGGTATTTTTAAATGGCCATATAAATTATTTTCTCCTTGATCTATTACTTGTATTTTATTTTTATATGTTTAAATGTATATAATTATTTATTTATATAATTGACAACCATTTATTAAATTTTGTATAGGGAGGTTATAATTGGCCTAAACTTACGGTAAGAAATATGATGAAGTTTTCGGCGGATATAAAGCCTAAGTCAGATGACGAGGGACAAGAGTTGTTTAGACTCGGTCTATTTAGTCATTGGTTGGACTACATAAAAAACATCATGGGGATCCGATAATATCGTCTTATTCCTACAGAGGCGGGTTGAGGTCCCAAATGGAGACCCAGAGACTTTATATTTGAGGATCGGTCCATGCCAGCGTCGTTATGGCCGAGAAGAGTTCAACCTTGTGATGGGACTCCCTTTTGGTCTCCAACCAACCGAATACACTTCGGCTGGAAATGCCTTCGTTGCTAGGTTATTTCCACACTGCCTGGTAAATCTACCTAGGAACCAACCCTTTCGGTTGAAGGTTTCAGACTTAATATCGTTGTACAATCACATGAGCAACTTAGAGGTCGAAGATAAGGTTTGTATATGTTCCCTTCTGATGGTGAAGAAGGTATTCTTGGGCCATCAGGACCATGTGTATGTTGATAGTGTACTATTAAATGCTGTGAATGACCTGGATATATGGAACGACTATCCGTGGGGTTCTTACATTTGGATCTTTACATACAAGCACATGGACGGCGCCTTTGAAAGGCGATTGGCACAGAATTGTGATGCTATGACGTTATATGGCTTTCAACACGCGTTTGAGGTAATATAATTATTCACCAATTAATGTGTTTTCCATTGTTTATATAAGAAATGTTATTAAAATAAACGCTATATGAATGAGTTTTTTTAAAATAAACACTATATGGTTGTTTTTTAAAATAAACGCTATAATAATGTATTATTTAAATAAACGCTATATGAATCTGTTTTTTTTTTAATAAACGGTATATGGATGTGTTTAAAAAGAAGCGTTATATGAATGTTTTTTTTAAATAAACGCTATATGAATGTGTGTTTTTAAATTAAACGTTAAAACAATGTATTATTTAAATAAGCGCTATATGAATGTGTTTTTTTTAAATAAACGGTATACGAATTATTTTTCTTTAACATACTAAATCTAAAAGTTATTTTCTTATTGCAGATCTGGATTCTTGAGATGTTCCGTGTGTCCTTAAAGTATTTTCGTATGAGTGATGCGTATCCAAGGGGGTTCCGCTGGGAGAAGAAAATTAAGAGAATGTTGAATAGGGATGAGTCGTTGACCTTCTGTACATTTTAGGACGTATGATTTTATGCCAAGCTTTCCTAGTTTAATTTAGACAAAATAGTTTAGTAATTTAACCTGACATTACCTATTTTTTATATATTAGGAAGCGCATATCCCACATGAGGGCCTTGTAGCGGACGAGTTCGAACATCAGCAGGGGTGGTATAGACAGAGCCAGGAATTGTTTCAGCACATTGCCAGTCGACGACCGTCCAAGAGGGCCAAACTTGTAAAGGCACGTGCAGATGAGGATGTCGACAACAACGATCCTATAGATGTAGACAAATACCATGACAAATGGGAGACGTTGAGCACAGTAGTAGATAACCAAAATGAGACGTTTAGGAGGATGCGAGACGTTCTTTTGACATGGGCAGTGGCCTGCGGACGCACAATTTGTAAGCATCGTGGATACATATTCCCGTTTACTGCTTAATAACTTTGATATCCTGCTTAATAAATTGTATATAATGTTTGTAGAGCCAGAGTTCGACTTTCGGCATGACTGGGCCGACATGCTTTACACCTCCCGCTCCCGGCATGTCTGGGTCTTCATTCTTTATACCGACCCCGAACACGCAAGTTGTAAGTGTTATGTAACTTGTAATTTTGTATGAATCTCATTCTCGCTATGTTTACTAATTATAAATCTCATTCTGCATGGTGCCTTTTCTGGTACTAAGACGTTGGATCCTGCATGGGGCTCGTATGCAGACCTACTTACTGGATCGGGCTCAACGTTCACCACCTTTGGCTAGGCGTATGGTGGTATGTTCGGTCCATCAGAGTCATCATACGGTGCTGCTGTTGACAGCGTCGTATCGCCGCCGGTTACCACCCTCGACTAGCATGCTGCTTCTGAGGCGGAGTCGGAGCCAGATGAGCGGGAGACTGAATTTGACAGTCAGCCTGAAATAAACAGGGAGACGGTGGTAGAAAAAACTCCGCGGCCTCATCGTGAAAGAAAGCAAGGGGAAAAGACCAAAGATCCATGGATGTCAGGCAAAGGTCTTTCATGGTTGTGGAATAGAAAAGGGAAAGAGAAAAAATAGACTTATTTGTATGACTGCAAATTTACTGTATCACTATAAATTTCTTGGATTATTGATATTGTGCCCTTTATTTATAAAGACGACCTCCCATGAAAGGGGGATGATTTAATTGAAAGCATAACAGAAATTAAAAAATATCACACAACTACAACAGAAACTCGTACAAAAATATCACACCTCCTCCACCTAAAAAATAACATCGTACGCACTCGCCATCCCAGTAGTAGGTCGATCTTGAACAAGCTTGAACTTCAACCAAGCGGCATCTTGTAGCTTGTGTTGGTGCAACATGAGGCCAAACTCGCCCCACATGCAGAAACATCCGTTTGGCATAAGAATCATCTCCATATGATGGCCCCATCTTCCTAACCTTATTACACACTTCTCATGATTCTTCAAATTCCACATGTTCTCAAAGGGTAAAGGAATATGCTGAAAAGTTTTGCAGATTTAACAAATTATCAACATTTTAAATACAACATGAAATAAATTGAAGTATAAAGTGAAATTAGTATGAACTTGCAAAAAAGCTTATCAAAATGCCAATCTTAGTTATTTCTTTTTCATTCTGAACAGTGAAGTAAATGGGGTTAAGTTGACGAACAAGCCATTTGCAGTTGCAGTAGGATGTATGAAAGAAAATTTCTCGTGTTGTGCGTTTTGGTTAATGAGACACCCCCTATTTATAAGCACTTGTAGCTACTCAACAACAATTACTACGGTAAAGAAATACTGAATTATTGCTCCACCCTTCAGCCTTTTGCAGAAGGGTCAGACATCTTTTACTTTTCTGCATTTTTTAAGATGAGAGGTCATGTCTAGTAGTGGAATCTTTGTAAAAGCCTTCGTTACTTTTAAGAAGACGGGACTCGACTTTATGTCTATTTATAACCAGTTTTGGGGTAAAGCAAAACTATCACAGACCAAAACAATCATGAATCTTACTGTTGAATTATTATGGTACTATTGGACGTATGCTATTATTATGACGTCACGGTAGTGAATCACAAGAGGTCTCTGATGTTAGTTTAATATTTAAAACATGAAAGGGGGATGATTTAATTGAAACCATGATAACACCGTTGATACATGAAATTAAAAGATATGACACTACTACAACTGTAAACTGGTACAAACATATCACACCTCCTCCACCTCAATATTATTTATAACACCGTACAACTAACATTATTTAGGTCAATCTCCGAAATACTTGACGTCAAAAGTAACCTCATGAGTTGGTGGATCTTGAACAAGAGTGACCACCAACCAATAATCGGGGTCAATGTTGTGCTTGTATAGCAGAGCCTCAAAATCACCCTTCATGATAAAATGGTCAGAAGGATCTCCTGGTGAATTTTCAAATCCTACTTTCATGTCCATAGGATAGCTAATGCCTTCAATCCTTATCAGACACTTATTATGATTGTTCAAACCCCACATTCTTACAAATTCGGCTGGAATTTGCTGAAAACATTAAAAGGAAAAATTAAATTATGAAGTGATTACCTCTAGTAATACTTATTTAACTAAAAAAAATAAAACCTACTAGTCGGCCAGTTTCGTATACTTGCTCATCAAAGTTAGTCATAAAGGTACGGTTTGTTGATGATGCCGATGATGCCATTTTTTATATGTTAGGAAGTGAAAAAGAGAGAGGAAGTATTGAAGAACTATATGATGGGTTGTGTGTTTTTGGTAATGAGATACCCCCTATTTATAACCAGTTTTGAGGTAAACCAAAGCAAATGTCACACCATCCTTACAATATTCAGTAAAAGCATTCACTATTCAGTCACATGGGTAAATTCAGAAGACAGTGTACTACTTAAAACCCTTAACGGTTGATAAAAGCAAATGTCACCGCATCCTTATAATGATGATAAAAGCAACCAATATTCAGTCACATAGGTAAAGTAAGTATACATCTTGTCTTGGCATTGAGTGGTAATTGGCATTGATTGAGCTTGCTTTTATCAGTGTTGCAGTAATTCAGTATACATCTTTATCAGTATTACTTTTATCATTATTGCACTAATTTATTAGCTGTATGTTTTATCAGTATTGAATAAGACTGTCTGCTTACTGAATTCATGAATTATTGAAACCTATTGAGTTGTCTTGTATTGGCATTGAGTGGTAATTGGCATTGATTGAGCTTGCTTTTATCATTGTTGCAGTAATTCAGTATACATCTTTATCAGTATTACTTTTATCATTATTGCACTAATTTATTAGCTGTATGTGTTTATCAGTTTTGAATAAGACTATCTGCTTACTGAATTTATGAATTATTGCAACCTATTGAGTTGTCTTGTCTTGGCATTGAGTGGTAATTGGCATTGATTGAGCTTGCTTTTATCAGTGTTGCAGTAATTCAGTATACATCTTTATTAGTATTACTTTTATCATTATTGCATTAATTTATTAGCTGTATGTTTTATCAGTATTGAATAAGACTGTCTGCTTACTGAATTCATGAATTATTGCAACGTATTGAGTTGTCTTGTCTTGGCATTGAGTGGTAATTGGCATTGATTGAGCTTGCTTTTATCAATGTTGCAGTAATTCAGTATACATCTTTATCAGTATTACTTTTATCATTATTGTTTTTATCATTATTGCACTAATTTATTAGCTGTATGTTTTATCAGTATTGAATAAGACTGTCTAATTCAATACTACAAGACGAGACCTCAATTCATGAGTGGTAAAAAAGCAAAAGCAATATGAGTAAAAAAATATGACAAGACAACACAATATGAGTAATAATTCATACACATTAACAGTGGTAATAATTCATTACCGGTTCCTTACAATAATTCAATACTGATAAAAGTTGAAGATACTTAAATCATACACATTAACAGTGGTAATAATTCATCACTGGTATCCTTACATTGTTTGAGTGGCAATTTGGTCATTTTAACAAATTTCTTATTATACGGTTCTATGTGATTTCTAAGTTGTATTCTGACAGATTGTTCCTCTAGTTCCGGATTTGGTTAACGTGTTTGCTCAAGTAGCCTTATCACCAATCGAAACACCAAAAGTGAAAGTGCAAATTGGAAGGGCTTTCGCTCACCTCTAATCGCTATACGGCCAACAGATGCAGCCCCTCTTGGGTAATCTCTCACCTACACATGCTAATGCTCTGGCTGCCATTGCACCAAAGAGTTGATGGAAATTAAAGCATTAAACACAAGGAGGTGTACGTATGCCCTTTAAAGACGATCCTTTCCCTTAATGGGTATCATTTGGAGTATATTTTGTTAAAGTTTTCAGCTTGCCAGAAAGGACTCAGTTTTCAGTCAGGTACACTATTTTATCAACTACTTTCACAATATGTATCTAAAACTTGCAAAAAAGAGCCGAGCATCAAGGCTCAATTTGTTTCGAACGGTGCTTTTCTTTTTGAACTTAAGGTTCCATTTATTTTATGAGTTTACCAACTTCTCATATATAGACAATTGTAGGACATACTGGTTGGGTTAGGTTCTGGTGTGAGAAGTTAACGTGAAAAGTGGTTATCAACCGTTGGAGGGACATTAGATGAGATGCACCCACATGCACCTGATCAATACCCTTATCAAGCTAGATTCATGGGTGTGGTTGAGGTTAAAAGTGATCAAGGCTTCAGCTCCACTTCTCACGTTAGCTCAACTTCCCACATGATCCTTTGCTTATATTGGGGTTTGATTTGTATTAAATATAAGTCAAAGTTACAATTACTTATTTAAGGATTATCTTCACGAAAATGTATCCAACTTTACCCTTATTCCTATTGTGTGTATCGAACTACAAAATGTGTTATTGTATGTACTATACTTTCAAAGTGTGCTATTGAATGTAATATTGTACATATTTACTACTGAAATAATACATGCAATAACATGTTTTTTAAAAGTATAGTACATACAATAACACATTTTTTAAAGTATACTACATGCAATAACACTTTTTTGAAAGTATACTACATATAATAGCACATTTTGAAGTTGGATACACACAATAGGAATAAGGATAACGTTAGATACATTTTCATGAAGATAGTCCTTTATTTAATTAGCACTCTAATTAATTCTATTGACTAATGAGTATGGTTATGGGTATGGTGGTTGCAGGTTTTTGTTTGGCTTCAGTTTTCCCGCAATGGAGCTAGCTAGCTGCTACACTTTTCCAATTTTGATGTGTGGTATTATTCATTTATATCAATGTTTGTTTGTTTGCTTCATTTTTTATAAGCTTACATTATATATGGTTTGTGTTCTTTATAGGGTTTAGTTCTACAAAATGTATCAAACTATACCCAAAATGTTATTGTGTGTATCCACCTTTCAAAAATGCTTTCTGATGTATCAAACTTTACTTTTTTGTTATTGTGTGTATCGTGACCGGTTCAACCGGTCAAAAACCGGTCACCAGCTGTTAAACGGCGGCCGAAGGTGCTGGGGGCGGCAATGGTGGTTCTGGGTGATGGTTTTGGGTCGGGTACGGACGATGGTGGTGGTTGGCGGTCGGCGATGGTGGTTTCCGATGGCGGGGGTGTGGGTCGATGATGATGGTGGCGGTTTGATGGTGATGGTGGTGGCGATGGGTGACGGTTCGATGGTGATGGTGACGACGGCGGTGATGGCGACGGTGATGGTGATGGTGCTGGTGGTGGTGATGGAGACGGTGGGTGATGGTGGAGATGGGTGGAGGTGGGTGATGATGATGGTGGGTGATGGTGGAGGGGTGGAGGTGGGTGGAGGTGGGTGATGGTGGAGGTGGGTGGCGGTGGTTCTCGCCGGCGACGGTGGTTCCCGGCGACGGTTCTCGGCGGCGATGATGGTGATGGTGCTGGTGGTGGTGATGGAGACGGTGGGTGGTGGTGGAGATGGGTGGAGGTGGGTGATGATGATGGTGGGTGATGGTGGAGGGGGTGGAGGTGGGTGGAGGTGGGTGGCGGAGGTTCTCGCCGGCGACGGTGGTTCCCGGCGACGGTTCTCGGCGGCGATGGTGGTTCTTGGCGGCGGCAACGGTGGAGGTGACCTGCTCAACAGGTTACAAGTCACCTGATACACACAATAACAAAAAAAGTAAAGTTTGATACATCAAAAAGCATTTTTGAAAGGTGGATACACACAATAACATTTCGGGTATAGCTTGATACATTTTGTAGAACTAAACCCTTCTTTATAATGTGTGTATGGTAAGTAAAAGGGTCGGTTTCAAGGAAAGGTTTGGTGATGTCACTCTGTTTGGTATTTTATTCATTATGAATCATTTGTTTTTTGTTTTTGTTTTTTTTTTTTTTTTTTTTGCTTTTTTTGTTGGTTTGATTCAATGAATTCTTGTTTTGGCTTGTGAATAACAATAGTGATAGCACTGGTACTGTTTATGTTGGTTCAAACCCCTTTTTCTATGTACATTTTTTAAGACTTGTCTTGTAAATGAAGTATTTGTATTGTAGGTATTTTGATTTTGGGCAAATTGTCGAAAAAGGTAATATAAAGTCTAAAAAATCCAGTTAAGATAACTTACATTTTTTTTGCCAAGAAAAGATTATGCATTAATTTTATCAACAAAAGGGGAAGAGTAACCGGTAACTTGTACAATCGGTTAACTCTTTCCATTTCTCCCACTTTTACTCTCTCTCTCTCTCTCTCTCTCTCTCTCTCTCTCTCTTAGGCCATCATTAATCGTACCCCTAATACCCTCATACCTGCTGCCACCTCAGCGCCACTTCAGCTTTACCAACACCATACCAATCCATCCTTAACCGTACTAATTCCATACCCCTCTAATTAATTGATTAAAAAATAATAGAAAAAGAAAAGAGAGAGAGAAAGAAGAGAGAGATAGAGAGAAAGGTGGGGTGGGGTGGTAAGCGTCGGCATGTGGGTACCAAAGGAGGGTACCGGTCACCCTACCGGTACCGCGCGGCGGTATTACCACCGGTACCGACCCGGTACCGCCCACCCCTACCGATGCGTTAGGGATGGCCTTAGAATTCAACACCTCTCTCCCTCTCTCTATCTCCACTATCACCACCACCACCACCAACACAGCCCCCACCTCCAAACCACCACCACCACAGCCCCCACCTCCAAATTCCGGCCCAACCACCACTTCCCCCACCTTTGAAATTGACTCAAATTCCGGCACCGGCAACATGACCTGCTCCGGCCTCTTCCCCCTCTTCCCCAAACCCTAAATCAGCCTCTTCCCCCTTTCCCCTCTTCCTTAAACCTTAAATCGAGTGTGTGTGACGGTATGTGTGTGTGTGTGCGACGGTGTGTGTGTGTGTGTGCAGGTGTGCGTGTGACGATGTGTTTGTGTGCATGTATGTGCGATGGTGTGTGTGTGTGTGGTGGTGGTGGTGGTGGCTGTGGTGGTTGTGGTAGTTTGGTGGTGGTGGTGGCTGTGGTAGTTACGGTGGGTGGTGGTTTGTGGTAGTGGTTTGGAGGTGGTGGCGGCTGTGGTGGTTTGGTAGTTTTGTTGTGGTGGTGGTTTGTGGGTGGTGGTAGTGGTCAAGTAGTGGGTGTTGGTGGTGACTGGTGGCAGTAGGTGGCGGTGGTGGCAATAGGTGGTGGTGGTGGCAGTAGGTGAGTGATAGTGGTGGTCAACGTCAATCAAAGATGAGATGTGCCAACTAGACTGCCACTTGGACAGACACGTCAGCAAGTAATGCTGACTGGACTGCCACTTGAACAGACATGTCCTTTATTTTTTACAAAATCGAATGTATAATCCTTTCTTGGCAAAAAAAAATGTACGTTACCTTGAATGGATTTTTTGAAAATTTTATATTATCTTTTTCGACAATTTGTCCTTTGATTTTTAGTAATTCTTACTAACTTGTGTGCAATTACTATGAACCAAACCTCACCAAATTGGCAGCATCAAACCAACATATGGAAACATGTTGTAAAAGGCGAAATGTGATCCTCCCGAAAACAACCCACAATTATTGTTCCCATTAAGAACCTTATTGATTCAAGTGAAGACTTGAATTATCTATCGCACTTAACAAACAAATAACCCAAACAGATTGAAACATCAACGTGCAAATGTAAATAAATACAGAAAAGTAAAAAAGATAAAAAAAATACCGTATTTACGTGGAAAACACAAAATGGGGAAAGCCATGGACGGAGGAGACCGCAGAAAAGTCCGATGTTGAAGTACAATGCTTGGAATGAGAATTACAATTAGGGTTGGCAATGGGTAGGGTATGGGTAGGGTAAGGGTTATTCCATTATCCAATCCATTTAAAATAACGGGTAACGAAACGGGTAATTATCCATCTAAAAAAACTTTTATCCATACCCTACCCTACCCATTAAAAATA
This sequence comes from Centaurea solstitialis, assembly GCA_030169165.1. NCBI lineage: Eukaryota > Viridiplantae > Streptophyta > Magnoliopsida > Asterales > Asteraceae > Centaurea > Centaurea solstitialis. The sequence goes on from CM058043.1 coordinate 43,734,841, forward strand.
GCGGGTAACGAAACGGGTAATGGGTAAATGATAAAACAAAAAAAGTATTTTGATCAATAAATAATATCGTTAAACCTCAAACATATAAGTAAAATATTAGTTCATAAATTATTTTTATATATGTAATTTGCTCTAGTAAACATTTAAATATTACCACAAACGTATTCATATTAAAATAAAGTACAAATTAACATACAACAACGTTATAAAAATATTAATAATATAAATATTAATAATATAATTAATATAATTATTTAATATTTAACTTTATAAAATTATACATGTTATATATATCATAACGGGTAATGGGTAATGGATAACGAAAAAAAATCATTTATCCATATCCTACCCATTAAAATTTCGGGTAAACGGATAATGGGTAAGTGGATAAATGGATAATTTTTGTATTTTTTTCTTTATCCATACCCTTATCCAACGGGTCGAAACATAACGGGTAACGGGTGTACCCTTATCCATTGCCAGCCCTAATTACAATGGAGAAATTGATATTCAAAATCCTGCGTCTAATATGTTTCTATTTCTAGATTAATTTGAGAGAAAGCGTTTTATGTTTAGAAAAACCATATTTTCCATCTAAAGGAAAAACCGTTGTCCTATATTCTCCTTTCTTGTCAGGGGTACCTTAACATCAGAAGGTGCATTGGCACTCACTCACCCCTTGAAATTCTAAGTTCTTTTTTTTTCTTTTTGTAATGTTTTAATGTGAAGCAGGTTACTAGAATGAAAAGATAAAAATATTCGCTCAAAGGAGCCTTTAACCAAATTTGTTTATTAGGCAATAACGATGTTAACACCTGACACAAGATTGTAAGGAAAATAAATATATGAAGAGGAAGAGTTGATCACCATAGAAATGCAAATTTACTTATAGGGGAATAATCGAGCTGAAACAGCTTGCTAGCCACTTGAGGCCGACTCGAAAAACCATCCTAATCCACTTGAAGTGATCCGACCTCAAGATCGAGCTCAAACTACTCAAGTAGGGTATCGATTTCTTTTGATCTTCAGTTCACACACACACACACACAGGTAACAGTTTCCCTTTCAGTTTCTTTGAATCTTTTTATGTTTTAACTTCTAATTAGAGTTCTAATTTTCACCCATTGCCCTCAAGTTACATTTCTTTTGTTATCTACATTTATGTTACGTACTAATAGGTTTCCGATCTTCCTTACTAAAACTTTGTTGTACTTTGAGGGGTGTACCTAAAAACAAAAAAAATTCTGAAATCATCCAAAAACCCGAAAATTTCTAAACCCAAAGTTTTTTTTTTGTGTATTCTACATATAATTGAATTTTTTTTTCTCGAAATCAACCAAAAACTTAATTATATGGTGCCCCTTTTTGTAAAATGACCTAGGTCCGTTTGTGCTCTTACCGGTATGCACTTATGAGACAAACGATGAGATAAACGACATCAGTTATGTTTCATGTATTCTATGTGTTATATTTTTTTAATTCGATATTGGGATCTGGGTCTCTACATATTTAGATGTATGTGTATGTATAATATACCACAAACATAAGTACATTATATTTCAAGAACAAAACACAAATTTGATTAGTGTGTCGTTTAGTACACACTTACCGATTATCACTTATGGGCCGCTTATTAAACACTTACTCAAGTAATCACTTATTAGTATCAGTTAACTTACGGTCCTTGTTAAAAGATCATTAACACCACCGAGAATCTTACCCGTTAGAGTTATAAGAAGGACCAAGAGTCTTACCCGATAAACAATGAAAATGACTCTTATTCGATAAACGTTCACCCAACTGAAGATGGTTACCAACAATCAACTTTGGTAACCAAGAATGTTATAAAATCAAGTAAGTGATGGTAATGTCTTTGTCAGTAAGTGTTTGGTAAACGACTTATTGCATAAGATAATACCAACAATCTATTTTAAATGCCAAAAATATAGCTTGATAAGGTAATTGTAGGTGGTAACTCATGGTGATAAAGATCTACCCGTTAAACGTTTGGTAATCAAGTAGAAAAATTAAATTTTTTGAAATTCATAAATGAAAGCAAATTAAGAAAGATAAATTCTAATTTTTGAGCTGTAACAATTTTTTTGAAAAATTATTATTTTATTCCATTGAAATATTAATAATCATGTAAATATAAAAATAAAAGAAGCATGGATCCAACATGATATAAGTCCAAATAAACTAGTAATATAGCGTTTGGTATGTAAATTGGATGGGACTGAATGAGACGGAAAAATAATTGATTATTTGTTCTATGTTTGGTATAACTCGAAAAAAGCATGGACAAGACAAAACTAAACTGTTAAAATCACCAAATTACCTCTAAATTTATTGTTTAATTTTTTATTCTATAACAACTACAAAAAAACATAGCCTAATATGTTTGGCAAACTAGCTGATAAGCTAGCTTATGAACAAATTATGTTTGGCAAAAACTAGCTTATGAGTATGTAAAATGGCCAAAAATGATATATTTGAATTTAATTATTAATATTAATAAGAGTATAATAAAAAAAAATACTCAAAGTAGCATTTTAAAAGGCTAGCTTATGGTAGATGTTTGGATAAATTAGCTTATAAAGTATCTTATTTTTGCCAAACACAGCCTTATAGTTTTTAATCTTATTGTGCTTCACTTATAAACTAGCTTATTTTTATCGAGCACAAATATTTAAATAACTTATCCATAAATTTAGCTTGAATTACTTAGATGTATTTTATAAATGTAGAATCATATACAAGATTTTACAGCCCTATGTCCCAATGGCCCATCCCAACTCCCAGTAAAAGATTTTAAACCCGATCCACCTCTTCTTTCCAACCATCTAGCTAGGGTTTTCACTTTTCATTCAAGCAGCCACCATATGGTTCTTCCAGGTTAAAGTGTGGTTTACACTTTACCATAAGAATTACTTCATCTCCATCGGTTAATTTGATAAGTTCTCTAGTTTCTTTCCACAAACACACAGCCTTCATTTTACCCAACTTTCTTAATGCAAACTTTCGTTCATAGGCTGCATTATTTTCACAAACCTAGAAAAAGAAGCATGAGATCCCATGGTGATGATCTGTTGGAATTGGTGGTCTCGGAAATGCAATATTTATTTACATCGGATACGGTAAAATCCAAGTCCGTCGTTATATTTTTTTTCCGGTTTACTTCACATTCATATAATATAACTATGTTGCTGCTTTATATGATAACATCAAACACAAGATCTTGTTCTTGTATCTGAACTTTTATTTCTAAATTATTATTGGACGGTTGATAAAGTGTTGTTTTTTTTTATCTAGTTGCTTCTGAATATAGAATATTTTTGGTTGTTTTTCATATATATGCAATTATGCATATGGATACGTTTATGTTTTTTAATTTTTTGAACTTTTTTTTCTTTCTTTCAACCTGCATATTCTGTCTTGCATACTATGCAGTTTCTGTTCTTCTTGATTATTTGTTTTTTTTTCTCTTTTCTTCTTAATTCTATTTCTAAATGAAAAATCAGTCTAAGGCATGCACTGTTTTTCTGTTTTCTTTTTGAATACTTAATCCAGCAAAAAAAATATGTGTATCTAAAATCTGATATCTATTTAGCTATCATGAAGCTATAACATCAAAACTTTGATATTGTGTTTTAAAACCTTTCATCTATTAATATATTTTGAGACTTTTAACACTATTGTTAAATATGTATTAATATATATTATTGTTTTATTTATTCTTACGTCTTGGACCGCCTCATTATAAGAAAAAAGACATTTAGTAAGGAAACTTTTTAGTGGGGACAAAATTTTCTCACCATAGGTCACTAAAATTTTCTCTTACTTAATGTGTGAAATTATATATAGCATACTCATATAATTATATTTGTTTTGTTACTAAACAGGAGCAAATGTTGGCATTAAAAGAAGGCCCAAGTGAATGCTCCCAACCCATTGACTGATGAACAAATCATGGAACAAGTGTTGGGAAAACGTCGCGGGCACAAACAAGGACGTGGGCAAGCTATACGTCGTGCTAATTCTACATCAACTATGTTAGCAAAACAGCTCGTTCCGTTGAAGGACGGTCATACACCCAAGCGGAGGTTGACGCGTTGCTCGCTAAGTCAGATTTGCGAACTACATGATTGGAGAAGATGTTGGCCGTCCTTCTACGCGGTTTGAAAGACAAAAACATCGAAGTTGAGTTTAATGAGGTCGAGGACTTGGACAAAGAAGGCTTGTACGATGGCGATGAGGACCATAGCGACGAGGACGAAGGCGAGGATGAGGGTGAAGAGTAGCTTTTGTTTAGTATGGAACTATGTACCGCTTTGATACTTGGTTTTTGCAACTCTAGAACGTTGTTGATGGTGATGTTGATCTTTTGTTAATGTTGATGATCTTTTGTTGAGGTTGTTTAGAATTTTAGTGACTGCAAAAACCAGGTGAAAACAGCCTAGAAAATGGGCAGGAAATAGCAAATACGGCAGTATCCTGCCAAATAAAAAATTAAACTGTTGTGAGGACATGTCCTCACATATAGGTAAATATGTTATATTAAATATAATTTCGTATGGTGCCTGTCCTTACTATAGGTAATTATATTCAATTAGTGTAATTTCGGTAGAATTAGCTACGGTGAGGACACTATAGGTAATTATATTTTAATTTCGATAATTAGTTTTGGTGTGGAGATGTCCTCCCTATAACGAATAATAATTTCTTTTCCATTTTTTTATGCCATTGGATGTCCTCACTATTAGTAGAAAATGCTCCTCACCGGTTTCTTCTAGTCAGAAAGTTCCTGCGTCGAAGGCTGTTGTGAGGACATGTCCTGACTATAGCGCTTTAGTGAGGACATTTTAACCTTTGGTGAGGACTTTTGCTTCTTAGTATAGCCCATTTTTCTTGTAGTGCCTTGAGCCTTGAAATTTTGAAACTATCTTAAACATAATATGGACACCTATTAACAATTTTTCAATAAAAGGCCTATATCCTTTGAAGATGAAAATGGTGATGAGAACCATTTTTTGTCATAACTTGGCATTAGTCAACCTTAGAGACTTGAAATTTTACTTATAAATTTTGACAATAAAACATATTAATAGACTAATGAGCTCTTTCATTCCTAACAAAATCAAACTGTGAAAATTCAACTATTGGAGCTTTCACTTAAAAATCTTAATACTTGTATAAAGTTAACCTACCAGTTAGCAAAATCCTAATCTTTGCATTGATTTTGTAGGTTTCATCATGGCAACGTGACGCAATGATGTAAATAAAACAAATTGGCCGTCAATCTGCTTCTGAATATGCGAACGAGCACAACTTAGCATTAACAATATTAGGTACTTTAAATTTTACTTATAAATTTGAGTCTTGAACCTTCTTTCTTGAATAAAAAGATTTTGTATAACACAGATTTCTCTAAAGTTTTACCCAGTTTTTTCAACATACTCATAAAATAATAAAATAAAAGACCGGTCCCAAGTTCTAGATGTTTTTAAAAGTACTCTTAGAAATTTATTCAAAAAAAGAATTTAATTTCATACATCTTGATATGATAGATACGATTGATACTAAGACTAGTAAAGTTATTTTTCCAAAAGAGTTACAAATACTTTTATATGATGACGATCTTTTGAAATTAGAAGACCACTTATATTCGTCTAAACAGATTTCAGATAATGAATACATTTTTTATGATCAAGACAAAAATATTAGAGTAGGATTATTACTTGACAGTCTAGACTTCTTTTATAATACTTTTTTAACAAACAAGCCTGTATTTCCAGATTTAGAGTATGATTTAGACCTTGTTAACATAAAAGATATTACTTGTGAGGATAACTGGCAAAAATATACAGGAACTCATAGTATTTCTTGTGCTGTTTGTAATATTTTTCCACACAAAAGGCTTAGAGCTAAATGTGTGATTTGTCACATTGAAGCATGCATAAAGTGTTTAGAAAAGAAAAGGTTGATACAAGTTGATCCAGAGCAAATAAATGAAATTACATACCTTGATAGACAAGAAATTCGAGTTTTGAAAAAAAGGAGCAGAAACATTGAAAATACTATAAAGTTTTTCCAAAAGATATCAGATTTTTTCAAAAGACAGATCAAAGGAAAAGAAAATTTTGAAAATACAAAAGACATAATTTAAAAAGACTATGTCCAAGTTGTTTGTAATAGTGATAATTTAAAATCATTAAAAGCTAGATGCAACGTTAGAATAGATGATTTTGTTATCAATTGCTTGGTATTAGTTGATTCTGGTTCAAATTGCGTTATAAATAAATTTTAATTCCTAATAGGTTTATTGTCAAATCAGACTCTCCTATTGATGCTCAACAAATGGATGGTGAAATATTTTCTTATAAAATATAATATTGAAACCTAATAGTAAAATTAGTTTTGAGACCAATTGTGGATTTAGCAAAGAATACACTTTACCTCATAAAACCACTTTTGTTAGAGAATTAAAACTTGCTAATATAGACTTTATTCTCGGACTAAGTTTATATTAAAAGACGATGGTAGCGTTACTTTGAACAAAGACTATTTACATTTTCATAAGCATACTTTTTTACTTCTGCTATCACTACTTATTTTCCTTCAAGAATTGATAGGCATGAAAGCTCGGTATTAGAAAATCTTGCAATTGTAAAAAGGAAAGAGAGTGTCAGCTTAAAGATGAAGAGTTAGACGAGTGTTTTGAAGAATTAATAGATTACGATGAAGACTATTTTATAGACTATAATCTAGATTTTGTTAGTAGCAAGAAATTATACACTACTTTAGTAAATGATTCTGACATGGACAATATAGTTTCCAAATTAGAAAAAATAGGAATAATAGGAGATGACATCATTAAATATTCGGAAAAAGACAGTTTTGTTTGAATTAAAAATAAAAAATTTTGAGTATATAATAAAGACCAAAAATATAGAGCCTACTAATCTTGATAGAGAAGATTTCAAAGTGCATATTTCTAAATTACTAAAAATCAGGCATTATTAGAAAATCAGATAGTCCTCGTAGATCTGCCGCTTTTATTGTTAGAAATCATTCTGAAATAGTCAGAGGGAAAAGTCGAAGGGTCTTTAATTATAAGAGATTAAATGACAATACTATAGACGATGCTTACAATATTCCTAGACAAAACTGTTTTAAAAAATCAAAACAAAATGCCAAAACTGCAAAACTTTTAGTAAAATTGATTTGAAATTTGGTTTTTGGCAAGTCAAAATGTATCCAGACAGCATAAAATGGACTGCTTTTACTTGTCCAGAAGGTCATTTCAAATGGTTAGCTATGCCTTTTGGGCTTAAAAACGCTCCAAATATTTTTTTCAAAGAAAAATGGAAGACATTTTGTGAGTCCGATATTCAACGAGGATGCTATATAAGGACCACTACAAGCAATCACAAGACGTAATGACGCTCAAATAGCGGTAATCAAGCAAATAAATGTACAAATATAGAACACGACAAAGCATATAACAAAAGTTGTCAGTTACTTGATTATTAGAAAACGTTAACTAGCGACCCATATTTATAGAGTCGAAGTTACATAAAGCACCCCTAGAGTCTATGACTCTTTTAAGAGGCGCACAAAAGTATTTTCAAACTAGCTATTACAAAATGTTCAAAATACGCCCCTGACTTCTTTACAACTAAACCAGTCAGGTTCTAACAATCTCCCCCTTTGGAAAGAAGTCAGAAAGGCGGCGGATACTTCAATGCTGGTTCCCACTGCGAGAGCTGCAAGTACTCGTCCCATTCGCGGATCGATCTCGTACGGAGCTCCATCGCAGTCTCAACTCTTCTCAGCATCAGTCTTTCCTTCAGCTTTTCTCGATCAGATCCGTAGCCTCGATCAGCTTACTCTTCTAGTTAGTTCCCTTGTACGCAGGCATGTAGTTCTCTAACAGACGTCGCTTCATTCCGTTGTACACGTACAGAAGGGTGCCGTCACAGAAGCTGGATAGCTCACTGAAAGCATAAACCTTCGCTGGTTCTTCCTGAAGGTGAGATACACAACACCATGCACCGGAACTCTCTCGGAAAGTAGGGCAGGTATTGGTCAAGTAGATTGGCCTCCAGGTTGGGACGCAGCAGATTTACCTTCTGCTGTTTGCTTTCGATCGCCATCTGATAGTCAGTGAGATGGCGAGGTTGATCGAGTGCCGTACGTACCTCTTGAGGACTTCCAACCGTCTCTGAAGTAGTCTGGTTTCAGAATCGGGCCCTCAAGATGTCTGATGAGTGTAAGGAGATCGTCGAGATCAATGCTGTCCAGATCAGCTTCCATGAACATGAAGTCTCGGAGGTTCCCGTCGGGATTGCCAGGGTTGTACATACGCACGTGGAACTCAAGAATAGCTGGTGTCCGAATTTGTAAGGTCGGACGTCAGTTACCTTGACGAACCGGTGCTTCTTTCTAATCTGCCCATGCTCGTTCCAGCTGAGCTTCCTCTGGTAGATGTACGCGGTACGACGGCGGCGTTCTTGAATGAGATAGCCCGAAAAAGACCTTCTTGGACCACGTGAAGAGACTTTCCTGTTGGAAAATCCGAGTGAAGGATTCCTCCAGGAAGGGCCTAAAAATGACCGTGTGGTTCCAACCCAGTCTGATCGGCTGCTGAGCTATAAATGCCTCGGGCGTCTGTACCGTAGGGAGAAAGGTGTCGTACTCCGCGCTCGAAACTATGTCGTCGATCGTTACCAAAACCGAAGACTCTGGGCATGCTGGTTCAGGATCTTCCTTGCCTCGTCAGAGATACGAAGCTCAGAAGGATCTATCGGCGCGGTGTTTGGATCGATCAGGTCAATGGCGGGAGTCACCTTCTCGTGAGGAAACTGGACGGGCACACCTTTTGGGATAGCCTCATACCTCCAGTTCGCTTGCTTCGGCCGAAAGGTCGTCATCGTCAGAATCGGAGTCCCAAACGTCCGTGGGACGACCTTCCGGACTTGCCGGATCTACAGGCTGATCTGCTGGAGGGGCCGTGTCGGCCGGTGTATCATCGGCGGCGGTTCCGGAGCCGGAGGGGAGGTCTAGGCGAGCCCTCTTAGACGGTCCCTCCCCCTCATGAGGATTGGCGGCATCATCATCCGCATCATCATGTCCGCGCTTGGAGGGCTGAGCCTGAGACCTGCAAGTTGGGTCAAGCTCACGGATCCTCTTGAGCGCAATCTCCAGCTGCATATCCCTGGTGGCCACGAGCTGCTTGTACTGGTTCACTTCTCTCTTAAGAGTATCGATCTGGGTGGTGAGAGAAGTGATGACCATCTGGTGCTCGGCCTCTGAAACATAACCGGGGATGGCTTCAGCGAGTGGTGGTGGTTGTAGACGGAGGACGGGAGTAGGAGAGCGGCTCGAGTCCCCAAAAGACGGGCGCTCCCCTTCCTGGAATTTGCCCTTGATAAGGCGTCTGGCTTCGTCCAGCTCCTTCTGTCGGTCCTCGTCCGCTTTCCAAGCTCTTCGATCTCGGCACGGCGGGGCTTTGTCTTCTTGTTCTTTGACTGCTAAGGCCTTCTCAATGGCCTCCAGTCTCTTGTCTTTTGCCACGTCTGCCTTCTCGATTGCTTCTAACCTGCTTTGGACAGCTTTAAGGATGCCGTCCGAATCCCTGGGTTCCAGTCCCGACAGGGTCAACAACGGTTCATTAGCGAAACCGGTTGCAGGGAACGGGGCTTCCTGGCCCGCGCTGACGACTGGTGTAGCGTCTAGTGCAGCGGGGCTTCGGGTGGAAGTCGCCAATGTGTACCTAAGGGCTCTAGGACTCCGTGTGTCATGAAAGATGGCGAGTGCTGGGGATGAGCAACTCTGGTTTCAACACCGATCGACTCCAAACGAGTGAACGATGTAATAGGTGGTAAAGCCCCATGTTCTGATGAAACGACCACCTGTTGTGAGGTGGTCGAGTGGATGGCTTGGGTGTGCAATTGCGTTGTTGGCTGCCAACGACTTGACTACTCGGCATTGGCCGAGTAGCATCTGTGTGGGATGCCTCTGTGGAGGATAGACTCTTGGCTGGATGGGTTCCGGTTTCTGGTTGCCTAGGATGGGCCACTTCTACTTCGGCCTCTTTCGGGGCTTCTACCTCCGCTTCTTCCTGGCAGGCCTCTTCTTCTTCGGCCTCTTGTAGTACCGGACCCTGGCTCTCTCCCTCGAACCCTCCACTACCCGCTCCAATCTGCATCCAAGACTCGCTCTCAGCTTGTTAGCGACTCGGTGTTCAACGTTCGCTCTTCCGTCCCGGAGTAATCAAGGAGTTGTACGGAGTCGCTTTCGTTAAGGAGGAAGTGGAGACGTCATCATCAAATGCCTTCCCTTTTCCCTTGCCTTTTCCTTTACCTTTTCCTTTGCCCTTGCCTTCTCCCGGGCCCTCCTGCGGATCCGAATCTGGTGGCGTCATATCGGACGAGCTACTATCAGGATCACCAGATGGATCCGTCGGGAGTCTAGAGGTGGTGGCCTGAGAAGGCGGTGAAGTACGGGTGGTTCTTCTGGCGATGCAGCCGTGATATCTCTAGCTGAGCCAGAAGGAGTAGATCCCGAGGCGTCCGTCGGAGTGGATGGTTCTGGAACTTCTTGGTTCTCTGGAACCACCGGTAGACCTGGGATTCTTGTCGTGGAACGCCGTTGTGGAACGTACTCTTTCACCCGCGGAGTTGGCAATAGTGGATCATCATGCATGCGTTGGCGAAGACAGCTCATTCGCTCCTCCCGAGTCCTCGGAAGGTCGGAAGATGTAGAAGCAGCATGAGCGGTGGCAGATCTGCGGATAATACTACCCAAGTTTTCCCTCACGTCCACACTCATCACACTACCCGAGCCAGAGGCCCCCCCAGTGGGACCCCGGCGCCTCGGACGTAAGGCCCGAGGACTAGAAGGGACGGGTTGCGCACCTTGGGCAGGACCTTCCGGTTCTGGACGGTCCATAGGTGCGGCTCCTAGACCTAAGCGAATCCTATATCTTACCACACTCGGAGCCCGCTGGTCTAGTGCGTCGAGGACGTGTGGAGGAATCGGCATCTCGTATTGGCCGTCCGGTGTAGTCTCGCTTGGCTATCCAGCTGATCTTCTTTGGCTCGATGACCGGATGACCGGAACGGCGTCGGATCTCCTGATTACGGTCCATATGGTCACGGATGATGAGACCATAGAATCGCAACCAAGGGATAGAGTGATGTCTGGTGCGTTCCCGAGTCGTCAAGTCCTTGGTGATGTCTAGCCATAGTTGGGAAGTGATGTCGATGCAGCCTCCGTATGCGACGGAATGGTAGATGTGCCAGAAGGAAGTTGTCGCCTTGTCGATTCCTTTTGTCTTCGAGGAGAGGCACCTGTTCATTATGTTGAACAGTTGTGCCCAGATCGGTGGTAGGTGGCTCGTTGTGATCTGAGACACGCCTTTCACCTCTTCGGTAACCCCAAGAGCTAGGATTTCGCTCAACAGTATGGGGCCCGAGACCAGTTCGTCGAACTCTTGGTGGCCACCATCAGTAGCGGCAGGGAGGCGAAGGATGCAGCGGACGTCCTCCATAGAGATGACCAGTTCGGTTTGGTCCACCCGACCAACGATCGAGAAGACTCCGAACCGGGTGTCCAGAACGGCTGTCTTCCAGAACTGCTGCAGGTAGATCCCTGGTACCTCGGCAGTGGCCGTCAAGGCGTATGAAATAGGATGAGCTCGAAGGATCTCCCTCACGATGGTATGCTGCACCCGGACAGAAGATAGGTTCACATACTCGTTGTTCTGGAGTATGTGAACGATGTCCTCTGGAGCGATCAGAGCTCGGTCAGCCTCTGGATCGATCGGAGAAGAAGGGCGTTGTCTCTGGTTTGCCATTTCTGACATAGACAGGTAAAGTTGTAACAGTTAGTCCCTTCTTAACGCTAATTATGTGTTCTGACGAAAATTCGGCAGAGTTTCGGCTAGGCGCGAGTCAGTTTATCGAAGATTCCCGAGGGAATCTTTTAAAACTGAGTCGAACTTTGTAAAACGATTTTTCCCGCGAAACTCATGTCGAGATAAAAACGACCCGAAACTGGATTTGAAACCACAGATGCAGGACTGGCTTAAACCGTGAACCGGTCTATGGACAAATCCCGTGAGGTGATTTGTTAAGAACGATTCTCGAGAAAAAGCCGAGTCCCGAATTGGGGGTACAAAGTCCCGAATCGGGGGTGTCAACAACACACAATAACAATACAGAAGTCCCGAATCGGGACATATACTACACAATGCAGTCCCGAATCGGGGGTTTATCCAATCAAAACACATATTTATTCTAAGTCCCGAATCGGGGGTTGTGATAAACAAAACATAAAGTCCCGAATCGTGAGATTGAAATTCCCGAATCGGGAAATCAAAAGTCCCGATACAAGAACATAAGGAGTCCCGAATCAAGAACAAGTGTCCCGATTCATGAACACACGAAGAGTCCCGATTCGGGACTCGACGAAACCCGGTGCGACTGTTGGTATTCAGATCATCAAAACGACCCAAAAACAAGTCTAATCAATCCTAAAACTAGTCTAGATTGATACATTAGTGATTTAAACTAGTTTAGGAAGAAGAATGGATCGATCTAACGTCCCAAAACTCGAATCCAAGGATTTTAAAGTTTCGAGTTTACCCGAAAACTTTAGGCTTCAATCTGATCTACAAACGACGTTGTTTAGATGAATCTGAATATACTAAGTCGTTAGAAATCTTACCAGGATCGTAAAGATGTAGTCGGATCGTTGAACGGATCGATAACGAACGCTCGGGGAAGCCGGGAAGTCGATGGGTCGAACGGGGTGTTCTTCGTGTTCTTGATCGTCAGAGAGAAAAACTGATAAGTGGTTTGAAATTTGAAAGTGATAACTGAATTCAGTTATCAACTCCCGCTTTTATATTTTTGATAACTTATCAGGTATTTTGAAAATTTTATCTGATAACTGCTCTCTCAGATCACGACTATCACGAAATTACCGAATGAACCCCGAACTTAAAGTTTGAAAGAATTTCAAAACTTCCCCTGAACTTGTGGTTTTCAAAAGTTTGCAAAAACGGTCCCTGAACTTGAAGTTTTGGAGACTGGCAGAACTGGTCCCTGAACTAGTCAGAATTGGAACCTGTCACTTCCAGTCCCTTAACTTAACAAGTTCATAGATTGTACAAGTTCAGCCCCTTGACGTTTATTGAAACGACTAACCTGGAAATTTCTGAGATCGGATTTATCACCGGGTCTGACACGAATGGTCAGAAGTTTTATACTTTGAATACCGGGTCCTGAACTGAAGTATTCAGAAGCCGTACTTCGGTTCTACAACCTGCAAGAAAATTTAGGAATGGTATCCATTGCAGATTGGATCCGAAAGAGTTAGATTTAAACAACATTTATACAAAAGCTCCCCCTAGATATGTGCGACACAGGAGCTCCCCCTATACACATGCATATATTTAAATGACTGGCTCCCCCTAGAAATCTGTCGGGGGATCTAGCATGCCCAGTTTACTAAGTAAATAGTAATGGCGCTTCTCGTCAAAAGCTTTTGTAAACAGGTCAGCTATCTGACGTTCACTTTCAACGAAGAACAGTTCAACGTTACCTTTCTCGACGTGATCTTTGATGAAGTGATATCGGATATCGATATGTTTCGTCCGAGAGTGTTGAACTGGATTTGCTGCAATCTGTATGGCACTGCTAGAATCACAGTAAATCGGAATCTGATGCATGGTATAGCCATAGTCCGCCAGTTGAATTTTCATCCAAAGAACCTGTGAACAACAACACGCTGCAGCGACATATTCTGCCTCAGCTATTGAAAGAGAAACACAGTTCTGTTTTCTCGAGGACCAACTCACTAACTTGTCCCCTAGAAACTGGCAGGCTCCTGACGTGCTCTTCCTGTTTAACTTATAGCCTGCATGATCTGAATCTGTAAAAGATGTTAGTTCAAAACCAGAATCCTTAGGGTACCAAAGGCCAAAATTTGGTGTGCCCTTCAGGTACTTAAGGATTCTCTTGACAGCCCCGAGATGTGATTCTCGAGGGTCGCACTGAAAACGAGCACATACACACGTGGCAAACATAATGTCGGGTCTACTTGCCGTGAGATAAAGCAAAGATCCAATGATCGCACGATACACCTGTTGGTCAACCGAATTACCAGACGTATCTGCATCCAGTTGGAATGACGTGGACATTGGTGTTGAGGCAGACTTAGGTCCAGTGAAGTCAAAACGTTTTAAAATGTCAAGAGTATATTTGGACTGGTTTATAAAAATCCCTTGCAGGGTTTGACGGACTTGAAGTCCCAAGAAAAACGTAAGTTCGCACATCATACTCATTTGAAATCTGGACTTCATTATCTGCTTAAACTCAGTGCAAGACTCAGGGTTTGTAGATGCAAAGATGATATCATCCACGTATATCTGCACTACAGTCAAATGATTACCTGACCTTCGAAGAAACAGGGTTGGATCGACAGTACCCTTTTTGTATCCGGTCCCAAGCAAGTAAATGGTAAGAGTTTCATACCAGGCACGAGGTGCTTGCTTCAAGCCGTACAGTGCTTTGTCAAGCACGTAAACGTGTTCCGGATACTTGGGATCAACAAATCCCTCAGGTTGCTCAACATACACTACTTCTTGAAGTTCTCCGTTCAGGAACGCGCATTTGACGTCCATCTGGAAGACCTTCATGTTCTTGTGAGCTGCATACGCGAGAAAAATTCTGATGGCCTCGATTCTAGCCACCGGAGCGAATGTCTCGTCGTAGTCGATGCCTTCCTGTTGACGATATCCCTTGGCGACCAAACGAGCCTTATTGCGGATAATAAGATCGTTTTCATCTTTCTTGTTGCGGAAGATCCACCTCAAGTCAATGATTCGTATTTTTCTTGGTCTTTCAACAAGGCGCCAAACTCTGTTTCGCTCGAATTCGGCAAGCTCATCCTGCATGGCCCTTACCCAATCAGGATCTAAAAGAGCGTCTTGGGTCTTGGTTGGTTCAAACTGACTCAGGAAGCCGCCGAAAAGAATCAGGTTTTCATCTTTCTTTGAAGAGCGAGTGGTTACTGGAGCAGATGGACTACCGATGATGTTGGTAGTGGAATGGCTTCTGGTCCACTTTCTGGAATGGGGAATAGGATCGTATTCCATGTTGTTTCTAGAGTCATGCTCATCCCGAATGGCGGAGGAGAGAAGACTAGCATCCGGATCAGTATTCAACACGGTCTCCGGACAGGGTTCCCGGACCACTTCAGCATAAGTTCTGGATGGAGAAGGTGGCGGAACAACTTCAGGAATTGGTGCAAGAACAGTGGACACTGTCTGTTCTCGGACCGCTTCAACTGCAGTTTCAGGAGAGGGTTGTGTTGAAGAGAGCTGAGAGGGGGAGAGAACAGTTTCCTCATTCACATTAGTAGAAGAGGATTCTGTTTCTGTGATTGGGTTAAGTACAGACACCGGTTCTACAGAATCCGAGGAGATTTCTCCTACAGCGGTAGAACAGGATGTGCTCTCATTCACGAATGCATCTGCGGATATGGATGTTGATGAAGGAATGGAATGATCAGATGGAGCAGGAACAATGATTGGACCAACGAGGGTCGTTAGATCAAATTCTGCTAAGTCAATAAAATCAAATCCAAATGAGTCAGTAGGAACAGTTGTGCTCGATGGTGAAACAGTGTGCAATTCAGGGAAGACTGAACTAGCTGAACTAGGGCTGGCATTAGAATACATCTCAGTCTCAGAGAAATCAACGTACCGACTCTCAAAGATAGATCGGGTCCATTTGTTGTATACACGGTAAGTCGCTGAGTTATGTGAGTATCCAATAAAGATAGACTCATCCGACTTAGCGTCAAACTTTCCCAGATCATCTCTGTTGTTCAGTAGATAGCATACACAGCCGAAGACTCTAAAGAATTTAATATTCGGCTTACGCTTGTTGACCATTTCGTACGCGGTTTTACCAGTCCGCTTAACGATTAGAGTCCTGTTCTGAGTGTAACAGGCAGTTGATATAGCTTCAGCCCACAGGGATAGTGGTACACCAGAATGTGCTATCATGGATCTTGCAGCTTCGACCAATGTACGGTTTTTCCTTTCTACGACTCCGTTTTGCTGGGGAGTACGTACAGCAGAGAAGTTGTGAGAGATGCCCACTTCTTCAAGGAAAGACTGGAGTTTCGCAGTTCGAAACTCTGTACCGTTGTCGCTTCTCAGCTTCTTCACCTGACGACCCAAGAGGACTTGGATTCGTTTATGAAGGCGATGATTAGATCTGCAGCGTCCGATTTGGCTCTAAGGAATTCGAGCCATGTGTACCGAGAGTATTCATCGACAAGTACAAGCATATATTTCTTGCGTGCAAGACTTTCGACTCTCATCGGTCCACAGAGATCCATATGCAACATGTCAAGGGGATGGTGACAGTTTGTCTCCGTCTTTGGAGGATGCGAACTCTTCTTCATTTTCCCTTTCTCACAAGCAGAGCATAGGGTGTCTTTAGATAGTTGCGTCTCCGGTAGACCATTGACAAGGTGTTTAGATACGAGCTTGTTCATATCCCTGAAGTTCTGATGAGACAAACGCTGATGCCACAGCCAGCTTTCTTCCTTCGTTGCTTTTGCGAGAAATACCACTGTTTCCATTTGTTAGGAACAGCATAAAACATTGTGGTATATAGGTGACCGTTCCTTCGAGCGCGTAGAATCACGTTCCCATCCTCGTCTTCAATGTTGCTCCACGAGATATCCTCCATCACAGAATTGGCTTGAACTGAGTAGGTTGAACGACAGTCCTTCAACGTACCGCACATTCTTGATGACGTGTTCTCCATTCGTCATGCTTCCATATCCTATAATCGGTAGACGTCTCTTGTCTACAAGTTTGACAAAACCTTCAGCTCTAACGACGTAGTCGAAGAGGATGTTGCGCTGCCCAGTCACATGCCTGAAGGCTCCTGAATCAAAGTACCACATGTGACTGCCCTGCAAAACGCAAGATCAAATTTGTTTAGGAACCCATTGCCACATGGGTGTCCTACCGTTAGAAACAGATAAAGCAACCAGTGAAGTATCCTTTTCAGATTTCTCCTTAGGCTTAGGAGACTTCACAGGAGGCAAAGCACTTTGCTTTGTCATTTTCTCTTTTCTTTCCCGGTGAGGACTACCTGACTTACGATAAGCATTTGCATTACCAGGCATATCAACACGCATGTAATTATCAAACAAAGAACATATATGATTTTTGAAAGCTGTAAGATTATCAGAATTCGCTTAGCCATTAAAGTGTACAGACTTTGAGTTCATGTTTGAATTACAACTAGGTGGGTTGTAGCCAAGACCAGTATGATCATGACCACCCCATTTAGGGAAAGCATTAAAAGAGTTCTTCTTCTTCCGATATCTCCTTCTTCGTGGCTTCACATTCGCAGTTCCATCACCTGTCCTCGCATCTGCATGAAAAGCAAGTTGTGAGTTGGGTGACGGCTTAACCAGAATGGATTGACCACCTTTGAAATTAGCGGCGTTTTGACAAACTGATTTTAACATTTTCAAAGGTTGTTTGGGTTTGGAGTTCTCACCCACATCAAATGAACTAGAATGAAAGTCTAGTCCCTTAATGGGTTTAACCAAGCTACTTGTATCTGTAGATTTTGAATTCTGTGTCTGCGTTACTGTAGGTGTGTGTGGCTTAACTGACTTTCCTTTGTCAGTTCCAGCACATGTTTCACCTTCAGTGTTTATCACAGACACTGATGCAAGTGGCTTAGGGGAACTGATTTGCTTTACAGCAGGTGCTTTTGGCAAAACAGGTTTTCTTGGAATATATCCTGAAGGAGGATCATCAGCATCTAAAAATACCTTCACATCATACACAACATTCGGATCTAATACAAGTTTAGGCTTGGTTGACCTAAAGTCTGGTATGATTGGTGAGCAGCTGGTAGAAGAATCCCAAGAGTCAGATTCTTCTAAGAAGGACACCCGCCTTTTCAACTGATTGATTTGACAACATTGATTTGCGAAAGTTTGACCAAACAACAGTTCCTTTTCATAAAAGAAGTCCTTTTCCATTGTGCTATTTATAAATTGGACAACTAGTTGTGTTTGGAGATATGCAAATTTGTTTTTAAAACATGAGCAAGAAAACTTTGCGTTCTCACATTGGGTTGACATACTTATCCTTTCGGCATTTGCCTCATGATAACTTTGTTCCAATGACTTGATCTGGTTGTCCTTTTCAGAAAGAATCGACTCAAAGTTCTTTATCTTATGGCGACAGGCATCAAGTTCTACGGCTTTGGACCTAAGATGGAACATTTCCTTTTCTATACACACTGGGGCAGGAGGCTGAGTTGCGGAAACATCCAAAGGTTGGATAACATCAGCATCCTCGGATGTATCTATCTCCCTAGTGTCATAGCTAAAGTTTAGATCCTCATAGTTGATGGGTGGCATTGCTACCTTAGGTGTCCTAGCTTTGATGCCTTCCCAGCCAGTGAAAGTGTTCTCTGGATTCCTAGCAGGGGTAAAGATGGGACCATTAGCAACAGGACTGGAAGGTGGACTCATGGTTGAACTATTGGCAGGACTGGTGGTAAAAGACACGGCTTTTCCATCTATTATCTCAGTAAAGGTCACAGTCTGCATCACATAGTTGTCATTGTCTTGTCCTTTGACAGACCTAGGTTCAGGTTTGGAAGCACTCATACTGTCAAAATTGTATAGATGTGCAGGTGCTTTTTCAAGAATACTTTTCTCTGAATGTCCCAAGCCAGGTTTGGCTTGATAAAAGGGATGTTGAGTGGTTTGCTTGGTAAGCAGAGTCAAGGTATGTTCAGATTGTCCTCTCTTTAGATAATTTTCCTCAAGCTCTTCTATTTTTACAAACAATTTTGTTCTTTCCACAGAAAGAATGTGAAATTTGAGCTTGAGTTCTTCACGACTGCTTTCAATTTCGTCGTGAGATTTTTGAAGATCAAGGAGCTTGGTTTCGAGGATAGATTCTCTAATCCCAGACTCAAGCTCCATTCTATTAAAGTTCTCGGTGAGGTCCTCTAAACTACTTTTATACACAGAACTCTCTATTCTGAATCTCGCGACGAGAGCTCTTTCCATTTGGAGTTGGCTCTCAAGTCTTAGAATTTCAGACATAGATAGTTCATCAGGTTTTGACAATAATGAACAAGAATGTACCTCAGCTTCTTCATCTGTTGAGTCAATTGGGGAACCGGATATGCACGGTTCCTCAAAGTCAGCCATGAGGCAGAGTCCTTGCACGGCAGAGGGGCCTTCATCATCTGAGTCTTCCGGCTCCATGATCCAGTCTTCCTCATCAGCCAATAGCACCTTACCTTGCTCTTTCTTCTTCATCACGGCAGCCTTCTTCTCAAAGTAGGCAGAGTCTTTGAGCTTTTTCTTGCAATCAGATGCATAGTGACCCGGGTCACCACAGTTGTAGCAGGTGGGAACCCGAGCAGGGTTTCTGTTCTGATTGGCTGCGGGTGGAGCTTCTAGAGCTGGTAGTTTGTTATGTTGTGGACGTTCAGTTCTACCGGTGTTGTTGTACTGACGACCTTCATCATTTGTCTTCAGGTTCTGGTTGTTATAGTTAGAACCAGATTGGTCGTTCCACCTTTGATTGTAACTACCTCCCTGAAAACCTCTGTTTTCGTGGTAGTTGTTGGAGTTGTAATCCTGATCCCTTTGCTGTTGCTGGTTGTTGTTGTTGTAGCCTTGTCTTCGATCTTGATAAGATCCTTGATTGTTGTACCCAGAACCATCACGATGTTGATAGTTGTTTGTTCTCCCTTGATCGTTTCTTTGAAAGCTTTCTCTGGACTGGTACCCGCCTTGGCTAGACTGACCTTCCACAAACTGAGGTCCTTGTCTGAATCTGTTGAAGCGTTGGGGATTTCCCCGAAATTTAGCCATCAAGGCGAATGAGTTCTCCAGCTGAAACATCTCCTCTTCGGTAAGTCCATCATCAAGAACTACAGGTTCTTCAACGGTGTAGTTTTCATGAGAGGACGATCCTCTGTTTGACATCAAGGCCAGAGTAGGAGGATCGATTTTCTTTTCAGTTTTACCGAATAAGGTTTCTTCATGAGGTAGCATCATGCTATACAGATCATGAAGTCCAAGTTGGCCAAGATTCTGGCTCACTTGGATGCTGATTGTGACAGATTGCCAGAGTTTGTTCAGTCTTTTGAGGAATTTTACATTCACCTCGTACTTATTCTTCTCTAAGCCAAGTCTCCGCAAATCGTTTACACAGATATTTAAACGATTATAGGTTTCAGTCAGCGTTTCTCCCTCACGAGCACAGAAGCTTTCATACGCATTCATCGCGTTCTCCTTTTGGCCTTCAAGTGCCTTGTCACTGTTTATGTAAAAAATTACACAACTCGATGTCGTAAGAAACTTGTGTGAGGCTTAACCGTCAAGAGAAAGAAATTACAATCAATGAGAAGTGCGGAAAAGAATAAAATAAGACAAACAATTTGATGACGCAGGAAAAACCTCACGACGGAGGAAAAAACCTACGGTCGACCTAAAAGATAAGTGGACAGAGCACTATTATCACCAAACAGGGGTGATGTCCTTCGGGTATACAGCTTTGGTCGTACGATTACAAGTGAAACAACAATGAAATCGAATATGAATTACAATTGATTCTCAAGAATAGTCAATATAGTACTTTATGAACTTCGGGTAGACTTCGTGTCCTCGAATATTGACTTGATCCTTCTTTTATAGTATCTTTGAAGTAACCGTCCAACGGAATTGTGGTTCATTAATGTCCAAATCGTAACTGTCCAACGGTATTCTTGACTATTAATGCTTGGTTTATAACGGTCGAACGGTACTGTTGAGAGTTAATGTCCAGATTGTAACCGCTGCTGGAATCTTGCTTGTAACGGTCGATCTTGATGTTGTCGGTTCCCATCGAATGATATATAACTTACGACGTGTCCGTTGTAATGATGTACTCCAACGATCATGAGATAGTACTCAATCTTGGACTTTCTCAAAGGTGGTCAATTGTTGGATATTATAATCAGCTTGCCTGCATCAAAGATATAAACTTTGTATGTTTATTCGTTAGTATCGTCGTACGACATTGTAATCATCGTTCGACTTATTCGGTGCATATGTTCGATGTTTAGTGATCTTTGTTCGATAGTTCTTTTAGGTTTTATCTCAGGACCTTATCTTAATACAGGACTATTGTCCTAACGTTTGTCTTACGATTATAGTCGGTCGTCGTGCGATTGTGGATTTTTACCCTAACAATTTGCCCCCAAGATTTAGAAAATAATTCTAATTTTATCTAAATCTTTAGTTTGCTGGACAAGGAGTAAAAATACGTTAATTAACGGTCGAGTTATCGTTAGAAATATAGCCGTTATATAGCCGTTTGTTTCTGGACGCCTGTCTTCTAACGGCTAATTGGCGACGTGTGGCCTGTTTCTTGATGACTCATCTTGTAGGTGTTTACTATAAATACGAGTATCTAAATTAAGGAAAGATTTTACAAAATCTTTTCCAATTTTCGTTTTTCTTCACAAGATCGTAATCCGACTTTATTCTCGGCAAGGATTTCGTGCGACTAGTTATATAAGGTACCCCTTTCTTTCTTGTTTCATGCGTTTGAAATCATTAGCAAAGAAGAATAATAGAGGTTTAGACAATCTTAGGTTCACACGATTGAGAAATAGCTTAGGTCGTTTAGAATTTATCATGTCGTCTGAGGTTAGGAGTTCAATCACTGAGAGTTTAGAGGTGGAGGAATTGAGAGAGCTATCCGGGCTTCCTGAGGGTGCCTTGGTAAGGGTGGCTGGAGAAATCCGTCCGGCAGATGCTCCGACGGGCTTTTTTGCTCTGTTGAGTATCCGTTCAAGGTCGGATTTCGATGGCCCTACTCTCCTTTGGCTAGAGCCTTCATGACTCGTTTTGATTTATCTCCGGGACAATTGATGCCCCAGTTTTGGCGTGTCATCCATGTAATCGAACGGGTGACTAAAAATTGGGATCGTCCTGCGTTCTCGGCTGACGATCTTCTATCTGCTTACACTGTGACTCGCTCTCCCTACAACCGTTTTGGGTTTTTTCCAAGGGGGAGGAGTGACGCCATGTTGGTTCACGGTACTCAAGTGAACGATCGTGGATGGAAGGCGAGATATGTTTTTGTCCAAACATCCTCGGTCGTGGGCGAAGAGTCGTGGGTCGTTCCTGAATGGAACAAAGGCGGTAATAGATCTTTTTTTGTCTCCTTTGATCTTTTTTCGAATTATTTTCTTTATGAATCATTTGTTTCCCTTTTTGAAGCGATCGACTTCTCGTTCGAGGAGACTACTGAAGCGATCGAACGCTTCCTGAGCTACAGTGTGACTGATCGCAGATATAAGGCGTCAAAGAGTGGTGAAGAAAGCGACGTCGAACCTGAAGTGCAAGTAATCGAAGAAAAGGATATGGAAGGTAATTGTCTTACGTCAATATCCTTTTTCTTATTATATGTCGTTCATTTTTAATTTCGATTTTCTCTTTCTATGCAGGTTCAGCTTCTAAGAAGGCGTCGACGATGGAGGCGGCTGCTCGTGCTGCCAAGAGGAAGGCTGCGGCCCAAGAAGGTCTAGTGGCTAAACGTACGAGGTCGTCGTACGTTTCTCTAGACTCTCCACCTAAGGATGCCGCACGCAAGGCTGAAGATGGAATAGAGGCGGTCCCTCTTAGCTTTGCTCCTCCCGCGAAGGAGAAGGGTGCCTCGAGTCAACCCGCACCAAAGGTTGACAAAGGTAAGGAGAAGGAGGGGTCTGGTCTTACGACCATGACCATTCAGATGCCCTCTGACTTCATGGTGGACGACGTCATTGTTTGTGTAAAAATTTACTTAAATCGTTATCGTAAGATGTCGTGAGGCAAAATCGTCAAAAGAAAGAATTCTCGTTCGATAAAA